>JARWIR010000002.1:91933533-93133533 GCA_029959085.1 Nemophila menziesii
AACAAGGGATCCATCCCAACCAAGAGGGTGAATGAGCCGCTTACTTACTCCCAGAGTTCTCGAATTCTGAGGATCAAATTCTTGAGAAGATACAAGAATACATCGACTCCTACTCAGTGATAGCCAAGATTAAGAAAGAGGTCATCAGGTGTTGGGTTATACCCTGACTGAAACCATTTCCCATTCACCCAAGTGGGATGAGCAGCAAAAGAAGGCATGACTTCTTTTCATGCAAGCGGCGCTCTACCTGATTTACCCAATTAGAGTTTAGGACTGAAGAAGAATGATTTTTGCTTCTCAGCGCATGTTCATATTTGTTAATAACTATCTTATGTTTCTATCTTTACATACTCAAAATATTACCTACTTTGTGACTACCTTTTTATAGTAATGTGTGATCCAAGTGATAATTCACAAAAGATCTTGAATCACCAACAAAAATTTGTTATTGAGTCTGTAATCCCTCCGTAAGAGAATTTCAAACTTCCATGCACCTGTCATGAGTGCATGATTCATAACAAACGGGGAAGCATCCCACGATGTCACCTTCTTGGTCTGCTAGTTTTCTCTTCATCTCTCTAACATCATTTTATCACTTTTACATGCCTTGCCATTATAATCCCCTATATGTGCTTGACTTAGTGGCTACTGCTTCTTTACTGTAAAATGCTGAAGTCTTAGATTCCCCACATGCTTGATTTGTCTAAATAGTTAGGTAGTTTACTAATTTTTTGGACACTATTTGTTTATTTTTCATTATTAATTGACAATATGTAGATTATATATGTAAAAGAAGATTTCAAGACCTTAAAGCAAAATTATAGTTAAAATAAAGATATTATAGACTAATAAAAACAAGAATCTATGGAGTTGTCCAAGAAAAATAGATATTGGACCTCATCTGATACAAAAATGATCACTTGAATTAACCAAGGGGAGCCTAAAAGAGATGATATTAGCCACCTGATGTCACGTTCTTTGTGATATTATTTATTCTTGAGACATCATTTTATGGGGTTTTATTTCATAAATGTGGGTGTAATACTTTCTATTTTTCATGTTTTGATTTAGTGACTTACTTTCATATGATTCCATAACTTGAATGTTGTAAGTGTATTAACCCTATATTATGATTTATGTGATTTTAAAAATTTAGGATTTTTTACATTTAAATGATTTGTGATATTTATTTATTTCTTAAAAAGAGAAAAAAACAATTTTTGTTATTTTTAGATTCAAATGAATTTTGTGAAACTATTCTTCTAATCAATAATTAGGGTAGTATAGAAAATTGATTAAAGCCCGACAGAGGGGTTTGATTGTGGAGCATATTTTATATTTGTTTGTCGTGCTTTAGCAAACCACGAGGTTTTGACTAATCAAATAACCAATATAGTTGGAGTTTATTCGTCCTCATACTTGATAATGTCACTCGATATGGATCGTTAGAGTACTAAGGGTAGCCCCTTATCTACCCGGCGGGAATTTAAAAAGATAGTTGAATCCTCATAAACGGTTAAATGCCAAATCCCCTTAAAACGAGAAAAACTTAAATCGTGTCTAGTGGGGGTTACTAGCTATTCTCGAGTTACCCTCTCCTCATTCTGACAACTCTTTTAGTTAATTTTCTTTTATTTAGTCTTTAGTTTAAATTCCTAGTAATAGTAGCTTCCAAATCAAAAACCAAAAAAAAAATCTTTATTTTTTTGTCTTTTATTTACCAACGAATAGTTTTATATAGAGATAAATTACGTATAAATAGTCTAATCCCTCTGGAGAATGATAAAACAATACTTACTTTACTAATTGGGACGACTCATACACCTGCGAGAATTACTTTGCCGAAGATTGATTTTATAGCACACCTCGTAAGAGATCCAATTTTTGGCAACGTTGATAGGGATAAGTATTTAGTTGTGTCTTAGTTTTATTTTTAGTTTTTATTGTTTGTTATGATTGTTCATGCTTTTATATTTTTTAGATATCACCGTCAAGTGCATGCTCGACGATCATGAGAGCGTACTTAAACTAAAAAGGAAGCAAGAGCATGAAATGAAAAATAAATAAAAAATGATAAACTTTCCAGAGTACAACGTGCAAGGCAACACAATCTTACCACCAGGTTTAGTCTTTCCAACTGGACATGAGGGGTCTAATGTGAATAATCAAGACCCTTCCATCATCATAGAGCAATAAGTAGGTGGATGAGGATATCAGATTCCACAAGTCATGCCACCTCCCACCGATCAACATAGAGAGAAATGTCTTCCAATACAAGGATGTCAAATTCGAGTGCAACCCCTAGGGATTTGCCCTCCATCCATTCAAACCGTTCGATTCAAGAATGATTCAGTTATGTTAAATCAGTTCTCGAACTATGGCAACTATATTGAGTCGTAGTTCAAGATCTGGTATGAGTTGGTAAAAAATTTATGTAGATATGTGACACTTACATTACTTAGGGTGTTACACGAGAACAAATATACTATTTCATGATCCATTTTTTTATCAGAGATGCGAGTGGATGGCTCGATCGTCAGCCACCGGAGTCAATACCTATATGGGAAAATATTCAAACTATATTTATCGACCTATTTTATCTTCTGATCATGAGGAAAATATTATAAATGGAACTCGCAAACTTTCAACAAGAAGATGGTGATAGTATGTGAGAGACATGAATGAGATTTTAGCAGTGATTGACAAAGTGTCCACTTCATGAGTACATGATGTCTCCATATTTGTGATAGAAAAATATAGTCACGAGATATCTTGTTAGGTTCATTATGTGCTTAGTTGGGAGTTTTTTCCCGATTATTTGATATATTCTCGTTTCTCGCGTAGTTTTGGAGATTTGTTACCTTTAAAGATATTTGTGTGTTAATTGTGAACCTATTTGGTACATGAATGATATATATTCCAAAGCATGTATAAGAACTCTAGGAAAGGAGATCCAATATATAAGCATGAGTTAAAGGAAAAAAGAAGTCGCTTTTAAAAAGTGCAAGAGTTATCCGACAAATTTAGAAACTTAATTGTACAACATTCCATATGAGATTGACAAATATTCTAGAGGAGACCTTTAATATCAAACTAGTAGTTTGAGTTAGGACGCGTGTTCACTAACGGTTCGTGATTTAGAGCTAAAACATAGAAGTTTTTAGTGTTGCAGTTGGCGTGGTGCGAACTAGTCCTCTCTTGGAGGAAAACATTTTTAGGTTGGACTAGGTCATTTAATGAAGCCCATGACCCATAAAACCTACTTGAGCCTATAAATATCAGAATTTGACTTTAGAATCAGGTCATTTCTTAGTTCATTCAGAATTTTTCCACCATACATAGAATTAGTCGACAAAGGAGGCAACAATAGAAGTTAGAGCATCCTAACAACACTTCTGCATCATTCCACCGCTACCATTAAGGTAATTTGTCTTAGTTTCTTAGATTAATAATGTTTTTAAGTCTTTTACTATTTACTTTTATTCTTGTTATCATGCCCTAAATATCACATAGCTTGGGTTTGCACTATGTATAACCCTTGGCTACTATTTTTCTTTTCGATATTATTTAGGATTCATCTTAATTAAGTTGAGCTATTTAGTTATAATATGAATTATTTTAAATAATGCCATGTAGAGAACAACTCTAGTTTGACCTAAGTCCATAATCTATCACCTTAGTTGGGGGTTTATGGATGAAACCAATTCATAATAGTGTAGTGTGCAATAGTGATCATAACAGGCTTGCCTAACTAGATAGTCATTAGGGTTAAATTTAATCATCGATAATTATGTAGGGTCCCAATACCCAAGTCCCCTAGTAGTGTTGAGGTTTCCTTCTAAGCTACCCTAAAGGGTGTTAGAGTGAGTTTATAATCCCGAATACTTATATTAGCTCAATTCGCCCTTATACTTAGAATATCGACTTAGTAAGATAGGTGAATACTAGCAACATGATGTCTCCCTTTTTGTGATAAATAAATGCTCTTAGGAGACATCATTTTAGGTATAAATTGGACTTAGTTGATAGGTTTTTAGATATATTTTTCTATATTGCACTTTCTTCCTTCAAAATTTTGATATTGCTACTTTTAAAGCTTTTGTGCGTTAATTTTATTGTTTAGTGTGAAGTTATTAGGTACATGAAATCTAGAAGGCATTAAGATGAAGATAAGAAGTGAAGTTTAAAGTCCAATATCAAAAGAAAGTGTTAAAGGAGAAAAAGAAATCACTTTAGTGAAGGTGGAAGAGCACTAGAAACTGGAAAGTCGTCACTTCTATTCCTTCCTGAGCCCAAACGGTGCAGATTCAGACCTGGTGGTTCAGATGAAAAAGATGCGCCTCTGAGTCAGCGAAATTGAAAAGTGGAATCAGGTGATTTGGACTTACTATGCAAAAGTTACACCTGTTTTATTAAAGTGTGTAAAGCTGATGCGGGATTTATAAAATGGACTTGGGCCATAATTATTTAATTAATTCAAATAGGGGCCCAATCCATTTTTAAGCTCGATATAAGGCTTCCTAAACCTTAGAAATCAGTACGCTTCATATTATTTCCAATTTTATGAAAGATTAAAAAAAAGGCAAGAGCAAAAGTTGAAGAAATTCTTTTCTTCAACCAATAGATTAAACCATTATTCTAATTAGGTCATATTTATTTATGTCTTTAGGAAACATGCATACTTTGAATTTAATTTCAGTTTTTAATTTCAATATGAGCTTAACTCCTAAATAATTGAGAATCACGTAATGGATTAAGCCATATTTTATTTTATTTAGTATTTTCGAATTTGGCAATGTTCCAATTTAATTCAAGTTAGGGTTTTCATATTGTTTATTATGTCAACCTTATTTACTAGTTTTAATTAGGCCAATTAGAAATAGTTATTAGTAATTACACTATTCACTAGTACGGTGATCATCCGGAAGGGGAGAGGTTAATTACTAAACTAAATAATAAACACGTGGTATGCGTCATTGATCCTGACAGGCTTGACTAACCGCATAGCCAATTGAGTAATTTCTTAATTCATCTTAATGTAGCTTATAATCGCCCTGAAGGGGTTCGTAATATTGTAGGGTTGCCTCCTAATTCTACCCTGACGGGAGTTAGGAGGATATTAAAGTCCTGACTAATATAGAATTACCAACTTGACCCTTAAATGAAAGTAATAAATATATGAACTTAGGTGAATCCCTTTCGAGACTCAAGTATACTCTCATATTTGTGTCTACTCTATTAGTCTTTATTTTATTTTCTTTCAGTTAGTCTTTAGTTAATTTATTATCTTGCGTTTAGTAGTGTTATAATTAAAAAACCCAAGCATTTATCTTATTTATTTCGTATTGAAATCAATTCTACTTTCGTTTGAACATATTTATCTTACCTCGCAGTGGAGATGATTAACCTGTTTTTACTAATTTATTACATGGACGACCAGTACACTTGCAGTAGTCGCTTCTCTTCTTTAGTGTTGATTTTTATGACACTATAGGAGTGACCAAGCTATATTCTCCCACATTCTTATTGATATTAGTTAATTGAATTAGTAGTTTAATTTCATATTTTCATTTTTAGTTCTTAATTATAAATACAAAGCAAATATCCATTTTATATTATTTTTCGTTTAAACATTTAAATTCCTTTACGCTTATATTGAACACAAGCTTGAGATGGTTATCTAAATTTCTGAGAACAAACATTAAACTACTTACTGTGACTTGCAAACGGTCCATACACTTGCGGAGAGCTTATCGTAGTTCTTTCAAGTAGTGTGTGCTTATACATCCTTTACTATCACACCTTGTGAGCTACAAAGTTTTTGGTGCCACTACTGAGGAACTTCTTAGTTAGTATTATGTTTGGCTTAGTGTAAAAGTTTTTCTTTGTTTTAGTTTTATGCTTGTTTTCTCTTTTGTCTCGTTCCAGGTTCTTTAGTTATTGGTGTATGCTCTCGGAACCCAATAAACTACTTCGAGCTCAGAGAAGGCGATAAAGATAGCAAAAGTAGAACAAGTCGATGGCAAGCATAGTTGATCCATTATTTGATGCTGCTAAGGACCCGATTCTTAGAATAGAAGATGTACCACCTAGGGATAATC
Source organism: Nemophila menziesii (assembly GCA_029959085.1). Lineage (NCBI taxonomy): Eukaryota > Viridiplantae > Streptophyta > Magnoliopsida > Boraginales > Hydrophyllaceae > Nemophila > Nemophila menziesii. The sequence goes on from JARWIR010000002.1 coordinate 91,939,635, forward strand.
TTAACATTCAAAATATAATTCAAACAGTTTTACAAACACAAGTAGGAGCCAATGGAGGAGGAACAAATAATAACCAAAGCCGAGAACAATGTCTTCCTAGTCAAAGAAGGTCCATTCCGTGTTCAACCATTTGCGATTCATCCGCCAGTGATCCAAGCTACGAGATTCAAGCCTAATCGGGGTATATTGAATCAATTAAAGAGTTACGACAAATACAGTGGTGTATCACATCAAGACATGAAGAGGCCAAATCAGAACTTTATGTAGATTTGTGATGCCTACATTACTCAAGGCATTACACGCGAGCAGATGTATTATTTTAGGTTTCCGTTTTTTTACCAATTGTGCTAGTCAGTGGTTAGATAGTCAACCATCTGATTTGATTAAGTCGTGGGACGAGTTCCAAGTCAAGTTATTTTATCGATAATATTCATAGAGCCTGCAAATTAAAGATTAAATGGAGATTGGAAATTTCCTGCCAAGACAGTAGTGAGTGTTTGGAGATACATGGACGACAATATAGGTTAGCTAAATTTTCACTCCATGGTTATACCCCAGGACTTTAACTAGAGTTTTTCTATCAAAGGACTCAACTATGAGTCATATCTAAGGGTAGATAACCTTCGAAGAGGCGGTTTTGTGTCCATAAATCCTACTGAGGCAACATTTGGTATGGAGAAGATAGTCAAAACTAAGAGGAGTTAGCCACAGCTGCGAGTTCCTATTACGAATAAAAAAAATATGCTGCTTTTAGATAGTGGCGCTTCCATTGAAGCTAAATTCTCTTTGCTAGAGAATCAAATGAAGTAGTTGAAACTTATGATAAAAGAATGTTTCCAAGGGAAATAAAACGATTTTATGCTAGTGCAAGAAGCACAAGGTTGTCCACTTTATATGGTGAATGATAATGGTTGGGAAGAGTGTCAAGGCAATCTGGAATATGTGTTTTTGTATCAAATTATGGGACTTACCAATCGGGTAATACTAGGTTTCAGCAAGGGAATCTCAATCATCCATGCCTTCAATGGTAAAATTTGAAGGGATCGTGAACTAAGGCAGTTCATACCAACCACGACCTCAGAATAACAAATTCCAACAGAGATCTCAAGCTCCTTATTGATGTCTCCTTTTTTAATAGATTAATATATTCACGAGACATATTTTTTAAGGGTTTATTGGGCCTAACATAGGTCTATTTCCCTAATATTCGACATATTATACTTTTCCGTCTTTTTTTGGACATATTGCTATTTATTGAGATTTTGGCCTTCATTGTGTGTTAAGTGTGTATTTTACAAGTACATGGTTAACACAAGATGACAAGATAATGAGGATAAGTCAAGAAGTCAAGTCCAAACCCAATCCAAGGTGTAGAAAGAGCTTAAAGTCAATTTGGTTAAGGACACCCTAGGTAATGACTTGGTGTATTAATTCTAACTCTATTGACTATCTAGCTGGGCAAGACCTCCCGGTTCACTACCGCGCACTAGATGTCAATAGGCTATGTACGCAATTAAACCCCCTTCCCGGGTTATAGCTTAACTAATTGAGCTACCACTATTTGGCCATAATATAGGTAGTGTTATAAAAAACGTATAATCAATGAAATAAAATAAATAATATTCTCAATTAAACATTAATTCCAAATTCAATTAAACATTAATTCCAAATTCAATAAAACATCAAAATAGCTAAGCATAGGTTCTTACATTAAGAAGCTTAAGCGATGAGTGTTTAGTTCATGCTAATAAACTGAAAATTAAATAAATCTAATAGAAAAATCATGTTTAAAATGTAAAAAAATATAAAATCAACCTAAACAATGAAGGTAACCAGATGCGGAATGGTGGACAATGGTGGAATTGGGTGGAAACCCTCCTCCTCTTTTTCTCTTCCTTCTCCAAAACATTTTTGCTCCTTCCTTTTTTGTAATATTTGATGTATCATGATGGATTTCGATTTAGGAGGCTCTGATATGATTATCTAGTAACCTAAAAACGTTTTGGGGTCAAATTGACTCACTTAAATGACTTGCAAATTACCCAATTAGTTTTTAGGTAGTGTTATCCAAGTTCGAGTCACTGTGGAAGAAAATGGAATAACTTTTTCATCTTAACTTCGAATTGTCTTTTTGCACTTTTTTACGCATCACTGACTTCAAGCTATATCTAAACAAAAAGGTATTAAGTCCAAAGCGATGACCAATTAATTGTGGTGACTGAAACAAAATGATATTAAGATTTCTTCAGTTAACGCTTTAATTTCCCAAAGTTACTTTAAACTCATTTCACACTTTGTCTTGGGGTTTATCTTGAATTTTTTACTTCTTCTATTCATCTTGGCATCTTGTATTAAAAATGTACCTAAAATCTACACACTTAACACACAATTAAGGAAAAAAAGCTCTATAAATATCAATATGTTCAGAACATCATAGAAAAGTATGTTATGTCAAGTTAGAGAAAAATCCCTCACTTTGGCCCAATAAACATCCAAAAAAATGTTTCATGTATAGATTAATCTATCACAAAACGAGAGACATTAATGATGAAATTTTATATTGTTACCCTTTGTCAGGGTCTAAAAGTAATGAAAAGAAAATAAAAATGAGAAAAAGAAGTAGCATGACATCTCACATCAAAAATAGAGTTATAACTAACTTGCAAAAGAAAATTAATATGAAAAGAATTGAAAGAAAAAAACCAACAAAGTGGATATCCTTATGTAATCATCCTGATTTGTACTTGGGTTATTGGAGATGTTAGTTAAGAACATCGACTAGGTTGAGTGAGAACATCTCTTAGTGTGAACTCAAGTTCTAAGGAGATTCGTTGATGGCTAGTAAAGAGAGCGCCAAAATACTAATCTACACTATACATATATAAGACCATATCGTCCCTAATCCAACATTACAACCTTAAACACCTTATAATTCTTAACTATGTGATAGGAGCAACTGAACCAATATATAGTACTTAAATGTACCATTGGATACTATCTTAGGATCAATGAACACCCTATAACAACCTTCAAACTACGAGAAAAACTTATCCTTCATGCATTGCAAAGCTAATCTAATCTTGAACTTGAACCATGTTGATTTTTTGTATGATAATTGTATATATATTATTTAGTTTGTGACTATTATTACATAAAATATTCTATGTAGTTTCTTTGGGATTATTGTTTTACATTTTTCTTCTCACATGCTTATTTAACTTCATTGATATATATAGACTTCCCTAGTTTGTTTTTCTTATTTTGTCAGGACGACAAAACTTTGAGTTGAGGGTCTTGATGGTTCTCCATATTTGGTATGTATTAATCAAGGAATGAGACATCATTTTATGTTCATATTGTTCTTCATGGAGTAATTTTTTTCTATTATTTGATATATTCTCGTTTCTTGTCTAGTTTAAGAGAATTGTTACTTTAGAGCTATTTGTGTCTAATTTTTGGTGTTAAGTGTGTAGATATTAGGAACATGGATGATATTATATCATGAATAATGGATAAGAAGTCAAGGAAAGGATATCAGGTACAAAGGAATTAGTAAAAGGCTAAAGAAGCCGTTTTTAGAAAGTGCAAGAGTTGTTGGTCAGATTTAGATAGTGAATTGTTTGAGGTGCCACGCAAGATTGACAAATATTATGGTGGAGACCTTTGATATTTAGCTATTAATTTGACTGAGGAACATTTATCCACTAGGGGTTTGTGATTTGGAGTTAAAATGAAAAGTTATTACAGTTTCAGCTAGCATTGCTCAAACCATTTTACTCTTGAAGGAAAATGTTTTTGGGCTGGTTTTAAAGAATCCCATGACCCATAAAATGTTTTTGAACCTATAAATATCATAATTTAACGTTATAAACATGTCATTTCTTATTTTTTTATTCATAATTTTGACCAGAGAGAGAGAGAGAGCAAGTCGACCAGAGGAGGAACCAACAGAAGCTGGAGCATCACAACATCTTTTTTGCATCATTCCTCCACTACTATTAGGGTAATTTCTCTTATATTTCTAGCTTAAACATGTTTCTAAGATTTTTATTCTTTAATTTATTTCATTAGCTATGCACTAAATTTACCATAGCCTTGTTTTATTTATGTATATACCTTGATTACATATTTACTATTCTATGTTATTTGGGAACCGTTTCAATTGAATTGAGCATTTAATTTATAAATACATATGAATAATAAGAATTTATGTTTTCTATAGCATGTATACCTCTATATTGAACTAAGTCCTTATACTATCACCTAATCTGGGGGTTTAGGGGCAAACACAATTCATATTTATCTAGTGTGCGGTAGTGATCCTAACAAGCTTTCCTAACTAGATAGTCAATAGGGTTTAATTTCACCACCAATCATTACATAGGGCCCCCCTTACCAGGTCCCCTAGTAGTGTTTAAGGTTTCATTCTAAGCTACCGTAACAGGAGTTAAAAGAATTATAGAATCCCGACTAATTGTATCAACTCAATCCACCCTTATAGTTAGAATATTGATTCGGCAGGACAGGTAACTACTTGCAAACCAAAGCTATTCTCTCCCCCATTCTTGGTAACTTAGTTATTTGTATTTGTAGTTTAATATTTATTATTTGCATGAATAGTTATTAATTAAGAAAAACATATATTCCTTTGTTTTTGTCTTTTAGTTTAAACATCTAAATTTCACAAGACACAAGTTCGAAGCTAACTACTTACATCCCTGAGGAACAAAATTTATTTTACTTACTTATTACTTGTAACGGTTCGTAAATTTTTGGAAATATATATTCGTTCCCTCGAGGTGTTTGTGTTTTTGAACCAATATATTATCACTCCTTTGGAGACGTCACATACTCTCTCACATTTTTCAGACTTCGATCATGTTTTAGAAGAAGATGAGATAATGGACCAAAAGTAAGAAGTAATGAGTGAAGGAAGTACCTCAGAAAGGGAGTATGACCAAGGATGAAAAGTGCCTAAAGAAGTATATAGTATAATTGTTATGAGAAGTTCAGAAAATGGAAAATATAAATAAAGATTGCCTTTCATATTTATAGAAGAGTTTAGGTACTTGAAAAGGTATCTTTAGACTAGTAAAGTAATTATACATGGTAACTTCTTTATCCACACAAAAGACAACTAATCATTATAACTGCCATCAAATGTGACATAAGAGAAAAGATGGGAATAGCAAGCCATTCTTGTGAATATCAAAACCTAAGAAAATTTGGTCAAGATGTCACTTCAGAAATCATAAAGTGGATTCTGGCTCAACACCCTCAATCTATTTGTAATAAGGCCTTGGCTGCTTAAAATCCAAAATCATCCCTGGTCAGCCCTTCGATAGTTTATCTTATTTTACTACTCAGTGTTTCTCAACCTCCATAGTGAAACACTCAACCAATACAAAACAAAGAAGTAAAAGTTGGGCAGTCAGGTTGATCGCTCATCCAAATGCATCCTTGGTCATGCATTGCTTATGAGAAGGAAGGATCTTGCGCTTACCAACTAGTAATATAGTTGAGGACACATATTATGATGGATATGAATAGAGAATTATGACATTAACTTAATAAGATAAAGATAAAGGCCAATCCTTGAAATTATAAAACTCGGTTAAGACCAGATAGAGTTAATGTCGATCATGTATGCTAAAATCATATATAAACTCTAGGAATAATCGTAGCCCGTGTATAAGTTGATGATGATTAAACACTTTTTGTATAAATAAATGTGGTCATCTATTTTCTCATCTCTACCCTCTAACTATTATCAAACACATTTCATATTTCTTGTCCTTCACTAATATGTACACCATTGAGGTCCCTATCACACGTTACTCAAATTTACTTGAGCGTCAAAACTTCATTGTGAGAAACATATCTTTAGCACATAGTATTGTTTTTCATGTCCAAAAAGTAACCACCTCGGTTCGACCACCGTAGACTACAATTCAACCATTCTCTTTGAGCCATTTTTTCACGTCAATTGTGAATTCTAAAAATTGGGAAACAAAAACACTACGTCGTATATGTTTACTCTACCACTTAGTATGCATATGGATAAAAAACAGTTGTCAATCATAATTAATGATATAGTGATTTAAATGAATTTCTCACTTGCGAAACATAAAGTAAAAAGTTATATGTAATATATGGTCTACAAAGGAAAAATGAATGTCGTCATTTAGGGTGAATAAAGAGTCAACTATACAATTATGCATTGATGGGGGGAGATGTTTTCACTAGGCCCACAATCGTATTGACCATTTTAAATAATAAAATTTTATGTGTTTTTTTAACTTATATGAACTTATGAAATAATCCCATATAATTAGTATATATTATAGCAAGTAAATAGAGGGAGTTTGTGTAATTTTTCTATGAAGATTAGATTATCTGAAAAGATTATCTGAAAAGATATTAATATCAATTCAACTTGAGACATGTAATTGATTTCTTACTATTGATAATTTAATAATAAGTAAATTATAAAGTCAGTGTGACTATTAGTTGTGGGAAGCTCACACAATTTAAGACATACGTGTTGTTTTTGTTAATCATGAAGAAAGAAGTGATAAGCATAAACCTATTTGAGAAGACAACAAAAAATATTAAAAAAATATTGTATTTTGTTGTTGGTGGTAAGTATAATTGCCTACAAATAATAGTTTTTAAAAAACTTGATGTGGCATTATTTTAAAATACTTTCAACATATTCTACCATATTAAAAATATTTATACTCTATTGTTTTACGGAACAACTTTTATCGCTTTGTCCTAAAAATTGTATATTTTATATGGTAGCTATACGTATGTCCACCTAACTATTACATATTAAATATTATTTTTTGAAATGATCAATACACTAGCATAATGTATGTCTGACATGATCAACACAATCCGCTGGATACCAATACATGATTACTTTTTAAAGTATGCATAACATATATAAAATTATAAACTTATTTTTAATTAGTGTCAAATTTATAAAGTTGTAAAACCAGTAATAATTAATATGAGAGAGAAATTAATGTCTTATTTAGAGAGTTTTGTTACATAAATATTTCAATAGTATATTTTATCATATCAAAGTGGTGGTGTATCATGACATTTGCATTTTCCATTTATACAAGATCCATTAACATGAAATAGCCTACAATATGCATAACAAAAAAAGAATATACATCTATTGGTTTCCGCCATTTGATTATAAATGGCTTGTACATCCTGCATCTCTTTCTCTATCTTTGCCTTTGCATAATCAGCCGAGGTTGTAACAATAAGGAAGAGGAAACACATAGAAATAAAAGTGATCTTACTTTCATCATACACAGCCATGTCTATTCGTTTTCAATTCTATTTGTGAGGAGTTAAAGTATCAGATGGTCTTATTTATAGGAAAAAGAACTACATATAATCATAAATGATATTAAAGTGAATTAAATGAGCTTCCCAACCACCATATATTTCATGGACTTTTTTCCAAAAAAGGGAAAAAAGTAATAACGTCATTACTCGGTATATTTATATATGGCTTAAAATTCTCTCATATGAGACCCACTTGGTTGATTCAAGCGGTCTTCTTGTGTATTGGTTCATGATCTAAATTTTGTTTTCTTAACCAGTTGGGGTTAGCTCACTGGTCAGGACCTTGGTCATCCAATCTAGTGGTGCAGGTTTGAACCGAGTCAATGACTTTAAATCCAAAGTGGCTCTCCTATGTAACAAAAAACTTTTGTTTTCTTCCCTAAACACTATTAAACGACAACTATTAAATTAGTTGCAATATAGTTCTTTTGATTATATTTTTTTATTAACGGTTTGTTATCTCATTTTACCTATAATTCTTATTAAGTCATTGACTAATGAGGTAGAATGGACAAAATATTTCCTAAATAATGGAAAAAATAACTCATTATATTGACACATCACACCCAAAACTTACTTTTGTCCTCTGAAAAAGGGAGGACTAAGATAAAAGATACCCATATAATATAATATGATCGGATGAATATAATGTATATAAAACATAAGTAAGAGGATATAATATATAGTAGAGACACCTTTTTTCTGTTTTTTTTTTTGTCAAAACCTTTTTTTAAAAATAAAACTTGATCTTGATAAAAAGTTATTACAAACTATCTAACTAGGTAGGAAATCTACCTTTCCCGTTACTAAACACGTTCCCAAATAGCCTATGTTAACGAATCCCAATTGACCACCTAGTTTCTTCTTATACAAGAGAATTTCAGTTTATATAGTTCAAATACAAAATATATGCTACGAATGATATTATAAATGAAAGGTTTATACAATAAAATATTGTTTGCTAGTCGGCACATAATACAATAACAATCTTTCTCAAATATTTTTCTCCCTTAAGGAGGATCTTTAGATAGGAGTTAGGCTTTCAAAATTCCAAGAGCTTCTATTTTCTTTTCTTGAGTATGCTGAAATACGCCATACTTTATAATGTTTCACCATTCCTTTGCGATCCCTAGTTACTGAAAAATAGGTGCAGAGTTTTGTATGTATGAGGTATAATAGTTTAATTTAATAAAATCAGGTAGGGGTGGGGTTCAAAAGTTGTCATTTTTGTTACTGACGTGGGGTATAAATTTCCATCAGTATTCAACTTATCCCTATATTTATAGGGGTATTCTTTGCCTTCAAAATGGCTAGTTTATCATTAGGGTAAATATTTTGATATTGTTCTTTATATACTAAGATTCCTTAATAAAGGTTTTATATAGATTATATTTTATTATTTTTGTATATGCTTACAGTTACATATTTTCATATCTACCTTGCATGAGGGCATATGATTATACAAAAGAGGTCTTTCTCATTGTAATCTTTGTTCATAACTTTAATGTCTCTGAAATCCAAAGATCAATGTTATTAGTAGTTAAGTTAAAAGGAGAAGAAAACTATACAAATTTTGCCCATGGACAGGAAAAAATTTAGTTCTTAAAAGATTTAGTCCCATTGTTACAAATTTCGCACAAATGAGACTCATTAATCCTTTTTTATACAGATTCTCTTCAGTTAGAAAAAGAGTTAATGTATTTCCACATCAACCTCCTCACTTTATGAGTACAATTAAGATTCTAGATGAGTTTCCATGTTTCCTTAGCCACTGAATAAGATGATGAGAGGTCATATTTCTTTTTTATAGTCTCTTTTGGTTTTCTTTTCATGACATGTTAATTAACTTTAACCAATTATTTCCTATCTTTATCTTCTCCAAAATAAAATGAGTAAGGCCTACGGGTGGTATAGCTCTCCCCCAACCTATAGTCACGACCATGTGGAAACGATACAAACAGTAAGAAGCTTATACCTTGCAGCGGTACTACCGGCCCTATGGTCGGTATAGCGTGATGCGACGCGAGCGACAAATAGAAAGAGACTTTTTTAATCACAAAAGAATAAACCCTGAGCCTCCTTCTTCCCCAAGCACCAAAAATCCATTCAAACTTCACAAAATCTTCATCCAACATCAAAACAACACAATATCACCACAAATTCATATCCAAATTCATCCCCACAACCTTCCAACTACCAACATAATTCCAAAACTCATATAAATCAAGATTCAAAGCCAATAATTTTCAAAACCTTTTTCAAAAATTTATTAAAACCTTTCCATCCAAGGACAATTACACCTACCCACATAAAAAACATCATCCTTATACTTTCTAACCCAAATAACACGTAATCCACCCAAATTAAGGGGTAACTTCAAATATGGTATAATTTTGAGTTGGAGGTCAAAGGAGATGACAAGGAGTTCGGAGAAACTAGGTAGTGTTAGGGAGATGAAGAAAAATCAAAACAAAGAATTGGGTGAGGGCAAGAGGAAAACAAGTGAGATTTGTTTGAGTTTGGCAAAGTAAAAACGGGTAATTCGAGTCAATCAATTAGAGAGGAACCGATTATGGTGGATGCAAGTGCTCAAGAGAAATCTATTGTGATTTCGAAAGAGAAGACACCAAAACCACTCCAAATTGGGGCTCATATACCTAGGACGAGTGAAGATTTTAGGGACCTATTAGCTACCGGAAAATGAATGTTGCCTGAATCAGCACTTACAAATGAGAGAAAAATAGTGAAGGAAGTTGGAGAAAGTGAATACAAGATATTTCTAAAAAGAGGTAAGAGATTGGGATGGACCACATTCATAATGAAGCATTCGAGGTTGAATATTGAGCTAGTTTTCAAATTCTATCTTGGCCACTTTAGCCGAGCTAGTGAAGGTAAAGTTCCCGTTAGATACAAGTTAGTTCTTTTAACGGTTTAGTAGCTTTGGAACCACTTCGAGTTTACAAAATTGGTTGGACTATGCAAGAATCAAGAACCGGTGTAGAAAATCGAGACTTTTGATTGGGACCAACTATATGAGCACATGTTGAGTAAAGACTTCGTGCAAGAACATGAAGGATATTTGTAGGTGTCTTAGACTTACAAGTACCTTCAATACAATGTGATAGTATGGAACCACTTCCTCACTAATAGGGGCAAAGGTATATAAAATAATGATATAAATAAAATAACAAAAACCTTATACCACTATGATAAACTCTCCACAAATGAATGGATTTTTTGTAAGTAATGTGTAAGTAAAACAGATATCGATGTTAGGGACTAGGAAAGTGAGTTATAAGATAGTTATGTTACTAAGTAGTCTAATAAAAGCTAAATAATATAATATACCAGACATTAAAATATTTGTTTGGTTTTTAAGACTCTAAGAAGATTGACTCTAATTAACTAGGACTCAAAAAATAAAGGAAATAAATACTAAAGAAAAGGGTTATGAAAGTTTAGCTCGAGAACTAGCAAGTATCCCCCTAGCCATATTTTATGATTATTATCTAAAGCAGAATAGTCGGGATTCTAAAATACTCCTAACTCCCATCAGGGTAGACATAGGAAACAACATCACTACTAGCAGGGGACTAGGGTAGGGGGACCCTGCGTAATGATCGTTGGTTAAATTAAACCCTATTGATTATCTAGTTAGGCAAGCCCGTCAGGATCACTACCGTACACTAGACGATTATGTGGTGTTTATATAATTGAATCCCCCTCTAGGGTGACAATCCAACTACTAATGGGGTAATCCTATATGTTGTGCATGGCAAGAACTACAATCTTTATATCAAAACACATAATACAAATCTATCACGAACAATTCATTTACACGTAAATCACAAATTCCAATAAGCATAAAACAAGACTGGGGTTCATACCCATATGCTATTACCAAGCTAAATATAATTAGTTCATACTAAAATAAGAAAACCAAGCAATTACAAATATCATATTCATGTTCGAAAGACAAACAGTATAAGAATACTATACTCATTGCTGAAAAAACTGATAACTAAAAGGGTTGGAAAGGCATGAACATCTTCCGACTCCTTCTCCTCTTCTTCTCACTTCCTCCTTGTGATTTCGAGGTTAAATTGGGATTAGGGACAGAGAAATGATGATTTACGTAAGGTAAAAGTGGATACATATTAAAATACTAGAGGTCTTCAAGTCTGGACAGTCAACGTTTACTTTCCAAATCTATCCAAAGTTTCCTTTATCACTTGACTAAGGGTTTGCTTGAGTTTTTCACTTCTTATCATCATACCAAAGGGTTTTAGCTTCAAAATACCTAAGTGTTGCAATAATAACACATAAATTACGCGTAAAAGCTCTACAAATAACAAAACACCTAAACCTAGATAAGAAAGTGTAAAATATAAGTAAATGGGTAAAATCTCGTAACTAAGCACTAAATACCCCTAACATGATGTCTCGTGTCTATTTTATTATATCACATAAATAGAGACATCAAGACCCGCAACTCAAAGTTGTGTCGTCCCGACACAATGAAGATAAGAAGAAGAAGAAACAATTAAAGATCCTAGAGTAAATATTCTAACAAGTATCATGTAGTAATGTTAAAGAAATACTGCATACTACACCTAATATACACATAATTAACATCTCATAAATTCAAGTCCAAATTAACTTCGCAATGCCAAAAGGAGAGGTTTTCACTTAGGTCGATATAGTGGCTATAGGGTGATCACATGTCCTAACATATTATCCACGGGTCCACCTAACTACACCCTCATTGCTCAATTGTTACTTAACCAAGTAGCTAGAAATTCTAAGGTCTCTATGGCTATAATGTTGGATTACGTACGGTATGATATATATATATATATATATATATATATATATATATATATATATATATATATATATATATATATATATATATATATATATATATATATATATATATATATATATATATATATATATATATATATATATATTTAGACCATGAAAAGGAGAGTCTTGGCTCTCTCTCCTCACGTTCCATCAACGAATCACCCTAGAGTTTGAGTTTCACTCGAATATGTTCTCACTCAACCCAATTTGGATGTTTTTTGAATTTCATCCCCATATAACCTAATAAATATTTTCATGATGATTACATAACAATTTTCTCTTTGCCGGTCCATTTCATATTCACTTTTTTTCATATAATTTTTTTCCTTTTTCAAGTTGGCTATGACTCCCTTTCAGATGTGAGTATCATACCATATTTTCTCATATTTATTTTTCTTTTCAATATACTTTTCTCTTTTACCCCAGAAATGGGTTACAAATAAACTCATCATCAATAATATCACAATTACAATTAATAAACTCTCAATCCCAATGTTTCTCAATGATAATTCCACCACCCCAAACTTGAGCTCTAAAGATAACTTGTCTCCAAGCTGCGATTCGAGTGGGGTCATATAAATAAGTCCTATAAACTAATGGGTATGGCTTGTAATGTGGTTAATAAAAGGCATTAGAAAGGCTAAGAGTGGGCTGAGACAGACAACTAAATGGGCGAGAAAGCTAAAGGCTTCAAGTGTCTTATGAAAGAACTTCCTTGTTTGTTTTTCTAACTTACTGGATCTCGTTACTTGTTCACTTTTAGCTCATAGATTAAGCGATTTTATCAGCTAATTTCAGACCTCTCATTCTACACACCTCTCAAGGCTCCCTAAGATCCAACTTTTCTTCTTACACATTTCTTATTAATCTTCTGAATCCTTTACTTCCTAATATCATGTATGCATACTAAAGCGCGTTGTGACACATTCGAAAACATACTACCTAATATCATTTACCTAATTAAAAACATGCTCAAATAGGGACATTCACCCTATTCTACCAATTCCTAACCCTACAATTTTTAAATTTTATGTTAAAAATGAAAAGAAGATGAGGACAACGAATCCCCACCCCTAACTCAAAACTGAGTCATGTCCCCGCAACTCGAATAAGACTCGATAAGGCGAATAAAATTTAAACTAAAGTTTCTAACACATAAGTAATTAAGAAGAGAGATTATAAGATGTTAACAGGTCAAAAACCATGTTTTGCCACTCATATCAAAAGGAGAATTGTCTTGTATTTCCAACATAGCCATGATTTTATCAATATTGTTGGCTAACTTCAATTGTTGCATGATGGTGCAATGATTTATTTCTTCTAACGTAGTGATTCTTTTCATCAACCTTAATGTCCATCCAGGAGGTTCAAGGTCATATGTAATTGATCTTTCTAGTTTTTGTGAATATCAACCTTTATCCTTAAGTATTGGCTCCTTCTCTTAAGGTTTGGCTAGAACTCTTTTTCTCATGTTATATTCATGTAGTGGTTATGTAGTTACCTCGAGCTTTGGTTTCTTTGCAATTGGATCATCAATGATGATTGCTTTTTATTTTGTTGCTCTAGGTAAATTATTTTCTTCCCTATGATTTGACTCTTCCTCTTATAAACCATATCATCGGTTCTTCTTGACATCTCTGTTAACCCACAACTCAAGATGCACTAAGTATGAATTAAGTTATGAATGATTAGTGTATCTTGAAGTTGTTGTTTGGATGGTGGATTATGAATAATATAGGAAAGAAATATGTTTACTTGTGGTGGAAGAAATCTTGAAAGCTTGATGATGGAATGGATTTGATTGAGATTATGTGCTTAAGGAAAATGTAGGAGATATTTGATGATGTGATCTGTGTTGCTTGAAAGTTTGCTCAAGCTTCAAGGTGGTTTTATAAGGTTTGTGATTGAAATTTTGGTATTGTTAAAGCTGAAGGAGGCTAGGATTAGGTTTGGTAAGGTTTAGAAACCCTAAGGATTCTCAAATAAGCTTTTAGTCGTTAGTGCACCGGAATTTGACCGGCTTACCATTCATTCCTTACGTGGATTCCCCAGACCGTGTCACTGATGGCGCGATTGACGACACAGTGTACGCATTAGCATGCTGCTAAAAAGGCCAGTTAGCTGGTCCTAGTTGTTTATTCTTCCGTCTTCAAACCATCGCCTATACCATCGCAACCCTTTGGTCCTTGGCCAGTATACCGGTAGTCTCGACATACCGATGGAAAATTTTCACCTTTCTGTCTTGGGCCGGTCACAACCCTCAGTCGCGAGACTCGACGCAGTACGTGACCAGTATGCCGCTTAGAATGTTGGATATTCGGTCTTTTTGTATAACTTTTGTCCTCCATACCTTGGTCAAGACCATCTTGACCCTTTGGAAATCACCGGTATGCCGCTCAGATGGTCGGCTAGCCCGTGGGAGCTGCTGAACATAAGAAAATTGTCTTAAAATCTCCCCCAAACACAAAATTTTGCATACCTACACAATAAAACACCACTCTTCTCTTTTATTAGCTTGTTAACACATAAAAATTAAATACTAACTTAAGAATATACACTACAAAACATAAATTTAAACTAGAAAAGCAAATTAAACAAGTGATGTCTCCCAAGGGCACTTTTGTTCAACATCGGTAAGTTAGACGTGTTACCTCGGTTACTCGGCTTTGAGGAGGTACACAACCTCCCTGTGTGTGCCATCACTACTCTCATTGTATATCTTCAAACATTGACCATTTACCATAAAGGTGTGGTGTTTGGTTGGATGTTCAATTTATATGTCTCCATGAGTCTCCCTGGATAGGTCTAGAATATTGAATTGTATAGGATCACTTTTTGTCCTACCTCGAACTTCTTCATGCGAATTCATTTGTCATGCCATCTCTTTGTTTTCTCCTTGTAGACGCGTGAACTATCATAGGCGTGAAATAAGAATTCGTCTAGCTCATTCAACTGCATTATCATTTGCTTACCATCTAATTAGACATTAAGATTCAAGTCTTTGATAGCCCAATAAGCTCGAGATTCAATCTCGATAGGAATATGACATACCTTGCTGTAGACCATGTGATATGGAGTTGCTCTCACTGGTGTTTTGAATGTTGTTCTATAAGCTAGAGAGCATCATCAAGCTTTGTTGACCAATATTTCCTCGTTTTGTTCACGGTCATCTCTAGAATAGATTAGATCTCTCGATTGGAGACTTCTTCTTGACCATTTGTTTGAGGATGATAACCAATTAATGTGTGGTGTCTCACCCCCAACTTACAAAAAGCAACTGTCAACTGAACATTGATGAAGTGGGTACCTTAATCCCTTATGGGAATGTGTGGTGTACCATGTCTTGAAAAGATATTTGTCATGCGGAACATGACCACAGTTTTGGCATCGTTCTTTGGTGTTACCACAGCTTCTACCCACTTTTACACATAGTCTAATCATAGTCTACTGCTAGCAAGTTTTAAAGATTCCCATTGGATGGAATGAACGGTCCCATGCGATCTATACCCCAAACATCAAAGATTTCTACGTTTAACACATTGTTGAGAGGAATCTCGTCACTTTTAGATATATTGCCAATAAACTGGCATGTTCTACAACTCTGGATGTACCAATAGCAATCTTTTTGAATGAAGGACCAATAGAAACCAGATTGAAGAACTTTTGTTGCGGTTCTATCACCCTTGAAGTGGCCCCCATATGGTGAGTCATGACAATTTACGACGATCTTTTGAATCTCATTTTCATGAACACATCTTCTTATCATTTGATCACTGCAAATTTTGAATAAGTACAGATCCTCCCAGAAAAAATGCTTGGCTCGATGAATCAACCTCTTTCATTGTTGTGGATTACACTCACAGGGAATGCACCACTCGCTATGAAGTTTACTATATCTGCATACCCAGGAACAACTGCATTATTTAAATCAAAGGGTTGTGTATCTGGAAATACCTCTTTGACCAATATGGTCCAACATTGATTGTGGAGTCTTTGAGGCGAGATAAATTATCTGCAACTTGATTCTTGGTTCCTTTTTTATCTTGAATCTTCAAGTAAAATTCTTTCAACAACAATACCCACCTATTAAGACGCGGCTTTACATCCTTCTTCTCTATGAGGTATCTGATTGTTGAATTTTTTGTGTATATGACAACTTTCATCCCAAGAAGATAGGGACAAAACTTATCAAAAGTATTTACAACAGCTGGTTACTCCTTCTCAGTTACTGTTAAGTTCAATTGGGAAGTTGTGAAGGTCTTACTTGCATAATATATTGTGTGAAAAATCTTCTGTTTTCTTTGACCCAACACATCTCCCATGGCATGATCGCTTGCGTCACACCTAACCACAAAAGGAAGATCCCAATCAAGAGGAGTGACAATCGGTGTGAAGATGACTTTCTTCTTGATGGACAAAAATTATTCCAAGCATGCATCATCGAATTCGAAGGTTGTATCCTTCTCAAGTAGAGTGCAAATCGGTTTGGCAATCTTGGAGAAATATTTAATAAATCTACGATAAAATCTTGCATGAACCAAGAAACTTCTAACTCCTTTAACAAAAACTGGTGGTGGTAAGGTCTTGATGAATTCAATCTTAGAACGATCAACTTCCATCCCTACACTTGAAACCTTGTGTCCCAACATGATCCCCTCATGAACCATGAAGTGGAACTTCTCCCTATTAAGAACCAGATCAATTTCTTTACAAAGCATGAGCACCTTTCAAGATTTTCAAGGCACTCATCAAAACTATCTACAAACACTGAGAAATAATCCATGAAAACTTCTAAGAATTTATCGATCATGTCCAAAAACATAGTTATTATACACTGCTAGAACGTAGTCGGTGCATTGCATAAACCAAACAGCATCCTTTGATAGGAAAAGGTTCCAAACGGACAAGTGAAAGTGGTCTTTTGTAGATCAATTGGATGCACACAAATCTAATTATAACCTGAATAGCCATCGAGGAAACAATAGTACTCTCTCCCTACGAGCTTATATAACATCTGATCGATGTAAGATAAAGGAAAGTGATATTTCTTTGTGGATTTATAGAGCTTGCGGTAATCCATGCATACTCTCTAACCCACAATTGTTCTTGATGGAATGACTTCATTATTTTCATTAAGTATGGTAGTCATACCTCCTTTCTTTGGAACACACTGCACTAGACTAACCCATTCACTATTTCGAGAAGATAATTCTCGCATCTAACAACTTGATCACTTTTTTCCTTACCATCTCTTTCACTGCGGGTACAAGTCTTCTTTGCCCCTCTATAGAACACAAACTTTCATCTTCAAGAATGATTTTCTCTTGGAAAATGGTAATACTAATCCCCTTGAAATCGTAGATTGTCCACCCAATTGCCTCTTTCTTGGCTCTAAGCACATGTAGCCGCTTGTCTTTTTGAGGACCTGAAAGGTTAGCGAACATAATAGCAGGCAAAGTATTATTTGTACCTAGATAGGAATATCAATAATGGGTCGGAAGTGGTTTCTCCTCAAGGACAGGAGGACATAATATGAATGGTTTCTTTGATGGTTCAATGTCCCCCGCCTCGTGAATTCGTTCACGACCTTCCGATTTAAGTCTTCCATCTTCTGAATTGAGAGCAGCCACAACCTTGATTAACTCATCTTAGAAATTTGGTGATTCAAGTGCTAAGGCTTCTTTTAAGATGCCATCAAAACTTGCCTCATTATACACACCTCTTGTGTGATTTGATTTATGAGATCTATTCATAAACAATCAGCTTTCGAATCTGGATACTTCATAGCCCTAAACACACTATGTTTTACCCGTTCATCTTGGATCCTCATGATCAACTCACAATTCTCAACATCAATTAGTGTACGCTCCGTGGATAAGAATGGTGTACCCAAGATGATTGGGACATTCTTATTCACGTCATAGTCAAGAATAATAAAATCATATGAAAATATAAAACTACCAGCTTTAACAAAAGCATCTTCGATTTTACCTTCTGGTTGGGAGAGTGACCGATCCGCCATTTGAAAGACCACGGTACTATGTTCAACTTCCCCTATGTAAGCTTCTATAACAAAAACTTCGGCACTAGATTAATACTCGTGCCTAGGGTGTGGGTCCTGGGGTGTTATAAAATAATGCGATAAAGATTAAGGATCCACAGACCGCAAGTGTACGGGTCGTTCCAAGTAATAAAGTAAGTAAATAGGGATTATCGTCTCCACGGGGATTGCGAGGTAAGTTAAATGTGTTTAAATGAGAAATAAAATTAATTGCAGTGATCAATAAAATATATATTTGTTTTGATTTTCAATTAATAGTAAAGAGAAAATGCAGGAATTAAGATAATATGCAAATAAGAGATAAGTACTTGAGCCTCGCTAGGGGTTTACCTCAATTCATATACTTAATGCTTTATGCTAAGGGTCAAGTGGATATAAATTATACTAGTCGGGACTCTAAAATCAATCTAGCCCCCTTCAGGGTGGACCTAGATGCTACCCTACAATATTACAAACCCCGGCAGGGCAATTGTAAGCTATTTTCAGGTGATTAATGATTTTACTCAATTGGCTACAAGGTTAGTCAAGCCCGTCAGGGTCAATAACGGAAACCTCGCGTCTATTATTTACTTTAGTAGTTCAACCCCCAAGGTGATCACCGCCACTAGTGAATAGCCTCACTACTAATACGTAATTCTAAGTATACCGTTTAGAATTAGTAAACAAGCATGATATAAAATATCCAAGCTAGAATAAATTAACAAATCCTAAAACTAAAGAAAACATTAAATTATATGAACTAGGGCTTTACCCAATTTGCGATTCTCAAGTATTAATTAGTTTAGCTCATATTTGAATTGAAAGAAATAAATAAATTAAATGTACAAATAATTCCTAATTACTGAGAATAATATATATATATATATATATATATATATATATATATATATATATATATATATATACATATATACAACCTAATTAATGGAATGGTTGAGCTGTTGTTGGAGGAAGAATGACTTCTCCAATTTCTGCTTTTGCCTCTTCCAAGCGTTCTGCCTTTTCCCTCTCTCTAAGGATGATTAAAATTGAAGTTTTAATTGAGAGGTGCTGAATAACGAGGTCTAAAGTTCTATTTATAATGGAGAAATTGGATTGGGCTTTTTACTTAAGAGGATTAGGTTTAACGAATAAAAGCCCAAGTCCAAATATGAAACCCCGTAACTGATGTACAGCTGTTAGTAAAACGACCGTAACATTTGAGTCCAAACTCCAAATCACTTCATTCAAGTTGCAAAATCTTCCTTACTCAAAGATGCACATTCCTTATTCAGGACTATAAGGCTGAATCAGTGGCTAAGTATCTCAAAAACAATGATTTGTAACAGTCTTCCCGATTTCACTCCCATCTAATTAATTCTTCGGATCATCTTTTCTCGCCTTTGACTTCTACGCTCGATCTAAGACTTTAATTCCCATTTATACTCCTTGTCTTGGTGTTCCATATAATCCATGGAACTAATAAATTTACACTAAAACAAACAAATTAACGCACAAAAGTTCTAAAACTCAAGTAATACAAATCCAAGGGGAGAAAATGCATTATGACCAAATAAGCTTAAAAGTCTATCAAATAATTCAATTAATCACCTAAAATGATGTCTCCTAAAGGCATATAATTAGAAAAAAGGGAGATATCAAGACCCCAAACACAAATCTTTGTCGTCCCGACAAAGTAAAACAAAACAGAGGTCCAAGGTAAGAAGCAACATGCAGAATCTAAAGAATAAACCCAAAGCAAAACTCAAAATAAATTTCATATTATACAACCTAAGAATTAATGCACACGTACACCTATCATACAAAATCAAACACATAAATAATTTAAATCGAAAATTAATTTCACAATGCTAGAAGATTACACATTATACTTAGCTCGAGATAATGGCTATAAGGTGTTCATCAATCTTTACTCGTATTGAATGCTCCACTTAACTTACTCCCTATTAGTAAAATTGTTAATTCACTATGTACCTAGGAATCACGAGAACTTTACGGTTTTAGTATGGCTTAGGGACGGTATGGTACATTTGGATAATGAAAAGTGAGCTTTTGGCCCTCTCCTCACTAGCCTTCAACAAACTGTCATGAGCTTGAGTTTACTCTCACATACGATCTCACTTACTTGACGCACAAATTTAGCGCCCCCAAAATAAACCCAGCCTATCAATATGATTACAAAAATATTCCTTTGCTGTTTATTTTATTTCAATATTTATTCAATCTTTTTTTTTGTAAGTTAAACATGACATTCTTTTTAATGTGAAGTGTCATGCTAACTTATTTTCTCAATCAAAAAAAAATTCTTCTTTTTCTTTTCTTTTCTTTTCTGAAATTGACAAATGAATTTACAATAAAGTGCATAATCATTCAAGCACATCACAAATCTACCCAACAGATGTAATAACATATTTCCTCACCCCCAAACTCAAGCTCAAGGAGATTCAAGTGCGGGTCATATGGTATAGTCCTAACATATAAAGGAGAAGCTTATAATGTGGCTTCAAAAGAAAGGCTTAAAGGGGCTAAGAAGGATATAACATTTAATCACGGGTCAGAAAGCTAAAAAGGTCTCAAGTGGCTATCAAAGAACTGCCTCTATCATTTTCTTAGTTACGTAGTTCACCTCTAGTTCATAATTAAGTGGGTTCTCTACTCATTTAGATCTCACTTTCTACAAACCAATCATTCTTACCAAATACAAGCTTACTTCTTTTGCATTGTTCATTAATTTTTCCTATTAATCATCTAGTGTTTGCATGCATTCAAGTTGTGTTTTACATTAACTCTAAGGTCTACTATTTTCTATCATTAATTTACAAAAAGTATGCATATGGGGACATTCAGAAAAACTCTACAGTCAAATCATTCCTTAAACTAATTTTTATTTTATTTAAATTTTTTTGAAAAATAGTAAAAACACATAACACATAAAATTGGGATGAGACAACGATACCCCACCCCAAACTAAAAAATGAGCCGTGTCCCCACGACTCGAAAACACTCTAAAAAGAAAATAAAAATAATATACACTAATAAATGAGTAAAAGGAGAAGGAAACATATTTGGATCGGCACGAGACCGATTACATGTAGTGTTGCGTCGAGGTTGTGAAGTTTTCTTAGTTGCGATGTATATCATACACTGTGGAATTCATCTTCTGTAAAGTGCATTTCATCAACTCGAATTCATGTCTCCTTTAATTAATCATCTCCTCCTAGCCCTCTAAATCATCACCTCCTCTACGGAATCTTCCTCAACACCAAACTCTCTTTCCTTTTCACGTTCTTCTTAACTTCTCCAACCTCCATGTCATCTCTTCATCTCGAATGACCCCAAACTCAATTTTTCACCTACTAAAGATTACCTGCAACATATATAATGGTAGGCTCAAACAATTCACAATTCCTCCGATAAATAACTAAAACAAAAATCTTAATTCCTAACTGGTAATAGAAAGAAGAGAAGAGTTCTAGCTATTTTACCGAATTGGCCATGGAATTTGTGATGATTTGATACCTTGCACTTGCAATCTCCAACCTTCAAAGTACAAAAGCTATTGATGAAATTTGTGTCTTTGGATGTTGTTGAAGGTGGCACAATAGTGACAATGGTGGTTTAACTGAGATAGGTAGTCATTATCTATGGTGTTGGAGAGGTTTAACGGATATAATTTAAGTTTTGGTAAAGAAAACATTTTTGATTAAAAGTTGAATTTTGGTGTTTATGGAAAGATTTATGATATGATTATATGTTTGGATGATGTTTAATGGGATGGGTTGATGATATTTTGGTGTTTTGATGATGGAATTTAGGTGTTTTTGGAACTTGGTTCGTCATTAATGGTGCTTATTGTGTGGGACGCCAAAGGAAAGGGAAAAACAAGGTCTTCTTAAGGTTTAGGTCAATTTTCGCCAACGGAAACTGGGCGCCCGTTTTTTAATACCGGGAGATCAGTTTTGATTTTTTTTTCAGACGCAAAAAAAATAGGTTGCGCCCCCACCGCACAGGTCATAGAGTTGGCTTTCAAAACTTGGTCCCGACTTGTGAAAAACGGGCTGCGTATTTGCGCGAATAGCCAACTCGCTGGACGCAAAAAGGGTTGCGTATTCGCGCAGAATTTTTCATCTTATTTTTTTCGGTTTCTCCTTGCCTACTCCTCGGATTCTTGCAAACTTTATACTCATTTTTATTGGAAATTGCGCTTCCAATCCATTGGACTACTCAGGTTTTTCATTGAGGCTACCATTTTTTCAAAATTTCGTTTTTCTCCATTTCGCACCAACGAGTTGCGTATCCACCTCACAGGGCAGAGAGTTTGAGCTGTTCATTAGATATTTTTTACTTCACCATTAGATAGAGCTCTACAAAATAAACGGTTTAGGCTCAAGAAAAAGCTGATTCCGACCTCTGAGCGTCAAGTTATGGTCTTCCGAAGTTTTCACCTTTTAAGCACGAACTGTATCAGTTCACAAACCGGGATCCCGTTTAGCTTCTGCTCAACATCCTCTTATACGATCTGGAAAGTGCTAAATCGATCGTTTCTTAAACATAGCACCCGAAACTCAAGTCTTAACACCTGCAAGCATAAAAAACACTCCAACCTTTCTCATTTCATACAAAATTACACTATTACACATCAACTACTATGTTATACATTATGAATTGAAATACATGAAGCAAAGAACTAGTATACATTAGAATGGATTTTGTTTAACATTGTTAAGCTCGGCGGGTTACCTCCATTAACCCTTGAGTATGTAGCCTACCCAGTAGTGGGTGAGGCTATGAACATCTACAATTCGAAGCCTATGACCTCTCAAAGGTTGTATTTCTATCAGTTTTGCTGACACCACTTGAGTAACAACAAATAGCCATATCCACTCATTCTTGAAACCTCTTGGCCTATTCTCTTGTTTAGAAGCCTTCCAAGCAACCTTGGTTCCAACCCCAAACTCATGTTCAACTCTTTTTTTCATAGGTTCACGGTGGTGGTCCTTCTCTTTAATCTCCTTAGGTACTTCTAGAACAATGGGGAACTCAAGTGGCACATCCTCAAGCTTTTTGTCCAAAACAAGTGATCTTTCAGACTTCTCTTCAATCATTTGGGCCACTTTTTCTTCTTCGATCTCTACACTGGCATCCTCACTCGTTTCTGAGATAGCTTATGTGAATACTTGTTGCAGTGTGAGTCCATTTTCACATATCTCAAGCATTTGAGCGTTGATTCTAGCTTCGTTGAACGCCTCTACAAATGCTTCATATACTGTATCATTCTCTGACATGACTATATTTTGCGGATTTGTAGGTGATAACAATGGAGTATTAGGTGGAGAATCCATCCTAAACTCCTCTTTTCTTCTATCTCTTTTTCAACCAAGGACTCAATATTTGATTGCTCTAAACGTTGCTCGGTAAGTTTTTCCATGGCTAAAATCATCTATAAAAGGTTCAAACTCATCATCAACTTGCTTATCAACGGTTACCTCATCTATTCTTAGCGTGTTTAGTTCTTCTCAGATTTTAATTTCTAGTTCAGTAATAGCAACTTGTGGCGATTCCACTTCCTTCTCTTCTTGAAGGATAAACTCTTCAACTACATCGAACCAAACATCGTTATCAACTTAAATGGCATCATCATCATAATTTGTACCTTGGCCAGTTTGCATAGATGGTACTTGTTGTAGCCTCTCAATTGTTTTTGTGAGTTGCGTCAATCTTTGCTCCATAATTTGATATTTTTGTTGCATGTCTTGCAATAATGATATGGTAGCATTTATATTCGCCTCATTATTTCTCATATTGACCATTGAAGTGTTGATGAAACAATTGAGTGTGTCTTCCAACTTCCTGAGCCTTTCATCATGATCTCTAAAGCTCCCTCGTGTCAAATTCTCGAAAGTATATATTTTATCAAATGAGTCTTGCAGTTGATCCAACTAGGACTGTGGTGGAGTTTGAACTTGATGAGAATAAAATATAAAGAACTTATTTTAATGGAATGGTTGAGCTGTTGTTGGAGGAAGAATGACTTCTCCAATTTCTGCTTTTGCCTCTTCCAAGTGTTCTGCCTTTTCCCACCGTATAAGGATGATTTAAATTGAAGTTTTAATTGAGAGGTGCTGAATAATGAGGTCTAAAGGCCTATTTATAATGGAGAAATCGGATTGGACTTTTTAATTAAGTGGATTAGGTTAAATGAATAAAAGCCCAAGTCCAAACATGAAATCCCGTAACTGATGTAAAGCTGTTAGTAAAACTGCCGTAACTTCTGCGTCCGAACTCCAAATCCCTTCATTCAAGTTGCAAAATCTTCCTTACTCAAAGATGGACATTCCTTATTCAAGACTCTAAGGCTGAATCGGTGGCTAAGTAGCTCAAAAATGGTGATTTGTAACAGCCTTCTAGATTTCACTCCCATCTAATTAATTCGTCGGATCATCTTTTCTCGCCTTTGACTTCTACGCTCGATCTAAGACTTTAATTCTTATTTCTCCTCCTTGTATTAGTGCTCCATATAATACATGGACCTTATAACAAATTAACGCACAAAAGCTCTAAAACGCAAATAATACAAATCCAAGGGGAGAAAATGCAATATGACCATATAAGCTTAAAAGTCTATCAAATAATTCAATTAATCACCTAAAATGATGTCTCCTAAGGTTATATAATTAGAACAAAAAGGGAGACATCACTAGGTCACATAGTGCTTTCCTGGTCCATCCTTCACCAATGGCAATAGGAATCGTAAATATTCTGTGATCTTTCAACTTTGGTGGCAGCTTACTTTGACATGTATCACTACACTCCTTGGGTAAACCAACCAATTCCCTATACTCGTAACTTTGTTTGTTAGAAAGAATGTCCTTCATATATTTACGATAATTTGGCATTCTTTTAAAAGCTTCCACAAACGGTATGTTACTTTCTAGCTTACTCACTATGTAAATGAATTCTTGAATCCTTGCTCTTTGTTCTTATTCTTAACACGGGATGGGAATGGTGGTGGAGGACGAGTGTTGTTCACTACTAAGTCTTTCTTCTTTTCCGTTGCTTTCTCTACATTAGCACTCACCATTTAAAATTCCTCTTCAATTATATCTTCTATTGTTTCTTCAACCACCTCCTGTGGAATGCAGGTTGGTTCTTTTTTTGGTTCTTTCACCACAACAATGGTAGGAGGTAATTGTTTTCAATTTCTCAGTCCAATCGCTTTGCAGGTTTCATCTTGTGGATTTATAGTATCACTTGAAGTTAACCAAATAGTCTGGTTTATAAATTATTTTCAAGTTGTGATACCGAGTTTTCCAATTGTTTCAGGAGATCGGTTTGTTCCTTAGATATACGTAGGTTTCTACGCGCATCTCTTCTGTTGTTTTTACTAATGTCGCCATTTACTATTCTATTTTCCTTATAGACACATATCGTGTAGGAGGGATAGAGCGTACCTGCTTAGTGGCATTTGGCACGTGTGGTGGAATTTGAAATCCATAACTCAATTCATGTTAGTAAAGTGGTTGTGGTTGAGCTTGATAGATTTTCTCTTAAGTTGGAGGCTGATATGAATTACATTGATATTCTACCCCTCTTTGATTTTGTTGGAGATGGAAGTCAGCTTTATTTTCTTGAGCATAATAGAGACCATTCAAATGATAGACCCCTTGATGAGATACGAACTGAAGCTGTGCTATTAGCACAAATCTCCCAAAAATGGTCACTCCTTACCCAACCTGGAAAGATATAAATCGTGTTTATGTTATTTACTTGAGTTGTGAAATCCGTCTCTATGAGTGCATCCATATTTTGTAATTGTTGGTTGCACTTTTCTAGCCTTATTTCTTGCGTAGAGCTCACTTTTTCTTGCGACGTATCTTCTAGAACTGTCTCTTCTTGTGATGGCCAACTTCTTTCGGTGTCAACAACGTCTTTGCTACCTCGGGTTTCATTAACACAAAACATACCTTCCTGAGGTTATCTATTCTTGTTTTAGATTTGCAGTTCAGTCCCCTATAAAACATGGTTAATTGATATTATGGGAAGGATACATGGAATGGACACCTCATTTTCTTCTCATTAAACTTCAACCAGGCTTCACAACACTTTCTCCCTCTCCTTACATGAAATTTTCAAACTCCATCATATCTTTTAATCGCCTACTTATCAGAAAGAATCGATCGAGGAATCTTTCTTGGAGCTTATGCTAGCTTGAAATTGAATCGGGGTGTTGGTATGCATATGAAAAAAAACAATTTTCAATCATAATTAATGATATAGTGATTTAAAGGAATTTCAATCATAATTATCGGGGGGAGTTTGTGTAGTTTTTCTATGAAGACTAAATTATCTGAAAAGATAATAAAGTAATTAATATCACTTCATCAACTCGAGACATGGAACTGATTTCTTACTATTGATAATTTAATAATAAAGTACATTGTAAAGTGAGTGTTACTGTTACTTGTGGGAAACTCACTAAATTTAAGACATACGTGTTGTTTTTGTTTATCATGTAGAAAGAAGTGATAAGCATAAACTGATTTGAGGAGACAACAAAAAACCTGGTTAATTGATATTCTGGTGAGGATACGTGAAACGGAAACCTCGCTTTCTTCTGATTAAACTTCAACCATGCTTCACCAACACTTTCTTCTTCTCCTTGCATGAAATTTTCAAACTCCAACATATCTTTTAATCGCCTACTTATCAGAAAGAATTGACGAGGAATCGTTCTTGGATCTTATGCCAGCTTGCGATTAAATCAGGGTGTTAGTAATCATACCAATCGCTTGCACTTCCGGAAAAAAAAGAATTGGAACATGAAATAGTACATATATTCCTTTGTGACAGCTTCGGTGATGTAGGTATCACAGATTTGCATGAGTTCCTAAGCATAACAGACTGGACCTTGTTGTGTAGCGCCACAAAATTGCTCATAACTTAAAAATTGTTTCAACTTGCCTAGATTAGGCCTAAATCAAGTGGCTTAAATATTTGCAGTGAAAATTCCAAAGGTTGCACTCAGAATGAGAATAGAATTCCTAAAGTTTTCAAACTTTCCATCTAAATAACCTAAAATAGACAAAACTAAAAACAAAAGCGTCAAATAGAACAAATAAAATTAAAACACTAAGTAAAACACAAAACTAACGATGTAGTACCCGCCAGCGGCGCCAAAAACTTGGTAGGGGCAAAGGTGTGATAAAATAACTATGTCAAACAATGTAAAAGATTCCAATTCACCAGAAATATTTCGAGGCTTGATGATATGCCACTCAACAATGTGTTGATGTTGAGATCTTTGATGTTTAGGGAATCAATTACATGTGTCCATTCGTGTCATCCCATGAGAATCCAAATATTTTCCTAGCATTAGATTACGTATCAAAATAGGTTGAAGCGGTGGATTTACCATCAAATGATGCTAGAGTGGTGATCAAATTTTGAAGTCACACATTTTCACAAGACATGGGACACCAAGAGTCATCATTAGTGATGGAGGTATGCACAACGTTAATATATATTTAAAGGTTGTACTTTTAAAGTATCGAGTATGACATAAAGTATCCAACGCATATCATCCCTAAACAAACGGTCAAGCCGAAATCTCTAATAGAGAGATAAAGTCTATTCTTGAGAAAACTGTTAAACCAACAAAGAAATGATTGTTCAACGAAGTTAGATGATGTTGTATGGTCTTCTAGATCAGCTTTCAAGACACTCATGTGTGCATTACCGTATTGCATGGTGTATGGTAAGGCTTGTCACTTACCACTTGATCTTGAACTGAGAGCGTATTGGGCGATAAAGGAATTGAACTATAATACACTATTGGCCGGAGGGAAAATAATGATGAAATTGAATGAGCTTGATGAGTTCCACTTTCATGCTTATGAGAATGCCAAACTTTACAAATAGAAAACCAAGAAATGTAATGATAAGATGATTCGAAGAAGGCGTTTGGTGTGGGGAAAAAGGTTCTTAAGTACAACTTTAGGTTCAGCAATTATCCGGGGAAGTTGAGATCGAAGTGGCCTTGTATGTTCATTGTAACTAAGGTTATGCCTCATGGTAAATGGTCATCGGTTGAAGATTTATCATGGAGGCGAGGATAACATTTGTGAGGAGGATCAAAATCGTGGAAAGGTTATGTACTTCGTCCATGTCGCGTGATCCACAAGGTAAGCAGTCGAGTTTAACGACGTTAAACAAAAGGCATATAAGGGTGAGAACCCATCAGTATATTAGTTTAGTGCATTTTTAATGTATGATATTATATTTAGTATTTTATTTATGTGTATTAGAGTGTATTAAAGCTAAAGGAAAGGAAAGTATAGCATTTCGTTGTGTAGGTAGAAAGTGCGTTTAGGGTGAAAGAGGCTTGAGTAAGAGAAGTGTATAGTACAAACTTGTGGTACGCCATGCTTATACGATATACCTCACTTAACCAGACCGTGAACACGGTTCTCAATGCTCGCAATAGTCAGATAAAATAGGGATGAAGTGCGGAATTCTGTGGTACACCGTGCCTCATTTGGTACTAGGTATAGCCCGTGCCTAAAGGCACTCCAAAAACTAATATTCCAGTTACTTGTTCATTTACTGTTGATACATATGAAATGTTTAAAAATTAGAATGATTTTTGGTATTAAATATGTAAAAACTGAAATTATAGATAGTGTGTTATACAGAAATTATAAAAAAATCATTATAAAATTCAAATGAACATAAATAAGTGTATAATTTATCAAACAACTAATAAAGAAGTTGAAATACGAAAAAAATTAAAAAGAGACAAAATCGAAAATACATATATGATCATTCGTCTTGTGTGCTTACTTATAATAAACATTATATTAAAACTTCAGGATATGCAATATTAGTTGTTATTTGTTCACCATCGGGAAGAAGTACACTTATGCGATCATAACTCGTACATCTTGATAATGCAACATACAATTGTCCATGACTAAATATTGGTGTTTGCAAATCGATCCCAACGAATTTCACAGATTGACCTTGTGATTTATTGATGGTCATGACATAGGCTATACGCATAGGAAATTGTATCCTTGTCATCACAAAGGGTATTTCCGAGTCAGAAGGCGTCAATGATATTCTTGGAATGAATACCAAATTACCAGATTTATCTCCATTCAAAATGCGGGCTTCAGTAACACGTGTTGAACATCTGACAACCATTAACCGCGTGCCATTACACAATCCATCCTTTGGGGCAATATTTCTTAACAACATGATAGGAGCACCCACTTTTAATTCCAATTTGAACGGACGTAACCCATTTGGATTCAGTGAGTTTAAATACTCATTTGGATATCGAGATGTCATAGATTTATCTACTTGACCCTCTTCAACTATCTTCTCAGCTGCTAGATACGTCTTATGTATTCCAGGAAAAAATCTTAAGTGCAAGATTGTTGATCTCACTAACATCATCATTTCTCGCGGACAGTATAGGCACCGACTATTTGTTCGCGTACACCTTTTGGTACAACTGGTAAAATTTGTCGGAAATCACCTCCGAGAACAACAGTGATGCCCCCGAATGGCTTCTCATTTTTATGTATATCTTGTAACGTTCGATTAACAGCCTCAACACAATTTCGATGTTGCATCGGAACTTCATACCAATTATGAGACTTGTTTTTCGTATCAAGTCAGCCTGGAGGGATTGTTTAGAAATATGACAAATAAAATCTTCCACAATATTCAGTGGTATCGAGAATGTGGAATGTGCAGTTCGACCTCCAATCAATAACATAGATGCGATTCCTGACGAAGCTACATTAATCACAAAATAAACTAAACTCCGACATTTTGTTGATATCGTATTGTATAAAAAGGTTCTTCCAGTTCCAGTACCTCCATTCAAGAAGAAAGTTACACCTTTACTATTAAACACGGAATCAACAATCTTATCGTATGCGCGCCTTTGTGCACTGTTAAGTCGATCAACATTTATATCTGCATCCCTATCTTTCGCTTCCCTTTGAAGTTGTAAATGTTCTCTTATCAATCGATTTTCCACAACCAAGTTCCAATTCATGAGTTGTGGATTTTGTTTCAAAATTGGAGCACGGTTTATTGCGCGAGTTGGGTAGATAGTCATTTCGATTCTTTTATTTTTCTATGAAACCTGTATAATAATATCAATTATGTATTAGTTACAATATAATGACATTTGTGTTGTGTGTTAACTTATAATATACATTATTTCGAAACATCAGGGTATACAAAATTAGGTGTTGTTTGTTCAACATCAAGAAGAAATAGACGTATTCGATCATAAAGTGAAATTATAGGCTTACTTGAGGTCTGCGAACTTTTGCATTCGATTGGACTCGGGATGCACTCATTTTTGAGACCTTGTTTTTGTTATTTGATACGCTCGTCATTTGATAGTACAATGATCTGAAAATATGAGGATTTATTAACATTTGGTAAATAAAACGATAAATCTATATTACATGTTATAAAAATGAAACAATTAATCTAGTAATACATATACTTAAATACGACACACGTAAGTATAATTTTAATAAGTTCAACTAATTTATTTCAATACATAAAAAAGTAGTTCTCCAATACAATACAATTATTATCGAATCAAGAACAATTTATTACAAATCACTCTCTAAAAACAATTATTCATGAAAAAGTAGCAAATCAATACCATAAATTTATTGTCGAATCTAGACTAATTTATTAAAATCCACTCCCAAAAACCTATTACATTGATAAATAACAACAATTCGAATATAAGGTACCCTACTCCATGTTAGCAAGGGTTAAATCTGCTAGCATCGTAAACTCGGTATCATCAAGTAAAACTTTCAAATCTTCTAGTTTATCCATATTTTTTAGTAAAGGTAGAATATTTGCTATTGGCCAATCTTGAGGAAGCGTGGCAACTATGACATATAGCAAGGGGACAGATCTAAAGGAACGTTTGTACTACTCCTAAAGGAATAATAACTTTCTTCCTTTCGTTTAATGTGATCAAGCACAGATTTAGTTGAATTTATTGGTTCGTTAGTGAATTCAGTCCATAAAAGGGTTATATTATCGATTTCACCATATTCATCGTATGAATTTGTTATAGTGTTAGTTAGCATTTCGAGTGTGTCCATTGTATTTTTTGCTTTAGCCTTCAAAAAATAACTATGAATAGAAAAAAATATATGTAAATATTTGTATGCTATATTTTTTAAAAGTGAGTATTCGAAATGGAAAATATTATCTACAAACTACTCAAATAGTAATACGATTACTAATTAAAATATTCAGATTCTTTTTTTAGTTTATTAACAAAAAATAAATAGGATTTTACGATTTTATAATAAAAATATAGATATACTAAATGCACAAATAGTAATTATTAATATTAGTAGTATTTTAATTATTTAATTATCAATTATTTTAATATTTTTATATCAAAATAAAAATATAGAAAATATTTTATTGTTTACTAAATTATTTGTATTTTCTTTTTATTACAACTTTTTCTTAAACCCATGTAAATTCCATTTGTTTTATATTTTTTAAAAATTCTTTTTTTATTAAATCCAACAGAAATGTATAACGTATTCTTGTACAAATGTAAATTTTTTAAATATATTTTTTAAAATGTAAAATTTAAGAATATATTTTTGTTCTACGATGCTACGTTTTGATTGGGAATTTATGAGTAAAAGTTTTTTTTGTCAAACGATTATAGGATATATAAAATTAAAATAAAGGAGAATAATAAGGAAATTATGAGATGAATGGGAGAATTATGAGACAAAGGAGGGAATTATGAGATGAATGGGGAAGTTTGAGGATAAATAGGAAGAGATAAGTTTCATTCTGCTTTATTATATAGACTAGGTATAGCCCGTGCCTTAAGGCACTTCAAAACATAAAAATTGAGACAAATTAAGGTTAAGGTTAAGGTTAAGGTTAAGGTTAGGTTTAAGGTTAAGTTTAAGGTTAAGTTAAGGTTAAGGTTAAGTTAAGGTTAAGGTTAAGGTCAAGGTTAAGTTTAAGATTAAGGTTAAGATTAAAGTTAAGGTTAAGATTAAGTTTAATGTTAGGTTAAGGTTAAGGATAAGGTTAAGGATATGGTTAAGGTTAATAGTTAAGGGGTTGATGTTAAGTTAAGGGTTAAGGTTAATGTTAATGTTATGGTTAAAGTTAAGGTAAAGGTTAGTTTAATTTTAGGTTAAGGTTAAGGTTAATGTTAAGGTTAAGGCTTTGTCTAAGGCTACGACTAAGGATACAGTGAAGGCTAAGGCTATGGTTAAATTTCAAGTTAAGGTTAAGATTAAGTTTAAGGTTGAGGTTGAGGTTGAGG
The DNA here is from genome assembly GCA_029959085.1 of Nemophila menziesii. Lineage (NCBI taxonomy): Eukaryota > Viridiplantae > Streptophyta > Magnoliopsida > Boraginales > Hydrophyllaceae > Nemophila > Nemophila menziesii. The sequence continues at coordinate 91,972,289 of JARWIR010000002.1, forward strand.
TTAAGGTAAGAGTTAAGGTTAATATTAAGCTTAAGGTTTAAGTTTATGGGTTAAGGGTTAAAATCAAGTTTTTGGTCAAGGGTAAGGTTAAGGTTAAGGTTAATTTTAAGGCTGAGAAATTTGGGAAGGAATGGTTTCTTAAAATGTTAGATTAGCTCATATAATATAAACGATCTTGTAATAAAAATAAATAAGAAAATATGCAATTAAGTTGTGATCCTCATTTGGTCATATTTTAATATTGATAAAAAATTAAAAGTTAGGTGTATCCTATTTTATATAGATATCTTATTTTGGTTAAGAAAAATTTGAAAATTAAATAAGTATTAATTTTTTTTATGATTCAAATATAAAATGCAAAACTTAGTCTTTTTATAGAAAAAATTGTTTTTCTAATTTATACATGACAGATATTATGTAACATATGTCATATATAGCTACGTTGAGTATAGAATGACACATACTTTATTAAAAATAGAATGCTTAAACGTGTCTTTCATGAGTAATCATCTTTCAATTTTATTTATCCGTATGTTTGCTACATATATGAGTTTATATTTAGATATATTTATTATTAAAACGACACTATTTTTTGAATACTATAAAATCCGAGAGTGAAGGAAATAAATTTGTTACTTACTTGAGTAAAATATGAGGTAAAACTTTAAGTATATATATATGTTTTTATTTTATATTAATTAATTATGAGAAGAATATGGAGATTATGTGAAGAATATGGGGTTTATAAGTATTAAGGTTAAGGTTAACGTTTAAGGTTTAAGGTTAAAGGTTTAAGCTTTAAGCTTTAAGATTCATGGTTCAATGTTTAAGATTAATTTTATAATTAAGGTTAAAGTTAAGTTTTAACTTTAAGGTTAAGATAAAGGTTAAAAAAGTAAAGATGAAGGTGAAGGTGAAGGTGAAAGTTAAATTTAAGGTTTAAGGTTTAAGGTTAAGGTAAAGGTTAAGGTTTGAGGTTCAAGATTTAAGGTTTAAGGTTAAGGTAAAGGTTAAGGTTTGAGGTTCAAGATTTAAGGTTTAAGGTTAAGGTTAATTTTAGGTAAATTTTTAAGCTTTAAGTTTAAAGTTAAGGTTGAGGTTAAGGTGAAGATGAAGATTAAGGTTTATGGTTTAAAGTTTAAGGTTTAGGTTTAAGGTGTAATATATAAGGTTATGGTTAAGTTTAAGGTTAAAGTTGAGGTTAATATTATTGTTAAGGTTAAGGGTAAGGGTGAGGGTAAGGTTAACGTAAACAATAAGGTTAAGTTTAAGTTTATGTTTAAGTTTAAGTTTAAGATTAAGTGTAAGTTGAAGTTTAAGTTTAAGTTTAAGGTTAAGGTTACGGTTAATGTTAGATTAGGGTTAAGGATATGGTTAAGGTTATTAGTTAAAAATTTGAGTTTGAGCTTAAGGTTAAGGTTAAGGTTAAGATTGAGGGGTTAAGGGGTTAAGGGGTTAAGGGTAAAGTTTAAGGTTGGTGTTAAGTTTATGGTTATGGTCAAGGATAAGGCTACGACTAAGGCTAGGGATAAGTTTAATGCTAAGGCTAAGACAGAGGTTAAGGCTAAGGCTAAGGCTAAGGCTAAGTATAAGGCTAAGGCTAAGGCTACGACTAAGACTAAGGCTAAGGCTAAGGCTAAGACTAAGACTAAGGCTAAGGCTAAGGCTAAGGCTAAGGCTAAGACTAAGACTAAGACTAAGACTAAGGCTAACGCTAAGGCTAAGGCTAGGTCGAGGGATAGGGCCAGGGCTAGGGTTAAGGAGAAGGTTAAGGTCAAGTTTAAGGTTAATGTTAAGGTTAAATTTAAGTTATAGAGGTTGATGTTAAGTTTAATTCAAAGGTTGAGGTTGAGGTTAAGGTTAAGGTTAAAGTTAAGGTTAAATTTAAGTTAGAGGTTGATGTTAAGTTCAATACAAAGGTTGATGTTGAGGTTGAGGTTGACTTTGAGGTTAAGGTTAAAGTTAAGGTTTAGGTTACAGTTAAGAATTTGGGTTAAGGTTAGAGGTTTGCGGTCAGCGTGGTAAATATGAAACTTTTAGATGTCTAATGGAGTGGGATAAGGGACAATTAAGTTTTTATTAGAAAAAAGATTAATGCAATTAATGCCAAGAAATTGATTAAGGGACCAAAGACGATCATGCTCGTCCTTTCTAGTAGAGGGTCCAACCCATTTAAAACAATATTTCATTATATAGATATAGAGGTATAATGAATAATGAATGTTAATGGTCAATTATCAGATTATTTTAATTATTAATTATCCTTTAAGTGTTTATTAATTTTAAATCTTTATATGATAGACATAATATTGTCCTATGAATTCCATCTTGAATTTCTAATATTCTATAATTTTTATTGGATGAATCGATATATTTCTTGTCTTGAAAAGTTTATTTTTGTAAAGTTGAAATGATTTTTTTCAAAATTATACATGTTTTGACAAAGAAAATAAAAATAAATAAAAAATTATTTAAATATTGTAATGTAAAGTGATTTTTTTAATTTTATATTACATATAGTTGGATTTTTCTTATAATAAATTTTGAAAAAATTCTTAAATTTTTTAGTACTTTGTAAATTTTAACAAAAAGGAATAAATTTTATTTATATGAAAGTTAATTTGAATTCTTATAATTTTATTTATATGAAGGTTAAGTAGATTATATATTATTTAATATTTTCATGCGTATGTGTATATAATAAATAAAAGAATGAGATGAATGGGGGAATTATGAGACAAATAGGGGATTATGAGATGAATGGGGAAGTTTGAGGATAAATAGGGAGAGTTAGGTTTCATTCTGCTTTATTATATAGACTAGGTATAGCCCGTGCCTGAAGGCAATTCAAAAAATAATATTCCAGTTACTTGTTCATTTAATGTTGATACATATGAAATGTTTAAAAATTAGAATGATTTTTGGTATTGAATATGTAAAAACTGAAATTATAGATAGTGTGTTATACCGAAATTATAAAAAAATTATTATAAAATTCAAATAAACATAAATATGTGTATAATTTATCAAACAACTAATAAAGAAGTTGAAATACGAAAAAAATTAAAAAAAACAGAATCGAAAATACATATATGATCATGCGTCTTGTGTGCTTACTTATAATAAAGATTATATTAAAACTTCAGGATATACAATATTAGTTGTTGTTTGTTCACCATCGGGAAGAAGTACACTTATGCGATCATAACTCGTACATCTTGATAATGCAACATACAATTGTCCATGACTAAATACTGGTGTTCACAAATCGATCCCAACGAATTTCACAGATTGACCTTGTGATTTATTGATGGTCATGGCATAGGCTAAACGCACATGAAATTGTCTCCTTGTCATCACAAAGGGTATTTCCGAGTCAGAAGGCGTCAATGATATTCTTTGAATAAATACCAAATTACTGGATTTATCTCCATTCAAAATGCGGGCTTCAATAACACGTGTTAAACATCTGACAACCATTAATCGCGTGCCATTACACAATCCATCCTTCGGGGAAATATTTCTTAACAACATGATAGGAGCACCCACTTTCAATTCCAATTTGAACGGAGGTAAGCCACTTGGATTCAGTGAGTTTAAATACTCATTTGGATATCGATATGTTATAGATTTATCTACTTGATCCTCTTCAACCATCTTATCAGCTGCTAGATACGTCTTCTGTATTCCAAGAAAAATCTTAAGTGCAAGATTGTTGATCTCATTAACATCATCATTTCTCGCGGACAGTATAGTGCGTTCATTGAGATATGTGTTAGTTACAGTTTCAAGGTCATGCAAGTTAAGATATTTGGTTGATATCAAATTGTTCAAATCTGTGCACTTCACATTGTTGTTGGGATCTCCATTGATTCTTTTGAGTTAGAGCCAATCTAGAATGATTAACAAACACTTAAATTTATGAGTATAAAAAAATTTATAAAAAAATTTAGAGCCATTCAAATTACCTTTAGTAGGAAGTCGGCAAAATCAGAGTTCCCCCTAATTGAGTCGTTGAGACGCATATTAACATCTAATGTAAGCACGTGAATTTTTCTCCAAAGTATAGAACGTCTTAATGAGGCTCCGACTATTTGTTCACGTACACCTTTTGGAACAACTGGTAAAATTTGTCGGAAATCACCTTCGAGAACAAAAGTGATGACCCCGAATGGCTTCTCATTTTTATGTATATCTTGTAACGTTCGATTAATAGCCTCAACACAATTTCGATGTTGCATCGGAACTTCATCCCAAATTATGAGACTTGTTTTTCGTATCAACTTAGCCTGGAGAGGTTGTTTAGAAATATGACAAATAGAATCTTCCACAATATTCAGTGGTATCGAGGTTGTGGAATGTGCAGTTCGACCTCCAATCAATAACAAAGATGTGATTCCTGACGAAGCTACATTAATCACAAAATAATCTAAACTCCGACATTTTGTTGATATCGTATTGTATAAAAAGGGTTTTCCAGTTCCAGCACCTCCATTCAGAAAGTTACACCTTTACTATTAAACACGGAATCAACAATCTTATCGTATGCGCGCCTTTGTGCACTGTTAAGTCGATCAACGTTTATATCTGCATCCGTATCTTTCGTTTCCCTTTGAAGTTGTAAATGTTCTCTTATCAATCGATTTTCCACAACCAAGTTCCAATTCATGAGTTCTCTTATCTGCATCCCTATCTTTCGTTAGGCTTACTTGAGGTCTGCGAACTTTTGCATTCGATTGGACTCGGGATACAATCATATTTTAGACCTTGTTTTTGTTATTCGATACGCTTGTCATTTTATAGTACAATGATCTGAAAATATGAGGATTTATTAACATTTGGTAAATAAAACGATAAATACATATTACATGTTATACAAATGAAACAATTAATCTAGTAATACATATACTGAAATACGACACACGTAAGTATAATTTTAATAAGTTCAACTAATTTTTTTCAATACATAAAAAATTAGTTCTCCAATACAATACAATTATTATCGAATCAAGAACAATTTATTACAAATGACTCCCTAAAAACGGTTATTCATGAAAAAGTAGCAAATCAATACCATAAATTTATTGTCGAATCTAGACTAATTTATTAAAATCCACTCCTAAAAATCTATTACATTGATAAATAAAGAACATTCGAATATAAGATACCCTGCTCCATGTTAGCAAGGGTTAAATCTGCTAGCATCGTAAACTCAATATCATCAAGTAAAACTTTCAAATCTTCTAGTTTATCCATATTTTTTAGTAAAGGTAGAATATTTGTTATTGGCCAATCTTGAGGAAGCGTGGCAACTATGACATATAGTAAGGGGCAGATCTAAAGGAACGTTTGTACTACTCCTAGAGGAATAATAATTTTCTTCCTTTCGTTTAATGTGATCAAGCACAGATTTAGTTGAATTCATTGGTTCGTCAGTGAATTCAGTCCATAAAAGGGTTATATGATCGATTTCACCTATTTATCGTATGAATTTTTTATAGTCTTAGTTAGCATTTCGAGTGTGTCCATATTTTAAAAGTGAGTATTCGAAATTATATGTAAACATTTATATGCTATATTTTTTAAAAGCGAGTATTCGAAATGGAAAAAATTATCTACAAACTACTCAAATAGTAATACGATTAATAATTAAAATATTCAGATTATTTTTTTAGTTTATTAACAAAAAACAAATATGATTTTACTATTTTATAATAAAAATATAGATATACTAAATGCCACAAATAGTAATTATTAATTTTAGTAGTATTTTAATTATTTAATTATCAATTATTTTTATATTTTTATATCAAAATATAAATATAGAAAATATTTTATTGTTTACTAAATTATTTGTATTTTCTTTTTTTTACAACTTTTTTCTTAAACCCACGTAAATTCCATTTGTTTTATATTTTTAATTTTTTTATTAAATCCAACAGAAATGTATAACGTATTCTTGTACAAATGTAAAATTTTTAAATATATTTTTTAAAATGTAAAATTTAAGAATATATTGGGGATTTATGGGTAAAAGTTTTTTTTTCAAACGATTATAGGATATGTAAAATGAAAATAAAGGAGAAGAATGAGGAAATTATGAGATGAATGGGGAAGTTTGAGGATAAATAGGGTGAGTTAGGTTTTATTCTACTTTATTATATAGACTAGGTATAGCCCGTGCCTTAAGGCACTTCAAAAAATGAAATTCCAATTAATTGTTCATTTCCTGTTTTTACATAGCAAATGCTTAATAATTAGAATGATTATTTGTTTTAAATATGTACAGCTAAAATTATAGATAGAGTGTATACATAAACGATATGAAAAATTGGTTATAAAATTCAACAAAACCATAACTATGTGTATAATTTATCAAACAACTAATGAATAAGTTAAAATACAAATATACAAAAATATCTAAAAAGCAACAGAATCGAAATGTTTGGATCGTATAAATTTAAGTTTTTAATCTGCGTGCATAGATCTCATAACTCTACAAAATATCGCTCTGTCAACATACACATATCACCCAATGTGTGGAACCTGAACGACAACCTGTTCATTTGAAAAGTATAGAAAATTAGTTTACAATTTAAACATGATGCACATTAGTGTTAAACGTATGTGAATTTTTACCATGTGATTGAGATTCTATCCAGCCGAGCGTTTTCCTTTTATCCAGTCATCACGCATGATTTTCTTCCAATGGCACAAATATAATTAAAATTAACTATTATTAGAGGACAACGAACTTGTATTAGAGAAAAAATTAGAAATAAGAGTTTTTATTATTTTTTTTAGTCGAATTTTTTTTTTTTTTAGTCGAAAGAGTTTTTATTATTTTACTTGTGGATATCTTATGCGATATAATTCATCCTCGTCCCTTACTGTTACATTCACATTTTTTGTACGAAGAAATTATACCTACAAACAAATGCAAGAGTATATTACTAATAAAATATACACCATCGAACTAAGTAATGTGTATAATATGTATTCACTTACGACATTCATGAGTTGTGGATTTTATCGCAAAATTGCAGAACGGATTACAGCACGACTTGTGTAGATAGTCATTTCGATTATTTTATTTTTTTGTGGAACATGTATAATAATATCAATATATTAGTTACAATATAATGACATAAATATATATATATATATATATATATATATATATATATATATATATATATATATATATATATATATATATATATATATATATATATATATATATATATATATATATATATATATATATATATATATATGATCATTCGTGTTGTGTGCTCATTTATAATATACATTATATCAAAACTTCAGGGTATACAATATTAGTTGGTATTTGTTCACCATCAGGAAGTACACGTATGCGATCATAACTCGTGCATTTTGATAATGCAACATATAGTTATCCATGACTAAATACAGGTATTCGCAAATCAATTCCAACGAATTTCACAGATTGACCTTGTGACTTATTGATGGTCATGACATAGGCTAAACGTACATGAAATTGTCTCCTTGTCATCATAAATGGTATTTCCGAGTCAGAAGGTGTCAATGATATTCTTGGGATGAATACCAAATTACCAGATTTATCTCCATTCAAATTGCGGGCCTCAGTAACACGTGTTGAACACCTGACAACCATTAACCGCGTGCCGTTACACAATCCGTCCTTCGGGGCAATATTTCTCAACAACATGATAGGATCACCCACTTTCAACTCCAATTTAAACGGAGGTAACCCACTCGGATTCAATGAGTTTAAATACTCATTTGGATATCGAGACGTTATAGATTTATCTACTTAATCCTCTTCATCCATCTTATCAGCAGCTAGATACGTCTGTAGTGTTCCAGCGAAAATACCAAGTGCAGGATTGTTGATCTCACCAACATCATCATTTCACGTAGTGGGTTACTTGAGAGATAATCGGTTATATAGATAACATAGTTTATATTTAAACTAAGATAAACATGTGTATTCTTGTTTAAAATAAAGATATAAGAGTTAAAAAAAATTGAGTTACTTAAGAGATAATTGGTTATATAGATAATATAGTTTATAAACTAAGATAAACATGTGTATTCTTATTTAAGATAAAGATATAAGATAAAATATAAATTTAAGATATTTTAGAAGATAATAATTGGTTATAAATATTAAATATTGTATTTTTTTATGTTAAAGTTTTGTTTGCCAAGTTATTATGGATACTTTTTATTATGAGGTTTATATTATTCATTTTCAGATAGTTGGAATGTCAAAGGCTGTTGCAGAAAAGAGTGCTGAGATGGAGGTTGAAAGCTCATTGCCACTTCGTACAACTATATCTAAATAATCTCTTTTGTGCTACTATGTGTTATATTGATCCATCATCCTCTATTCTATACTTGAAATCTTTGTTTATGCCTTGCTTCTTTTCTTGTATATCTTCTTGTCCCTATGATACATTGATTTTGGTAACATTTGTGATTATAGGTATGTTCTTGTATATCTTCCGTCTATACTTCTACTTACTTTCTTTTCTATTTTTATTCATAATATCCAATTTCTCAGTGGTGACATTTGTGAGAAACATCACAAATGATCAAGCTTCTGTTTTAGCCATAAAATCCAGCATAACTTTTTACCCATACATATATTACCTCAACCTCTATTTGTAATTGGGTTGGGCTCACTTGTGGTATGTTCACATAGTCATTGCACTTAATATTTCGAGTATCAAAACTGAGCAGATGGACAAAATTTATTACTTTATTTCGATATCAACTTTGCATATAAAGATTACACAATTTCACCATTTAGAAAAACTATGAGTCCTAATATCAACTTACAAAATTTTACTTATTTAATTATCTAAATAGTTCACACGCTACAATTTATATACACCTAGAAGACAAAAACACTTGAATTACTAAAAACTAAATACCAGAAGCTGATTATCTACTTTCGGTAATACTGATTGAACGATTAATTCTATAAAATGCTAATTACGTTACCAAGAAACTCATAAATTCTTCAAAATAAAAAACATAAAAGGGAAAAAATGAGAATTAAATACATAATGAATAAGATGTGTGATATGACGTAGACTCTTTCACATATCTCAAGTAGACCATCGGGTGGCTTTTGGTAGAATAATTTCCTAAATAACGCCATAATTTCAGAATTATCTCATCTGGAACGTGAAGAACCTGAAAGGCAACGGAAAGGCACAACCCTCCTCCGAAGAACACACTGGAGAGATGACATGAAGTCAAAGGATCTAAAATAATTACACAAAATTGAATATTAACCCTAAAAAATAAATTTTAAAAAATAAAATATATGAGATATCATACTTGGGAGAGAATTATGTGATTTTTTTGAATTCAATTTGTGAGAGGAATTACAATGTAAATATAAACTTTTTTTCAATACAATGACGTGACTCTAAATCTGATGTATTGAAAAAACTTATTAGGAGAAGTGAAAATCTGCTCATTTAACGTAAATGACTCCAAATAAGAACCACCCTAAGTGAAATAGCTTCCCAATTTATTTATTTTAATTTGTTTTAGAATAAAGGATTTTCTTTGGTCTAAAATGAAACTCCAAAAACCTCCAAAAATTAGGTATTTGAAAGAAATACTAAAAGAGACACATACTTAGCTAAGTGTTTCTTGAATTAATGTCAAACAATCTAAGGTGAGAGTTCCTAACTACCACCAAGAAGTGTTTGTCTGGAGTAATTCCAAGCCTGATAACTTGCTGGTCTTGTCAATTGCATGGGGATTTTATCACCCTTTTTACCTCCTGTATAATAACATTACAATGTCACATTTATATTTATATATATTTTACTATCCCGCGATAAAAATTAAATGTTAGAATTAGCAAGATTCTTTACCATTGAATTATCTCACTTCCATTGCTTTCTCTTCTTAAATATCTTCTCTGCTGAATGAGAATATACATTCCAAATAGTACTTTTATTACTAAACAGCAAGACATATTGATAAAGAATGATTTCCATGATAAAATTAGAAAGCTCTAGATTTATGAGTGGAGAATCCTAAAGTTCGAGATTCAACAATTTCTCAGCACCCTTGCTGATGACATGGAGGTTGCCTTTATACCTGGATGACTAATGATGCAATTAACACTTTATACTAAACAAAATCGCAATATTGCAAAGTAAAGTAAGCATTAAATCATGGGACTCACAAAATTTACAGCCTGTGAAGAGACTTCTTTTTGTTTTTTGTATACTGAAATTTAGTAGCTGCCCCGTAAACATTAGGTAACCACATATTTTTCCTATATTGCCAGAATAGTCCCTAAACTTTTGGAACCTAATAAAGCAGCTCCCATACTTTGTATCTCAGCACCAACAACACCTGTAGCATTATAAATTGCCGCATTAGTCCCTGAACTATTGAAACCCAACTGATCAGACCCAATATTTTGCTTCATTGCTCCAAAATTCACTCAGTTTGCAAAATAGGGATAAATTTATAGTTGCACATATATATTGTGTACATGGATCATTTTCATATATTAATTGTTAATTGTTAATAATATATGCAAAATTCTTCCCCATTCTTCCCAGAATAACGGCTGATTCTGGTCGTCAAGAAACTTTTGGGTAACTTTCAAAACATTTAAAAATTAAGGGACCAAGGAAGAAATTTAGGCATAGTAAAGTTGTACCCTGGATGACAAAAATCAAGTCCACATACCTGAAAATTCAACTTCTATGCAGTATATTTTGTTTTATATTATGTTACCTTCTACTAAACAAAAATGCGATATTGCAAAGTAAAGTAAGCACTAAATCATGGGACTCACAAAATTTACAGCCTGTGAAGAGACTTCTTTTTGCTTTTTGTTCCTGCAAAACATTTCAAAAAATGCAGTATTAGACCAAATTAATCACTCCAATAGTCCAACTAAATCATGTGACTCACAAAACTTACAAAACTTACGTGACTTCTTATTTGACAAAAAAAGCGTATCACTTCCTAATGTGTTCCAGAAAAATTATCCAAATTAGTAATTTATAAAGATTAGGTTAAAAATTAATTATTTACCTTAATTTGGGTTCTTCGTCAAGCCAGTTGATGATGGCGGTGGAAATCCCAGAGTGGCGGCGGTTTTCGTGTGCAGGATAGAGTCTTGGTGGAAAAGTGATTGTTGATGGCGTAGCCAAGCCGGTTTGATGATGTTGATGATGACGGAGAATGGTCGTTCTTCAATTGTTGATGGAGTAGCCAAGCCGGGGTTGTTGATGGTCGAGAATGGTCCCTAAGTAGCCATGGTTTTCTTTGGGAGGAGAGCGGATTTGTGAAAGAAATGAGAGAATGTTATTGTGAATGAAACTTTTTTTTTCGTTTGAATGAATAAGAAGGTAAAGAATAAGTTTTAAAATTTACACAAAAAATTAAAAAAATAAGTTTTAGGCTATATGATTGGTCAGTATTAAAATTAAGAGAAGGTTAAGGAGCTATTTGGGGTAATTATGAGCTTAATGGGGAGGAGGAAAAATAGGGAAATTCAGGTATGTTCTATTATGTAATATAGACTAGGTATAGCCCGTGCCTAAAGGCACTATGTAATTTTAAAAACTTTTTGTAAGGTACGGTATCGTAAAGTACATTGTTATGTATAAGATTTTCAAAGGATCCAATATCTCTTCATGCAAGGGAAGATCCGTGTTTAGGATTTAGTTTCAAGCCAAATTAGGGGTTCTGTGAAGTTTATGTTCTAGATAGAGAGACTACAAACTTGATAATGCTGAAAATATTGTGCGAGACTGGAAAAATACCCGTCACTGTTCAACAAATCATCCAACTCTTGCCTCAAGACTTATCACACACAAAAAAAAAAATACTTCCCGACAACTTTAAATCTACACCCATCCTCTATTAGATTGGATTTTACTGGTTTACTAACTGATAAACAAAACTAATCAACCACTTTTTTAAGACACGTTTATATTCTTCAATTGTGAGATGTCATTTAAAAGTTGTAAAGATGCATGAATAATAAATTCAACCAATCTGGAGGAAGAGTCTTGAGCAATATGCCCCAGCATTGCAAAAACTAAACAAACAAATTGATCGAGACTATTATAAAAAGAATTAAGTTTTACTACAAAGTCAATGGGTATCTATGACCAAGTTTAGGTGACTATTTACCTAAACACATTATCTACAAACTCAGAAGACCATGATGATAAGAGAATCACTATATATGGTGGCAAAATCATACCCCATCAAAAGTAGTTGAGCAATTAACAAAGTTTTTTTTGTGTTCAAGAAATTCAAATGGTATGAGACATGCTTCATACAATACATGCAAATAACTTATTTCCATTACACAAAAGAACTGCAACCCAAATCCAAAGAGCTAAGCCATGATTAAAATTATAATTATGAGCTTTTAACACACCTTTCTCCCTTTGTCCTTCATAAGTGTAAGACTGCTAACCAAAAGAGCAGATGAACACGCAAACCTGAGGAGCAGAGTAAGTTCTACACATAACATTCTAGAGCTGCATCGACAACAAAATTATAGATTTATAAGCCATATATCAATCGTATTTGGAGAGAAAAAAAACAAATTTGGTAAAAAAATGATAAAAAAAGTACTTATGTAAATGGAATTTTCAACATTCAGTTGCATAAAACATAACATAGTTATATTTACCTATTTTGCATAAGAAAGGACTAAGGGTACATTTAACCTTCTGAATATCTACCATTGTTAATTTAACGTCCCAACATTAAACTGAATACCAATCAAAATGAACGTAACTATACATAGAAGTGTTAATTTGTCTCTCCATGTTAAATTAAATACCAAAAAAAATTCTAGATAAGTGATTATAAAGCAAGTAAGAGAAATCAACATACATAAGTTCCATTCTAAAAAATATCACATGTGAAATAAAATGAAGACATGCATTTGCAATACACCTAAGACTTAAAATTGCAATAGTATTTAAGATATAAAGTTTGGGTTGAATTTCACTTAAAGGGATACTTCTAACGTGTCAAGGGTTAACTATAATTGTGTGTTTTAGGATTAGAAAAAGGGTACCATTCCCACCACGACTGAAAACGAAAAAAGATTGTTTGACCATAAATACATGATCTCAATATAGACAAATCCCTAGAATAATATAATAAAGTTATCTGATAAACACGAATAAAAAAGACTAAATAAACAATTCATAGATAACAAAACCACCCCATATTATTAAACATCTAAATACACCACAAAAATCAAATCTTTTAATCAAACACCATAATAAAATTAATTAAATAAACAAACGGAGAGATATACATACATATTGCACAATGCCAATTTTGACTTCTTGATAGAAGTCAGACCTTATATACCGAGACTCCTCATACAAAAACAAAAAATTTATGAGTTTACATCTTATTAATATAGTACTCAATACCAAAAATAAACAAAGAATAACATACTTACCGGATTATTACAAAAATTTACAGTGGCCGAAATTTATATAGGAACCGGTTTCTAAGACTTCTAATCCTACATAAAACAAAATAAAAAGGAAAACCAATATTTTATTAGTAATTAGGAATTCAGAATATCATTACTCAGTTTACAAATTGAAAAAATTACCGGGTAAGGCAAGTCCATTTGCCCAAATAAAAACCTACTACTCCTAGGCTACCTTGCTTAAGTAGTTTCTTCATTTAAATCCCATAACAGAAAGACTTAATTATTAAATAATCGAACGGGTGTTTCAGTTTTTTGAGATAGTTCATGGGACGTAATTGCAATTATTGAAACTTACCTCGCTTCATGTGACACAATTTACAAAACAGTCCAAAGAATGAAATTTCTTACACAACGAAGATCCTAAAACATCTTCAACACTACCAAACCTGAGCTACGAAAACAAATTTTGAGTTCAACAAACTTACAGAAGCTCATCACCAACGGTAATGATCGGGGCAGTGAGCAAGCACATATTTTTGCTCTTAACACCATTACTAACTGAATTAGCGGAAGAAAAAGATTTTTCTGCTCTTTCTAACATTCAATCTGGAAGAAAATAAGTTGGGCGAAACTTTTGTTATAGCTGCGAATATGTGAATTAAAAATAGTAATTAATTAACAATCTTATGACAGGTTAATTGGGTTAAATGCAATTACATCCCCTGAACTCAGTGTTGTTAAAGGCGAGAGGCGCAAAAAAGCGATGGATCACAAATAGAATTAAAGCACTGAAACGTTTTTATATACACATAAATATATATATAATTAAAATTATATTAATATTAAAACTATCAATAAAGTATTGAAGTATGCAAATGTATAAAATATAGGAGAACATCTCTACTTTTACTGTAAAAATATCTTCCATTTCACTACAAATTTGAATCATAGAAATTATAGAATAACTTGAACACCAAGATCTTTCCACCCTCTTTATATATCCAAGGATGTGTTAACAAACAATTATTTAACTATATAAAACCAAACGCCAATGAAGTCATGCTGAATTACTGATTTAGTAGAAGAAGAAAACCTTTTATGTAATTTATTAAAAATATTCTGTAATTTGTGATTAGATGGTTTACACCATGAAAAATATTGCCAATTGCTACTACTTTCAAACATTCTTAAAGCCATAAATATACTAAAACAACTAATGTGTTAGACTTGCTAATTGCTACTATTTCCAAACACACTTAAACATATTTAAATTATCTAGAAAAATAGGCTTAAATGATGTACATGTTTTGATTACTTATAAAGTACTATGAAAATACAATCTTTTTCAACTACAATTGTTAAGAATTAAATTACATAACATGCTAACCTTACTTGAAAATTTTTGTCATCACACTTTGATCGGTGGCCTGCTCATTGTTTTGTTTGATAGGCCGCTTGATCGGCCGCCTGGTGCCTTGATCAAGACTTCCAGTGATCTTAAGCGCAGGATTACTGTGTGATCTTTAATAATCCACGCCTGGTCACATGGCGAGGCACAAAGACCTCGCTATGCCTCGATTTAATGATTAATCGTGCGATTTGTGGGATTTTTACAACACTGCCTGAACTATTAAAAAAATAATATTTGGACTTATTTGCAGTTTAAATTTACCTTTGATCATAAAGCAGTAAGGAACCTTGCAAGTCAATAGAAAAGACCATACATCTCTGGCATATTAACAACATACAATCTGTTAGATAAATCAGTTAATTATTAGGGACTAAAATACAATTAAATATAGAGATCAAACCGTGTAAGACGACTTCAAACCCAGTCTAAATCATCTGTAATGGGTGTTTTCTAGATTCAATGATGACTCAAATATTTCATCCATTGAAATGAGTTCTTGTGAGCCCATAAGACCATCTCCATCATTTGGGCCAAATAAATATTTACTGCAAAACAATATAAAAAATACTGTATAAGACCAAATTACTCACTCCAACAACAGTAAAAGGCTTCCGGGGAAATCATCAACACTTATATTATTCCTACTTAACCTCATATATTCTGTTTCTTTGCGCTTTAAGTCCTTGACCAGATTCATTTGTTCCTCTTCCGACACATCTGAAGAAGCTAGCTTTCTTTGAAGAACCCATCGCCTAGAGTGGAAGTGCTATGTAAGAAAATCTAATATCAAGCTTCCTTTGGGAAGAAACTTTTTTACCAAGCAAATATATTAAATTACAAACACATATAAACCCCGCTTCTTCAAGGCATAACATTCAAGAAGTCCATTTTTTAAATTTCCTCATAAATTTTAAGAACCTCAGCGAAATATTTTTCCTAACACAGATCTTGTAGAATTTTAAAACAATTAATTAATTTATTGCTTCAATGCACTTTAAACTTCAATTTATATACACACATATATACCTTTCTTTGCACTCTTCGATGCTTTTCATCTGTGTCTTGTAATGATTCTTAATGAATTGCTTCAACGCAGCTACATTCTCCATTTTTAAGCTAGAGCCAAGAATTTACTCTTCACCCTCCATTGCTTTCTCTCTCTATATATCTATGTACAAATATAAAACACAGGAAATAGGTATGTATGCATTAGTGTATTAATTGAAAGGGGAGGTGGAGAAGACAAACCTGAGAAAATCACTTGAGGGAGATTCGAGTCCTCTCCAATATGGGTTCTTCACCAAGACGGGTTGATGAACGTGAAGGTTAGTGAAGAGATTTGTTTTTGTTTTTTTTTTTCAAATGCGAGTGTGAAGAAATGAGTTTTTTACTTTAATGATTAATAAAGAAGAGATGAGTCTTAGGTTATATGAAGCGTTTTTTTTTTCTTTTTTTTTGATAGAATATGAAGCTTTACAATTTATAAGAGATGAGTTTTAAGCTATCTGATTGGTCAATATTAAAATTATGAGAAGGTTAAGGAGCTAAATGGGGGAATTTTGAGCTAAACGGGGGAAGAGGGAAAATAGGGAAAAGTAGGTATGTTCTATTATGTAATATAGACTAGGTATAACCCGTGCCTTAAGGCACTTCAAAACATAAAAATTGAGACAAATTAAGGTTAAGGTTAAGGTTAGGTTAGGTTAAGGTTAAGGTTAAGGTCAAGGTTAAGGTTAAGATTAAAGTTAAGGTTAACGTTAAGTTTAATGTTAGGTTAAGGTTAAGGATAAGGTTAAGGATAAGGTTAAAGATATGGTTAAGGTTAATAGTTAAGGGGTTGAGGTTAAGTTAAGGGTAAGGTTAGAATTAAGGTTAATGTTAATGTTAATGTTAAGGTTAAAGTTAAGGTAAAGGTTATTTTAATTTTAAGGTTAAGGATAAGGTTAATGTTAAGGTTAAGGTTAAGTTTAAGGCTTTGGCTAAGGCTACGACTAAGGATACAATGAACGCTAAGACTATGGTTAAATATCAAGTTAAGGTTAAGGTTAAGGTTAAGTTTAAGGTTGAGGTTGAGGTTAAGATAAGAGTTAAGGTTAATATTAAGGTTAAGGTTTAAGTTTATGGGTTAGGTGTTAATGTCAAGCTTTTGGTCAAGGATAAGGTAAGGTTAATGTTAAGGTTAAGGTTAATTTTAAGGTTGAGACATTTGGGAAGTTTTGTAAGGAATGGTTTTATATTATAAATTTAAGGTAAACGTTAGTATTCCGATATATAATATTAATTTTTAAAAAAATGTTTGATTAGTTCATATTATATAAACGATCTTGTAATAAAAAAAAAATATGCAATTAAGTTGTGATGCTCATTTGGTCATGTTTTAATATTGATAAAAAATTAAAAGTGAGGTGTATCCTGTTTTATATAGATATCGTATTTTGGTTAAGGTAAATTTGAAAATTAAATAAGTATTAATTTTTTTCTTATGATTCAAATATAAAATGCAAAACTTGGTCTTTTTATAGCAAAAATTGTTTTTCTAATTAATACATGATATGTATTATATAACATATATAGCTACGTTGAGTATAGAATGACACATATTTTATTAAAAATAGAATGCTTAAACGTGTCTTTCATGAGTAATCATCTTTCAATTTGATTTATCTGTATGTTTGCTACATATATGAGTTTATATTTAGATATATTTATTATTAAAACGATGCTATTTTTTGGATACTATAAAATCCGAGATTGAAGGAAATAAATTTGTTACTTACTTGAGTAAAATATGAGGTAAAACGTAACTTTGTATGTGTTTTTATTTTATATTAATTAATTATGAGAAGAATATGGAAATTATGAGAAGAATAAGGGGTTTTTAAGTATTAATATTAAGGTTAAGGTTTAAGGTTTAAGTTTTAAGATTCATGGTTCAAGTTAAGATTAATTTTATAATTAAGGTTAAAGTTAAGTTTTAAATTTAAGGTTAAGATAAGGTTGAAAAAGTAAAGATGAAGGTGAAGGTGAAAGTTAAATTTAAGTTTTAATGTTTAAGGTTAAGGTTTGAGGTTCAGGTTTAAGGTATAAGGTTAAGGTTAATTTTAAGGTAAATTTTTAAACTTTAAGTTTAAAGTTAAGGTCGAGGTTAAGGTGAAGATGAAGATTAGATTTATGGTTTAAAGTTTAAGGTTTAGGTTTAAGGTGTAATATCTAAGTTTATGGTTGAGTTTAAGGTTAAAGTTGAGGTTAATATTATTGTTAAGGTTAAGGGTAAGGGTGAGGGTAAGGTTAACGTTAACTATAAGGTTAAGTTTAAGTTTATGTTTAAGTTTAAGTTTAAGTGTAAGTTGAAGTTTATGTTTAAGTTTAAGTTTAAGTTTAAATTTAAGGTTAATGTTAGGTTAGGTTTAAGGATATGGTTAAGGTTATTAGTTAAAATATTTAGGTTGAGGTTAAGGTTAAGGTTAAGGTTAAGGTTAAGGTTAAGGGGTTAAGGGTTAAGTTTAAGGTTAATGTTAAGTTTATGGTTATGGTTAAGGCTAAGGCTAAGACTAAGGCTACGACTGAGGCTAGGGATAAGTTTAATGCTAAGGATAAGGTTAAGGCAAAGGTTAAGGCTAAAGCTAAGGCTAAGTATAAGGCTAAGGCTAAGGCTAAGACTAAGGCTAAGGCTAAGGCTAAGACTAAGGCTAAGGCTACGACTAAGACTAAGGCTAAGGCTAAGGCTAAGGGTAAGACCAAGGCTAAGGCTAAGACTAAGATTAAGGCTAACGCTAAGGCTAAGGCTAGGTCGAGGGCTAGGGTTAAGGAGAAGGCTAAGGTCAAGTTTAAGGTTAATGTTAAAGTTAAATTTAAGCTAGAGGTTGATGTTAAGTGAGGTTGAGTTTGAGGTTAAAGTTAAAGTTAAAGTTAAATTTAAGTTAGAGGTTGATGTTAAGTTTAATTCAAAGGTTGAGGTTGAGGTTGACTTTGAGGCTAAGGTTAAAGTTAAGGTTTAGGTCACGATTCAGAATTTAGGTTAAGGTTAGAGGTTTGCGGTCAGCGTGGATCAAATACGGAACTTTTAGATGTATAATGGAGTGGGATAAGGGACAATTAAGTTTTTATGAGAAAAAAAATTAATGCAATTAATGTGAAGAAATTAATTAAGGGACCAAAGACGATCATGCTCATCTTTTTTGTAGAGGGTCCAACCCGTTTACAAAAGTACTTTATTATATAGATATAAAGATATAATGAATAATGAATGTTAACGGTCAATTATCAGATTATTTTAATTATTAATTATCCTTTAAGTGTTTATTAATTTTACATTTTTATATGATAGACACACACACACACACACACACACATATATATATATATATATATATATATATATATATATATATATATATATATATATATATATATATATATATATATATATATATATATATATATATTTATTATCTTATGAAGTCCATCTTGACTTTCTAATATTCTATAATTTTTATTGGATGAATCAATATATTTCTTGTGTTGAAAAGTTTGTTTTTATATAGTTGAAATGAGATCTTTCAATATTATACATGTTTTGACAAAGAAAATAAAAGAAATAAAAAATTATTTAAATATTGTAATGTAAAGTGATTTTTTTTTTAATTATACCTAGTTGAACTTTTCTTATAATAAATTTTGAAAAAATCCTTAAATTTTTCAGTACTTTGTAAATTTAATAAAAAGAAATAAATTTTATTTATATAAAAATTAATTTGAATTCTTATAATTTTATTTATATGAAAGTTAAATGGATTTTATATTATTTAATATTTTCATGCGTATGTGTATATAATAAATGAAAGAATGAGAAGAACGGGGGAATTGTGAGACGAATGGGGGAATTATGAGAGGAATGGGGAAGTTTGAGGATAAATAGGGAGAGTTAGGTTTCATTCTGCTTTATTATATAGATATGAAGGTTAAGTGGATTATATATTATTAATTATTTTCATGCGTATATAATAATGTGTATATATTTGAGTCATGTGTATCTGTATATAATAAATGAGAGAATGAGATGAATGGGGGAATTATGAGCCAAATGGAGGAATTATGAGACGAATGGGGAAGTTTGAGGATAAATAGGGAGAGTTAGGTTTCATTCTGCTTTATTATATAGATATTGTAACTCTGTTGCGTAGCATATCCATGGTTTGCCACGCTTGAAGCAGGCATAAATATTGGAGTTGTAGCATGTAAAAATTGTGGTACACCACAACCTAGTGAAAAGAATCTTCATTGTAGTCCACACTCGATAAGTCAGCAAAATTTTATGTTGTAAGAGAGTCGAGCTACGGGACACCTCGACTTCGTGTGGTACATCGCATCATATCGACAAGAAGGATTCGTGACCTGGCGTCGCGACGAAGCTTCACCATGCAATAGCTGTGATATACCGCAGCAGACGTGCAGTACACCGCACTGGTTCTGTTTAGACAAAAGAAAGAGATTAGTTAGGGTTTCTTACAAACTAACCCTATTATCCAGCCTCGGCCTTCTTCACCCAGACGAATTTCCCACCTAAAAACTCCATTGAACCTTCATGAAAGCTTTAGGAACCCTTCAACACACACCAAAACACCATTCAATCCGTCACCTATCTTCCACAAACACATAAACGTCACTAATCCATTTCATAACACCATTAAACACCAAAAATCTTAAAGCTTTTAGAAATTCTTAGACTTCAAGAAAGATTCATTCTTCCATCACTCTTTAACCAACATCATTCAAGAACCATTACATATCATCCTGAACATTACAATCCAACGAATACCAAGCTTTAAAGTTAAAGAAATTCTTCTTAGACTTGGCTTATCTTTGAGTTATGGGTAAAGAGATGACACAAAGAACAGATGCAATTCAATTCAAGTGGAAGTTTCAAAGCTTGGTATAGAAAAAGATAAACAAAACACTCGAGAAAACAAAGTAAAACCCAAATTTGATCCGCAAACCGCTGGAGAAGAAGCCAAAAACGGAAGTGACTGCACAACAAAGTGAGAGGTATAACTTGAGGAAAAAATCTACAGAGGAAGAAAAATAGAAAGAACAAATCGATAAGGATCACCTTTCAGCCTCAACCCCGAAAGAAGGTATGGATAGATTTGAACTCAAAATACCAAATTGGGCAGTCACATTGCTCAACGGAATGAAGAAAATAGAAAAGATACAACATAGTAGTGTTCTGAATCAGTTGAGCATTATGAGGAACATCAAGAAAATCCAATCGGACATTAGGCCGAACATCATTGAAACCTCTTTCGACCACGAATTCGAGAGGATGTGCTATGGACATGGAACATCTTCTAAACCCTCTCCTTAATTGTGTTTATCCGTTTTAGTGTATATAGTACATTTTATTGCTTTTTGAGTCTTTTACGAGTTCAGGGGACACGACTCGATTTTAGTTGGGGTGGAGTATTGTCCTCATTCCTGTTATTTTTATTTGCTATTCTTGCTTTTTAAAAATCCATGAAATTAAAAAACAAAATATAGAATAGGTGTGGAATGTAGTGAATGTGTCTTTTAAACATAAGTTTTAACAAGTTAATGATAGGAAATAGTGTGTTTTTGAATTTTTTTTACAAATTGCGTAGAATGGAAACATTTAATAAAGGATAAAAGTATTAATAAGCAACGCATAGAAATTAGGGATGTCAATGGGGTACAGGTTTGCTGGTACCGACCCCACCTCACTTTAAATGTGACGGGTTTTAAGGTACTAAATGGGGCTTGGGTGGGTTGTGGGGATGGATTATCAAAACCCGTGCGGGGCGGTGTGGGCTGTGGGGATAAGTATTCACCACCCAACATGTATATAATATATAATAAATATATCTTAATTATAATATGTATTTTAATTTCAATAATTATTCAAATCAAACTGCAACTTTACGGGGAGAATTTGTCTAAACATCTAAATACAAATGCAAATTCTGAAGAATGGAATATTTGAGAGTTCAAAAATAATAAAATTCGTAGTACTAAAAAAATTGAGCGATCAAACTGAAACCCGCGGATAGAACCCACACCTCGTGGGGATTTAAAGAGCGGGCGGGGCGAGGCATTGGGAAGAACAACGCGGGGGGCAGGGCAGGGCATGGGGCTTCTTCTTTTTTTATGGGGCGGGTGCAGGGATATGTAAACCCGCCCCAGACCCTCCCCATTGACATCCCTAATAGAAGTTAAGTTTGAACTTAGGAAATCTTGAGAAGTGTGTAGAACGCGAGGCTCGAAATAGTGAATAACCTACTTAGCTTATGAACTAAAAGTGAGAAAATAACAAAGCCTAGTAGTTAGGACAATGATTAAGGCATTTCTTTGATGAGACATTTGAACACTTTGGCTTGCTCACCCCTTTATATTATAAACTTATCCGCCTTAGCCTTTTTTTAGCCTTTAACATGCTTTTGTCGCCACATTATAATCCATACCCCTAAGATTATAGGACTATCCCATATGACATGCACTCGAATTGCAACCCTAAGACAAGTCGTCTTTAGAGCTTGAGTTTGGGGTGGTGGGACCACATTAAGGAAACAATTGGGTGGGGTTGATGAGATTTTATTTGTGAGTTATTGATGATATATTGTATTGTAACCCTTTTTCAGGGTCTATTGAAAAAAAAAATTAACAAGCAAAGTGGAATTTTTGTAAATCATCATAGTAGTGTTACGAGGTATATGGGGATTCTAAGATTAAAGTACTAATATTTGGTTGACTGAGATAAATAATCGAGTGTAACTCAAGTTGTAGGTCGATTCACTGATGGTTAGTGAGGAGATAGTCCAAAGCTCACTTCACATTATCCAAATATATGTATCAAACTGCCCCTAAGCCTACGATATAACCGTAAATACCTTAGGATTACTACATATTTAGGTAATTAAGATTGAAAAATTAGGGAATAACTAAGTGTGCCATTATACACTAGGGAATACCTATGAACACCCTATAACCTCCATATCAACCTATGTGAGAACTGCTCTCCTTCTTGCATTGCAAAGTTAATCCACTTTTGAATTTGTTATGTGTTGATCCTTTGTAAATTGAGCATATTTGTATATTATTTCTTGAACAACACTATATGAGACTTGTTAGGATATTTTTTTTAGGTTTATTCATTATTTTTATACTTCTTCCTTTCTTAATTGGTTATTTGGACTTAGGCCCCTTTGAGTTTTCTTAACTTTTATTTTGTCGGGACAACAAAACTTTGAGTTGGGGGTCTCGATGTATCCTATTTTGTGATAGATTAATCTACTTACGAGACATATTTTTTAGTGTTAATTTGAACTAAGTGAGGGATATTTCCCTAAAATTTTCCATATTCTACTTTTTTGCATTCTTTTGGACAGTATGCAATTTATAGAGTTTTTGTGCTTTAATTGTGTGTTAAGTGTGTAGATTTTAGGTACATGGTTAACACTTTAGTCCAAGGAAATGAGGAGAAGTCAAGAATTGAAGTCCAAACCCAATCCAAGGCGTAAAGAAATATTAAAGTCACTATTGGAAAGGTATAGCATTTACCCAAAAAGTCTTGACATCACATTGTTTCAGTCACCACGACAAATTGGTTAGAGATTTTGAAGTAATTCCTTTTGATTACGATGTAGCTTGAATTCAGTGTCGCGTGGGAGGTGACGGAACTCGATTGGACTTGAGAAAATAAAGTTATGTCGATTTTTCCAAGGCAACTCGAACCTGGACAGCTGGTCAAAAACAGGTTGGGCCAATTTTAAGCCACTTAAGTGAGTCCATTAGGTCCAGAATGTTTTGTAACTAGTATATAAGCACATTAGAGCTCCTATTTTTAGAGACTTCAATTTTTATCAAAATTAGTAAGCAGTGAAGGAGCTACATGCCTGGAGAAGGAGGAAGAAGGTTTTCCACCCAAATTTTACAATTCTCCGCCATTCAACAACCAAATCATTTGGTATTTTAGGTTAATATGAGTCCATTTTATTGTCTAAACATGATTCTTTCATTATTTTTACTGTATTTTCCTTTATTTAATATGATCTAAACTTATTATGCTTGAAACATGCAATGGGTATAACCCTAATTGATTATTAACTTTGTTTTGGATATTTGGGATAATTAATTTATTAAAATGAATTTAAGTTTTATTTATTCCACTTTTCTATATATTTATGCTTGTTGCCTATCCAGGTCTTGATCACGCGTGGGTTATTAGAGACTTTCGGTTATCACCCGGAAGGGGGTTCAGATTTCAGACATAGTATATAAATGCTTAGTGCAAGATAGTGAATCGGATGGTCTTGCCCATTAGGTAGTCACTAGGGTTGGAACTTAATTTACCCAAAAACCTTAGGCGTGTACGGTTGCCTTCAAAGTCTACCCAGATAGGAGTTAGCATGATAGTTGATTCCCAGTTAATGAGAATCACTCAATTCGCCCTTACATCAATAATTGTATAATAATTGAATAGAAGGTTTACTCGCAATGATTAATCATTACCTTTCATAATTGAATAGATGCGTTTCCTAACGAATCTGCTTTCTCTCTTGATTTATCATTAAGGCCTCCATAAAACAAGGTTAAATAATATTCCGGCGAGGATCTATGATAGGGACATCTCGCCTTCTTCTCTGTAAATCGTAACCATGCTTCACCCAAACTCTCTTCATCTTTCTGTATAAATTTTTCAAGCTCCAACATATCTTTTAAACGTCTACTAACCGGATAGAAACGGTCTAGGAATCTTGCTTGGAGCTTGTCCCAATCTGGAATAACATGAGGGTATTGGGTATCATACCAATCGCTTGCACATCCGGTCAAGAAGAACTGGAACATCAGGTAATATACTTGTTCCCTAGTAACTCCTCTTACGATATAAGCATCACAGATCTGCATGAATTTCTGAATATATCGGATCAGATCTTGATGTGCAACTCCGCTAAATAATCCATGAGATGCAAACTGAGTTAGCATCCCAGGATCAGGTTTAAATTTTGCGGCTTGGATTTCTGGAGCGCGAATTCCTCGTGGCTCCACTCTAAATTCGATGGGTAGCTCAAGTCTCCTTGGGTTCTCCATCTGTGACTAAATCTGAAAAACAAAAACTAAAAACAAAAGCGTAACATAGAACTAACTGAAATTAAAAGCACAAGATATATGCACAAGGACTAACGATGTAGTCCCCGGCAACGGCACCAAAAACTTGGTGGGGCCTAGGGTGTGATAAAATAAGATATAATTAACGTGCAAAAACACCCTAGAACTACACGGTTCTGCAAGTATACAGATCGTATGCAAGTTTTAGATTGAGATTCGTTCCGCAGAGACTACGAAGGTTAGAAGAATCTTATGCAAATATCAAGTGTAAATAATTAGAGCTAGAACAACTAAACGCAAATAAAATTAAAGACAAATAAAGATGGATTGAGAAAATAATTAACTAAACTAAAACTAGAAATTAAAAGATAGAAAATAATTATGAAAGAGAAGTGATATGAGAATATGGCTTAAGTTATTAGCATGTAATCCCCACTAGTTTTGTCGTTCTAAACATGTAAGGGTGATTATGTAGTATTTCCCTAATCGGTCCCAATTCGCTATCGGTAGTTTAAAATAGGATTTGCCTGTGTCAATAAGGCTTCCTAAGCAAACTTTTCCTGTAATTGGTAAATAGTCATAAGAACTAAACCATAGTGATTATCTAGCTAGGTTGGGTTGTCAGATCAAACCTAAAACTAAACTTTATGTGCTAAATATGCAATTAAACACCGTTGTCAATGGTGAACTAATTACTAGATGGTAATTCTAATGGCTGCAGTCCACAAGAACACAGAATATAAATCCAAACACATAAACAGAGAATAAAAACCATAATTCTATTTAAAACATTAAATTCCCAAATTAGATAGATGTCAATCAAAACTAGGGTTCATACATTAATGCTAAAACTCAAGCTAAAGAAATTTAGTTCATGAAAGAAAAGAAAGAAATTACAAATCTAAAGGTAGAAGAAGACATTGTTGATGAACAGCTCCTTCCAGACTTCTCTCTTGTGTTCTAAGCTTCCTCTTGGTTTAAGGTTTCACCAAGGATGATTTAAGAGTGTTAAGAGGCTGTATTTATAGTGTATAGGTTGACCTAATTCGTTTCTTTAGAGATAAGCTAAGTAATAGACTCCAAGCCCAACTCAAATTCGTAAGGAAATAAAGATAAACACTGCTGGACCGTTTTGAGCGTTATCTTCTTCGTTATTGGTCGGATTGAGCTCCATAAGATGCCAAAAGAATCGCAACAGAATTATCTTGACCCTAGAGAAGGAAATTACCAAAGTCGGCCTATTTCTTAGGTAAAAACGCATATCTTTAGACGTGTATGCAGAATCCCAGATTTAGGCAGCTTTTCCTTTTCCATCTTTTTAGCCTTTGTTTCCTTATCTCCAATTTCCATGCAAATCTCTTTCCATGAGTTGTAATCTTTGACTTGGACTCTAATTAAGCTCCATAATTATCTTTAAAGCTTCACACTAAATAAACAATTAAACCCAATATGCTCTAAAAATAATAATTCTACAAATCAAGACTCAAAATAGGAAAGTGCACTAAATTAAGCTGAAATCAACCTATAAACTAATAAATAAGCCTAAAATGATATCTCATGAGTAGATTTTACTATCACAAATGAGGAGACATCAACAATCTAGCGTATATAGTGATCTCAACCTCATCAACTTGTTCGCTTCGGTTAGAATATATGGTCTTGTTGGAATGAGAATTAGCTCGGACCCATGGAAACCTTTGGGAACTACATTGGAAAACTTTCTAAAGTGGATTATCCACTCGTTGACACTGATGAACTTGATTTCATGCAATTGAGAGATAAATTAGACACACATGATCCTATCAAGAAAGGAATTTGTGTTGAAAAACTTGATGGAACTGCATAGGCAGCCTTAATCTATGAGAGTATTGGTTTATTTTGTTATAATTGTGGGAGACTAGTCCACAACAAAAATTCATGCACGATTCTTATGGTAAGGCCATGTTAGAACAAAGATTTTGCTAGTTTTTTAACTGGAGTAGAGATACCACTATGAGGAGTGAAGATATAGTGCAACATTTGATCAGAAAGAGAGATTGATGGGGAAACTTTGATGAAGTTGTTAGATTTTTTCCATATCGGCACTTCGAAGAAGTTAATGATGATGGAGAAGGTGACTCCTATAATGGTGGCAATAGAGGTGGTTGAGTAATATCCTGTGTGGCTCTCTATTAACTTACCTGCTAACAACAACTATGATGGAGAAAGTAGTGAGGCCGATAAGAAGATGGGTAACGAATCATCCAAAAGAAAATGTGAGAATTGGGCTCCTTGAATACTTTAACAACCAAGAAGGTCATATAGAAATCTCTGAGGTCAAATATCCATGTATTTTCAAAAGAATCAAGAAGAATTAGGGGATATTGGAAGAATCATTGTGGTGAATAACCAAACAATCACGAAGTTGTTTAATGCATGTAACATCGTCATTGACGCCATGTACCCGAAGTTCATCACTGACAGAGATCACGGGAAAGGTGATGATCCTAAGTTGCTGCCTATTGGGCTGATGGGATGGATAAGAGAACTAGTTTCAAAGATAAGTATGTTAATAATAATATTATTAGTGTTAATAATAATAAGTATGAAACGAACGTGGCTAAGTTTGATAACCCAGTTCAGCCAAAGGTGTTTGATGGGGACATTGTGGGGTTTAATGTCCCTATCAATAAAGGTTTTATGACAATAATAAAGGTAAAAGGCTATGGTTAATGAAGACTTTTAGAATGAACCATATGAGCCCGAGAAGGAATCCACCAACTCGCAATCTAATCATGCAAGTCGGAACGAGAGGCAGTATGTTGACTTTGACCAAAAGTGGTATTCTAACCGAGGAGGAGGGTACATTACCCAACATAAAATTTCTCATGGACAAGGAATCTTAAGAAGAAGAACTTTTTCAAAATTCGAAGGTTGTCGCTCAAAGATATAGAAACTTAACCATGAAAAACATAACATTATGGAAAGGAGAATTAGCGACATAGAAGTTTTCATGTAGGAACTCTATACTAGGTTTTATGATGTGAAGGTACAAATGATTCGAGATAATAGGATGGATCATTTTGAGGAACCAAGTTTGACCAGAGGAAGCTGAACTTATGTAGTGGAGTTTAATGTGAAGGTCACTTGAGAGGTTGCACTAGTAATAAGAGTAGCTCCGAGGAGGTAGTGAGTACTCGTGACCAGCCCGTGAAGGAAAACATCTCTCCAATTCAACTTTCAGATATCGGTTAGTCCTTTAAAATGGTCGGGTCTGATAGATAGTATTATGTTCTTTGAAGTGCCAAGGGGTGAGGGAACCCTTGACAAAAAAAATGTTTAAATCAATCGAAGTATGTAGTCTCTTTTATTTGTTTATTAGAATCTAGACTTAGAAATAAAGACCTTAGGTCTTGAAGTCATTTGAAAGATTTTAATAATTCCCCCATTGTTGACCCCGGGGGAAGAGAGTTTAGGTCCGCGAGATACTTTTGGCATGGAAAGAGGGTATTAATATTAGATTTATAAACTTGACGACATCTTTTGTAATCGCAAAAATTGATGAATGTAAGGCTTCTTTGTAATATCTTGTTTGCGTCTATACGCCCACTAATTAAGTTGAAAGACACAAAACTTGAAATTCTCTTACGTCTTGATATTCCAAATCCGGGATTTTGTCCTTCCATGGGCGACTTTAATAAAATCGCTAAATCCTCAGAAAAGCAAGGTAAATCGGGCCCAAATATTGATAAAATCATTCAATTTTATGAATTCATTAACAATAATGATCTCATTGACATCCCAGGGAAGGGATGTTTCTTTATTTGGTCAAATAAGAGGCAAGCTGACGAAAAAATAAAAATTAGATTGAGATTTACCTTCTTTTCATGGTGTGATCTTTTTCGAAATGTGATCTTAAAAGTTCTACTGGCCATTGGATCAAATCATCCATCGCTTGTTATGCAGAAGGGCATCTAAAAAACAAAGTATAATACTTTATGTTTGAAACAAGATGGCTGGAAAATAAACAATATAGAGAAGTGGTTGAGACATATGGGATAATTACTAGAGTATTGATAATATACAAGACTTTTGTCACATAAAATGTTCCTTGCCTCGCCCTCTAAGGGTGGAGATGGAAATATTTTCTTAATAATAGAAGATTGATTGATAATTACCAAAAATATCTGGTTAAAATTCAAAATAAGGATATAATGGAGCAAAGTCGAGAAAAGGAAAAACTCGTTAACAAAGAGCTTGGAATCTTATGGAACAATGAAGAATCCTTATGGGATGACAGCACTAGGGACCTCTAGATCAAAAAACGAGATAAAAATACTATATATCATTACCACTCAAGGTTAAGACAGAGGAAAGTGAATCTCATTTGCAACTTGAAGCCTGATGATGAGACATGCACTGATGACGCGAAGAAAATCAATAAAATAATTCAAGGGTAATACACAAATCTCTTCGAAAAGAATACGGTAACAAACATGGAGGATGTGACGTGTCATATACCAAACAAAATATTATGAATGATTAAATCACTAAGCTTACAAACCTGAATGAAGTCAAAAAAGAAGTTTTCAGTATGTTGGGATCTAAATCGCTAGGATTGGATAGTCTGCCTGTTAATTTTTTCAAAGAATTATGGGACATCGTCAAAGATGACATTTTCAAATTGGTCACAGATTTCTTTGCTAAGAATGCCTTATTGCACAATATTAACGATACTCTTATCACTTTGGTACCGAAAGAAGACTGTCAAGAATCTATTAAGGATTATAGGCCGATCGTGTGTAATAACTTCAGTTACAAAATCATTGCGAAGATTTTTTTTGGACTACACCGTTGATGGTAGAAATTGTTTCACCTACAAAATTTGCATTCATTAAGGGTATGGGCGTCCATGATAATATCCTTATTGTGTGGGAAGTCTCCTATTCTTTGAGAACAAAATAGAAATCTAGGAAGCATTTTGTAGCTGTCAAAATTGATATGGCTAAGGCCTATGATCAGGTTAATTGAGATTTTCTACTTGATACCCTCAAAAGTATTGGTTTATGTGAGAAATGGAGATAATGGATATTTAACTATATCTCGTCTATTTCTTTCTAAATCAAGGTTAACAGTCAAAGACTTAAAAAATTCTCGCCGAAGCAAGGTATCGGACAAGGAGATCCGCTTTCACCACTTCTTTTCTCTCTCCTTGGTGAAGGCATTATTGGCTTAATCAATAATCAATGTCGGAAAAAGAAGATCAAAAGTATTTCGATATCTAGACAAATACCTAAACTCACACATTTTCTATTCATGAGTGATGCTATCTTATTAACATCAATGAAACGGAAGTCAAAGCATTCAAAGATACCCTCGCGAATTATTGTAAGGCATTAGGACAAATCAACAATCTTATTCAGCAAATATACACATGAGGTTGTATGCAATGAAGTTTCTACGCGTTTAATATTGGTATCTCAAGATCTTTTGGAAAATATATAGGAATTCCGCTCTCCCTTAAAAGATCAATAGTCAAGAATATTAATTTTATCAAAGATAGGCTTTTCTCCAAATAATCCAGCTGCATTTCCAATCTCTTATCTGATGGAGTCAAACAAGTGTTAATTATGGCTGTCTTACATTTTATGTCTATCTTTGAATTCGCGAAAGAGCTATGTAGAAAAATGGCAGGTATAATCACAAATTTCTGGTGGGACTCTTTCATAAGAAACGAATTCATTTGATGGCCTGGAAAAAAGTTGTTAGATCAAAATCTATTGGTGGAATCGATTTTGGGGATTTTCTAGAGATGAACCAGGCTCTCCTCGCTAATCAAGCATGGAGAAATGTCAATAATCCACGTTATTTGGTTACAAAATTTCACGAGGGTCTATTGTCTGAATAATGAGTTATGGGTCGCTAAACTGGAAAAGAAAAGATCATGGATCTGGACAAGTATTTTTAAAGGAATTAACAATAGAATATAGGACAATAACTGGAGCGGTAAATGTTTAAGACCAATAGCCAAAAAACTACAATGTTAAAGTCGTAGCCGAGCTTTTCAACCGTGATTTATCAGATTGAAATATAAACCTCTCAAAAAATGATGCCTCCAAATATTGTCAATAAAATTAGAAAGATCCCAATCATGAATTTAGGAAAGGAGGATAAATACTCTACTAAAAGTAGGTAGCACACACTCATTAATGAAGATATTAGCAAGGAGGTGCAATCATCCTAGAATAGATAAGACAATAAAAGTGAATACTGGAATATTGTTTGGCACTCCAATGTCCCGTCAAAAGTTAAGATATTTGGCTGGAAGACTGCCGACCAAAGTTAATCTCAATTAGAA
This sequence comes from Nemophila menziesii, assembly GCA_029959085.1. NCBI lineage: Eukaryota > Viridiplantae > Streptophyta > Magnoliopsida > Boraginales > Hydrophyllaceae > Nemophila > Nemophila menziesii. The sequence continues at coordinate 92,003,630 of JARWIR010000002.1, forward strand.
GAATTTTGTCTAAAACCCAACATGTGAAAGGTGTAAATCAAATAATGATAGCATCATACACATTTTTCTCAAATGTCCTCTCAACATCACATTCTGGGCCGATTCCACAATGCAGATTTAAATTGATTACATTCTACAACTTTGCTACAAACGGATGGGATCGGAGAGTTGCGATAACATATATTCTATGCATTGCTTGAAACATTTGGAAGGCTCGTACGAAGGGTCTTTTCGAAAACAGGAAACAAAACATTGACGAAATCACTAGTAAAACCAACTCCTTATCAATAATTTATTTGGGTCACCAGACGAGAAAGAAAGGAACTCTCAAACAAGTCTAACTAATGATATTAATAAGAATGATATGGACAACCCTATCTTGATGGATGCCGCTAATTACATTTGGTTTAATATTTCCTCGTTTGTAAAAGAATGAGAACATTCAAGGATGACGCCTATTGCGGTTAATACTCAAGGATAGATTACACATAAAGTGATGAGTAAATGTGTCTGAAACCAAATTGAATGAGAAAGTTTGATTATTCTCTTGCCTTTAAGTTTAGTTGTTGATCTTAACCTTCATAGTTTCTCTTTTTATTATAATAACCTTATCTTATTCAAGGTATTCGCAAAAAAAAGAATCGCATTGGAGTATCGAACCAAATACTTGATAACATTACGAAATGATTGGCACGACTCATTAACTAGATGGTCTCGCATATTCAATCGTAAATGCACTTGCTAAATGCGTAAAACAACACACTTTGTTTTCTTAATGATGCTTGTTATATTTATGGGAGTAATGATATATACCACCCAAATTCATACCACCCAAATGTCACCCAATGACGTGGCGTGAATTGGTTGGTTACAAATCTTTAATCAAATCAAGGAAATAAATGCATTAACAATTTGTAACCAATCACTTCACGCCACGTCATTGGGTGACATTTGGGTGGTATGAATTTGGGTGGTATATATCATTACTCTATTTATGGTATCGGTCAATTATAGACGTTTTTTTATAATTGAAAAGAAAAGAAAAACGTATCCTACAAATACAAACTTAAGAAAGAAATGTTAAATTGACTCAACCGTAACTTTAGAACATGAGCCTTCCCGCCTTCACAGCCACCACAACCACCGCACACATTCCTCCTCCACCCTACCACCACAACTCAAAACCCTTCACCCTTAAAAAGACCCCTCTTGTTGACCCAACAGCTTCATGTACTTCACTAATAGCTGGTCATTGTCGAAATGGCCGCTTAATCGCAGCAGTCCAAGAATTTAATCATATGCGGTTCTCCTGCATCGAACCAAACAACATCACCTTTGTTACTCTACTCTCTGGTTGTGCTCATTTTCCGATTCAAGCTCGATCTCTAGGACCATCACTTCATGGTTATATTCGAAAACTGGGGATTGATACGCGAGATGTCAAAGTAGGAACGGCTATTATTGATATGTATGCAAAATTTGGTCAAGTGAATCTTTGTAAATTAACATTTAATCACATGGGTTTTAAGAATATAGTGACTTGGAACACAATGATTGATGGATATATAAGGAATGGTTATATCAATGAGGCAATAGAAATGTTTGACGAAACGCCTCACAGAGATGTAGTCACATGGACAGCTTTAATTAGTGGGCTTTCAAAGAAAGGACGTTACGAAGAGTCATTAGATTGGTTCTTGGAGATGCAATTATCGGGTTTGGACCCTGATTATGTTACGATAGTGTCGATCCTTTCAGCAATTGCTAATTTGGGTATGCTTGGGATAGGGCTATGGGTACATCGATACATGTTGAAACAACAGTTTAAGGATAATATTCGTGTAAATAACTCGTTAATAGATATGTATTGTAGATGTGGAAATATCGAATTAGCACGTCAAGTATTTAAAAACATGTCTAAATGGAGCTTAGTTTCATGGAATTCAATCATTGTGGGATTATCTATGAACGGATATGCAGAAGAAGCTCTTGAGTATTTTAACCTCATGATTAAAGATGGGTTTCATCCAGATGGAGTTAGTTTTACAGGAGCTCTTACAGCATGTAGTCACGCTGGTTTATTAAAAAAAGGGTTAAATTTATTCAAAGCAATGAAACAAGTTCACAAAATTGTCCCTAGGATTGAACATTACGGTTGTTTAGTAGATCTGTACAGTCGTGCAGGGAGATTAGAAGATGCATTACACGTGATCGAGAAAATGCCAATGAAGCCAAACGAAATTGTGTTGGGGTCATTATTGGCTGCATGTAGAACTTGTGGAGAGATTAACTTAGCGGAAAGATTAATGAATTATATTTGCAATTTAGACCCTGGAGGAGATTCTAATTATGTTCTGCTTTCAAATATATATGCTGCAATAGGGAGTTGGCAAGGGGCAAATAATGTTAGGAGGAAAATGAAAGCACTTGGTGTAAATAAAAGACCAGGAATTAGTTCTATTGAAGTTGATGGTGTTTTTCATAGATTTATGGCTGCAGATAGATCACATGTTGATGCAAAACAAATATATGCAATGCTAGAAAATTTGTCGTGTGAGCTGAAGAAATATAAGTAACTTGTCAAAGATTACAAACTAAGAAAATCCATATTATTAGTAGATACTTTTGTAATGAGTATTTATATGTAATAGTACCTTTAGGGGTGGAAATGGGCCCGATCGAATCGGAAAAGGGTTTGTTCAGAAATTTTTAATTTTTTTTTTCTGAATAGCAATATTCAATCCAATTGCAATTCAATCTCCGTTCCACTGAAATTGTCCACTTACTAAAAATAATGTTACAAATATATTGTCCATTTAGAAGTTCAAGACACTTTTTTCCAACTTTTTCCACTATTACCTTTATTAAATTATTGAAACTTATATTTTCAATACACATTTAAAATATCAAAATACTTTATTAGGGATATTTTTGTAATGGTGAATGCATTTATTATGTTTCTTAATATACTATGTGAAAAGTTAAGTAGACAAATTTAGTGGAACAGAGGGAGTAATGATCAGAATTCAAATTTTATTCCGATTTCAAAACACCACGAAATTTTCGGATTTTCGGAATATCCTATATTTTATTAGTTTAAATTTTTTTGGAAATCTTTGGTACATTTATTTTTAGAAATTTAAAAAATTTCGAATTTTATATCTATTACCATTCATAAAAGTTAAGGTTTGATAATTTTTAAAAGTTTAAAAAGAATAAAGTAAAAATATATAAGTGGAACTTTCAGATATGAAAAATATTATTCTAAGTTTCTAATATGATATAAATTATTGAGTTATACTGTTAAAATTGAAATTCCAATAGTATTAAATCTTTAAATACTCAAATCAGGTAAGATGTATCATCTGAAATTTAATGATTCAGGACTTCTATTTTAAACAATTTACTAGGATATTTTTTATTTTTCTACAATAAAATTCAAACGCCTACCTGCAAAATAATTAGATAGTGGTACATATTACAATACATAATTCTCAAAAAGTAGTATAAATTACATCACGAAATTCTCAAAATATGATATATAATATAGCAAAAAAATTTCGTTCACACACTATAATGGCTAAATGTACCAATTATCGAGAAATCTTTCACTAGCAGGGAAGTCTTGCGTGCAAGATCTTATAAGAAAACAAAATTAGATTCATGTTATCACGAAATATTAAATTCATTAATAAAGATAAAACCATTAAAAATAATATATATTCTACAAGAAATTTAATTCTTAAACACCTTTTAGTTGACACAACTTTGTGTGATTGGAAGAGAAAAAGTTTCCAACTTATAAAGATTTGGCACCATATATTATTTGTGTGATTAGAGTTTATTTAATATTTGTTTAGGTTTTTACCTATATATATATTATTATATTTAACAATATTTTAAAATATACAAATAATATTCAGGAAAAAATTGTAAAAAAAAAAAGAAAAAAAAATCAAAAATTAATTTCGGATCGAAAATTGGAAATTCCAAAATTCTAAAATGTAATTCCAATATTAATCCAAAAAAATCGGAAAAACTGAAAATCGGAAAATCAGAAATTAGAATATAGAAAATCAATTCCAAATATGAATTTTTCAGATCGGAATTGGCCAAAAATCAGAATTTTCCATTCCAAGTTCACCCGTAAGTACCATAAATATACAATATGTACATTTTATCATTTTTTATAATTTTTACTGATTATGTGTTAAATTTTAAATACTAAAAATATAAATTAGTATATGAAATATATAAACGTTAAGGAAAATTTTAATTGCATTCCACGTTTTTGCTATTGTGCTCTAGTAATAAAACATTTTTTTTTTTGACAACCATAAAACCTTTATTATACCCATCTATACCTATTAAACTAAAAATAACAAAACTTCATATTTGTAAGTTAATATAATTTCAAATATGAAGTGGCTTTCATATGTATTTAAAAAAATTCACATCCTAAACTCGTTGGTCAAATGGATTTATCCAAATATTAATCAGGTTAATAATTTTTTGCTTAATATATTTATCAAATTGTAAAAATTAACATAATATATTTACTTAATTAAATATCATTTGAAATTGAATAAAAAATTGCGATGAAATTTTGGAAAGAATAAATAAATAATTCTATTTGTTTATTCATATGATTATATAACCTTACATTCAGGGTATGAATTTGGCCGAGTCTTTCTAAGCTTGTACTCTTGTTGAAAAACTACCCCGATTGTATAAAGATTTCAAGATTTACCTCAAGTAAAAACGCAACAGATAAGTCTTAAAGATCTAATTTTAAGGTTCAGAATTGAGAAGACAGTCGAATGGATAAAAAGACAACTAATCCTCGATCATATGAAGTCAAGAAAAATGTTGTGGAACGAAGGAGGACCAACCAAACCAACAAACGCAAGAGGTAAGGACAGTCAAACAATAACAACAATAAGAAGATGAAATTCAACGGATATTGTCACAATTGCGGAAAGTATGTATATCGTGCAAAATATTTCTGAAACAAAAAGGTATAAGAAAACCAAAATAAAGGTAAGGGCGATCAGTCGTATGTGACTGAGATATCTGAGGCTATTCACTATTTGATCCTGACGACAATAGTCTTAGAAGTTAGCCTCATCTGCTCAGAAAAATCTATGCTCAAATCCTACAATAAATCTAGAAATAATAAAAATTTGTATATGGGAAATTTTGCCACCTCAAAGGTTCAAGTAGTGGAAAGATTGTGTTGAAGTTGACCTCTGGGAAAGAGACGACCTTGAACAATGTCCTCCATGTTCCACATTTTAACAAGAACTTAGTTTTTGGGTCCTTTCTTAGTACAACTGGTTTTGAACTTGTATTTGTAGCTAATAAGTTTGTATTAACTAAGAACAAAATGTATGTAGGAAAGGGGTACCTCTGTGACGGTCTATCTGAGAAGAATGTAACAATCATAATACCAACCAAAATGCAACCGAGAAAGAAATGAATGAAAATTATGATTATGTTTATATGCTTGATTCACCTAATTTATGTTACATAGATTAAGACATGTTAGTTTCGGTTCATTAAATAAGTTAGTAAACGTCAGGTTATTATCTAATGTGAACTTCAATTCTTAAAAGGAATGTAAGTATGTATTGATTCAACCAAAATCTCGTTTAAATCTATAGAACGTACTTTGGTACCTTTAGAGTTAATTCATAGTGACATCTGTGACTTAAAATTTATGCAAAATAGAAGTGGAAACAAATATTTCATTAATTTCATTGACGATTGCACAAAGTATTTTGAAATATACTTAATTCGAAGTAAGGATGGGGCCTTAGAAGAATTTAAGCAATACACTAGTAAAGTTGATAATTAACTAAATAAAAAGATTAAGAACCTTAGAACAGATAGGGGTGGGCGAGAATATGTGTCTCATTTTGAGGAGTTTTGCGCTGAACATGGAAACATCCATCAAACGACGACCCCCTATTTGCCTCAACAAAATGGGGTTTTTGAATGCAAGAACCATACATTGAAATAAATGATGAATGCCTTGCTGATAACTATGGGTTACCATAAAACTTGTGGGGAGATGCTTTACTCATCACAAATCACATACTTAATAAGGTACCACACAAGAAGGTTGATAAAACTCCTTATGATTATGAAAAAGAAAACCACCTTCCTTTAATTACTATAAAGTATGGGACGCTTGGAAAAGGTAGCAATCCCTTCTCCTAAAATTGTCAAGTTAGGACCAAAGACAATCAGTTGCATCTTTATCAGATATGTTCACAACAGTGTTGCATATAGTTTCATGGTACACAAATCGTGTCACATTGATATTAAATGAATATTCCAGAAATACACATTTCTTTGAAAGAACCTTTCCATGCTGGTTCATACAAGAATTTGGTTCCTTAAAAAGAACACACGATACAATTCAAGAAGAGTAAGATCAAGAATCATTGCAAACCAACAAGAAAGATCAAGAATTATTACTAAATGAATAATGACTAAGAAGAAGTAAGAGGATGAGAACCTCTACGTCTTTTGGTCCTGTCTTTCTATCTTACATGCTAGATAACAAACCGCGAAAAGTCAAGGAGACTATGTCAAACCTTGACACCCTTACTGGAAAGAAGCGATAAAAAGAAAGATAAATTCCATTATGCAAAACCATACATGGGAACTATTGGAACCCCCTCCTAGGAATAAACCACTCGGGTGCAAATGGATATTCATGAAGAAACTAAAGACTGACAGATCTATTTAAAGGTACAGGGCTCGCCTTGTTGTAAAAGGTTATAGTATAAAAGAAGGACTTGATGTTTTGACACCTATTCTTCGGTTACGAGGATATCATCCATTAGACTATTAATTGCTATAGCTTCGACATACAAGCTCAAAATTTATCAAATGGATGTAAGAACATCTTTCCTAAATGGAGAACTAAATGGAGAACTAAATGAAGAGATATGCATAGAATAACGTGAGGCTTACGTAGTTTCAAGGAGAATCAAGTATGTAATATTTTTAAATCCTTATATGGTTTTAAACAAGGTCCAAAGCAATGGCATGACAAATTTGACAAAGTAATTTTCTCGAGTGGTTTCAATATCAATGAATGTGACAAATGTGTTTATGTAAAACAAAATGAGAAAGGGTATGTTATTGTCTGTTTATATATGGGTGATATGTTAATAATTTGAAGTAACAATAATGTGATTACATCCACCAAAAGTACGATTTCAATTAAGTTTGACATGAAAGATCTCGGTCTTGCGGATGTTATTCTGGGTATCATGATTCTTCGAACATTTGAAGACATCGTACTATCTCAGTCACACTATATTGAGAAAGTATAATTTTTTTAGTACTATTATTATTTATAAAGTTATCCAAATGAATAATTCTATTCAAATTTGGGGCCAACTTACCATGATTTTCCGAAGTGTTTGCGATATCATTAAAATACCCTATAACAAGGACCAATTCATCGATTGTAGATTTTCAAAAAGAATAACAAATGATAATTAATTAAAATTTACCAATTACAAAATAAATATTAGACATAACAACTCTAAAATTCACGCAATCCTTTCGACCCTGTAGATCCCCTCAGACATAAACGCTCTTCCCCCGGGCTCGACTACATAGAATTTATTGAACATTATAAAGTGTCTACATGATTTAAGATCTTTCTTTCTAATTCTTAATTCAAAAAGATATAGACGTTTTATACTTCAACATGAGGGGGTTAAATATTTTCCTAGTCACTAGTGCCCTCACCTCCTCATTATTCCACACTATCAAGTTATCCATAAAACCCAGCCACTTTAGAGAACTGGCCGACGTCCTTTAGTTTTCTCAACAAATCGCTTCCTTCACGGGCAGCTCCCAGGCACTTTTATCATCGCCCGTACTGCTACCTTTACTTCCTTCTCTTACGATATGACCGTCACAGTTATCACCATTTCAATTGTATATATTTCTTTAATCCAGATTTCCAACCTTAGTGACATAGGTTTTGTTGTCTTTTTCATTAACCCTCCCTAGCACTTGGTACTTAACCTTGCAGAAGCTTATATATAGGTCTGCCATGAGCATCCATATTTTATTAATCACAACAGATGATCTGATAAACCCATTAAATGTCAAAAATGATAGCCTCATCAATAAACCATAGGTACCCCAACTTAAAGCCACAAAGAGTCAAAGATATTCCTTTCTAATAAAGTTAAGAGATTTCTTCAACCTTGTGGGTATCATATATATAGTAGTCCAAAAGTATAAGATGATAACCTTTTGATTTTGAGTATTTCTCTCCTACATATTCAAACTAAAGGAGGACACCACGTGTTACATCCTTGGAGCAAAAATAATATAACAAGGTGTGATAAAGAAACTAAACCAAACACTAAACCCTAAACCTATAAACACTAAAAATAAACTGTAACCAGAAATTCTAAACCCTAAACACTGAACTTTCTCTCACTAGGGTTTGTAGCTTTTGGAGTAGCTTTCACCGTGGCTTTGACTTCTGTTGACTGCCTTTGACTAAAACCTCTTACCCGATGGCTTTCCGACTCTATGGCCGGAGTTTGACCGATGGTTGACCGTGGTTTTGATTGGAAAATTGTTTTGTTTTTCTTCTTATTTTTCATTTTGAGTGTTAAATTCAGTTGCTGGAGTGATTTTTCATTTTAGTTTTGGTATTAATTGCTGAAGTAGCTTGTGAGTTCGATCTGCTTTTATATTTTGTCGGCCATTAACGGGAAGGGTAACGCACACGCGGTTTAGATTGGAAGCTGGGATATGCTGACCGTGTTTCACACTGAAAACGGGAAGGATTAGATAATTTGATTAAGCAATCATTGGCTTTAATCCCGATATAATCAACATATATTTCTGCAAAAATCAACATTGAAGTTTGAAGATAAAGCGAGATTAACTGCTGAATAATTTCGTCTTTTCTCTTTCATTTCTTAACCGATTTTGGTGATTCTTTTTTTTGTTAGGTTTCTCTTTTGATTCCGCATCTACGGAACCTCGAAAGAAGATTGAAAATAATAATGTAAAGGATACCACCGAAAGAAATGAAGGTAATGCAAAATACGTTCCAGTCACACCCATAATTAAAGTGAGCAACAATTTCTCTGCCTCTAAGTGTGATTCTAGAAGAAGTTAATGGCGAATATCGTAGGAGAGGGGAATGAATATGATGTTAGTACAAATGATAGTGGAATTTTGTATGAGGATAAGGTGTTTGATAAAAGTGTTAAGAAGAAAACTGAGGTGAATACTGGGAATTTGATGGACTAGAGCATAGCTAACTCTGGTGGATGTATCAAGATTGATTCTGCTATTGAGTGTGAAATAGTAGAGGAATATAACGATCGAGATGCTGACCTATCTGAGGGTGAGTCTCTAAAGGTTCTCGAGATATCAAGTCTTGATATAGGCCACAAAGAGTGTAACTCCATTGATGGGACAAGAGAAATTCCTCTACCTGATGAAAGTGCTCTATTGGGAGAGGCTAATGCTCTGAATAAGGAAAATAAGGTTGATAAAGTTGAAAAAAGTAATAAATTAAAAGGTGTTTGGACTGAACTATTTAACAAGAATGTTCATCAAGATCTTAAACTCAAATTTTTCCCTCCTGGACTTGTGGATGAGGATTTCATAGTGAAGCCTCCTAGAAACATAGTAAAGGAAGGAGTGGAAGTGTGGAACAATAACTTAGTTGGTCAATCTTTTGGTCAAGCTCCTGCTTATCACATGGCCAGGAGTATGGCTAATGCTCAATGGAAGAATAGTGGACCTATTGAGATAAACTCTACTGATATGGATGTTTATCTCTTCAAATTTCAGAATGAGCAAGTTTGCAACAAAGTACTTGAACAAGTATGGCATTTTGGTGGAATAATCATGATATTAAGAAAGTGGGAATCAAATATGAAGTTTGAGAAACTAAACATATCTAAAGTCCCTCTTTGGGCAAAATTGAGGAGGGTTCCTTTGCAATTGTGGACAAATGATGGCCTAAGTTACATATGTAGTGCTATTGGAATACCAATTCAGTTTGACCCAGTCATTAAATCTAGAAACATATTGAGTTTTGCTAGAGCCTGTGTTGAAGTAGATATGACTAAAGAGCTTGTTAAGAAGGTTAAAATTGATCTTGAAGAGGATGGAATGCCTGAGGTTGATGTGTACTGTGAGTGGCTCCCTCCAAGATGTTCAAGTTGTAAGGTTCTTGGGCACAATGTTGCTAACTGTGACAAAATGAAGAAGGAAATTATCAAACCATGACCAAGAATTCAAGTTCAGCGTAAACCTCATATGAGAACTGAAGAATGAATAGTTGTCAGAAAAGGAAAAATGACAATGAAGTTCATAGTCCAAGAGCTATTAACACAACAAAAACTCCAACAAAAAATGTGGCAAGTACTAGTGCTAAAAGTAGAGAAATGTCTCCTACATCCCCAAAAAGAAACCAAAATTCTAATCTCTTTGTTGGTAGCTTGAGTAATTCCTTTTGTGCTTTGAATATGGCCAATGAATACCTTGAGGAAGCTTTAAATTCATTCATGGGAAGTACCCATAGGGAAGGTAAACCTTCTGATCCAAATAATCTTTAGTTCTTTGAATGTTAGAGGCTTAAATTTGAGCCTCAAACAAAAAGAAGTTGTTCATGTTATTCAAGATAAAAGAGTTGATCTTCTTGGTTTTTTGGAAACGAAAATGACTATCCAAAGTTATAATAAATTCAACACTACATATCTTACAAATTGGGGCTCTATCACTAATCATGATAAAGTTGAAAGAGGTAGGATCTACATCAAATGGAATAGGAAGACTACTGAAGTTAAATGCCTTGATTATAACAGTCAAGTTATGCTCCTTGAGGTACATGATATACAAAATAAGGTAACTTTCAATTGTATTATGATTTATGCAGAAAATAATGATGATAAAATACTTGCTCTTTGGAACTCTCTCAATGACTGGAGGATTACAATTGATACTTCTCCTTGTATTTGGTGTGGTGATTTCAGTGAAATCATCAAAGTTGAGGAAAGAATGGGATGTACTAGTGTACATAAGATTTCTGAAGATTTTGAGGACTGTATTAAAGACAATGGTATGGTGGAACATCCAAGTCAGGGGTGTTTCTACACCTGGACTAACAAGAGAACTGGTGGTCTTATATCAAGTAAAATTGACAGGATCTTTATTAATGATGCTTGGTTCACCAAATTAAAATCTCACTTATATGTGGAGCCTCTTGTAATTTTTGATCATTCAAACCTTACCCTCACCATTCAGGGAAGTACTAAAAGCAATCCTTCATCTTTTAAATTATTTAACATAGGTATTACCCATGATAAATTCTTACCCGTGATTAATAAAGCTTGGTAAACTAAATTTGAAGGTACTTTAATGTTTTAGGTTGTGAATAAGCTCAATGAAGTAAAAAAGGCTTTAAAGACCTTCAATATAAAGTATTTTCATCATTCAGCTGAGGAAATTGTGAAGCTCAAAGAAGAGCTGGAAAGAATCTAGCTTAACATTGTGAATGGTGATATAACTGAGCTTGATTTTGAAAGAGACCTTAGAGAAAAAATCATACATCTCCTTACCATTCAAGAAGATATGCTTAAACAAAAATTGAAAGTTACCTGGACACAAAAGAGTGATTGTAGCACTGCACTTTATCAGAAAAGCATAAAGGCAAGAGTTACTCACAACAGAGTTTCATCAATAGTTACTGATAATGGAAACATTGTGGTTGAGAGGATGCTATACATGATTGATGTCTCCTTAATTGTTCTTATTTTCGACCCTTAGGAGACATCATTTTTGGTGTTTATTTAATCAATTTGATAGACTTTTGGACTAAATATGCAATAATATGATTTTCCTCATTTATTTCTAGCATTTTTGATTTATTAAGCTTTTGCGCGTAATATTGGTATTTTTAGTGTAAAGTTTACAGGTTTTAGATGTTAGCTAGAAGAGGAATCCGAGAAGAAAGTCAAAGATCAAAAGATAGAGTCAAGACTTGAAAAGAAATCCCGAAGATATTATTTTTAGAGCTGAAAATCCATTTTCCAGGCCATAGATTGCTGATTTCGAGGTGCTTAAGCGATGATTTAGCCGCTGACCTTTGAAGAGAAAATGCTCCCTATCGAGTTACGGAACTTTATCAACTGGAATAAGGTCAATCGGAGTCATAACGAATCGGGAAAAGCCGTTTTAGTGAAGGTATATCAGCAGTTACGGGATTTTGGGCTAAGTTAGTGAACTTGGGCCTTTTATATTTCATTAAATTAAAAGCCTAGGTCCAAGTCCGAATTTGCACTTATAAAAGGAGGTCTGGACTTCTATTTTACATACAATTCACATTCTACAAGATTAAGCACCAGAGAGAAGTCAACGGAAGGAAGAAAGAAGAAGCTACAAGAGTTGGAGAGGGTCTATATCTCCGTTCGTAGTCATTCCCATTCCGGAAATTAGGTTTTTCTTATATTTAATTTTGTAATCAAATATGAATTCCTTTACATTTAATTTAGTTTTTCTTTTTAATATGAGCTAAACATTTCATAGTGCTTGAGAACAAATCATGGGTGAATCCCAATCGTATTGAATAACGAATGTTGAATTTGGGTTTCTGTTAAATTAAACTAAATTAGGGCTTTTACTCTTTTCGATAAATTGAGAATATTTACTGTTTTTAGCGTCATGAGCTAGGAACAGATGTTAGTATCTAGGCTATTCCAATTAGTGGCGATTTGATCATCCTGACGGAGGGTTTAGGTACAGAACCATTTATTCAATCTAGGATGGAAGCTATTGATTCTGACGAACTTAGCTAATTCTAGGGCCAATGAGGTAATAAAACTTAATCATCCAAAAGTGGATCATATTTACCGTGACGGGACTAGTGACACTCTAGGATCGCCTTATAGTCCACCCTAACGGGGGTATAAGGAAATTAGAATCCCGACCATTGTAATTGACTAATTTAGCCCTTAAACAACATAAGTTAGGAAATAGGATTGGGAGGATCCTTGCGTTCTCATGTGCTACATCTGATATTGCGTTTTAAATCATGTTACTTGCGTCTTAGCTTTTATTTGCATTTTAATAATTGTCTTTCATTTACTTAGCATTAATACAAAACCAAACAAACATATTATCTCTATTTGTTTTCATAAGTGCATCAATCATTAATAGATAAGCATTGTAGTCAACCATCCCGTCCTTGGAACGAATCTGTATTATCAGTTATACTACTTGGGACAACCGTACACTTGCGGTTGTGGTTCGATTATTCATTGCATTTATTTTAGAACACACAAAGGACCACCAAGTTTTTGGCGCCGCTGCCGGGGACGGTAGCGTGTGACCACGGTGTTTATCCTTTAGTGATAGTGCATTTATTTTATTTTATCAGTTTTACGCTTTTTGTTTGTTAGCTTTTTCAGGTTTTTAGGTTTGGTGTATGCGAAGAAGGCTATTCAAGGATCTAGAGCCAACACCTCCGATCCTTAGTAATCCAGAATCGTTGATCAGACATGCTAACAGGAGAAGAAGAGAACGAGAAGGTTTAGAGGTAGAAGATTTAAGTAACAGAATGGAAGAGATAAATCTTCAAGATCAACAAAATAATCAACCAGGTCAACTAGGCGCAAATGGTCAACCTTTGGCTCCAGGCGCTATTCCTCCAATACCACCGTTAAATCCTAATCCTCAAGTCCAAATAGTGATGAATCAAGATCCATGGTTTACTAATGGTCCACCAGAAGTTCCATTCCTTGCTCCTGCTATAGGAGTAGGTGCTCCAGATATAAATGTTCCGAGATTTCGTCCAGATTCGGGTATGATAGCTCAATTCCAAAATTTCGGGAATTTTCGTGGTAGAGTGGGAGAAGATCCTCTTAGAGCAGTACAGAAATTTAAGCAGATATGTGATTCTTATATCACACAAGGAGTTTCAAGAGAACAGATGTATTTTGCTGCGTTTAAATTTTTCTTTATTGATGGAGCGAGTGAATGGCACGATACACAAGATCCCACGAAGATGACAAACTGGGACCAATTAGAGACTGCTTTCTTTGACAAATATTACCCAAGTAACATGAGATTAGATGCTGAATTAGAATTGACGCATTTCCGTCAAGAATATGATGAAACTTTGGGTAAGAGTTGGACAAGATTTCAGATGTTTTTACGTAGAGTCCCCAATCATGGCTTCTCAGAACAACAATAGCTAAAAATCTTTTACAGAGGCCTTGATGGGACTTCAAGAGAGAAGTTGGATTTGTTATGTGGTGCAGGTTTTCTTCAAGTTCAACCCGCTCATGCTAAAATCATTTTGGAAAGAACAGTCAAGAACGAACTTGGGTGGAATTCAGTAAGAACACCGGTTAAAGGAGTGAATAATTTTGATATGGAAGAAAAATTTGCTACACTTGAGAATAAGATTCAGAATACTATAGAGCAACAACTGAAGCAGCTTACTTTAGCTGTAAAAGAAGGATTTTCGGGTAAGAAGGTAGCTGTGCATGCTGCACAAGAGGTTTATATGTGTTCGATTTGCAGGGTAGATGATCATGATGAGGAAAGTTGTCCGAATAACCAAGAGTCCGTGATGTTTATGTTTAATAGAGGTAACTTCAATTCAAGTGGTAATGGATATCAGCCTAACAGAAACCATCCTGGGTTTCAATACTCAAATCCTAATGGGGCAGCCAATCCTACGTATGCGTATCAGCCGCGTCCCCAAGGTAACAACTATAATCCAAGACCACACAACAATTATCAAGGAGGACAGAATCAGGGTAATTATGTACAAAGACAAGCTGCTTAGAATACTTACGATGAAACTTTAAACCAAAAAGCCTTACATGCCCATCCACAAGAAGGAGTAGTTACCCTTCAGAAAACAGTTGAAAGTTTAATTGCTCTTCAGACACAAGCTATGGAACGCCAAAATGCAACCGAAGCAAATATGAAGTTGTTCCAGAATCAGCTAAGTCAAATTAATAAACAACTGAATCAACGTCCACAAGGGCAACTTCCTAGCGATACAGAGAATCCAATACAACGTGAAGATTGCAAAGCTATTACATTAAGAAGTGGTAAGAACCTTCCCCCACCTCCTTTTCCCGTTATGAAAGAGAAAGAAGTTCCAAGAAAAGAAAAGGAAGTGGGTGAGAAAGAGAATGAGAATGAGAAAGATAGTGAGGTTGAAGAAATAGAAAGACCAAGAGAAGTTCCGAAAAAGAAAGATGATATTGTGATTAATCGCCCTCCACCACCGTTTCCATCTCGAGTTCAGAAAAAGGGTGATTTGGGTGATTTTCAGAAATTCTTTAATAGAGTGAAGGGTCTAAGTATTAATATTCCGTTACTAGAGGCTATTCGAGATATCCCTAAGTATACGAAGTTTTTGAAGAGGGCCCTCACTAACAAAAGGCCTTATTGTGATAATGAGATGATTGGTCTTCCTGAAGAGTGTAGTGAGATTTGTCAAAGTAAATTACCTCCAAAGTTAGTTGATCCGGGGAGTTTCACGATTCCAATATCGATTGGAGAAGAATGGAAGGGAAAAGCGCTATGTGATTTAGGAGCAAGCATCAATTTGATGCCTAAATCGATCTTTGATAAGCTAAAAATTGGAGACGCAAGACCCACTTCTATGGTTGATGTCTCCTCATTTGTGATAGATTTATATTAGTGATTTAGACATCATTTTTAGTGATTTAGTGATTTAGACATCATTTTGTGCTTAGACGCAAAGGTTCCACGTAAAGACGCAGAGATTGATCGTGTTGTAGTGTGTGAGAGTATGGGCTTAGCTTTGATCAAGAATATTCATGATGAGGTGTTAAAAGCAACAAGAAATCCTAGAGCTCCTCCAAAGAAGAAGATGCATACCACCAATGAGTTGGAAGCGAAAGTGAAGGTGTTAGAAGAGAACCAAGTGAAGATGATTGCATCTTTGGGAAACGTTACAAAAGAGTTAGAACTTCTCCGAAACATGTTAATGGGGGTGAGCACAATTCAACACGCCACCTATGGTCTTCTTACGAAGGAGAAAGTTCAAGGACGCAACACCGATGACCAGCCACGCGCTGGTTGAGATACGTTTTCTATCCCTTTCGCGTTTTAGTTAGTTTAGATTATTTTTATTGCGTTGAGTCTTTTCGAGTCGTGGGGACACGACTCATTTTTGAGTTTGGGTGGGGTTCGTTGCCTCATCCCAGTTTTATGTGTTATGTGTTTTATTTGCTTTCAATAAAATAATTTTCGAAGTTGCGTTTGACTATAGAAGATTTTAAATGTCCCTTTAAGCATACTTTTGATGAATCTATGATAGTAAATAGTGGACTTTAGGGAATAACATAAAACGCACTTACAATTGCAGGCGAACATAGGTAATTGATAGGAAAAAATAATGAACAATGCAAATGAAGTAAGCTTGTACTTAAGGAATATGTTTGGTGTGTAGAACGTGAAATCCTAATTAGTAGAGAACCCACCTAGATATGAACTAAAGACAAGCTATGTACTTAGGAAAATGAATGGGGCAGTTCTTTGTTAGCCATTTGAAGCCTTTTAGCTTGCTATCCCTTATTATAATTTTATCTATCTTAGCCCAAGTTTGAGCCTTAAGCCTTTTCTTTTGTAGCCACGATATAAGCCCATTATCCTTTAGATTATTAGGCATGACCAAATGACCCGCACATGAATCACAACCCTGAGACTTGTCTCGAGCTTGAGTTTGGGGTGGTGGGACCACATTTGGGAAATTACATTGGGAAGGGATTATATGTGTTTGTATGGAGGCACAAAAATGAAAGATGATATTATTATTTGTAACCCTTTGCCAAAATTTGAAAACAAAAGAAAAAAATTATAAGAGACATGACCTTTCACATCAAAATGATGGTCATGGGTATCTTGTACAAAAAAAAAAAGAGAAAAGAAATGAAAAAGAAATGAAAAAGAAAATAAAAAGAAAGAATGAATAAATCGGCAAAGTGGAATATTTTTGGAATCATCATAGTTTTATTTGGGTTGACATTGGGGACGCAACATTAGCGCGTCAAATGGGTGAGTGAGAACATTTTTTAGCGTAAACTCAAGCTCGAGGACATTGTTGATGGTAGGTGAGGAGAGAGTTAAAAGCTCACTTCAAATTTACCAAATATACATCCATACCGTCCTTAAGCCATTATTAAAACCATAAAGACCTCGTGATTCCTAAGTGCATAGTGAATTTATAATTCTGTTGATAGGGAATATACTAGGTGGAGCGTTCAAAGCGAGGTAGGATTAATGACCACCCTATAGCCAACATACAGAGATGAGTACAAGTGTAACCTTCAAGCATTGCAACTTTAATTTTATGATTGAGATTATTTATATTCGATGTTGCATGATTAGTGTATGTATATGTTATAGTTCTTAAAGTTTTGCTATATGTTAGTTGAAGGCACCTAGAAATCAGAATAAGAAAAAGGAAATAGAATGTAACACTTTTGTTCTGTATACACAGACCCAGATATTATTGCAAAAGTAAAGTTTATATAACGAAAAGAAAACGTTTTCTGGTTTATACAACGTGAAACATAAATACCTTAAATTGTTGTGTTTTATTTGTATAAACCAGTAAAACAATATAGAAACTAATGCAGAAATAAAATAAAAGTATATATAAATAAATAACTTTACTTGTTGAGGCTCGGATTGGATCCGATGTCTTTAAGGTATTTAGGCCACATACCGGTGTCTTACATTTGTTGGCTTCAACCTCCAGGATACAACGACAAAACTATTCAAAAGAAACTGACACACGAATTCTTAAGAATTTCGACGAACTTAATAATGCTGCTTTTTTCTATCTCTCTCTTATAATTTTAATGCTTTGAAAAAAATGAATGAATGAAAATGTTTGAGTTGGCCAACTATTTATAGAAGATGAAAAGGTGGATTTGGCAAAAGAGTTATGATGGTTCATTTGAAGATACGTTATATTAAAAGACACAACGTTTAGTTTAGTATAGAAGACCAAAACATAAGCTGGTCTAGATGGTATGAAAGTTTGGCCCAAAAGCCCACTAGCTTGGAGGCCCAGATTCAAAGCCCAGCAGTACTTTTTTTTTCTTTGCTTCATAACCAAAAGAAAAATAAAATAAATAACATGTATTATTATTTATTTTAATTTTTTTTTCTTTTCTTTTAATTTCTTCAAATTCTATGACTCAATTTCTTATTCAACTTCAAATGATTTTTACCAGATGAATGTATTACGTTAATCTTTATAAATAGAATAAACGATCATCAATATTCGAATAATTTCTTTAAATTGAGTCACCCACTGTCATCGTAAACATGGTCATCCCTTGGGTAAAAATCTCATTTGACCAACAGTATGTTTGGTAACATCTTTATCCTACCGCCTCTATCCCGATATTAAGCTTCCTGTATGTGTTTGCAATAGGTTTCAATCTTATACTAAGGAGTCACATCTTGGTGATAGTAAGAGAATCTTTAGGTACTTGAATAGAACCATTAGTGTGGGAATTTCGTATCCAAAACATACATCCTTTGAGCTTATAGGTTACAAGGATTTCGACTAATGCCGGGTGTAGGATAGATAGGAAGAGTGCTAGTACTAGGGGTCAGTTTCTAGGTCATTCCTTTGTCTATTGGTCTAATAGAAACAAATTTGTGATGCCATATCAATGGTGGAAGCCGAATATGTTGCCATCAGGAATTGTGTTGCCCAAATATTTGGATGAAACAAACCTTAGAGAATTTTTTGTCTCACATATAATCCTTACCTTATTAGGTGTGATAAAAATTGTGCCATCAACCTTATAAAAAATCCAATCCAACACTCTAGAACTAAACACACAAAGATTAGGCACCACCTTATCAGAGATAATACCCAAAAAGGATATATTATCTTAAATTTTGTAGATTTGTCAACCAACTAGCCTATATCTTAACCAAACCTCTCCCGCAAGACTAATTTGCAGTCATTAGTTGTGATATTGTTATGATCATCTTATATGTTCCTTTAGTTTCATATAATTTCATTTACTTTCTACCCATGTCTAACTATTCTGATGAAGACAAAGGTGGAGAAGGAACTCACGGTGTTGCTCACATATGGTAAGTGATGTCTCCTCATTTGTGATAGATTTATGTTAGGATGAGACATCATTTTTAGTGTTTTAGAAGTCAATAATGTCGATTTTCTTGAGTTTTAGTGCACTTTCCTATTTTGAGTCTTGATTTGTAGAATTATTATTTTTAGAGCATATTGGGTTTAATTGTTTATTTAGTGTGTAGCTTTAAAGATAATTATGGAGCTTAATTAGAATCCAAGTCAAAGATTACAACATATGGAAAGAGATTTGCATGGTAATTGGAGATAAGGAAACAAAAGCTAAAAAGATGGAAAATGAAAAGCTGTCTAAATCTGGGATTCTGCATACACGTCCAAAGATGTAGGTTTTTACCTAAGAAATAGGCCGATTTTGGTAATTTCCTTCTTTAAGGGTCAAGATAATTCTGTTGCGATTCTTTTGGTATCTTATGGAGCTCAAACCGACCAATAACGAAGAAGATATGCTCAAAACGGTGCAGCAGTGTTTATCTTTATTTCCATACGAATTTGAGTTGGGCTAGAAGTCCAATAACTTACCTCTTCCTCAAACGAATTAGGTCTTCTAAACACCTATAAATACACCCTTATATCACTTGTAAATCATCCTTGCTTAGTTGAAAACCTTATAATTAATTCTTAGTCATTGTAGAGAGCAAGATGATGTCTTTTGTAATTTCTTTTAGTTTATTTCCTTCAGGTATGAACTAAACCTCCCATATCTTGGGTTTTGCATATGTATAATCTATGAATTCTAATTCTTCTATATAAGTTTCTTTGGGAATTATATGTTTTAATCTAATATTAGCTACTTACTTTATATTTGTTTATGTGTTTTGATTTATTGTCTTTCCTAGAACTGATCACTTTAGGATTGTTTTAAGAGTAGTTAGATGGTCTCCTTGACAGGGTGTTTAACTATTGAACCACCACATAATGTCTAGTGTTGATAGTAGTTCTGACAAAACATGCTTCTAACTAGATAGTCATTAGGGTTTGTTTTAATCACCATATCACCCATTGATTGTAGTGTGTTGGATAGGGCCTTAGTGGCGTTTGATAACCCTATTTGAGTCCTCGTCTTGGTTGTGTCGTAGCCCCCTTAGTCGCTCTCAAGGTCTAAGGTATGGGAATTTAGAATCTTGACTAAGTATACCAAGAGCTAATATTCTCCCTTATGAACTAGATTTATAGATAGAATTAGAAGGATTAGTGCATACTAGCAAAACCTAAGCTATACTTCTCATCTCATATTCTTAATCTTTTATTTTATTGTCTTTATTTTCCTAATTTTAATTAGTTTAAATTCTTAATCTCGAATTCTATTTGCTTTAATTTACTGTCTTCTAGTTATTTACTTTTACTCGTTATTCCTACTCACGCGATTAACACACTTAAGTCCCTGAGAACGAACTCAACTTACTAACTAAAACTTGCATACGTCCTGTAATACTTGCAGTACTGTGCCTGTCTAGGGTGAGAGTGCGTAGTTTCTTGGCTTACTTTAATCTTATTTTTATCACACCCTAGGCTCCACCAGTAAGAAGGTGATATTTTTTATTCATCTATGCATTATATGAGGGGAGTCATGTCTAATTAAAATTCCATATATGTGCTATTTGTAATTTTTTTTTTCAAAAGATGTGTTTTTCTTATCTTTTAATTCATGCACAATGTTAGGGGGATCCATTCCTATTGAAGACTCCATATGTGCTGAATTTCATTCCTTTATCTAATTATAAAGTGCATAGTTTGTCATCATCAAAAATGAGAAGAATGTTGGCAAAAGACCGTTTCCTATTTTCTCTAAAATGTTTTAATGTGAGAAATTTTCTTCTTGTCACTTTCCTTTATGTAAAATCAAACATTTTAATATTATTCTTGAAATGCGTCGCTTGAAGAAAACATGTTCACTTAAGCATCCATTCCTCGTGTCACATTTCTGCAAAATATTATGTGTCATATCTTCTTATGTGTTGAGAAATGGCTTATTATTTAAGCTACACTTATGCTTGAAACATTATTTATAACAACTATTGTCTATAATGATTTCTCATTAAGTTAAACATGCATATATAAGAGAAAACAGGGTCCCGGTTTATAAAGCGGATACCCTGTTTAACATGCAACAAACCACCACATTACATAAAGTTTTACGGGATCCCAAAATATGTATATGTATATGTAAATGTATGTATATATATGTATGTGTGTGTATATATATATATATATATATATATATATATATATATATATATATATATATATATATATATATATATATATAAAAGTATCTTTCTCCTGTCATAACCATAAACCACAGTTTATGAAACCAAAATATTGTCAGAATTACACGTACCACCCACAAAATCTTCCTGTCTATAAGAGATTAAATCATTCAAACACTTATTCATTCAATGACATGTGAAATATACTTATCAAGGATATTGAAACAAGCTATAGGCCTAAAATTATTCACTGTGGTAGGATTTTTGATTTTAGGGATGAATACCATATTAGTAATATTAACTTGTTTCAAAAGCTGTCCATCATTAAAAACATCTTTGATAGCATTGCAAATATCATGACTGATAATACTCCATGGACTTTTATAGAAAAATGCACTTGTAAAAACATATGGGCCAGAAGCTTTATTACTATTAACGGAAAAAATGGCATCTTGAATTTTCTTACCTTTAATATCCTCCACCATACTCTTAGAAATAGTATGGCTTAACCTCTAATTCACAAGCTTATTCAAGAATTCATTAGAGATATATTCCTCATTATCATCCTTTGTACCAATAAGTTTATTATAGTAATCAATAAACTATTCTTGAATCTCACTTTCTTCGGATATAATGCTTCCACCATCTTTAATAACAGAAGACACTTTTTTATGGATAGCTCTAGCCTTAATATTGTGATACAACTAAGTACCACAATCACTCTGATGAGTCCAAGTGATTCTAGATTTTTGTTTAAGATTAGGGTCCTGAACTTCCAATTAGGTGATTAATTTATCCCTTATTATTTTTTTAACAAGATCTTTAGTGTCACCATTCATAATGTTCAGTTGAGTATTTCCATGTTCATCCTTGATTTTATCAATCTCCTTAGTAGATTTCTTTTTAAAAACATTCAACACTCTTTTAATCTATTTAAATTAGATAACCACTTGATACATTAAGCTTCCCTCAACCTTAATACTCCAAACTTTTTTAATCTCATGCAAAGATAACTCATGAGTAGTCCAAATATTATTGATTTTAAAAACCAAAGGTTTATGATTATTACCTCCTTGAATAGTAAGAAAGAGAGCAACATGATCACATATACTAGGAGGTTCCACATACAAGTGAAAACTGAAATTAGAAAACCACTCATAATTTACCAACACTCTATAAATCATGCTAGAAACAAAACCACCGACTCTCTTATTTGTCCATGTATGAAAGCAGCCAATGCTTTGATGTTCATTCATGCCATTATCACCGGTACAATCTTCAAACTCCACACAACTCTTTTGCAAATATGTATGGGTAAAAAATAACAATATTACTGGTAAAGTAAAAATCGATTTCATATAAAAATATTCCGAGAAATGTAATACTACAACTATTAAAATAAAATGGATAGTCCGAATATATATATATGTATCTCAAATAAAGTACTACCTTTAACTATTACAAGAAATGGGAGAAGAACTTACCCGAAATATTCATAAAATAATCTAGATACGAATACACAAAAACATCTATCGTTAAAAAATATATTCCAGGAGTACCGGTATCTCTAACAATCGTATTTATCTATTATCTATGTCAAAAGTGATTGGACTAATCATTGAGAAGAGAGTATTTTATTATTCATAATTTATTAGTTCTCTATTCTCTCTACATTATTTTTTACTCTCTCTAGAATAGTTTTCTATCTTTTTTCAGGAATATACAAGTGACAAAGTCACTATTTATAAGACAAGAAACACACCAAAAAACCGTCACATAAATGATCATTAATGCACATTAATGGTCAGTCATAAAGACTCGTTAATGTTGATATTTCTCTTGACCGAAATCCTGTAACCACCATAACAGCCGAATTAAATAGTCACATTAAATGCTTCTTTATGCACATTGAATGGTCGATGATAAAAGTTCATTAATGCAGACGTTTTTCTTCACCAATCTATTGTAACTCCCGTAACAGTAGAGTTAATAGGTCTCAATGATGAAATATCCTGAATTAATTTCGAGTTAATGAGTCATCAATTCTTGGTCGGTTTGTCTTTTATTTTCTTCTCTATTTTCTAGGTGGGATTTTTTAACACATAAAGTATCTTCTCACTTTTCACAAGAGAAAGAAATAATTAATAAAATAAAACTCTTTAATTTTAGTAATTCCAATTATTCCTTCTCAAATTTTAACGTGGGATTATTAGTACACGAATAGTCTTTTCCACTTCTCCCAAGAGCATGAAGGAATTAATAAAATAAATCATCTTTTATTTAATAATTCCTACAATCCCCCACTCAGGTTCTTTGGGAAAGAAGGTGAACATGTTTCCATAAATACCAGCATATTGGTAAATTGTACTTAAGTGACGATATCTTTCGATTTGAATTGACACATAGTGAAGTGAGGCAACCACAAAATTCCTGTCAAGTGAACGTACTCTTAAACTTGACAGTTTTTTATTGAGACCCTCAAAGCACATACTCTACTCGGCTGATAGTTACAAATTCCTCAAACATTACCCTTTCCTTACACATAGGTGATCTCCAAGTGCATCTACCCACATTAGCCGACCCTATTGGATTTTGAGATCATTAAGAGAATAAATCTCAACGCCATCATGTGTCTCGCAAATTCATCAAGTCCTTTCTCTTTAGGATCACCCTTACGGGCTATGAATTTGTGGTGAGTCTAAAACTCATCCCTTGGGAACATCAAGGACGTCTCCTTAAAGTCATATTATTATAAGTGTATCTCAATCTCATCAGTGAATTCATGAAGTCCTTATCAATGGGACCACCACTTAATTATTATGAATCCATTAAGAGTTATAAACTCATTCTTAAACTCTTTAGAGAGAAACAAGCCTCCACCCTATTAGTAAATTCATCAAGTCCTTATCAATAGGACCACCACTGAAGGCTATGAATTGATTAAGTAGGAACAACATACAAAAACCTCAACGGTGAATTCATCGAGTCCATCTCAATAGGTCTACCACACATGTCTATGTATTCATTAAGTTTTAGAAATATACAACAACCTCAACAGTGAATTCATCAAGCCCGTCTCAATAGAACCACCACGCATGGCTTTGAATTCACTAAGTTTGGGCATTATGCAGCAACCTCAACGATGAATTCATCAAATACGACTCAATAGGACCACCACGCATGGCTATGAATTCATTAAGTTTGAATTTGCTCATGTATGCACAATTTACACAATATGGATAGGAAGTTAGTGCATCATATAGACTTATTAGTCATAGATCCCCATTAATAGGTTCTAGTCCTATCACTCAACGTTCCAAGATTACTCTCCCGGTGAAGTCATTTAGTAAATGAATCAACCATTAATTTCATCATTTACATGGGATCCAGTTCGTGTAACAAAAGTCCTTCAAGAACTACATGAGTCATTTCTAAATGCAGATCTAGATCAATAGTACCTCTCTCGTACTTTATCAAATGACAAAATTGACCCAGTGGTCATCACTTGATTTCTTTACAATATAAACAATACCAGGTTTAGAATACTCATTATGAATGTCACACTCCTTATAATCATTGAATAATTAAGGGACACCCCCACACTCCTCTTATGCATGAAAACTAGTATTATAAGGAGTTTTGCCAGATATTATATTAAAGGAGTCAAACCTTTCCAACAAAGTGCAACTGACTAAGGTAAAATCCATTATTGAATCTAAGGAATTTTATCCTTAGGAACAGCTTCCCCAACATCTTTTATTCATAAAAAGAAGATTGAAAGCAGTAAATTCCATGAAATAGAGTACCAAAAGATGATCATGTCATACACCTTTTGACAAAAGTGTAACATAACCTGATCCATATTTTTTATAATATACTATTCCATTAGCAAGGTGTCTCTTTAACAACACAACAAGATTTCCTAAGTTTTCATAATTTATCCTCTTGATCTGAAAACACCAACCCTTGATGTTGCACCAAATAGATCTTTTCACATAGAACTTCATTCATACATATATTTTATATCAAACTGATATATCATCACGTTTATGAATGATATTTAGTGCAATATGAGTTAAATAGTGGTAATAAAAAGAGGGCAAAGTAATCCTTAAGCTTATACAAACGTGGAAAATTAAGAACTTATCCTTGAGTCGATTCACTATTCTGACTTGTATGGGTACCGATTGGATCTTTTAGGGTCATTCCCTGGTGACCTATTTCTTCTCATGAGAGTCATCACCCCATACATTTTCTGATTCGTTTCTCAGATAGTCTTTGCGAACTTTTCAACAGCTACCAGATCAATGGTGGAGTTCGTCAAGTTATTCAAGATCCATTCACTAACAATTGAATTAACTTTCCTGAATCCAGCTTCAGGAGCTAGAATCTTAGCCTAATATTCTTTGGTAATTTCCCCATTGCTCTCATTGGCGGGTAGTACCTCGAGAACGACAAGATCTAGTTCATATGGTTCAAGAAATATTAGTGGTTTTTGTGCCCAACATTTGTATTTGGAACTATTGAAAGGCTCCAATATAATCATGTTGGGTATGGCTTTTGCATTCAAGGATGAAGCAACCACAGAAGTAGAAAAACTATTTTACAACCAGTGATATTAAAAATATATCTTTTTTAAATCGTTGGTAAAAACTAACAATATCAATTTTTACTTTACCAGTAATATTGTTAGTTTTTACCAACAATTTTTACAATCACTTCTTTCTTTAAGTCTTAGAATTTTACTGGAATCCCCGCACCACGTACACGGTTGATTACCCATAGTATTACACCAATTAGTAAGCAAATTCCATAGAATTCTTCTTTTATCCTCATAATTAATGATATAGTGATTTAAATGGATTTCTCACTTGTAAAACATGATTAAAAATTATATGTTATATATTGTCCACAAACTAAAAAAATGAACGTCGTCATTTAAGGTGACAATTGATTACATTTGTTGGAAACTTTTGTCTACCTAATGAAAAGTGATTGCATTATTTATTGATGCAAATACAAATAAAGAGTCTTTTTTTTTACAAAGTTAAAGGTACGCTATAGGCTAGTGGACATTAGCCAATCCCAAGATGAGAGAACTAGGGAACCAACAGCGGATGACCTTCTTCGAGAGCGGTCCTTTGTCTAGTTGAACGTGCAGTACAGTGCACCATCCTGTTGAATCTTCGGGGTAAATGCTTGAAGAATATGTTTCCATGTTCTTTAACGATCCTTCTGATCCGCTTGATGAATGACTTGACTTTCCACCACGCAGTTGGCAGCGATCTGAATAATATCAAGGTTGTCCGATCATATCAAGGATTTCTTTCCAGATTTCTGTAGACTAATTTTGGCAGCTTCGAGTACTTCCATCGCTTTCCCTTAGCTAGCTAAATCTGCCCATATTGTATAAATAAAGAGTCAATTATCTGATTATGCATTGATGGGAGGAGATGTGCTCACTAGGACCCACAAACATATTACAAAATTTAAATAATAAAGTTTTATGTATAGTATCTAACCCATATGAACTTATGGAACAATCCAATTTTTCTATATAATTAGTATATATTATAGCAAGTAAATATGGAGAGTTTCTGTAGTTTTTCTATTAAGATTAAATTATCTAAAATGAAAGATAATAAAGCAATTATATTGATTATTCAACTTGAGACATGGATCTTGTCCTTTATATGGATAATTTATTAATAAAGTATATTCTAATACCATATTCTTATACAAGTAGAGCTTTACGCTTCCAAGAATTATAAAGTCGATATGATTGTTAGTCATGGAAAACTCAAAAAATTTAAGGCATATGAGTTATTTTTGCCTATCATGTAGAAAGATGTTATAAGCACAAACCTATTTGGGGAGACAACAAAAAATATTGGAAAATATTTTATTTATGTTGTAATTGAAATTTTAATCGCCGCAAATAATAGTTTTTGGAAAATTCGACGTGGCATTGTTCGATATACTTCTAAAATATTCAGTTTTACAAAACAAATTTTATCACTAAGTTTTAAAATTGTATATTGTATGTGGTAGCTATATGTATTTACTTTTAACTATTACTTATTAAGGATTATTTTTTGAAATAATTAATACATGGGCATAAAGTATTTAACCATGATCGATACATTTCGATGGATACTAATACGTGACACCTTTTTTAATGATGCATATTTGAAAGTGTTAACTCATTTTTAATTAGTGTCTAATTTATAAAATTATAAAATCAGTCCTGAATAAAAATGAGAGATAAATTAAGGCCTTATTTAGAGATTCTTGTGATCTGAAAATTGCAATAGTCTATTTCATCATATCAGTTACATTGTATTATTGAATTTGATGCCATTGACACGATTAAAATGTTCATACTCAAAATACATTAAATACATTTGGTCCAATCTAAGTCTCGACTTAGCTATTTATGTATATTTTACAATTGTAAGTATATGATTTTATCCATTTTTTATTTATGTGTATTTAGACAAATAAAAAATACACTATGGTCTTTATTTTAAAAAAAATTATCTTGAAAGTTGAAATTAATATGAAAATGACAAAGTTAATAGATTAAAATATAATAAAAAAAGAAACTACAAGGTAAATGTGTTTTTATAATTTGATAAACTATTGTCTCTCAGTACAACTGCATTTTCCATGTTCACAATATCCACCATCATGAAGTCTAATCCTACACCATGTAAAACACCAGAAGTCATGACATTTATTGATTTCCGCCATCCGATTATACATTACATGTACAACCTCCTTCTTATTATCTATCTTTGTATTTGCATAATCAGCCGACGTTGCAACAATAAGGAAGATGAAACAAATTAAAATAAAAGAGATCTTACTTACACGATACACTGCCATGTCTATTCGTTTTTTATTCTATTTGTGAAGACTAAAGTATAAGATGGTCTTATTTATAGGAAAATAATTAATCCTAATAATAAATGATATTAAAGTGATTTAAATGCACTTTTAATCAACATATATTTAATGTACTTTTGTAAAAAAGAAAAAAGAAAAAAAAAAGAGAAAAGGTAATAACATCATTACTTTTTTTTATTACATCGGAGATCCTAAGATCGTGTTACAAGAACAACCATAATCTAGTCTAATACATCATTAATCAAGTGGGAGTCGTAAATTACCCTCGGCACTTTACAGCCCATTCGATCCTTCGTGAGAAGGCTCCAAATACTGTCAGGAGGATCACTAAGAAGTACATAGTCTTCACTACTTTTCCAACCCTCTTTTGCTAACCAATCCGCACAAGAGTTAGCCTCTCTAAACACCCCCACGCAACGAGAAGCCCTTATTCCGACCAAATATTGCCCGTATCTGACGTATCCAATTCGCATCCAGACCCCTACCATTATATGTATTCTGGACCAAATCAATAACCTCACATGAATCCACTTCAACGCATAAGTCAAGCATTCCCAATCTCTCGCCCATACTAACCCCCTCACAAAGTGCAATTAACTCCACCATGACCGGGGTATCATTAGGAATCTTCATACTAAATCCACTATCCCAATTACCATCACAATCACAGATTAAACCACCACCTCCGCCTACCCATAGGTACTTGTTGCAACTTCCATCAGTATTAAGTTTAAAGCCATAAATGGGCTTAGTCCAACCAACAAGTGATACCATGTTTTTTCTCGAAGAAATCTTACCCAGTACTTGGCCCCAAGCCTTCATAAATGAAGTTGCGGAGTGTTTCGCTTTACTTTTAACCACTATCTTGGTAGGGAAAGCCTCTCCTTTGAAAATAACGTGATTACGAAGTTTCCATATAGTGTCTAAAAGAGCACAAAAAAATACATTCCAATGGATCCCGGCAAAAAATTTGTGATTGGATAAATTTTTAATCCACCAATCCCTATTTTTAGCAGCGGACAACTCCACCTGCCAATACTATAGCCCGAGCTCAGGCCCTGATCTGGACCCGTTACCTGCTGCTGGTGATTCCGAGTTGGAGTTGATTCTCGAGCTGGGCTGGAGCTGATACTGCTCTGCGCCTGATCCTCATCAAATTCATTGTACTGTGTTGTCCAACTTCCCCTATTCGCTAGAGATGCATCACCCAGGGACTGATATTGCAAATATCTAATATCAGGTCCCCTTGTAACTTCCAAGTCAATATCACCCCTCCCTATTTGTTGCGCCTCAGGACCATACCTCTCCCTCACCCCATTGATGTCTATCCTCGCCTCACACGGCTCCCTCCCATGCCATTCATCCCAACACCCATTGCGCACAGCTTCCTCCCTAATACAGGACCATACACCTCGAATTTTCTCACAATCACGAAGCAAGTGGACTTCACTCTCTACACCATTATCGCATAGCACACACATTTCTGAAACCACTACAGCTCGTTTGGAAAGATTTCCTTTCGTGGCTAGCCTCTCACGCACCGCGCGCCACATAAAAACCCAGATCCGTTGTGGACACTTCAAACCCCAGACCCTCTTCCAGAGACCCTCCATGACCGGGTCAGTAATTTCCTCATTCCATCTAACCGACCGCACCGAAAATATACCATTGGGCTCATATATCCAAGACAAAACATCACATTCCACCCCATTTTCACCCAATCCAACTCCTGCAATTTCCAACAGCTTCGAGTTTGAAAGAAACCCCTGAAATTTCTCCCAATCCCACGAACCATCGTCCCTAACATAATCGTATACACGCTTGTCCAATTCACTAGGTTCAAATATACCTATAACATGATCAATGAGGTAATAGTCATTGGGATCCCCGTCTAACTACGGCAATACCTTCCGCAATGGCTCTACACATCCGAGAATCATTCTGCTTACCCAAGTACTGCATAGGTGGACCCTTAAAGTACTTCTCCCGCATTACAATAGGTCACAAAGTAGATTTATCATGAATCAACTTCCACCCAAGCTTCCCCAATAGCGCTCCTTTCATATCCTCCGCTAACCGAAATCCTAATCCACCCATCTGTTTTGTGCTACATATATCCCCCCATGCGACCCAATGAATACTCTTGTTGCCATCCGATGAACCCCAAATGAAGTCCCTTCGAATCTTGTCAATCTCCTCACACACATAACCTGGCAGCTTTTCGACTTGCATGATGTACATCGGAGCTGCACTAAGAACTGACTGAGCTAATGTACTCTGACCCGCTAAGGATAGTGTATTACCCTTCCACCTTGCCAATTTACCACGAAGATCATTAATCAACTCGCTGAAGTAACCCTTTGGCCTACGACCCGAAATAATATTAACACCAAGATACTTGGTAATCCCTTCACTCCTCTGGTATCCACTCCTCAATGTTATACTAGCAGCCACCTCCTCCTCCACATTTCTGGAAAAATATATAATCGATTTTTCCTTGCTAATAGTCTGACCCGCATCGCGACAAAACATATCCAGCGAGTCCTGTAATAACACAAAATTATTAATAGAAGCTTCCGCAAATAAAATCAAATCATCAGCGAAAAAAATGTGCGAAATAGGAGTCCCCCCTGCGCTAAGCTGAATAGGTGATGTCTCCCTATTTGTCATGAATTTATCCTAGTTGTAGACATCATTTTAGGTGTATTTATTAGAGTATAGGTCGATTTTCTCATAATTTAGTACACTTTCCTATTTTGTGCCTTGAATTAATTATTTATTATTTTTAGAGCATATTGGGTTTAATTATTTATTTAGTGTGAAGCTTTAAAGATATATGGTAATTAATTAGAGTACAAGTTAATTCTAAGAGGTAGAGGAAAGAGGATAAGCATGGAAATTGGAGATAAGGAAACAAAAGCTAAAGTATGGAAAGATAAAGCTGCCAAATAAATCTGAATTTCACCACCCACGACCACAAATAGGCTTATATCTCAAAATCTGTGAGGAATTTGGAAGAACAATCAAGAGCAAAGTTAAAGATCTTTCCGAGAAGATGAATTTTTACTACTCATACGCATCAAACGGATAAGTATTGAAGCTGTTAGGACCAAAACAAAAATAGGGCTGATTCCATATTTTAGGATTATGAATTTGAGTTGGGCTAGGAGTACATTACTTACCTTCTCCTTCAAGAAAACGAATTAGGGCTTCCTATACACTATAAATACAGCCTCTTATCATTAGAAAATCATCCTTGTCCAAATCTTAAGCCAAGAGGAAGCTGCAACACAAAAGAAGAAGTCTGGAAGGAGCTGAACACCAATTCATTTCTTCTTCAACCTTTAAATTTGTAATTTCATTCTTTTCTTTCATTAATATGAACTAATTTACTTTTAGCTTGAGATTTTGCATATATGTATGAACCCTAGTTTTCCTATTGGGATTTGGGATACCACGGTATTTAATTTGAATTCATGTTTTATGTTCTGTTTATGTGTTTTGATTTAATGACCGTTTTCCTTGCTAGTGCACGAGTATAGGATTACCTTAATAGTAGTTAGATGATCACCTTAGCTGGGTGTCTAATTATTGAAACACCACATAACGTCTAGAATAAGGTTTAGACCTGACAAATCAACCTAACTAGATAATCATTAGGGTATGTTTAACCACTATCACCATGTTTGGAATTGAATTGCTTAGGGCCTTAGTAGCATTTGATAACCCTAAGTTTAGGTTGCCTCATGGTGTATCCGTAGCCCCCTTAGTCGCTCTCAAGGTCTAAGGTATGGGAATTTAGAATCCTGATTATTTCATATTACTTGATTCACCCTAAACAGTAGAAATAACCAAAGCTAGTGGGGATTACTTGCCAATATCTCGAGCTAAACTCTCATACTATTTGCTTCACTCTTTTATTTAATTTCCTGTCTTTAAATTCTTAGTTTAATTTTCTTATTTAAAAGCAAACAAAAATCTATTTTCTTTTATTTTCTTGCGTAATAAATTGATCTAGGTTTCAATATCTGCACTTGAATATTTGCATAAGTTCTTCCTAACCTTCGTAGTCTCTGAGAAACGAGTCTTACGTATTCCTTAAAACTTGCATACGTCCTGTATACTTGCAGAACCGTGCTAGGCTAGGGTGTCTATTTGTGCACTTATTTATATCATCTTTTTATCACACCCTAGTCGACACAAAGTTTTTGGCGCCGCTGCCGGGGGACTACATCGTTAGTCCTTATGCATATATCTAGTGCTTTTATTTCAATTAGTTCTATTTTACGCTTTTGTCTTTTAGTTTTTGTTTTTACAGATTTTTACAGATGGAGAACCCAAGGAGACTTGATTTACTCATCACGTTTAGAGTGCAACCACGCGGAATCCGCACTCCAGAAATCCAAGCCGCTAAATTTAGGCCAGATCCAGGGATGATAGCGCAGTTTGCAAATCATGAACAATTTAGCGGTGTTGCACAACAAAATCCGATCCGATATCTTCAAAAATTCATGCAGATCTGTGATGCTTATATCGTAAGAGGAGTTACAAGGGAGCAGGTGTATTACGTTATGTTCCAATTATTCTTGAACGGAGGTGCAAGCGATTGGTACGATACCCAGCATCCTCACGTTATTCCAGATTGGGATAAG
Organism: Nemophila menziesii; assembly: GCA_029959085.1. Lineage (NCBI taxonomy): Eukaryota > Viridiplantae > Streptophyta > Magnoliopsida > Boraginales > Hydrophyllaceae > Nemophila > Nemophila menziesii. Next base: position 92,036,590 of record JARWIR010000002.1, read on the forward strand.
CTTCAATCAAAATTCCTAGACCGATTCTATCCGGTTAGTATAATATTAAAAGATATGATTGAACTCGAACAGTTTATGCAGGAAGATGGAGAAAGTTTGGGTAAAGCATGGTTACGATACAATGAGAAAAAGGCGAGATGTCCATACCATATATCATCACCGGAATATTCTTTAACCATGTTCTATGGAGGACTTAATAACGAGTCCAAGGCAAGAGAAGATTTGTTAGGAGACAAAGGTTTTGTGTTACTAGACCCTGTAGAAGCCAAAATTTGTATGGAAAAAGTTCTTGAGACTGAGAGAAGTTGGCCAAGTGAATCAGAAGAACAAGAAAAGACGTCAGAGTCTCTAAAGATCAAAGAATTGAACCAACAACTTAAGGAACTACAAGAACAAGCTCGAACAATTGCTCAAGTAAATCTAGTACATACTATACCTTCGTGTCCTGGTTGTGGATCAAGAAATCATGTGTTTGAAAAGTGTATGAATAATCTAGCTGCAACTCCCTTTATACCTCATCAAAGAAACCATTACTCTAATGGTGATTATCAGCCTCAAGGAAGTTACACTAGATATCAGCCTCCACAAAAGCGAAGTTGGGTCAGATATCAAAAGACTTATCATCAACCCCAACCTCAATCCTATTATCCACCACAACCTATACATCAAAAAGCGCCAATTATTGAAAAATCTTATCAAGAACCACCGAAACAGGAAATGCAACAAGCAAAACAAGAACAACCTTTGAGTTTGAATTCAAGCATGGCTAAGATGATGACATTAGTTGAAGAGAAACTTGACTCTAACTTAAATTCTACACATATCAGGTTCAAATATATATAGATTGAGTTACCCATGCTTAGTATATTTTTCCCTCATTCACATTCCATACCATATGATCAACGTGAATCCTAAATTCTTACATAGTGACAAATCTTTCGATGGACATGTTATATCCCAAATGAGTTTATAAAAATATAAAGCAATTCATAGTCCATACAAAATAAAAATAATAAGCACCTTTATATCTACCTAATGGTCATAATTATCGTATCTAAAAGGTTGTCCACTTATTGAATATATAGCTCTAAAATATTCATTGATTTAGGAAATTAAGATAATTATTTTCTTATTTTTCTAGTATTATCTTTATTAAAATATTATAACTTATATTTTCAATAAATATATAAAATATCTAAATATTTTAATATTAGAGATTTCAATTATTATATTTTTATATTTATGTAAATATACAAAAAAAAATTAAAGTAAAATGACATATGATAAACTCATATACATCATGGATACTATGAGACTACAGTCCCCAAGTTATCAAAGGGCGAATTTTAGGGCGTTGGAGCCTCCCTTGCCTCTTTCTTTCCCCCACCCATGGATTTAGTTTTAATTTGTATACATTAGTAAACCAATACATTAGTACCCTTGTCTTAACTATTAACCTCAAAAACTTGGAAAAAAAAAAACCTTAAAAACTAAATCTTACTCTCCTTAGATTAAAAATAAATTTTTTAACCCTACCCAAACTAAAAATTAATCCCTCCTTCACACATACCTTTTTAGGGGCCATATTTCACCGACTATTCTAAGTTTTAGCCCTAATTCCTAAATTCGCCCACCCAGTCACCTCTTGGATCCTTCTTTCCCGTTGGAACCCTCCTGAAAAGACTTTCACAATTCATTCTTAATTGAGATGTACTTTAAGAAATTAGTTCAATATGGTTTACCAATTTCTCAAAAAAAAATATCAGACTATACAAATGTGAAAAATATCCGTATCTTGATGACGTATACAATAATCAAACTTAAAAGTTTTCCCACTTTAGCAGGGAATGTCAAATATACGAGGACTTCTTCCATGCTCCCAACGTATGATAATTAAATAAAAAAATTCAAAAAGATATATTATGAAATTACTTACTTGTCCTTGAGTTGACAAGATTTTGTGGGAATCTAAATATATTCTGCATAAAGCTACTTTATGAGTTTGATTTAATTAGGGTCATGGGTAATTTTTCGTTGGACAAACAATTAAAATATGAAAAAATTTCGTTTGTATGGTGTTTTACAATTCTACCCTTGGTACGTAGTGTATATTTTCGTTTGCTAGCATGACTTCATTTTCATTTTTTTCCAGTTGTGGTGTATTTTTTCGTTTGGATTTCTCCAGGTTTGAAATGTACATATTTTGAATGATTTCGCCACGTGTCACTCGTATAGCATTTTGATTTTTTATTAATGCTTTTATTCCAGCATCACGTGATATGCACGTGATTTTCTCTCTCTTCTTACCTTGTTGACTGATGTATTCACCCTCTCTCTTCTCCATCCACGCACGCCTGTTTCTCTCTCCTCGTTTCACCATCTCCGTCGGAAGCTAAAGCCCCGTCTTGCTGAAGCACCGCACCGGAAGTAATCAACAACCCAACCGTGAGAAACATCACCTACCATCCTTCTCGACGCCTCTATCTCATCATCATCATCACCTACCATCACAATCATCTCGGCGCCGTGAAGAACCTTCTCACCATCATTTTCGGCACCAAATTCATCTACACCCTCTTCCATCATGTCGGAATCTTCATCTAAGAGGAAGGGCTCTACTTCAAAGAGAAGGTAACCATAAGCTTTAATTTTTTTGGTATCAAAAAATTGATTTAGGGTTTTTTATATAAAAAAAAAATTAATCTATTAATGTAATCCGAGGCAAAGCTTTTGTATTTAACATTGAATTAGGATTTTAGTATGTTATTTGGAATTTTTATTTCGAATTGTGGAATCAAATTTTTTTTCGAAATGATTTCACAATTTTTTTTTCAAATTGTTAAGGTTTGGTTAAGATTGTTGTTTTTTAATTGGGCCAATTTTGTTGTTGCAATAATTTCATTTAATTTGTTTAGTGGAGTCAAATGTGTAGGAGTAATTTATTGAATTAGTGTTTTAATTGGTTTTGGGTTCTAATTGTTGCTAGATTAAGTGTTATGTTATGTGTGTAGGTATAAAAATTTGGTTATTATTTGGGATTGTACTATAGTTGATTAAATTGCACACTGAATTTGGGGTAAGTATAGTGTAAGGTATCATATATTCTAAAATTTGATTTCAATGAAGTTGTTAAATTTTTACAGTTAATTTGGGGTAAGGATTGTGGGGGTGTTGGGGTTGTATTTAAATTATGTTTTAAAGAGGTATTATAGTGTCATAGTAGATATATTATGGAATTTGAGTGGTAATGAATGTAATATGTAAGATCATCTTTAGACTTTCTTTAACAGTTGAATATAAATAATTATATGTGGTGTTAACTGATTGCAGATCAAGTGGACAAGAAACCAGGGGTGTGATGAGCGGGCTTGAGTATTACGTGTAAGTATTCCCTTGTTGGTTTTATTCTTTGTGTATAATTTTAGACATCTTACTTTACTACGATATTCGTGTTTTACCTAGGAACTTAATGGAGACCGAGTTCAGGTCAAACTTTCCCAACATGCCGGTGAACTTGCATTCTATACGGACCAGGTATCACAAGTTGGGTCCTCGTGAGAAAGAGTTTTACGAGAACGCGGCTAGAGAAAGTGTCCATCAACCGGAAAGTGTCTCGATTAACTCCACCGAGGCGGAGGAAGAAGATAATGTGAGTTTTGTTTACTTTCCTTTTTTTGTTTACTTTTTTTGATTTAGTGTAATTACTTTTGATTTTTTCTTGTTCAACGTTTTACAGGCGGGGGTTAAGCTTGTTACCAAGCTATCCCTGACCAAAATCAGTAAGATGTCTATAAGGTTGACCGACGAACAACGGGAAGCGGTTCAAGAAATCGGGTTTGGTGGTTTCTTGGATTTTCCTAAATCGGTAATTAAGCATCAAATCTGTCAATTTATGACAGAGATATTCGATGTAGAGTCTAGTTGTTTTAACTTGTGTGGTAGTATGCTAGGTTTTTCTTCTTTAGATGTAGAAAGAGTCTTAGGTTTGCCAAGGAGGGGTAGTGTTCCCCCCTTGGATGGTATTCCTTGCCAAGTATTTAGAGATTTAGAGATGATGTTTGCCGGTTATTGGGTAAGCTCGAGTGTGGTTAGGTTGCCTAGAGTAGAGGAATTGTTGTTAGCTTGTAGGTCTCACGGGGACGTGTTTAAGCAACTCTTTGTTATGTATGTCTATGGTTATTTCATTGCACCCACCAGCACTCATGGTGTAGACGAGTCACTGTTTTTTGCCATTAAGGACCCGAAATTGATCCCTACTTACAATTGGTGTTATCTCATTTACAACGGAATCGTGAGAGGTATTGCTGAATTTAAGGCCGCCTCCCCTGACTTGGCTACGAAGTACTTTAACGGTTGTGTGTATGTATTACAGGTATGCACATCTTAGTATCTTTATTTGTAATGCTTTATAGTTTCTATATATTTTCTAATGTGTATTTGGTATTTGGGTTATAGGTGTTGTTCCTCCAGTATGTCCAAAGAGCAGCGAAACACACTGCGGTACCACGGGAGTTGCCTTTTTGTAAGAATTGGACTACGTTGTCCACTAAGCGCAAAGTGGATTTCTTGGAGCGGTACGGGGGTGAGAATTTCAGGAATTGTAGGTTTGGGTTATTTGATAGACAACCGGTGGAGGAGACGGGGCCCGAGGAGAATGAGGTTGCCGAAGGTTTATACACATCTTCTGCTAGGGGAAAGCCGAAGAATGACTACGTTCGTAGAGAAGAATTGCAAGAGGCTTTGTGTTTGATGCGGAAGTTAGTAGAGGCGGTTGGTCGAGGCCCGGTTCCTAGTGTTGAACCTATGGACATTAGCCATCAAATACACACCCCTCGAAGGAGTTCCTCAATGGCAGATTCTTCGGTTCGTGAGAAAACACAACCTGAACCAACGCGGTCCCCACCACGAGAATCCCCTATACCTTCACCACACGAGTCACCAATTCCTAGTCCTATTCCTAGTCCGCGTGTGTCCCCCGAACCCACTCCGCTCGAAACCCCCACTTCAACTACACGAGGCGGTAAATCTGTTGTGGGGTCTAGCTCGAGGAGGGGCCCTCGTACCAGGGCTCGTGGATTGCTTCGTGGGACGGGAAACGATTTCTCAGAGTTCGGGAGAAAGTTAATGGAGGATGATATGGCATTACGTAAATTCTTTTTGAACAAGAAGTACCCCCCTCAGTAAGTATTTTGATTTTCGGAATGTATTATGTATATAATTAATTTGTATTGATTTGTTTGTGTGTAGGGAATTGGTCATAGTTTACGAGCATTATCACCTGTCACGGATACACCTCCGTGAACTACTGGAACCGGGAGCATTTGTATCTGCAGACGTGAGTAAACAGGTTTAGGTTTTAGTTGTTATGTTGTTTCTAGTTGTGTTTAATTGAATTTCTTCATTTCAGGTCATCGATCTATGTGTGGAGCAGTTGTGCCTAGATGAGAGGATTAACGATCACCGTTGCTATCGGTGGTTTATGCCTACGTACCTGGCGGTATAATTTTACAGCCTTTTTAATATTTTAATACTTAATTATTGTTTTTAATGGATATGCTTGTTTTTTTTTGTTAGACACATCTTATGAATGGTTCGAAAACAAACTTTGAGCTATCGAATCTGTTTTACGGGGTAGAGAGGTTCACGGGGGATTTCAAAGATGTCAAACAAGTAAGTAAATGTTCTGGTTTATCCCAATATCTGTTATTTTATTTTTCTAACTTTTTTCTGTCTTTTTTATGATGACAGGTATTTATTCCCGTTAACAACGGGGAGAAGCATTGGTTGTTATATATCATAGATTTTGAGAAGTCGAAGAGAATTATTTGCGATACGCTAATGCCGCGTAGGGGCCCGGGAGCGGCTTATTTGCAGCGTTATGAATATCTCGTAAGTCACTTGTATTTTGTAACTTCATTTTTTGATATTTGCTAACATGGTGAGTTTCTTGTTCTTGAAGACTGGAAAGTTTCAGGACTGGATTGATTATGTTAACACGGGTCGTCGGGCCCCCCGTCTTGTCGGTTTCGGTCACGTTGTAGCTGATTGGGCACCATACCAATGTAACATGAATGACTGTGCCATTCACGTTTGCACAATGATGCGCTTTCCTTTTAGACGAATAGAGTGGAGGAGTTCCGAATCAGAAGGTAAGCGTTTCGAGTTAGCACAGTTTCTATTTAGATCGAATAGCAACCAGATGAAGAATTGGATGGAAGAGATGGATTAGCTTTTGTATACATTTCCTTTTTTTTTATTGGGTATCTTTTTTGTAAGTGACGTAATGTAGTGTACTGTTTAAGTTACCTTGTGTTTGTCTGTCAAAAAGGGCATTGGTTATGAGTTACGAGCGGGTAGTGGGAGGCTCCTGGCTGACTTGCGTGACGTCTCCCAGTTCATCGGGGTGACAATACGAAGTCAGTTTCTAGTGTCGAACCGAGCCTACTCGTTCTAACTTGTTGCCTATGCTAATTTGTACAGATAAAAGAGGGTGGATTTAAACTTTAACAGTGGTTGGTGTTTATTACTGTTTGGGTGTAATATTGGTTTTTGTTAGTTTTTGCGAAACAGTGGTGCACTTTGTTATGTCTTTGAGCATTTGGGGTTGTTTTGTATTTTAAGAAAGTTATCTTTGGGGCTTTTTGGTACTATTGAAAAGTGGAGTGGGTTTAAAAGTACCTTTACTTGGGCCTTAATGTATTTTTTATGTTTTTATGAACCAATGGGGGTCGTTTTACAAGTGGATAGTAATGTTAGTGTAGTTTTGTATATTTTCGTTTTTTTGGGGTGGTTTTGCAATATATGAAACTTTTGTAATATTTTAGTTATACACCTTGTTAACCAAACATACTCCAATTCTACAAATAAAAATAATGCAAATACAATACATAATACAATACGTTAGTGATAAAAAACTAGAGATCCATCTCCTTAACGACCATACAAGCAAACTAAAACAAGATACATGATATGCTTAAACTAACAAACATGATATGCTTAAACTAACTAACAATAATGATGAACAAATGGAAACAAACTACAAACCGTCTTGTTATCTTTCTTCGAAACGAGACTTTATGATCACCACTTCCTTCTCTATGCGACTTATGCTTTCAAGGATTTGTTTTAAAATACCGAACATTACACCTTCGCCACCAAGATCACGAACTAGAGTATCCACTCCATCGTGTCTGGGAACATTATCCGGCTTCACTTGTTTATTTAGACTTATTTCCTCGGATGATGAAGAGGACAAGGTAAGGGGTGAAGGCTTATATGAGGAGGAGGAGTCCTTAGATGGGAGGGGGGTAGTAGTGCTTGTGTTACTAACCAATTCTACATTATTAACCGATTTTGATTTACCTTTTGATAGTCTTGTTACCGGAGTCCTTGGATACGAGTCTTGTTCCCATTGTTTAACTTCGGTTATTGCAAGATCATCCTTGGTCTTGGTAGGGTATGAACAACTAGTATTTTTTGTAGAATTCTTGTATCTCTTTTTGAAGATTGTTCTTCTTGAACATCTTGGTGTATTGTATTGTTTAGTGAGTCTTGGTTTGAATAAATGAGGATTTGGAGTCATGCTTTTTAATGGCTCGAAATATAAAAAGGTAAGGGAATGGAAGATGAAATTGATAGTGAAGGATAACCAAATGAAGGGGTGAGAAAAAATAAAATATATTAAAAAACTTAGATAGGAGAGGGAGAAGGTGGCGTGTGAATGTAAGGTACCTTCCTTCCTTTCTTGCATGCTTTTATGGTTCCAAGAAAAGGCAATGTGACAACACATAAATTTTGAATTTTTTGACAATTCAATGCACTCCAACGGTTACTTTTTTTAATAGATTATATATTTGGGATTTTATCACCCACCAAAACACACACCTCACTTCCATCCTTCTTTCAAACTTTATAATTTACCATTTATCGAGATGGGCTCCTCTTCAACAACAAAGCATGATGCTAGTGACTTGATTCGTGTGGCTCCCTTGCAATGCAAATGTAAACCTCCAAGATATTTGCACCCTTACGTTACCTTAGGACAAGACAAGGGTAACTATGGTGCTCTTTATTTTGCTTGTTGGAGAGGTTGCGGTTTTTTCCGGTGGTGTTATCCATTGGAATCCAACAACGAAGCATCATCTTCTACAATGGCACGTCAAGAGGACTTATACCACCCTCATGAATTGCCAAGACCCGAAGTGGCCGTGGACGATTTAAAAAGGGTTATGTATGTCTTTTGTGTTTTAGTAATGGTGTTAATGGCGATGGTTGTTTTAAAATAATAGGGGGGAGTGATTGTATGGTTTGTTTGTTCTAGTTGCAAGTTTATTTAATTTTCTCGTTTTGATTTTTCATTTCCATGTACTACCTAGCAATGGTTGTGTTTGTTCTATTTTCTATTAATGCATGCTAATTTTTAATATTTGTATTTTTTTCAAGGTTCTGGTGTCTTGAACATGAAACAAGAAACGAATGGGGTGGTATGGATATAAATATATTCTCCCATATTGATATAAAAGATATTATATACGAATTAATTTTAAAACAAAAAATTTGAATGATAAGAATATATTTTTCTAGAATGGAAACCCCAAATTCTATTATTTTTTTAAATCAATTAATCATTTTAATATTGTAATGTCTATTATTTTGTTTCCTTTCTTGAATGTGTCATGTGGGTTGGATTTTTAATATATATGAAAATTACATTTTAAAACACAAAATCGTATTGAATCAATTAATAACTAACAATTTTTTTTTAAAGGTTTTTATCATCATGCGTGAGTTTGTGGAAGTAGGATAGAAGAAACCAAAACCAATTCATTTAGAAGAAACAAACACGATACCATTGAAAAACCAACACAAAGCTACATTGAAATACATATGAAAATGAAAATATATGGAGATAACATAGCTAGATAACGGGTGTGATGGTGATGATGAAGACACAAAGAGGTGTAAATGGTGGGTGGCCATAGATTCTTCCACTGTCTTCTTCCAAAAATTCACCAGTAACACACCATTCCTTACATACTTTTTAAAACAACACAAAACACACAAAACATTTAATAACTACTAGCCATATCCAAATTCCCATTTAATTACCTTCATGTGGGGTTTTCATCTCCTCCCCCTCCTTCATGTTTTCAGCTTCCGTGGTCCATGGTAATGCAAGGGTTGCTGTTGAAGACGATGGGAGAGCAAGTGGCGGTGGTGTAGTGGATGGCAACGCAAGTTTCGGTGGTGGATCAATCCATGGAAGCTCTAGGGTTTCCTCATCGTAAGCAAGTATGTCTTCGGAGGAATACACAACAGCAAGAGGGGTCGGTGTTACTATCGGGATTATGTCCATGAGAGGAGCTTCGAAGATCCTTCTCTTCTTCCGTGGTGCGCTGGCTTTCCGCCGAGTGCGTCTAACAAGCTGCTTCAATGAATCACCTTGTTCCTCCATTGAAGATTTTTCAGAATCGGAAGCATAGAGCTTGGACATGGTGGTGGGTTGTGTTAGGGTTTTCGAAATCTGTTGGTGGATAGTGAGATGCGTTGGGATTATGTGGTGGGGGTAGATGGGATTAATAATACACCTTTCAGCCTTTTCATCTTCCAAAGCTCCATTTTGATACACTCAATCTGCCTGAATGATTGACTAGACAGTTTGGAGGCTCTTTATTTTTTTTTTATTTAATTTAACAATTGGCTCGCTTGAAGCTTGCTTTTGGTGGAAAGATTTTCTTGGCCTTTATCTATCTTTATCTATAGGAGGTAGTAAATGCAAAGAAAAAAAATTAAACAATTTAGGATATGTAATAATAATGTGATATACTAAATATTTTAAATAGGAAATAAAAATACCAACTTGTAATTAGATGATAGATAGTAAAAAATATTATATGAAGAATTAACATTACATGGAAATAAAAACAACAAATATAAAGCATAATATCCGACGGAACTTGTTTAACATCAAAATAGTCCGTAAAACATGGCGTGATTCAACACCGTACCCCCTACCTAGAATAACATTTCTAGTATTATTGCAAGCATGACCAACATGATTGCCAACATAACCCCTGTGATTCGGTTTGACCCGTAACGATCGGCTTCGCGGAATTGTGTCCGACCATCGTAGTTGTTTACGGCGCTCCCCTCGGATACCAATCGTCCCCTATCCATATGGTAAGGGTGGGCCCAACAAACAAAACCATGAAGCGGGCAATTATGATAAAGCTTGTCGTGGTTACCATTTTCCTCTTCCGGAGTCGACAATTGGAGGTTACACTTTTTACGGCAAACACAATACGTATGGCTATACCTTAATACCATGTTAGCCTCGTATGAATTAATTCCACGGCACCAAACATGACTAGAGCTCGAATTTTTCGTGGTAGACTCCATTTCCTAGTTAATAAGAATGTGACATGCATTAGTTATGAATTAGTTAAGAATTCCATTTCCATGCATGATAGAACCAACATGTAAGTTTTATCATCTCCTATCCATCCCCATGAATGATACTCACGGCCACAACAAAATAAAAGTATGCATTAATTGTGCTAGAATAAAAAAAAGATTTAATGTAGGCATGCAATCAATGAAAATATGCTTGCTAAACCAAATTGGTAAATAAAGTAATATTACATGATGAGGCATCTTCAACTTCAATTCTTGTTTTGTTGTATGGGAAAGTTGGAATGGGAGATGAGTAAGTAATAAACTTCCCAAAAATAATACACTTCATTTATAGAGGGTATAACAATAAGTGTGATTGACATCAAATATTGGCCAAGATCTAGTTTTAAATGAGCTCAATTTATTAGTGTACAAGTGGTAAGTAAATGGTAGGTAAATTTTTAAGTTCTTAGTTAATAATTTAAGGAACCCAACGTGTATAGCTTGTAAGGTGGAGGTTTCACTTTTTGTCAAGAAAAACTATTAATTCTTTTAAGAGATAATTTTGAATATTAAAAGCCAAAAAAATAGAAACGGTTTTGTTTTTTTTCTTCCACGCATGAACGTTCATGCGAAAGAAGGAAATAACCAAATACCACCTTTGTTTAATTTTGTACAATTATATGGGAGTAAACAAGCTTACTAAATTGCATGCAAGTCATTTACAGCTTGCTTCAATTTCGAACAAACAAAAAAAAAAACTTAATAAGTCAACAACACAACTAAGTTAATAAGTTAAAGTAAATGCTTCAAGTTGGCAGACTTAGAAATATTAGTAACACATACGTGATGAGGAGGCTTTATTGCTTGCTATGTTGTATGGAGGTGGTTGTGATGGGAGGATGAGATAACAACCTAAGAAAACCCTCCTTCATAGAGGCTTAGCTATAATTGTGATAGAAATCAAATATTTTACAAGATCTTGTTTGAAATGACTTCAATTTATTAGTATGTAAGAGTGGTAAGTAGAAAGAGGAGTTAGGGGAGTTAGAAGTTAATAAAGAAGAATAAAGACGGATGGTAAAACTAAAAAAAAAATAACAACTTTAACATTTTATGTAGAAGACAACATTTGAGCTTGAAAAAAATGATGCTTACGAAAGATTAAAATGCAAGATAGAAACTGGTGAATAAATTCTTCATATTACGTAGTTAAAAGATATTACGCTACTGTTACAATACGGTTAACAAAAAAACATAATGCTTAACGATAATACAATACGGGATGTAATAAAATAAACTAAAATACATACTTAGAATATATTTAAAATACTTAATTCAAAATAAGGGCAATTCTTGTGTACTTTGATTATTCTCATTGGGTACCCGTCCTGAACGTTCTAATACTCTAGGACATGTGTTTTTCTGATGCCCAGGTAACCTACAGACGCTGCAGCGACGCGGTGCTTTCGTAGTTGTACCTTTTGGGTGGGCAATTTCAGGATCCTCTACGTCATATGACACTAATGGTGGAACAGGTAGTGCACTTCCGTCGTCGTTCGGGAAGTTGCATGTACGAGCCCCTAAGTTCGTTAACCCTTCTAGGGTCTCGTTATACCCCCTCTCGCTCCGGGCAGCATGGAACCGTATTTCTTTCCACTTCGCATTCAAGAACCCCATCCTCGCTGTTTCTTTGTCGGTTGGGTTATATTCCGACAAAGACTTCTCCTTCAGAGTCAAACTGCTGCTAGGTGTCCACCGATATTTAATGCAACAATCCGGTATTTCTCTAACACCCTCAACTTTCATCACATAGAATATATGCCTACACGGGATCCCGTGCGATTCAAACAAGAGGCAAGAGCACTCGATAAGCAACCTAGAACCATCATACGTAATAACAACCTTCCATGTGAAACCGGTATGTTTGTGTGAAGCAACCATGTAGGTGCGAGAATTATAACTTTCTATGACCCCACCTCTATGACATATGGCACCTTGATTAATCAACTCTTTTTTTACTTTAAAAAAAGCTTCCCGCGTGAATTGCTTAATTGCATGCATCTCGATATCCTCTAAAAGTGTCGTCGGTACAGGTGTAGTGTGGTTTGTGATATACTCTTGTTGGTTGGCGTTATCCCTAATTCTTACCATACCGAACAAGAATGCTTTCACCAATCCAATAAACTTTTTACGTTTACTCAAGAAAGTGTTCAAGTACGAGTTCATACCCTCACAACGCTGGGTGGACTTGAGGAACCCGAAGAACTTCCCACGTAGATACGCCTCCGCCCACATCTCTTTTTTCTCATAGGTGTCTATGATCCACCTATCCTCTTCTAGACCGTTGTCGTTTACCATCTTCCACCAAGCATCTTCAAACATGTCGACGGTGTAAGGAAAAGACATCAGGTGTTTGAAAATTGCACCAAAACCTTCGACCTTTACGTTTGTAACGGCGTTTCGATTAAGATGCCAAGAGCACAACCGATGTGCCGCCGACGGGTAAACGATTTCTATAGCAGACCCCATTGATCTATCACCATCGGTTAAAACAGATTTGGGTTTCTTTCCATTCATCGTTGCTGTTAAAGTTTCAAGGACCCACACATAAGCCTCTGTAGTCTCATTTTTCACCAACGCAATACCAAATATACAAGTCTTACGATGGTTGTTCACACCCGCAAGGACAACAAGAGGGAAACAATAAGCATTTGTCCTGTACGTAGCATCGAATACTAGTACGTCTCCGAAAACTGCAAACTCTCTCCTGGATCTCCCGTCACAGAAGAATAACTTGTCAAGACGGTTTTCTTCGTCAACCGTGTGCTTAAAAACGAACAACGGATCATTCTCGCACCTACCCTCCAGGTAGGACAAGGCCACATTCACATCTCCCTGGCTGATTTCATCAGATCTTATCCGGCCTAGCACGTTGTACAAATCTTTCCTCATGAAACCAATATCTTTATACCCTCCACCCTCTTTTACAAAAACGTCCATTATCTTGCATGTTCGTACCCCTGCGTTCTGTAGAGATAGAGCTTGGTCGAGGTGACCTTCGTCTATCTTCCTATGAGATCGTATGTAATGTGTCGCGGACGCAGGTGTTAACTCATGATTGTGCTCAGGTTGAAAGTCGGCCACAACGTAACATTCGAACGTCTTATCGTACTTGATACGAAGCCTAGCCCTACAGTTGCATCTTGTCTCTGCCCTGTGGTCTCTAACCCTGTCTTTCATTTCTAAGTATTTCTTTTCTCGCATACCGGCACAAGAACACACGAATATCCGATTCAAAACAATACCACTACTTGTGCTTGATTTTTCCACACGATCCTTCCTTACACCAAATCCTATGACACGGGCGTACATGTTGTAGAACATGTAAGCTTCTTCCTCAGATGAAAATCGCAAATCCATTATGTTTGCCCGAGTGAGTGACCTAAGGGCATCATCACCTCCAAACTCGAGATCGTTATCCGAATTCGAACCACCTATACACAGAACATTTTTGTCATAACGAATTCTAACCATACCAATTACACAATAAGCATACCATTTAAACCCTATCCCCTAACAATTATCCACTAACCATACGTAATTACCACTAACCATAACAATTAACCCCTAACCAAACACAATTAACCACTAACCATACATATTATCCCCTAACCCTACATATTATCCCCTAACCCTACATATTATCCCCTAACCCTACATATTAATCCCTAAACATACATATTAATCCCTAACCATACCTATTAACCACTAACCATACGTAATTACCACTAACCATAACAATTAACCCCTAACCAAACACAATAACCCCTAACCATACCTATCTATCCCTAACCATAACAATTTACCCCTAACCAAACACAATAACCCCTAACCATACCTAATAACTTGTAACCATACCCAGTAATCCCTAACCATACCTATCAACCCCTAACCATGCATAGAAATCCCTAACCATACCAATTAACCCTAACCAAACACATTAACCCCTAACCATACATATTAACCCCTAACCATGCATATTAATCCCTAACCATACCAATTAACCCTAACCATACCTTTGAACCATAAACCAAAGATATTAACCCTTAACTATACCTAATAACTCGTAAACATACCCAATAACCCCTAAACATACCTATTAACCCCTAACCATACATATTAACCCCTAACCATGCATAGTAATCCCTAACCATACGAATTAATCCTAACCATACCTATCAACCATTAACCATATCTATTAACCCTTACCATACCTATTAACCCTAAACCATATCTATTAACCCTAAACCATATCTATTAACCCTAAACCATATCTATTAACTCTTACCCATACATATTAACACGTAACCATAAATAGTAAACCTTAACCATATCTATTAACCCTTAAACAAACATATTAACCCGTAACCATACCTATTAACCATAAACCATAAATATTAACCCTTAACCATACCTAATAACTCGTAACCATACCTACTAACCACAAACCCTAACAACTAAACCTTCACCAAAACCATTAAACATATCCTATAACCCTATACCATATCTATTAACCCTTAACCATAAACTACAACTAGTAACCATATACATTTACCCTAAGTAACAAATTAACCATACCACTAAACAATGTATACCGAAACACCTAACCACAAACCCCCAACCATAAAATTTATCCTTTAACATTATCCATATACCATAACACACCTTTATTTGTATAACATTATCCTTATTCATATATCATAACCTATAACCTTAAACATATCTCATATTCCGTAACCATATACCCCAAACCAAATATACCCATTACCCCTAACCTCTAACAATATACCTTATACCATTACCCTTAATTATAAAATTCGAAGTTAACACTATCGAATTCATATAGGTAGAACTAAAACCATTATAGAGAAGGATTAATGCTAACAAGTATAGATTATCGTAACACTAACATAAAATCAATACGATACCTAACAATTTACAACATGCATACGTAAAAAATTACAATATCCGAAATATAAAAAATATTCATCGTAAAATTTACAACATGCAAAGCGAGAATCGTAAGTTACTAACCATTTGAGTCCATCCCGTTTGATTGAAAATCACCCGATTCACCCTAAAAGCTCCCAACTATATTGCCCGAAAAGCTTCCGACTATATAACTAAGTGACGAATTTTGATACACATTCAAACTAACCCCCTCCACCCTCATTTTATAGACTCGGATTTAATCGGTAGGTGAAATAGCATTAACCCAACACAATAACTACTAACTACCCCTTCAACCATCAACCATATCTATCTTATCACCATTAATGAATATAAATATTAATTATATCATAATTTTTTTAATTAGATTCGAAAATAACATTTTCTATAGTTGTTTCTTATATAACTTAAGAGATTAAAGGAAAAAATTATACTAACCATGGTTAATAGAGTGGTTTAATACCCGGAAATAAAATTCTTACCAAAAAAAAATTAATCTATTAATTAGAAATGCCCACATATTGACATGTGGCATGTAATAGTAATGATTACATAAGACAAACCGAAGTCAACTGTAGTCAACAACTAAAAAATGAACTGGTCCAAACAAATTCAAAACGAAAATTTACACTACATAAATAATCCAACAAAGACCAAAAGGTAGCTCGGATTGGACATCTACTATTATATTCGAAATAATTCCCGTGTTGACATGTGGCAAAAGTGCAAAATTGAACCATTTCCTACATCTGAAACATTCGAACGAAAAAAACCACATAGCCGCCTTTCACACCGACAATTTACAAACCACCAAACAATTCAGTTATTTTTTATTTAATTCTCGTCAACAAATTCAACACTATTCATGACACGACAAGACACAAAAAGCTTCTTTATGTCAACCAATCAATGAATGACCGGATAGTAAAATGACGGTAAGGGTATAACAGTAAAACCCCTACTCTAATAAACAAACAATATATTTTCTAGCCACTACGATTCTTCCACGTGTCTTCTTCCATTCCACGTGTCGTCATCTCCGTAGGGCACACATACACCCCGGGCATGGTAGAAGTTGGCCAAATATACATATTAAACATCCAAATACGATGTATAAGTCACCAGGTTTTTAACCTAAACAAGACTTAGTTTTACACCCATAATGAGTATTGGAGTCTTGAGCAAAATACAAGTAAACAAAAAACAGGTGTTACCTAGCGTACCTCGTAAGGAGGTAAGTTTGTATACAAGGAGACTTGTCCCAAACATTAGAATGCAATCTAAGTATCTCCCTTGCTTGTTTCTTCAAATAGACTTCACAATCTGCTTGAAGAACCATGCAAAGCTTTGACACACCACTAACCCTCAACATCTCTTGTAACACTTCTTTTGTTGCAGAAAACCTAGCTATTAATCCAAATATATGAAGTGCTCGATCATCTGTCGCGTGTGAAACTCGTAGTATCCGTTTAGATATAACTGCGATAGATCCAGGATGACTTAGAAGCTCAGCTCTCCCATCAGCACATGAACATAAGTGAGCTAAAAGACAAAATACCAATTCCGTGGTTTTTTTATCAGGGTGGGATAATTCAAGCTCAACAAGCTCAAAAACCCCTCCCGCTTCAATAATCTTGATTCGATTTCTTCCTAAGAGACATACTTCCGTTAAGACATGCAAAACTGATTTTGTAGCTTGTTGAGAGATTCTATTTCTTAAAATACTCACCATTTCCTTAAAGAAATCTAGTTTTAATCTTTCCAATAAGGTCGAACTTGTAGCTTCTGTGATCATTTTCAATACTATTATTGCATAAGCTTGGACTTTAACAATATTATGATCCACATCAGATTTGAAAATCCAAAGCAATGATTGTATGACTTCAATATTCTCTCTTACGAGTTGCTTGTTTTCAGGGGTTGGTCTCCATATCAGATGTAGAATTCGCAACGCTTCCTCAAGACCACTTGTTTTACCTTCGTTAAAACATTTCATGATCAACAAGATCATCGCCTTTGTCACACCAGTTTCATCCATAAACTTCCTGTTCCTTTCATTCTCATTAGCTAATTCATCCATTTTCTTCAAGGCTTTCTTGTATAATTGAGGAACGTTAAGATCTCGAATTAGCTTAACAACATGAACTTTACTAAGAAGAGCTTTAGGAGTCGGGATTCTATCTATACCATACTTAGCATTAGCGGTGCACCATCCTTGGATAAGTCTACGAAGCATATGATTTGGAGTTACCTCGGAATCTTTAGGCAATGGCTGCTTTGTTACAGGACAATTTGCTTCTTCCTCCATTAAAAGCCATTTTTCGATAGCATCACGATCGTAAGTAATACCTGTTACGGTTGTAACAGGGTCTTGCATGATCTGAAGAGATATAGGACAGATGAAATATTGCGGTATCTCAATTTCATCATTTTCGTACATGTTCATGAGTTGTATTTTCAAGAAAGCTTTAAATTCTAGAGAGCGAAAAAAAAGAGAGAAAGACTTTTGGTATTGAGAAATGGATTATTAATGGTAAGAGAAAGCGGCTATATATAATGTATATAATATATGTAATATAAAGCTTGAATTTGAATTGAATTTCTAGATGAAGTAAGATTTGTGGTGGTGTTCTACTTCTACTACTTCTATTCTTTTCCATTTTCCATGTTTTACCGGTCATACATATTCAAAGCTGAAATGTTTGGTCAATACACGAGAAACATAATATTTATTATTTAAATTTTGTATTGACTTAATCATATATTTTAACATGGCAGGCACCAACAGCCAATCAATTGTATAGCCGGTAGGCCAGGGGAATATTAATTGACCAAGGTTATAATAGTAATTAACATGACTATTCTAGATATATAATAATTATTAATAAAATGAGTAATGATATATAATAGACTGAATGATTTTTAACGAGGATTTGTTCTCTAATTTAAGATGACTATTCTAGATAATATATGCACCTCATCCTCATGGAACATTGTTTTTATTTTCTTTGGTCGTTCATGGAACATCGTCAAAAAGTGTTCTCATCATTCTTACATTACATGAATCAATCTTGATGCATGTCTGAAAAACTAATGAATACTAAGGAATATTGAAGGACTAACTAACAGAGAAGATAGAAATTAAGCCGGCCTGAGGATCAATACGGGTTTGTTTGTCGTGGTGATTGACTAAGTGCATGGCTTTATCAATAGAGTTAACTTATCGTAATGATCAAGAACTGATGGTTTGAAGATTTCAATTAATTTGCAACTCTCGATCATCATTTTTGACCACTAGCTGGTTGACTATGCTAAGATGCATGTGGCCTTTCAATTCTTACCCATCCACAAACTAGTTCGCAGTTGTTCATTTCCAACTTAATTGTCAAATAAGTTTTTTTTGTCTCACGTCTAAATTAGATGAGAGCAAAATAAAAAAAAGAATTAAAAAAAATAAGAAATTACCCAAACCGCAATGTTTTATTCAGGCCCGATGATTGATCAGGTAAGTCAAATATTTCTCTATGATCGGGCCATATGCTTTCGCAGGCCCAGCCTGTGTGACGTGTCCATTTATAGACCAACGAAATCCTTTTATTCTTTTACATTTTGGATGTGGAACAAAGATAAACCATTTGTGCACATGCCCGCTTACAAGGCATGCACAAGACAAGTTTTATGTTTTCATCATTTTTTTTTTATTTTAAATCTACCAAATATACATATCATACTATTATTAAACCTATACTAAAATCATAAAAATCTTATGATTTCTAGATACATAGTGAATTAATAATTCAACTAATAGAGAGTAAGTTAAGTGAAACATTTAAAACAAGTGAGGATCGATAAACGCTCTATAGCCATCATCGCGAGCTAAATAATAAGTGTAACATTCTAGCATTGTGAAGTTAATTCTAGATTGATGTTATTTTATGTTTAATTTTGCATGACAGGTGTATGTGTACATTAGTTTCTAGGTTATACAATATGAGATTTATTTTAAGTTGTGTTGTGGGTATCATTCACTAGACTCTGCATTTTGCGTCTCAACTAAGACCTTTGTTTTTATTTTACTTTGTCGGGATGACAAAGGTTTGAGTTTGGGATCTTGATGTCTCCCTGTTTGTGATAAATATATGCCCTCGGGAGACATCATTTTAGGTAGAAATTGGACTTATTAGATAGACTTTTGAACTTATTTTGTCATATTGCACTTTCTCCCATGGGAATTATGTTAATTGCATTTTTAGAGCTATTGTGTATTAATTCGTTCGTTTTTAGCATAAAGTTCTTAGGTACATGGATGATATGGAGCACCAAGATGAGGAGAATCGCGATCATGGGTTAAGCCTTAATTTATATAATTGATGTTTTTTCGAATATGAGATTATTTAATTTGATTTAAGTGTGGTATTTTGTATTGACTATTATTGCAATCTTATTTACTACTTTTAATTTGGCCAATTAGAATTTGGTATTAGTAATTAGGTTATTCACTACGTAGCAAGTGATCACCTTGATGGGGGGATTTAATTACGGACATAGGTAATAGACACGTGGTTTTCATCAATGATCCTAACGGGCTTGACTAACCACGCAGCCAATTGGGTAAAATATTTTAATATCCGAAAGTAGCTTATAATCGCCCTGATGGGGTTTGTAATACTGATGTCTTCTTATTTGTGATGAATTAATCTAGGTTGGAGACATTATTTTAGATGTATTTGAGAATTTAATTATATATTTTTATTCATATTTTTATATTTTCCTATTTCTTGTCTTGATTTGATGATTTATTATTTTTAGAGCATATTTGGTTTAATCGTTTGTTAATTGTGAAGCTTTATAGATATATGTTAATTAATTAGATACCAAATCAATTCTAAGGGATAAGGGAAAGAAGATAATGATGGAAATTGGAGATAAAAGGAAATAAAGATCAAATAGGAAAGAAAAAGTTGTCAAGTAAATTTGAATTTCAGCATCTACGTTCATTAAATTGATCATAACTCAAAAACTTCTGGGAATTCGGAATAACGGTCTGAAGCAAAAGTGTAGATCTTTTCGACGTCGTCGTTTCGATACACAGTGGGCGAAAATCTAATTAAAAACGAAGGAGTTACGCCCAAAACAAAACAGCAACAGATTTTTACCTTTTCAATATTTTAGGAAATGAATTTGATTTGGAAAAAAGTCCTATTACTTGTCCTCTACTCCAAGATTTCGAGTTAGGGTTAGGAAAACCTTGTAAATACACCCTCTATTCAGTAGAAACACATCCTTGGCCAACCTTAAGCCAAGAAGAAGCCTACATCAAGAGAAGAGAAGTCTGGAAGGAGCTGAACAATAAATTATGTCTTCACAAGCCTTCAAATTTGTAATTGTTTTCTTTTCTTTCTCTAGTATGAACTAAATTTATTTTAGCTTGAGATTTAGCATATGGGTATGAATCCTAGACTTGTTTTAAATCTATTTTAATTTGGGATTATAATTATTTAAATGAATTAGTGTTTTATTCTCTGTTTTATGTGCTTCGATTTATTGTTTATTTTCCTTGCAGAGGCCTATGTATAGGATTACCTTAATAGTAGTTAGATGGTCACCCAGAAGGGTTGTCTAATTATTGGAACACCACATAAACGTCTAGTGTGTGGTAGACGTCTAGTGTGTGGTAGTGATCCAGAAGGGCTTGCCTAACTAGATATCCATTAGGGTTTGATTTAACCACCAATCATTATTGCAAGCTAGTCTCATCTAAGAACCTAGTGGAGTAGGAGCGCCTTAGTTAAGTCCCCTTGTAATTGTGAGGTCGGCACCTAAGTCCACCCGAAAGGGGGTTAGGAGGAATTTAGAATTCTGGTGATTGCAATTCTACATAATTCTCCCTTACATGATTAGAATAAACAAGGCTAGTGGGGATTACTTGCTATGTCTCGAGCTAAACTCTCATACTATCTGCTTCTCTTATTTACTTTTTTGTCTTTATTTTATTTAGTTTATCTTCTATTCAAAAATCAAATAAATATTTTATTAGTCTTTTATTTCTTACGTATTATTCTTCTAGCTTTATTAATTGCACTTTATATTGCATAAGTTCTCCTAACTTTTGCAGTCTCTAAGGAACGAATCCTATTTATCATTAAAACTTGCATACGATATGTGATACTTGCAGTGACTAATGTATTTAGTCTAGGGTGTTTTATTTGCATCTATTTTATCTATTATTTTATCACAACCTAGGCGATACCAAATACCATAGGATAGCTCCTAAGTCTACCCTGACGGGAGTTAGGAGACAGTAAAGTCTCAACTAATACATAAATACCGAATTTGCATCGACATCTCTCATCTTGTGTTGACATCTATTTAGTTTTGATTCATTCACTTTCTGTTAATCTTTAGTTATTAATTTATTTGCGTCCAGTAGTTTAATCTTCAAAACCAAATAAAAATCTTTTATCTTTTATTTTCTGTATTTGCAATTATTACTACTTATCTTTTGAAAACTTGAGTTATACCAGTCCAATCCCTGAGAACGAAATCCCTAATATCTATCTACTACTTGGAACGACATGTACACTTGCGGATAGTTTGTCCTCCTATTTATCGTTTAATTTTGTCACACACCAGGACACACCAATATCTTATCCGTCTTAGCCCATTCGAGTGCGGTCATATGAGAAAGTATTATAACCTAAGGGGTATGGCTTGTAAGGTGGCTTATAAAATGTTAAGAATGGCTGAGCTTGAGTTTGGGGTGGTGGGAACGATTATGGGAAACATCATTGGTTGGGTTATTGAGCTATGTATTTGTGCTTGTGATGGTTCGCTTGTTTATATTGTAACCCTTTTTCGAGGTAAAAGAAAAAAAATTATTGAAAGGAAAAAAATGTTTAAAAGAAGTAGCATGACATCTCACATCAGATAGAGAGTCATAGCTTACCTGCAAAAGAAAATGAATATAAGAAAGGACCGGCTAAGTGGGAATTTTTTAGATGATCATCAAGGATTATAGTGGATTATTGGGGATGTAAAAAGTGAATCAAATTTAGTTGAGTGAGAACATCTTTGAGAGTAACTCAAGCTTTAGGAAACTAGTTGATGGCTAGTGAGGAGAAATCAAAAAGCTCACTCTACATTATCCAAATATACGATCATACCTTCCCTGATCCGATATTACAACCTTAAAGACCTTATGATTCTTAACTATGTGATTTTGAAGAAATTTAACCAATAGGTAGTAGTTAGATGGACCATTGGTTACTATCTTATGATCTAGGAATACCCTATAGCCACCATAGAAAACTAAATATAAACTGATCATTCGTGCATTGTGGCACTAATATAATCTTGAACTTAATATGTGTTGGTTGTTTGTATGATATGTGTATATATATATATGACTTAATTTGTGAATATTACTATATGAGAATTGTTATGATATTTTCTTTAGTTTCGTTCATTATGTTTTTGATGTCTCCTTAATTGTTCTTATTTTCGACCCTTAGGAGACATCATTTTTGGTGTTTATTTAATCAATTTGATAGACTTTTGGACTAAATATGCAATAATATGATTTTTCTCTTTTATTTCTAGCATTTTTGATTTATTAAGCTCTTGCGCGTAATATTGGTATTTTTAGTGAAGATTTTACAGGTTTTAGATGTTAGCTAGAAGAGGAATCCGAGGAGAAAGTCAAAGATCAAAAGATAGAGTCAAGACTTGAAAAGAAATCCCGAAGATATTATTTTTAGAGCTAAAAATCCATTTTCCAGGTCATAGATTGCTGATTTCGAGGTGCCTAAGCGATGATTTAGCAGCTGACCTTTGAAGAGAAATCATTCCTTATCGAGTTACGGAACTTTAGCAACTGGAATGAGGTCAATCGGAGTCATAACGCATCGGGAAAAGCCGTTTTAGTGAAGGTGTATCAGCAGTTACGGGATTTTGGGCTTAGAATTTGGGCTTGGACATTCAATTAGTGTTTTATTATTAGGTCCAAGCCCTAATCCGTTTTTGAGCTTATAAAAGGAGATTTTGACCTCATTATTTCTCACCTCTCATATTTTCTTCAATTTACAAATAATTAGAGAGAGAGTCAGAGACCTCTCAATTTGTTCTTCAAATCATCTCATCCTTAGAAGAGAGTGTCAACACAATTGACATTCTACAAGATTAAACACCAGAGAGAAGTCAACGGAAGGAAGAAAGAAGAAGCTACAAGAGCTGGAGAGGGTCTATATCTCCGTTCGTAGTCATTCCTATTCCGGAAATTAGGTTTTTCTTATCTTTAATTTTGTAATCAAATATGAATTCCATTACTTTTAATTTCGTATTTCTTTTTAATATGAGCTAAACAATTCATAGTGCTTGAGAACAAACAATAGGTGAATCCCAATCTTATTAATTAACGAATGTTGAATTTGGGTTTTTATTGAATTAAACTAAATTAGAGCTTTTACTCTTTTCAATAAATTGAGATTATTTTACTGTTTTTCGAGTAGCTAACTAAGAACAAGTGTTAGTATCTAGGCTATTCCAATTAGTGGCGATTGGATCATCCTGACGGAGGGTTTAGGTACGGAAATATTTATTGAATCTAGGATAGAAGTTAATGATTCTGACGAGCTTAGCTAATCCTAGGGCCAATGAGGTAATAACACTTAATCATCCAACGGTGGATCATATTTACCCTGACGGGACTAGTGACACTTTAGGATCGCCTTATAGTCCACCCTGGCGGGGGTATAAGGAAATTAGAATCCCGACCATTGTAATTGACCAATTTAGCCCTTAAACAACATAAGTTAAGAAATAGGATAGGGAGGATCCTTGCGTTCTAAAGTGCTACTTCTCATATTACGTTTTACATCATTTTACTTGCGTCTTAGCTTTTATTTACATTTTAGTAATTGTCTTTCATTCATTAGTCTTAATAACAAAAACCAAACAAACATATTATTATCTTTTATTTTCATAAGTGCATCAATCACTATTTGCTAGACATTGTGATCAACCATTCCGTCCTTGGAACGAATCTGTATTATCAGATATACTACTTGGGACAACCGTACACTTGTGGTTGTGGTTCGATTATCTTTTGCATTTATTTTTAGAACACACAAAGGACCACCAGTTTTTATTTTTCTCTTCTTTGAATTGGACTTAGGCCCATTTGAGTTTATATTGGTTTTTATTTTGTCAGGACGAAAAAACTTTGAGTTGGGGATCTTGATGTCTTATTTTATTTTTTTGATAGATTAATCTATTTATGGGAAAAAATTAGGGTTTTATTAGGCCTAAGTGAAGTATTTTTCCCTAGTATTCGACATATCTCACTTTCCATCTCATTTTCGACATATTGTTATTTATTGAGATTTTGGGCCTTAATTGTGTGTTAAGTGTTTAGTTTATAGATACATGGTTAAAACAAATTCCAATATGGTGAGGAGAAGTCAATAAGTCAAGTCCAAACACAAGCCAAGGTGTAGAATGAACTTAAAGTCACTTTAGAGAAGTTAGAGTGTTTATTGAAAAATCTTTGACATAACATTGATTCAGTCACCAGGATCAGTTTGATCTTTAGACAAAATTCCTTTTTATTTGGATATAGCTTGAAGTTAGTGACGCGTGAGAAGTGATGGAAGACAATTCTGAGATGAGATGTAGAAGTTATGCTATTTGTTTCCACTGGAACCAGTTACACTCTAGCTAAAAATAGGTTAGGCTATTATTAACCCTTCTAAGTGAGTCCATTAGGCTCCACAAAGTTTTTAGCTAGGTATGTAATCATTTTGAAAGCTAATTATTCAGCACCACACATAACACAACAATTTTATTCACTCATTTTTTACGAGCTAAAGCTCCAAAGAGGATAAGAGAAGGAGAAGAAGAGGCTTTCCACAAAAACCAGCATTCTTCCTCATTGGAGCTCTGTTTTCTGTCTATCAAAAAGAGTAAACTTATTACATTTTGTATTTTTAAAAACGATTATATCATTATTTTCCAGTATTTTTTATTATTTGAATATGAACTAAACCCTCTTTTGCTTGAGGATTGCTTAGTGTATGAACATTAGATTATTCCTTTAATGTTATTTTAATTTTTGGAGTTTACATTTAAATAAATTGAGTTCATTTTATTGGGTATGTGTTTGTGATTAAATCTTATTCACATATTGGCCAAATATTGCATAGTGTTAGTAATTAAAATATATCATCCAGAAAGGGGGTTTGATGAAGCATATAAACGCTTGGTATGCGTTACTGAGTCAGGAGGCATTGACTAGCCAAGTAGTCATTAGGGTTTGAACCAATTAACGTCTAAAATTATTGTAAAGGTTACTCGGGAGAGGTCTCTAATACCGAAGGATAGCTTCTTATTTACCTGTGAGGGATTGGGAAGAGATTAGAATTTTGACTAATATGAAATAACCAATTTGTCTTTATATCTAGATATATAAAATTTAACAAGTTCGGGAATTACTAGAAATACTCAAGCATAATTCTCTCACATTCAAAATCATCTTCATTAGTTTATTTACTTTTTTTTTCTTTAATCATTTTCACCTTAGTTTTCTTAAATATAAAAAACCAACAAATATTTCTTCCTTTTATTCCCTTGTACTCACAAAAAAATTATAATAACTTTGATAGTCCCTATGGAGATGATATACCATCTTACTTATCTTTATTACTTGTCAACTCCCTCGTACACTTGCAGATAAGCAAGTCTCCCTTGTGTCGGTTTTATATAACATTTCAGGGACGAACATGATTGTACTTTCTTGATGGGACAAGGTGGAACCACATCTATGATAACTTGTACATTATTTGGGTTAGCATCAATTACTCTTTAGCTTAACATAAACCTAAAAACTTCCCCGACAAGACCCATTTGGCTTATTTTCCCACCTCTAGCCTGATCTTGACTCCTCGCATGACTCCAAAAGCTTCATCCATGTCCTAGATATGTTCTTCAAACGTTTAGATTTTAATAAGTATATATTCTATGTACACCTACATATCGCTTCCGACTTGATGTTCTAAAACCATGTTCATCATTCTTTGATAGTTGGCTCGATTGGTTTGAAGACTGAAAGGCGTGACTCGATAACAATATTGGCCTTACTCAGTTACAAACGTTGTCTTCTCCTTATCTTCGTGGTTCGTTATGCAAAGTCCAAGAGAGGGGTGAACATGACTCTAATCTAGTATATTCTTAGTTAAAATTAAGGGCTCCAAACTAAGGTTAAACAAACTTATACGTCAATACTCATAAGATCTGATGCTTAGGTATGTTATGAAAAATATGAATAAAGAAGCTAAGTTAAAGAAATATAGGATGCTAACTAAGGATAAAGGTTCTTAAGCTTTCTAAGTAGTACAAAGAGACATTAATCACAAATAATATAAGTACGTATATAAATGGAAACACAAGTGATAATTAAAGAGTTTAAGGGGAGGAAGATACGCAAGCAATTTATAGTGGTTTGGTTTCCTAACATCCACTACCTAGAGTCGTCCCCTAGGAATTTTAAGCTTCTCCACTAAGTCTTTCAATATCTCTTAAGTATTATATATAAACCTTTACACCGAGGTTTTTCAAGGATAAACCACAACCTAGAAACTCCCAAGACTTTTGACAGTTAAGTCACAACCGGTTTATATCTTTACAAGGTTCAATCCTAACTAGCACAAATCTCTCTTCTCTTATATGGAGAAAAAGTAATACCCTAATTGGTTGGATTAATAAGATCAGAACCAATTTGAATATACTCATTGATAAGCTAATTTGATATATAGATCATGTACTCCTTATTAAGTTGATACGACGTTAAACTTGAGATGATCTCCTCTTTGAGTAGATAGGTTTGATCTACTTGAGAGATTAGATGTGAAAGATAATATTGAGGTTTAAATCCTAGTTGAATAATTGTTAAATTGAAGCTTGTGGTGATCTCCTTGATTGATTGGATTATGTGATTATGATCAAACTAATGGTTTTGAAGATTAAAACTTAATTTTTGATAGATTGAGACCTCTTAGATTGTCGTGGAAAGAAGGTGGTTGATATTGGTGTGGAAGAGGTAAAAATCCTTTGTATAACCTATTTATAGTGAAAGAAATTACCCAGCAGTCATATGCCTAGTGTCACAACTTGATGCTGAAAAACAACACTTGTGGTATACTGAGCTTATTTGTGGTATACCGAGAAACATTTCAGGTTTATTTTCTATGATGAGTGGTATACCTAAAACTTTATTGGTATAGGGTATGACCATGTGTGGTAATGTCGTGAAGTGGTGTGGTATACCGAGCTTATTGTATTTTTGTTCAATGGGAAGGATCGTCCGTGTCAATATGATTATTGCCTCAACGACTAACTGTAGTATACCGTGCCTATGCCTAGTTTGATCTAAAAAGATATTTGTAAGTGATGTCTCCCAATTTGTGATGATTTAATCTTAGTTGGAGACATCATTTTAGGATTATTTGGAAGTCTTTTACTCGATTTTTATTAGTATTATTGTATTTTCTTATTTCTTGTCTTGATTTGATGATTTATTATTTTTAGAGCATATTTGGTTTAATTGTTTGTTAATTGTGAATCTTTAAAGATATATTGTAATTAATTAGTAACCAAATCAATTTAAATAGATAAAGTAAAGAAGATAAGGATGGAAATTGGAGATTAAGGAATGAGAAAATAAGTATGGAAAGATAAAGTTGCCAAGTAAATTTGAGTTTCACCGATGTCCAAAAAAAAAAAAATTGAGTTTCACCAACCACTTCATACAAGTGATCATAACTCAAGATTGGATGGGAATATGGAATAATAGTCTGAAGCAGAGTGTAGAGCTTTCCGAGACGATCAGTTTCGATATAATGAACGCGTCAATCGAAGCTGTATTAAAGGAGTTACGGCCAAAACAAAACAGGAACAGTTTATTACCTTTTCTATATTTTAGGGTTACGAATCAGAGTTGGACTAGAAGTCCAATTACTTGTCTTCCACTCCAATAAAACGTGTTAGGGCTTCCTAAACCCCTATAAATACACTCTTTAACCTTTGTAAACATGTCCTTTCCTCCCACAACTAGTCCTTAAGTTTATTTATCATTAGAGTCATTCAAGTGAGCAAGTTGACCGTATGTATCTTTCTTTTAGTTTATTTCTTTCGGGTATGAACTAGATTTCCCATAGCTTGGGTTTTGCATATGTATAATCTATGAAGTCTCTTTCTTTCTATCTAAGTTTCTTTGGGAATTATAAGTTTTAAATTGATTCTAGTTGCTTAACCATATATTTGTTTTATGTGCTTTGATTTATTGTTTGTCTTAAACCTGATCAATTTAGGATTGTACTAATAGTAATTAGATGGTCACCCGGAAGGGGTGTCTAATTATTGAAACACCACATTAACATCTAGTGTGCGGTAGTGATCCGGAAGGGATTGCCTAACTAGATAGTCATTAGGGTTTGATTTAATCACCGATCATCATTAGAAGGCCAGACTTATTTAGGAACCTAGTGGTGTAGGAGCACCCTATTTAAGTCCCCTCTTGATTGTGAGGTTGCCACCCTAGTCCATCTTGACGAGGGTAGGAAGGAATTTAGAATCCTGACTACTTATCTTGGAGCTATTACCACCCTTATAAACAGATACAAGATTTAGAAGGATTAGTGCATACGAGCAAAACCTGAGCTATAATCTTACCAATTAAAGAAAAAGCTATATTTCCAAACCCAAAACCCAACCTTCTTAGATTAATCACAGAAGTGGAACAATGAAGAGACGGTAGCACGCGTGGATCATCACAGAGATTGAGTGATTAATTTGAGGGATTAATTGATTACCGATAAGGAAAACTGATAGCCAGGCTGAAATGGGTGAGCGGAGTAACGGCGTATGAAGGTTCGCAAATCGCAATCACGATTCACTCGTCAATGTAACCGTGTAAGGGTAGGGTTGGTATGGGATTGGGTTATTGGTCATTTGGGTTATTTTGTTAATTTTGTTTTTGGGTTAGTGGTGGATTGGGTTGGGTTAATGATTTAGGCTACAAAATGGAGGGTAACATGTTGGGCTGAAGAACAAAAAAGGTTTGGGGCTTTGGGCTAAAACATGTTGGGTTTGTGAAGTTGTGGGTTTGGGCTTTTATATAAAAAAAAAAGTTACAGGCCGGTTCCGGTCCTTAACGGTTTCGGACTGGTTCGGCCCGAGGTGTTTTTACCATATATGAAAACACGCCCGATAAGAGCGACGGCGGTTCGTCTCGTTCCGTTCAAGGCAGCACCACCGGTCTCGGTTCGTCGCCGACAGCTGATCGTGCGGTTCAGTTCGTCGGACCGATAAGGAAAACCGATAGTCTGAGTGACAACCCAATATATTGGGTAACCCATTGGTAAATATTTTGGGCCGGAAAATTAGAAAGGTAAACCCAATAGTATATTGGGCTAGGTAATTTTAACAAGTATTTCGGATCGGTTTGGGTAATTAAAACACCGGTTTTGGGTATAAGAAAATGCCCAGCCCTACTCATAATGAGAGATTCATAATTCGACAGAATTCTATCCTATTTACACATAATTAGAAGAGAGTTATAGAAATTTTATTTAACGTCAAAAGTTACAGAACTTTCTTTCCATCATATCATTACAATGACAAAAGAAAGTGACCATTAAAACTTCAGTACCCGGCCCTAATAAAACTTGGAAGGCTAGGGTATAACTCATTTTCTTATGTACTACTAATTAGTCTTCACAATGACACATTGACACGTATCTCAATTGATGATGTTTTCCACTCCACAAATCTTCTTAAAAAGTACATAACCTGAAAATACGTAAACATCATCAATATTAGATCAATAATTTGAGAAAATAATTATGTTGATTAATAAACATAAAACCAAAAAGACATAATAATAACAAAGAAAATAACAATTAAAACTGTACTTGCCTCCAAAGGTTCTTGCAAAGTGTACGTGGCTAAAGTTTCTTTAGGGTCTTTCGATACTAAAATTCCAAAACCATGACCATGTCCCCTCTTGCGCAAAACCTATACATCAAACATATCGTTATCAAGATAAATCCTTTTTAAGCAATTTATGATCACTTGCATTTACGGATTCTTACTTGAGTGAGTTTTAGTTTTGGATATTCTTGTATTACAGTTTGAACTATATTAATTAATTCCGTCCATCTCTGTATAAAAATGTAAAGGTGATCAGAGGGTTATAAAAATTTCCATTTACTTGAATGAAACTGTAAATAATGCAAGTAATATATATATACCTTTTCATCAACGTTACGGTAGTGTACAGATAAGCAAAACTTATTGTTCTCCGCACTAGATCCTGTGATGACTTTGGTTTTCTCTACCAAAGATTCATATACCTGAAAAAGGTTAAAGAATAATGTATTAAGAGTAAGAAAAACTAGAAAAAATTACTTATGACTGTATACATACATAGAGTTGCTAGTAAAAAAGAGATTTAGCCGCTTTATTTGACAAAATGGTTACTCTTTTTTGTCAATTAAAGTAGCAAAACCTGAATCCATTGAAAAAGTGAAAGAATGAGATAAGGAGATGCATAGAGTGATTCATACCTGATGAATTGTCATGTCATCTAGATTTGTTCGTGAATAAATGTTATCATTGGCTCATGATATGATGTCACTGCTCACAAAAAATTACAAAAACTTAAACATGACTTGGAATAATGTGCATTACGAAATAACAAATGGATTAGGCTTTACCTTGTAGCATATATGTCTTTTTTTTTTTTTTTTGTTCTAAAAGCTTTCAACCTTGTAGCATATATGTCCAATAAGGAGTTATTTTCATCTACAATCGGAATTGAATTAACTTGAATAGTCACATATAAGAATGATATCCCTATATCCATTCTTGAGGTTATGAAATGAAGGTTGCTGATAAGTTTATTTGTAATGTTTAGTACGTGTGGACGAAGCTTTTTGTTTTTTCTGCAGTTTTGAGATTCATATTGTATAAATGGATGCTCTGTTGAGTTGTATATGGTATCATTTATAGAATCGTTTGCCAAAGTAAAAAAAAAAAAAAAAGAGAATAGTTATGAGGGATGGTACATGTGAAAAGTCTTTACTTCATTTTTGTTTTGTTACAATCATGTTTGGTTTTAAAACGGAATTGTTTCCAAGTGAAAGAGAAAAAGGAAAAGAAAGAGGTAAAAGTGAACGTGGTAGGGTCACTCACCATGTGAAGATGAGAAATAATAGCATGTATTTTTTTTAAAGAAGCACCAGAATTCCAATCAATGAAAAATTAAAGAATTGCTTGAATTAATAAATTGAACACCAACTTTTGCGATCATTTTTAAATAACTTATGAGTAATGCTAGGTATCATGGGTGATGTTTAGGTGATACCTTTTTGCAGGGGCGGAGCCAGGATTAATTATTAGGGGGGCCAAGGGGGTTCGGGGGCGGCGTCCCCGATTTTTTTTTTGAGGTGTTTGCAATATAAGTCCATATATTATGCAGAAATTGTAATATAAGTCCTTATATTATGAAAAACGGTAAAATAATTCCTTATATTTTATAAAATTGCATTATAAGTCCTATATTAAGTAAAGATTACACTATAAGTTTTAATATTTATTTTTTTTAAATTAATTATTCTATAAATAAAATAATTATAAGATTAATAAAATAAATTTTAAAATTTAGGGGGGCCAAAAGATGATTTTAAAAAATTTTGGGGTGAAAATTACTATAATTAATTTTTTTTTTTTATAAGTAGTATATATTTTTTTTTTTGAAAAGTCAGGGGGGGCCATGGACCCCCCTGGGGTAAGGCTAGCTCCGCCCCTGCCTTTTTGGGTGATACCTAGCATTACTTATAACTTATTATCACACGTTTTAATGATTCTAATTTTAATGAGAAAATATCTGTTTGAAAAAAAAGAAAAACAAAAATGACCGGAAATTAAATGAGAGAGGAGAAAGGAGAGAGGAACAAGGGATAGAAAACCGAAAGAATTATCAAAAAGAAAATGAATGAAATTAAAAAAATAAGATTAAAAATTAAAAATACATTGTGATTAAAGTTAGTATAGAATTATTTTAGTAGACGATCCAAATTCAATGAAATCTATACTCTTTTTAACTAACATTCAAGAACACATAAACAAATCAGTTATAATTATCTTCTTTTACCTAATTTTTTTTAGAGAAAAATTGTTAGTAAAAATGTACATCAAATCATAAATATTAACCCCAAAATCTAAATATAAGACTTTTAATCCTACTCGAGCTAGAAATTAACCCCAATATTTTTGAATCGATGGTCCAAATCATACACAAGCTGGACATTTAAGACAAGTGGCCATTTTGTCATACTAGTAAAAGATAAAAGGACCATATGTGTAAATAAAAAAGTTACCTACTATTGCCACCACCAAGAGAATCCTGAAAATTTTATAAATCTAATAAGCTAAAGTACATGATGAAGAAAACATTTAATTGCAAAATACTCCTTGGACTTTACCTGTAATAGTAATGTGAACTCCTTTTTTTCTCTTTTTCTCATCATCCAATTAATACTCTGTAAAATATAAATTCAATTTATTGCAAGAAAATTGAATTTAATGATGCTCAGATTATTTGATTACCTGAGATTCACTGACCTTGAAAGTCAAATGAACCAAATTCTTTAAGGACATAATGCAATTTTTGCATAATATAGGGGACCTACCGTGCAATTAACTCGAGAAAAAATTAACATAGAGACTTATAGTGCAATTAACTTGATATACTGTTCTTCTCTCACTTAGCAACTTTATCTATTTAGAATTAATAGTCAAAACACTTATAAGAATTGAAATTACATAACAGTCCCTACACTAATTGAACAGGGACTTCTATTGCAATTAACTCAAAAAAAATTAACAGAAATTGATCAAAAAAGAGTTATAATTGATCAAGGAATACATTCAAATCAACATAAAGTACTAACCTGGTGGTGGATCAAGAGACAATTGAAGCTTTTGATAGTTTAAAATTATTTCAAAAATTTCAGTCACTGTGCTTCTTCCAGTAATCTACTATAAAATACAAGACAAACTATTAATATGATTTCATTCGAAGCACCAAAAAAAACAAATCACCAGACTAATCAGTAAATATTACATATATGGTTTACACCAACGAAAATACTTAACTAAATTAAGATCACGGCGGTCAAGAGAATGGAACGGCGAGGGAATGTTCGGCGGATTTATAATGAGGGAAACGAAATAAAGAGGCAATCCTAACGCTGGTTTTGTCTTCAAATCTGTTGGATAAAGAAAAGATCTGATGGAAAGAAGTTATCCACAACTTCGTGCAATGATGAAGTGACGGAAAGTTTAAAAAATAAAAGAAATTTCTTCCTAGAGTATGGGGAAGGTAAACGAGTTTTTCTTTTTTTAACTGTAGCACTATTTTAATAAAAAAATTAGCAAATCGGAAAAAAAAATTGTGAAACTGGCACAAAGGCAGTAAACGTCCTACCGCCCTTACTTAATTAACGAGGAAGGGTTGTGGTCAACACACAGCCCTTAGTTAAATACTGATTAAGGGAAGGGCGGTGGTCAACTCACCGCCCATTGTGTAAATTTATTTTTTAGGAGCTACCGCCCATAGTTCATTTTTTACCGTGTTTTAGGGGCGGTAGGCTAGCTACCACCTTTCTTCCCAAAGAATTTAACTGCAGTTTTTCTTAAGAAAAACCATTACGTTTCTTTCTTTCATCAAAAACCGCCCAAAACCCACCGCCCCCTTCTTTGCTCCGCCGTGTTGCCGCCATCACCCACCAAAATCCGAGGCAAGCAACTCTATTCAACCACTCACCACTCAAGCACCCTCCTCCATTCATCATCCTAAGGTTAGGGTTTCTAATTCCTTTTTTTTTTTTTGGTATTGATTTTGATGATGTATTGCATGCTAGTATTTTAGTGTAATGTGTTTAATTTCGTTTTATATTGATATGGAATATAATTGATTAAAAACAAAGTTTTAGATTATTGCACAATTGGTCCTTGTTTAATTTGATAATTGCAATACTAGTCCTTATAATTGCACTACTTGTTTAAATTAATAGCTTTCTAATTATTTATACAGTTTGGGAATTGAATTTTAGTTAATTGCACAATTGGTCCTTATAAGTTTTGATAATTGCACAATTTGTCCTTTTAAAACTCGATAATTGCATAATTGGTCCTTGTAAGTATATATTAGTTGCAAAATGAACCCTTTCTTTTGTATTAGTGAAATATACAATTCGTGTATTGAATTTTAATTAATTGCACAATTTGGTCCTTTCATTTTAATTAATTACACAATTGGTCCTTTTTTCTTGCTAGGTTTTAATGGCATCTTCTAGTAGCAATCCGGACACGCTTTTATGGAGACAAGGGAAATTTGCCCATAAATCCGAAGCCGTGACTAATGTAAGTTAATTTCTTCAAAAGAAAAATTTATTTTAGTTTATTTGTTAATTATTTGTTTTTGTTAATAGGGCCGATACAAAGGTGTGATGGTCAAGCCATACTCCACTACACCGTGGGAATTGGACCCAAGGGTAATTCCTTTTGTTGAGGAAGCTGGATTTGGAGAGATTCGTAAAATATCGAGGATCGTGTTGGACCACGCGTTGATCTCTACGATGGTCGAAAGGTGGAGACGGGAGACCCATACTTTTCACATGCCCGTAGGCGAGATGACCGTCACCTTAAGAGATGTTTCGATGATACTAGGTATACCAATTTGTGGTCGTGCAGTGACCGAGACCGACTCGGCCTTCTTTGACTTTGAAGAAACATGTTGGCATTTATTCGGAATGGTACCGCCAGATGGGGGAGATGGTCGTAAAGTTATCAAGGTATCTTGGTTAAGGAAGAATTTTGGGGATGTGAAACCAGATGAAGGTGTAGATAACACGGTTTTACGCTATTTCGCTAACGCGTACCTTTTACATTTATTCGGTACATTCCTTTTCCCATCCGGCAAACAAAACACTGTTCCGACGATGTATATGCCGTTGTTGAGAGATTTGAGGCAGACTAGGACTTATGCTTGGGGTGCGGCAGTATTATCGTACTTGTACAGTGGTCTATGCAGTGCGTGCGAGGGAAACATGGCAACCCTCAAGGGGTGTGGTCTTCTTTTGCAGGTATTTCTTTTATTTATAACTCGCGCTATGGTATAAAGTTGTAATATTTGTTTCGATTATTTTCTTGCAGATATGGTGTTGGGACTATTTGCATGTTAAACCCACTTTAGTCCATTATGCTGTAAACGCTGGTTACGGTCCTGCTAGTGTCTCGTAAGTGAATTGTATAATGTTCGTGTATAATTACTACTAATGGATTATTAATTATGTTTTATAGTTGGAATGGTGCAAAAACCAGGGTCAATAGTTGCGGTAGGACTTTACGGATTTATCGAGACGATTTAGATATGCAAGAAGCGGACCACGTAAGTTTTTTTGGGATTAGATGAAAATGTACACGTTTCTAAAATATTATATTGAATTAGGTTACTTGGATGCCTTACAGGAATACCTATGTGTTGTCCCGTTGATACATTTCAACAACGTAGAGTGGTACCGCCCTGATCGTGTTTTGAGATAGTTCGAGTACATTCAAGATATTCCCAAATCTATCGATCAAGACCAAGATCGATATCATACCTCCATGGATCGAATAGGTAAGCCTCACGAAGTCTAGAGAGTAAAATATGATCAAGAGATCCGAATTTGGAATGAGGCGGAGTATAATAGGTTAGAGAATCTAGTTCAAGGGTTTGGGTGTACCCCAAGGTACGAGGCTTGGTATCAGGCTAATTCAAGGATATATATCTCCCCTGCTCAAGGACGAAACAAGGGTCAAGGTCAAGAAACCGGCTACCATCCTAGGGGAGCTCAACTTCAAAGACTGGTAATAAATTAAACCTTAACCGGTCTTTATTTTGTTTTAGGAATTATATTGAGATTTTTGGATATTGACAGGTTCGATCGACTGTTGACTTGGCGTATCGTATTTCAGACCCGGGTGTCACTGTTGATAATTTGAGAGCTCCCGTAAGGCAAATGTTGACATATGCTGGAGAAGAAAGCTTAATTGAACAAATTGTCGGATTGAACGTTACGGGAACAAATACCCGGGAGGAGGAAGCACCAGGTTCAAGTAGGTCGCGAAGGAGGAGACGTGCTTAGTTAGTTATTGCTTTAGTTAAAAAAAAATTGTATTGACTGTTTGTAGTGATTGTCTTTATTTGAAATGTGTTTGTATTGAATGTTGAACATGGAGTTTGTATTGATTGTTTGAACATGGAGTTTGTATTGATTGTTTTTATTTGAAATGTGTTTGTTTATGTTAAGAAACACGTTTGAAGTTTGTAGATTGCTTTGGGGTTAGTTTGTGTATATTTTGCGTTTAGGTTTGAAAAAAATTTGCAAAAAAAAATTGTGCAAAATTTCTCTGATTCTTTTTTTTACCCTTTCCACGCGAAGTAGAATATTACGGTTCACGAATTTCTTTAACCACGGCGTAAATCTCAATAGCATGGTATTGACCGTTTCTCGCCCCATAAATCATCGGATTAATCGTGTCCTCCCCAACATCTATAGCATGATACCGTGGAGTGTTTGACGAAACCGGACATCGCCATTTCAAATCGAAAATAACTTCTTTTGCATTCCAATTACAAGTCGAACATACGACTTGTTTTAAACCAATCAACCCTATATCTCCTCCGGTCATAAATGGTTTACAATTACCCCCGGAATACTCAACAACACCGTTACCACTAAGAACAACATCTCCTCCATAAAAACATATCCACATAAAACTCATTTCTACCTAAACCCCAATACAAACAAAATAATCAATAGCAAATAGAATACAATATATAAAACCTAAATTAACCTACTAATTGTTAGAAAACAAGCTCATACAACTTATTAACACTCATAACTACTAAATACCCCTAAAAACCCTAGTTTTTCTCGCATATATATAGTATATATAAACACAATTGAATAGAATAATTACCTTCAAGATGAATGGACCAAGGATTTGATGAAAAAGGTGAAGATTTTTGGTGTGATTTGAAGAGGGGTGGGTGTGAGAGAG
Organism: Nemophila menziesii; assembly: GCA_029959085.1. Classification (NCBI taxonomy): domain Eukaryota; kingdom Viridiplantae; phylum Streptophyta; class Magnoliopsida; order Boraginales; family Hydrophyllaceae; genus Nemophila; species Nemophila menziesii. The sequence continues at coordinate 92,074,159 of JARWIR010000002.1, forward strand.
AAAAGGGGTATTGAAATGGAAAGAAAAAGAAGAAGGGGGTGTTTTTAACCTAATCTGCGAGGAAGGGCGGCGGTCAAGGGGCCGCCCTTACTTAAAAATGTAATTAACTTAAGGGCGGTCTATCGATGACCGCCCTTCTTTCTTAAACATTTTTTTAATTAAGGGCGGTATCACGGATACCGCCCATGTGCCAATTTCGCAATTTTTTTTCTCCTTGTGCCAATTCGCTACTTATTTATTAAAATAATGCTAAACTTAAAAAAAACTCATAACTAACTTGTGTTATTTGATTATTTTGTATAATATAGGGACCTTAATGCAATTTCGCATAATCACACGTTTTAGAAATTATTGAAGCTCACAATCTTTACGGAGCTGAGAATAATGACATTTTTGAAGAAAAAAAAGAGTATAATGAGATATAGATTGTAATTCATTCATAGTCTATTAATATATATGAGGAAACTATAAATTACAGTCTAAAATTTAACTATAATTCTATATAATGTTCAACTAGATCAACTATATAAGTCTTAAATTAATTTTTTGAGTAAAGATATATATTATCTCTTTATGCTATTTCTATATCATTTCTTATGAGAAGGTTTTTAAAAATTAATTAAATTGATTATCTTTTCTGATTGATTATTTTCTCTATTTCTTATTTAATGTCTTTTTTTTTTTTTGTTCCAATACTTAATATATTAAATAACTGCAAACCAAAATTTAGCCTATCCCCGAGGGGTAAGCTTCCGTTTCTAACAATGAACCTAACCTACTAGAGTTTCCACAAAATTGTGGACCAAGAGTGTTGCTAAGTAGCTTACTCTTGGCTACTCCATCGGCTAAACAATTCCTACCTCTATTAATCCATTTAAAGATAGGGTTACAAGTTTCAGAAATGAAATAGATACTCTTAATAATATTACAAATTTTGGGTATATGAATAAAACTGTTAGACTCTAAGGGAAGCATCACTCTTTGGCAGTCACTTTCAATAATCGTCCTTGAGTCTTTCAAATCTCGGGCAATTATACAAGCTTTAAGTATACCTAGAGCCTCGGCTTCAATTGGAGAATCAGCACCTATATCCCAAGCATTGCAGTCTAGTACTCTACCAAGATAATCCCTGCTAACACAAGAAATTGTGGCTTTGTTAATGTTATAAGCTGCATCACAATTTATTTTTATAAAGTCTTTAGGTGGTGGTAACCACCTCTTATCCTGTTTTACCTCATTAGTATTGTTGTTTTTCAACAGCTGTATAGTAGGATTTTTTGTATCTTTTGTAATTTCCTTCAGTATAATGTTTACATCCTTAGGAAAATTAGTATTTTTATATTCAGCCCACTCACTATTAGCCTTTTTAAGGACCATTATAGGATCAAGCTTCATATGTTTGAACTTGTGCTCATTTCTAGCCTTCCAAATGTGCCAAAGCAGTATACATAGTTTTTCCATACCATAGTTGTAAGGTTTTTGATCTTTAAAACCTTCATATATATTTGCCATCCAAGAGTCCATTTTAGATGAACTTTGGTTGCAAGTATGTATGTTAAATTCAGAAGCAAGCCAAACAGCCCTAGTCCATTCACAATTCAGCAATAGATGCTCAGTGTTATCAATCTCAGTGTTACATATATCACATAATGGGGTTTTAATAGCCTTTTTTTTAAACACATTTTCATTAGTAGCTAATAAATTTTTCAGGGCCCTCCACATAAAGTTTTTAACTTTTGGGGCCATTTTTAGACTCCACATCAGTTTCCAAATTTCCGGGGCAACCTTGTGTGAAGAGGATGCTTTACAACTATCTTTAGAGTTGTTTTTAATTTCTTGGTTCTTTTTTAGTATCTGATAACTCTTTTTGACTGTATATATTCCATCTTGGTCATGTATCCAACAAGGAATATCTTTTCCCCCCGAGAAGGGAATGAAGGTATTAAGAATTTTATAAGATATCTCAGAACTATATTCATCCTTGATAATTTTTTCATTCCATTTTCTTTCATTGTTTTTCATAAGGTCCTTGACTGAGTTAGCCAAACCCTTTAGAGGTTTTATGACTTCTTTTGTGTTGTTAATCCATTTATCAATTAGGGTTGATATATAGGAGGTGAAACAAATAAGGGTTGAGTTTTTACTATTATATATTTTTTCTTTTATTATATTAATTTTAAATTTTTAAACATTTTAATAACCCGACAAGTACATACCTACATTTTTCGTTGGATACGCACCTCTATTTTCCACGGGGTACGTACCTATTTTCCAAAGAGGTACGTCCTATGTCGTTTATTAAACGTTATTTAGTGATTTTTTTTGTAATTGAATTATAAGTCCTAATAACATTTCGGTATAAACTTAACTGTTTTTATCCATGTCAAAGTTTAGGAGAGTCTGTATCGGTTTTTGTCCATATCAAAGTTAGAAAAGAAACTATCCTCTAGCAAGGTCCAATGGTTGCACCCAAGTGGTTGTACCTTACACTTGCATAGGAACAATGTAATGTGATAAAACCTCACACTCGCATAGACAAAAAAATAAAAAAGAATCCTTCCCACTCGCCTGGTCCATGATGGTGGATGATGGTACACACGCGACTGCGTTTTTCTTCTACATGAGCACATCGGCGGTTTTCTTTTGCAAGAACATGGTGGCGGCTTTTTAGATGGTGGAGCCTGGTCCACGATGATGGTGGATGATAGTCCACACGCGACAAGGGGGGAATCTTCTACAGGAGCGCAACGACGATTTTCTTCAGCACGAACATGGAGATTGTTTCAGATGGTGGAGCATGGCAGCGGCGGTTTCAGATGGTGGAGCCTGGTCCACGATGATGGTGGAGACTGGCCCACGAACAACGGAGAGAAGATGGCGTTGAAGATCTGGTGGTAGAGAAAGGTACACTGCGGGTTTATTTTGCAGGTGAATGTCAAGAGATTTCTTTTTTCTTTTGTTCTGGTTTGGTCATGGTGGAACGGCGATTCCCAGAAACAAGAGAGAAGATAGAGAGGCGCAAGAGAGAGGGAGGGGAGCGAGAGATTGATTTTCAAACCCTAATAGGTTTTTTGTTTTGAGTTTTTTGTGTTCACCATGAGTATAAGAGGGGAGGGTGGTTTTTTGGTTTTTTTTTTAAATTTTTTAGTTGGGTTATAATGGACTAGTTAGTAGCTGGTTGGGGTGGGCTTTTCATTGTTAACAAGTCATGGGGCCTTAGATCCTCATTGCCTCTTAATATATTCAATGATCGAAACAAAAGTACAAATCATGCACAATCTTGTGTAGATCTACTTAATTATGTAAAATTCATAATGCATAATGGGCCAGACCTTTTTCTTTTGTAGGATCCATATGTATTAGAGCAATTGGTTTGGCCTTAAATGCGTTTGCCTATCCTTGACACGTTATCTTGGCCCGATAGAGTCTATTGTTCGGAAATTACTTAGCCTCGCCTTAATCTTTGCAAGTAATTGTTTGCTCTCTTTCTTGTTACTTGATTTTCATTTGTTTCGTATATTTTAAATTATTTTTTTGTTCGTCATATATTAAAGGGTAATAAATCATTTGTTCCCTTGTCTTTGCATATTTTGACATTTTAGTCCTTTATCTTGAAAACATAACATTTATGTTGTCGGATGAGACGGAGGGACTATGATTGGAGTTCTCAGTGTAGCTAACGGATAAGTCGTCGTTGAACTTTTATTGACGAGAAGTAAGTTTTTTTCCATTTTTATTATTTTTGGTGTTTTGTATGTTATTTAGGTTGTATAGTTTATAAAAAGCTAATAAATTATTTTCTTGTTTCAGAATAAGCTACCTATATATTTTCAAGGTTGTGGAGCTAACCTATGATAAACATCAAGCAAAGTTGGTAACCTCACCTTCACTTGAGGAGATCATACATTATGATTTGTAGGCGCGATAATATGCCGCTAGTGTGCAACCATCGGCCACTGGGATTTTGGTTGTTGTATGAGTGGGAATTGGCTAGGGTTGTATGTATGTTCATTATATGTTGACAATTATATATATATATATATATAATATTTACTTTTCCATGTGGAAGAATTATGTTTTCACCGTACATAAACATTTTGTAACTTTGAGCTACATCATGTTGAACAGGTGACAGAGTGCATTAGGTTTAGTTAGAGGCTATGAGACAATAATTTATCGTGATAAAGTGGAAACAAAAGTTTAGGATCAGAAATTACTTTGTTTGCTAAAGAAACTAGTATGACATCTTCTGAATCCCCTTTAGTATCACGCAGCTTTGAGCAAAGCTCTTTTATACATGAAAAACTCACCATTTTAACAGGCATATTCTTTTCATTCTCAAATACATCCTTAAATGTAATCTATAAAGCCGTCCATTCAATAATCTCAATTGTTATCAATTGTTTCAACAAAAGCCTTACAAAACAAGACAAAAAAGGGCATATTTTAATTAATCTGAGTCTAAACAAAACAAAATGGAAAAAGAAAAGAAAATCCCTTTTAAGACATAGTTTTATACCCTTTATAGAATTCATTACTTTCCATGACATGAAAATGAGGTTATACCGAGTGTCGGCAAATACAAACCAAGTATTTTCATTAGTCTAAACGCCACGTCGTTTATCAGTGTAGGATTTGATTGCAGTATATAAAAAATTACAAAAAGTGGGGTGATTTTTGGATGAGATATAATCTAATTAAGAGTCATGGATGTACAAATTATGAGTAGATTTGATTATTGTCATCACTGTATCACTTGTAAACTGGCTATTAATTTACCGGTGCATAATCTCTTTTTTGTTCTACATTTATTAAAGTTTTATTCATTTACAAGTCTTATATTCAATAAAGTGTTAGTAATTATTCGTATGTAGCTTTATTACCATGCAAATGGCAGACGTAGTTTCATTTTTATAGTAAGCAAGTTTTTGACGTTTGTTAAAGAATTTAATGGTGTTACAAGCTAGAGGACAAGGCTAGATTTGACACGCATATCGAGATGCCTAGAGAACATATGCAATACTTGTTATAGGGACCACAAGTACCAAATCAAAGGATAATATTATGACCACGACCTTGTACCAACTGATATTAGCCAGAAAGACTGGCAAAAGATGTATGACTATTGGTAGTCCCCTAAGTTCAAGGTACACAATATTTTTGTATATCTAAATTGCTTTTGTATTGGTCTCTAACTATATTGCAATCATACATGCATGATTGTCCACATAAAAAACAGGGCGAATTATGGTGCACCTAGTAGTCATGGGTCGACCACTATTTCTTAGATACGATAAAGGCTGCTTGAGGTACTTATTATGTTGAATCCTATTAGTTTTAGTCATATCGTGTTAGAAGTTAACTAATGTATATAACATGTCGGAGATGTTGAAGAGACTGTGTTTCTACCTTTATCGCGCTACTATTATGATAATATTTAATGCTAAGTTTGGAAGGTGGAGAGCCAAGCAATCTGTACCTATGATATAGGTTTCTACTACTCTATTTCAGTTGACGATAACATATACTATACTCGACAAAATAATATACTCCCAATTCTTGTTATAGGCTGATTGGAGAGAAGCTATGCTCACACAAGCCTCAGAAGATATGCCATCATCCAATGCATCGTCCTTCTTGCCTATGTCGCCCAAATTGTCAAAGAAGGATCATGTCGCCTCGATAATTTGAATTAATGATAAGGTTATGAGAAAATAAGGACTTGAAAGACTAGTGTTGGACAAGTGTTGAAGGGTAGAGGCCAATCATCTACTTAGGGTCAGCCTGTAGGGTGGGAATGAGATGTGATCGTTTCGGTATCCCGGGTTTTTGACATTTTTAGGGACCTCCGATCATCTAGATTTATTATGTATTATTTAAATACATATCCAGGGTTTAAGTAATTAATTAATTGATAAATGTTGGTTAAGTGGTTATATGATTTATGGTGTTATATTAGGTCTAGAGTTCAAACCAACTAGTATTTTTGTTACAAACTTTTATATATAAATGGGCCTTATTTTGTGAGTTTGCTTTGGAGCCCCAAAATGTCAAGTTCAACCCTAGATAGGGTATGACCTTGTGTGGTATAACGTGTTATGGTGCGGTATACTAAGTTTCTTGTCTATTTGCTCAATAGGAAAATTATATGTTTCGATATGACTAATGCCTCATTGGAACCTGTAGTATACCGTGCCTATGCCTAGTTTGATCTAAAAAGAAATTTGTAAGATAGATTTAGAAATATTTTGGAATAAGGTGATAGAAAATAGGAAAAATTAAAACAAGAAATCTAAGTAGCCAAGCTAAAAGACGAACACACTAGACCCTTCCAATAAAGTTTGATTGGTAAAGGCAAAATTCTCAAATATTAAAACACGATTAAAACGAGTGTTAGGCTAACACATTCTTATCTAGATGTACCCTTTTACCACGTCGTAGCATCTACTAACTTGTCCACTTTTGGCAAGGAAACCACATTTTTGGGCAAGTCGGTTGAGGTTGGTGAAATCCACACACATCTTCCAACTGTCATTAGGTTTTGACACAAATACTAATTTCACAATCTAATCTAGTTAATTAACTTCCAGTATGTGTTTTGCTTGTATTATTTTGTTCTACTTCTTCTTTGATATATGGCAACACACTTCTCTTGCGAAAACGTCCTTCTCTTTTGTTGAATCGCCTTTGCATCTAGTTTGATATTCAAGTGGTGGATAAACACTTAAGGATGTATTCCCACCATGTCTTTTGGCTTTCCAAGCAAACGTGTCTTTATTGTTCCTAATGTATGGCGTAGCTGAACTCTCTGATATGAGATAAGGACCTCAGATATTTTCACTTTGCGATTGATCGAATCTAAAGGTACATCAATTAAAGGATCGACGGGCAAAGCTCAGGCTTGGTAGCATCCTCCTAGGTCATCCTACCCCATCAGTTGACTCTTGTACTAGGCTTATATTTACCAAAAAGGTATCTCGATGGGTAAAAAAACTTAAAATGATTTTCCACAATCCACAGACAACAACAATCTAATAAAACAATTTCTATTAAATAGAAATATACTAACTAAATGGATTTTTTTTTGGACAAACTAAATGGATTAAATATAATGAATAAAAATGTTGGTGTTTGACTTTTTTTTCTTTTTTTTTCTACAGTGTTTGACTTAAAAAAATAGAATAAAAATTATTGGGTTTGATTGAGTTAGAATAAATAAATAGTGATTGTAAAAATAAAGTGATAAGAATAGTAAATGATCTTTATTATAATATAGAGATTTTGACCCAAGGGGTCTTGAACACCCTTGGCCCACCCTCTAGTCCTAACCTAATTCTATCTTTTTTCTCTTCTCACTAAAGACCTCAACTAGATTTTAACATTATAGGCAAAAAATCTTATTTACAAATTTGCCCTCTTTTTGTTTTTCATTTCCTATATATACTGTATTTTATTTCATAAATTATTTTATTAAAACCCTAGCCTACTCTCTCTCTCTCTCTCTCTCTCTCTCTCTCTCTCTCTCTCTCTCTCTCTCTCTCTCTCTCTCTCGTTTATAAGCTTCTTTTTATCTCCGGCAGCAGTAAAACAAATCATGTCCGGAGCAAGCTGTATTCGAACCGCTAGAGCCGCCGTATTGCCTGAGATCTAAAGCAGCTCACCGGAGAAGCAATCGTGCAACAAAGAGCAGATCCGCTCTTGAAACAAGGCATGGTGCGAAGTTCCGACGAGCCAAGTCCCTCTCCTCGGTACCAGATCTCGATCGATCCATTGCGGTGAGCTCGTCTTTGTCGGAGTACTCTCACGAACGAACGAGCAACGAGGTCCGCCGAGTTCGGAGGCTGCCGTCTCCAGCTTCACCTCACCGGAGATTAACTAACAAGAGATGAAGTATTACAGATCCGCATGAAGGAGTTCGAGGTCCAGGCCATGTAAGCTGCGAAACTGCAAAGTTGCTCGTTATCACCACCGTTGACAACCGTAGGTATGTTCCAGGCCATGGAAGCTGCCGGAGAAGACGAAGCAACTCTGTTCCAGACATGGATCTACGCAGGCTCAGCTCCGGCGAATACTCGAACGGAGCACCAACACAGAAGACCGAAGCTCCATTTACGTCGAAAAAGCACAATGCATCATTTTTTGTTGATTCGCTTACTTTGTACAAATAGTAGTTTAGTTTTTTTTCAGATCTGGTCAAACGAATTTTAGTTGGTTTTTTTTGTTTGTTTGTTATTAATTAGTTTTTTTTCCTTTTTTTTGTTGTAATTAGTTAGTTATTTGTTTTTGATGTAATAATTTGTTGTAACGTGACACTCAATTTTTCTAACGATACTCATCTTTTTTTTTTTAATAATACTCGGCTTTTTTTTATAGAATTCTCATTTTTTTATTGAATACTCATCAATTTTCAAAGAATACTAGTCATTTTTTTTTAAAACTCATCAATTTTTTTGAAACTCGTCAAGTTTTCCAAAACTCGTCAATTTTTTCCGGTGGTCGGAGATCGGTGGTCAGAGGTCGGATGTCAGAGGGCGGAGGTCGGTAGTCGAGATCGGTGGTCGGAGGTAGATGGTTAGTGGAGAGAAATGAACAGTGACATCACTCTTTTTGTCTTTTAGTGTTAGTAAGTGTATTTTAGTATTTGGACATTTTTAAGTCTTTTTAAAGAAATAAGATTCCCACTAATTTCTTAAGGCCAAAAAACTAGTCTCTAAGATCCTATGTGTTAATCAACCTATGATATAAGTTGGTGTCAATAGGTATGATATAAGTTGGTGTCAATAGGTATTATGATTACGCATATCCTTTTTGTGTATTTTTTTTCTTTTTGTCGAAATAAAAGTACAAAGTTATACGATATTTCTACTATTACACAAGTAAAAAATAAAATTAGATAACTCTATAGTAGAATTGCACGGACATCCTGTAGTCTCACACATTTCGCCAGCTTGTCAGCTATACCAATATCCTTTGTGTTACAACATTATAATTTTTGTATACGCCCATGATCTGCACCAGTTTATTCCTCCACTGTTACTGTTGTGTTTTACTAAGGTACAGTTTTTTTCTCTTTGGTAAATGTTCATTTTTATCTTTTATCTTGGAGGTCAAGCCGATATGGAAAAACTATGGAGGAAGAAAGTCCCAACACATAAAGAGAGATGAAGTAAGAATTAGGTTCAATGACACAGTATTTAGAACCCACAAGTTTAACCTGAGGTAATTATGATTATCAATATCAATAAAAAAAAGGGACAATTAACCAATTATGAAGGAGCCTAGTATAGGAGTTTGAAAGACACATCGAGTTATATTTCAAATTTTGAATTTCAAGAGAATTTTTCTCTCCAACACCAAACCAATCTACAATTCATTGTACTATAACATATGTATCAATTCCACCATTTAATGGGTAATTTAACAATTTTCCAACAAAATCCACATCAAAATCAACATATAACCACTTTTCTACTCATCTCCCCAAGCATTATCTCGCAAATTTTGTCTCGAAACTATCCGATTTCTCCTATCTTCCTCTTGTTTTCTTAATTCTCTCGCACCAAAAGATGAATATGGCAACTTTATTCCCATACTATGAGCAATAAGCCTTTGTGCTGTTCTTGCTGATGTTTGAGGTCTTTGACGAGGTGGCTCAAGATCTACCAAGTATTCGTAAAAATGTCAAGCTCAACTATAAATCTAAAAACACATGAATTTAGTCATTTACTTACCCCTAGTTGGAATTTTCTTTATAAGTTGATCATTTTCATCAAGTACACGTACAGTAAAAGGAGATTGAATCTTCTTGCTTGCTTCAAAAGCTGCAATAAAGAAGAAATCTAATAAGTTCATGTAATTAATTAATTAAGTAATTAAGTAAATTAATTCTTACCCTCAGATGGTGATCTAAAAACTACAAGTGCAACTGTATCGTTAATCCATCGAATTGCTAATCCTTGACCTTTAAAATCCTTAAATAACCTCTCTATATCCTTCTCTTCAATACTTGGTGGAAAATCAGATAAAACAAGAACATGGCGTGTACCATAACTTGCTGAAATATTATATGTTACAACCATTAAAAACTTACTTAATAACAAAAATGTAAAGAAATATCGTACGTATTCTGAATTGAGTATCTTCTTCTGAAAAGTTGGATACAGAATCTTCATCAGTTTCATCATAAACAGGTTCATCGAGCTTTTGATCACTATATAAACCTTGTTTTTTGTATGCAAAGTTTCCTCTTCCACGTCTGTTAATACTTTGAATTGTTTGAATTGGAGGATCTTTTATCGAGATTTTAGAAATTGGAGAAAGTAACTCTTCTGGTGTACAATCTGCTATAGCTTCCCAATCTAGATCTCATAAAATACTTTTTTCATAAGTTTTTCTTACATTTCATTAAAAAAAAACACTTAATTAAACATAGACTGAGGAAAAAGAAAAAAAAAGAGCAAACCATCTTCTGTTGTATTGTCAACATCTGAAACCTCTTTAGCCAAAGCTTCTTCTTTCAAATTTCTGGGAAAATCAATAGATTAAACCCAAATAAATTTCGTTTTGCAACCAATCACGTACAAATAACATATAATATAAACAAAAAGTAAAAAATAAATATAAAAAAGAAAGGTTAGTGAGAATAACCCTTTTGGCAAAGGAGATTGTTGTTTGATGAGAATAGCTCGATTGGAAGCTTCATCAGCTTTAAGAGAGAAGCCTTTAATGGAATAGAGCTTGGACAAGTCGAAAAGTGCAGTTGATAATCGAAGATTGTTGTGTGTTTGTTGTTCAAGATTGGAAATTATATTTTCAAGAAGAGTGATTGCTTTATCAATTTCTCCTCCATCAACAAGGTCTTCCACAGTCTCTGTCCATTGATGATCAATTGAGTCCATCTTTTACTGCACTCGTAGAAGCAAAAGGGCACGCGACTGAAAATATTTGGGGGCTTGTACATTCTCTTTATTTTTTATATTTTTATTTATATTTTATTTTTAATTAGGGGTGAGCTCTAACCTAAACCCACTCGAATAAATTCGGTTTCTTAAAAAAAATTACTACTTTGATGAGTCGATATGTAATCCTTCTCACCTAAATCAATCTTAATAAATTCAATTTCTAAAATTAAAAAAATTAATCTTATTTTAATTATTAACTTATCAAACTCATATTCAACCTAAATATCCAAATATAAAATACTAGAGATTATTACTAATAAGAATTTAGAAATACCCATATAAACATATGTATATTTATCAAATCTACTTCTTTTACTAAAAGCTACTAATTAGATAGTATAACACTATATACCTAGTTACCTATTACCTATTCTACTTTTAAAATATTTTTCTCACACTATATATATCAAATTTCATAAAATCACTTAATCATTGTCTCACTCTTACTCCCTCAGATTCAAAACGCTTTCTCTCTACTTTTTTCTCTTTATCTCGCTCTCGCTCTATTGTAACAAAACACCCACACTCCCATTAAGCTCTTGCTCGTACGATTTTTTCTATTGAAGATTCTAAGTGTTTGATTCTGAAATTTCATTTTAATCATATCATATTGAAGATTGAGTGTAAGTTTTCCACTATTTTCTACTATGTTAGCATGTTTCTAGGTTTTTAATAACTATATTTTTTTGGGTTTTTATGAATATGTTATCATGATTTACTTTCTTCTGTGTACTTTCTCAGGTTTACTATATGGGTTCGTGTTTCAGTTGTTGTTGTTCGTGTTTCACTCTGCGGTCATGCATGTTGACGACCGTAATTTTTGTTCTAAGATCTTAGTGATTTATACCCTTCTATGGTTTTAATACTCTATGATTTGTTGTTTTTTAGCACTCGGTGATTTATACACATATCTGCTTTGAATACTCAATAATTTGTTGTTTTTCATATTACATGTGTTCTTTTGCATGTGTTTCTAAGTACTCAGTTATATTTATTCATGTTTGTGCTGGTATACTCTCAATACTCGATGATTATTTGTTCATCTAAGTATTGAGCATATGGTTCATGCACACTAAGCACTCAGTGATTATTTGGCATATTTTCTTTTTTGTTGTATGAATGTTAGAGTCACTTAATACTCAATACTTTTCATATGAGAATTTGTGTAAAAGAACAATAGAAAAGTATTGAGTACTCAGTTTATTTTTTTTAATGCATTAAACAGTTGAGTACTAAAATGTTTTGCTTGTATATTCAGTTCACCATATTTTTTAGGTTTAATTCTCTGAGTACTCAATACCTTTCATAGGTTAATGTGTGTAAAAGAACTAAGTACTCAATTTAGTCTATTGTTAATTCTTCAAATATTTTAATATTCAATACTTTTCATATGCATAGGTGTAAATGATCTGTGTACTCAATACTTCATATTGTTAATTCATAAAACAATTGAGTATTCAGTGTTTTCATTAGGCACATACAGTTTATGTTTTCTCATAGTTATTTCAATAACTAACATAGTTCTTTCCTTGCTAGGCTTGATGATTGTGATATTCTAGTTGTGTTCAAGGCTACTTTTGATCAAGTCTTTCTGGCCAATCTATGAGTTGACCAATTTCAATTTAATAAAGGATTTTGCATAGAACATATGGGGTGTGTTAGCCAGTGTATGTAGTTTTTCTTACACTATAGGTAAATACAAAGATTTCAGACTAGAAAATAACACTGATTTCTGCACGATCAAATGGAATTTGGAGCATGCTAATTTCTAAAAGATGGAGATATGTGTTTCAGATAAACAAGTAATAGTACCCTACATTTCTTCCGCTACTATTTCATCCCATTTATGTGTACCGTACATTCAGCCTGCTCTTATACAAGTTGTTGTTGACCCTTTCATACTAGCTCCTACTCCAAAACATCTTACACATGAAGTAAAGGATTTGAGAAGTGATTCGTGGAAATCAGGCTTACAATCTACCAGGCAGTGTTTTTTTTGGCGGTATTGAACAATTTTGCTCAGTTCTTTGTAAACAATTTGTTGTTGAAGGATTTCATTTTGACTTTATTCATAATAATAAGAAGTGAATAAGTGCCCAATGCATGTATAAGATTGAGAAGGCGTGCAAATGGTATGTTTATATTTCTCTTTTGAAAGCCAACGGTATTTGGTATTTAAGGACTTTTAAGAGTACACATACATGTGGTCGGGTTTACAAGAAGAGGTTGTATGAGAGGTTGGACTCTAGCATCTTAGCTCACGTTATCGCAGATGAGGTTCGTTTTAAACCATCTATTAGGTCAAGAGAAATTCAGTCTCTTATAAAGGATAGTTACGCTTTTGAAGTTTCATATAGAACATCTTGGGATACCATCAACAAGGTGAAGAACCAATTATACGGCGTCTTCTTTTAATCGTCTACAAAGTTACTTTGAGAAGCTTAAAGTGCTTGAACTGCATACTGTCTTTTCTGTTGAGTGTGACCTGGTTACTCATGCATTGCATTGTTGTTTTTTCTCGTGTGGTAGATGCATAACTGGTTTTTGTTCATGTCATGCAATGTTACTTTTGGATGACACTTTCCTGAAATCCAAATATAAGGGAGTATCAGTGGTTGCTAGTGCCAAAGACAGTGACCAAGGTTAGTTGTTTTACTTACAATACTCAGTGTAATCTATTAACCATGTTACTCATTATTTGTATTTCCCAATTTGATTGATACTCAGTTATTTTGCTTGGTGCGACAAGGTTATTTCCTATTGTGTTTGGAGTAGTTCCCGGTGAAGATACAAAGAGTTGAAAAGTATTCTTGAAATTCTTGAAGCCTCTTGTTAGTGGTCGTTGTCTTACTTTCATCTCCGATCTCCATAAACGGACTCCTATAACTCTGTCAAATTTGTCTTCACGAACGATAACCATAGTTGATGTTTGAAACATGTCGAGAATAATCTTTGAATTGCAATGAAGGGTGCAACATTCTTCCGTGATAACATGATACATCTTATGAACACTATTGAACGCGCTCCCACCATTGGACACTTTTATTATTATAGGGCTACTTGGATTCCATAAGAGAAGAAACAACTTCGCGATTTCTTGAGTACCTTGCCTAAGGAGAACTATGAAAATACACATTTCACTGGCTGACGTTATGGTGAAATGAATGCAGTTGAATCATTCGATTAACCGTATATTAGAGAAAAGAAGTCTTCCTATTTCGCAGCTTACTGATGCGAGTTAAGTTGATGTAGTGCTTTCATGATCGTGTGTTAAAGTCATCAAAATGGACCATTCCACTATGTCTTTCTATTATGGTACTTTACAATATCAACCTTGGTCTTAGTTATACACGGGTTGTTAAATAGTCTATATCGTCTCTTTTCCATGAATGGTTCAAAGCCCGATCATGATTGTAGACATTGTCGCTCATACATGTTCCTGTTGTTCATGGCAAGAGATGTGTTTCCCTTGCCAGCGTTGTGTGCGTTATCATCTACTGGTGTGGTCATTCCCTTTGACTATGTTGAGTCATTTTTTCATTTATCTTCTTACAGAAACTCCTATGTCCGATGTCTACTTTTGAAGTGGATACCCCCCTCGATTATTCTATACTTATTCATCCCCCTCCATGTAGAGTACCACCTGGTAGCCCCAGACTAAACGTTTTCGCTTTTATACGAAGAGATATTTTCGTCAAATCCGTTCTAGGAGGTGCAAAAGCATTAGTACTCACAGCTGCTCAACATGCAGAGCTGCTATATAATCTGACAGAATTATCTAATTTTTTAACTGAAGTTTTAATTACTCATTAATCCAGGTAGTTTATTGTTTTTTCTTATTATTGGACTTCTTCTCTATTTTTATTTTTATAAACACATTTTATGGTTCTGCAAGTAATTTTGTTATATACACAATGTTGTTGAAGAATTCTAAGTTTAAATTGCTTAGTTAGGCTTAGCATACTCAGTACTTTTACTGAGTATGGGCATAATACTCATGACTTTTACTGAGTATGTCCATTATACTCAGGACTTTTACTGAGTACTATTGTCGTACTAAATGTTATTATTAAGTACCAACTACCAAGTTATGTCGTAGATCTCGGTTTCACGGCCTAGGCGGGATTACACGGGGACTAGTCCCCGTGTAATCCCGCCTAGGCGCTAGGCCCCAGTTGTCCGCCTAGGCCGCAAAACCGAGATATACAACATAGACGGCGGGAAGGTGGGAAGGTGGGGCTGAGCAGCGACAGTGTGGTGGTGGGGAAAGAGAGAGAGGGGAAGCCATGGTGTTACAGAGAATAGAGGGTGAGAGAAGGGGCTGTCACAGTGAAGGTCTGAAAAAATCTAATAGGGTTATTATATTTTGTTTTTGGTTTTTTTAGTGTATAAAGTGGGTGTTTTGGCCTTTTACCTTGGGCTAGTTGCGGTTTAGTTGGTTTAGTTTGCGTGAGGATTTTGTGAGTATTGTGAATATTATTGGGGTTTTTTCTGAATAATTGTCCCATAATTAAAAGATACAACGTTTACTAATTGACACAAAGTTTGACGGATCCAGATGATATAAGCCCAAGGCCCAAAAGCCCGACATGGCTGTGCTCCAGACTCCAGGTTCAAACCACCCGATTACGTTAATTTTTACAATTGTAATAAATGTATCAATATCCGAATCATTTCTTTAAACTGAATTACCGACTATCATCGTACATATGGTTAACACTTGGATAGAAATCTATTTGTCCAACCGATTAAATTGGTATTCCATCATGAGGAGTTTTCATCAAAAATTTGAGGGACAATGTTCATGTTAGTAGTCGGGAGGAGGTTTAGAAGTAAAGAATTTTCTAAGCCAACAGTGTTCATAGACATCGAAAAGACAAGTTATTAGTATTTACAAGTTACAAATCCTCCCTTACTTATATTGGTTTTCTTAGTATTCCAGAGTATAATAAAAGTAAATAAGAAACTGAATTCTATTTGGACTAAAAAAATTCTATATATTTGTTAACACCCCAATTTGAGGTTAAAAGGAGTAAAATATATACGTGTATGTTCCATTGTCTATGCAATATGCGAGTACCAGACAAACCATAAAGAGCATATTCAACGTTTACTCATTATGTTTTCATACTAACAAGGGACGGTTGTTAATGCCACATCAGCAAGTCAGATAGCACATCTAACAAATTCATTATTTTTATTAATCCTAGCATTTATTTCACTATCAGCTATATTGCAAACACTGCTAAATGCTAACCCTCAGTTTGGCGCTCAGAATATCCATCAATTTGTGTACTACAAGGTTTCGATTGATAATCTGTACAAGTAAGCTTGCCTAGATTGAGTATACATTTCAGTTGCTTCTTTTAGATGTGCTACTAAAAATCTTCTACGAGACAAAATATCTGCAACTCATGCATATATAAAGATCCAAATGGGGTTTAGACAATATGAAAAGTTATGTTACCCAGTTTCCTAGACCTACTTTCTCAACAAACAACCATGAATAAGAGAAAAAAGATCTTTAACTAGTTCCTTTGACCTATCCATAGCTGAAGCTTCTTTACAGATCCAAATGGGGTAGAAAATTAGTTCCTTAGATTTGCTTTCTACACAAACAAGCACAAATCTAATATCTTCATTTTAATATATTTCATTTAGTTTTGACTAAAAACTTAGTATCATCTTTGCCTTCAAGTAAAGCACAAATCTAATATCTTCTTTTTCCCACTACAATAAACTGGAAGCATATTACATAGTAAAAATACTGTTGCAATGTTTGACTAACTTACAAGATATAAGCAACATGTAGTAGATGAATATTGAGTTAATATGCTTGTTTTTTTTACACAACATGAAAATACAATACAAGATAGAAAAATTGACTTTGATGAGGTACTTTTAAGAGGCAACATTCTTTATTATCCAAGGATGCTCCAAAATCTTGAGAAGAGATAGCCTCTTTGAGGAGTCTTTCACAAGAAGCTGTATAAAACATAAGGCTAAAGAATCTGAATCTGACATTATTATATCACATTATTGTATAGAAGAAGAATTTACCTTGCTGATAAGATTTTTTGCCTCGTCTGAGACTTGATGAGTTGAAGGGAAGCTAAGATCAACCTTCATAATCCTAGATATTAACAAAATTTAATCAGTCTTTCTTTCTTTCTTTCACGCATTATATCAAATACTACCTTTTGAAAGTATCTCTTTGACTCTCAGCTTCAAATGGAGGAACACCATAGAGAAATTCATAACAAAGAATTCCAAGAGTCCAATTATCAACTGCATAATCGTGTGCTTTATTCTCAACCATTTCTGGAGCTAAGTAATCAAGAGTTCCACACATTGTATGTCTTTTGCTTCTTGATTGTACTGACCATCCAAAATCTGCAATCTTTAGCCTACCCTGCACTTTTTGACCACTCTCATATTAAAACTACTTAATCAAATTAGCATCAAGCTTTTTACCTCGTGATCTAGTAACAAGTTTTCTGGCTTGATATCTCTATGAATCACATTCTTCTCATGACAATACGCCAATGCTTGTGTAAGACTCGAAATGTACTGATATTTGCATCCAATTAAAAATTGAGATTCAATTTCTACAAATAAAATTACAAAAAAATAATAATAATAAAGAGATAGTGAAAAGAAATGGGTACAATGGCGGCTTGTTTTTCGGAGAGGTGACCACATTTTCGAAGCTCTTTGTATAATTCACCACCGTGAGCGTACTCTAAGATGAGAAAAATCCTGCTCTCATCGTGAAACCAGCCGTAGAGTCGGAGAACGTTAGGGTGGCGAAGACTGGTTTGGATCTCCATTTCTCGCCTTAACTGGTGGTGCAATTTGTACTTGTCGATTTGTTCTTTAAATATTACCTTTAATGCTACAATATACTGGGTTCCGATTTCACGGGCGAGGTAAACGCGGCCAAATTTGCCTTTTCCGAGGGGTTTTCCGATCTCGAAATCTTTGATTGACCATTGTTTTTGTGGGGATTTGCTTGGAAGTCTTGGAGGTCTCATTTTTCAGATGAAAATGGAAGAAGAATGAGAGAAACGATGGGTTGGACGAAATTTGGGTGTGTGGATTTTTGAAATTGAAACTTGAGTGGGAAAAGAGAATTAAAAAATTTCATTTTTTATTTTTTCCAACAAAATTTTTTTTTTTTTTTTTTTTTGTTCTGAAAGTTTTCAACGTTTCCGGTTGTATACCTTTTTTTTTATCTATAAATTTGTATTATTTATTTTGTACGATTTAATTTAGAAAAAATTATAACAGTTTAATATTTTTACTGAGTGTAGTAAATGATTTTTTTAAGCATTACTATGTATCACCTCTATTTGTTTCGTCTTTATTTCACCTCTTATGTGTCACTGTATGTGGCATTAAACAAATGAAAACGAAAATAATTAACTAGGAGAGAAAAACAATTTAAATGGTTTTTTAAGCAAAAAGAGGTTCTATTTTTTTTGTTCCAAAATTTCTTTGAGTAAATTTAAAAGATAGTTAGCCAATACTCGAGGGTAGACAAATGAACCAATACTATCATTAAGGGCTCGAGTTTGAGTTTGCTAAGAGTTTATTTGTGTTCGGCTCGTTAGTTAAACAAGTCAAGCTCAAGTTTTAAATTTAGGCTCGTTTACTAAACGAGACAAATCAAACATATATAAGTTCGACTCGTTAAGCTCGTGAACAGTTCGGTAAGGGTTCTTTAAGAGCTCGTTAATAGGCTTGATAGATATATTCAATTAAAAATTATATATGTATATATGCAAAAAGTCAAACTACGTAAAACTTTTGTATATGTAATTAATTGTAACTAAAATATTTTATATCTAATAAGTAAATTCTTTTTATATCTAATAAATATACTACTAGTATCTAGGGCTGCAAATGAACCGATACTCTCACCAAGGGCTCGGGTTTGAGTTCGCTAATGGGTTGTTTGAGTTCGGCTCATTAGTTAACGAACCAAGCTCAAGAAAGCTAAAGTTTGGTTCGACTCGTTTCGTTTCAAACTCAAACCAAGCTCAAGCTCACTAAAATATTAGCAAACAAACTCAAGAAAGTTAAAGTTCAGCTCGGTCCGGTTCGTTTGCAGCCCTACTCGAGGGTATTGACTCTTCATACAATAGAACCGCTAGTCCTCTAGGATATTATCTAAGCATAAGATAAAACATGTTGCCCTCTAGCTTATATATAGCTACCCTATTACAATCTCGACTACACCATTTAAAGAATGGTTTACAATGTTCCGAGATCATATAAATGCTACTAATAATATTACAAATAGTGGGATTAGAAAATTGCAAACAACTCACAAGGGATTGCATAACAAGAAGACTATCACTCTCTAATATCACCCTACAAGGTGCATCCAGGCTAGTAGACAAGCTTTAAGAACTCCTAGTGCCTCCGCCTCGAGAGAAGAGTCTGCTGAGATGTCCCACGCATTGTAGCTCTTAGTATTTCCAAGATGATCCCTGGAAAAACAAGAAATAGTAGCTATGTTATTATTAAAAGCTGCATCACTATTAATTTCAAGCATATTCATAGGTGGTGGTTCCCACTTTTTTCGTTTATTCGCAATTGTCTCATTATTCAAGTTCAGTTGTGGGCCCAGTTGTACCATTTTCATATAAATACATTAGCATCATCCTTAGGGATGTTAGAGTTTTCATATAAACACAATGTCTCTAATGGATCTGGGACTCTTTACAAATCAGCTGCACCAACTAAATATAAAGGGATTGTTGGTAGTGATGACAGGTAATTAGTATTTTTTTTTACAGTCTATGTAGAGCTTTTCCTAGTGTAAATTCATATGTATTTTTTCTTTGTCTGCTATCCAGGCTATATCTCTTGGACTTAATGAGAGTTACTCCTCAAGTTGCTAACTATACTGAACCAGGTTCAAGGCTGAATTAACTACTGCATTTTGCCAAATAAGCTTTGGTTTACTGTTCGACTTATATCGACTCAACTTACTTTTCATGTACTTAATGTCCGTTCCGAAAAAAGTCTCAAGTGCAGCTGTAACGAGTTGATGGTGATGTGCTGCTGTTTTCTTTAAATTGAGTGGCCACCTGAGACTAAGCAAGTACTATCTGTAGTTGGTTTATTGATCTGATAAAAAAAAGGGTTAATGCCCAATAGGTACCTGCCACCTTACACTCTTGCCCATAAAAGGCACCGTATTTTTTAAAGAACAACGAGTAATGGGAAACTTCCCATTACTCAAAGTTTGAGTTATGGGAAGCTTCCCGTAACTCAAACGACTCTTTTTATAGGAAAGAAAAGGAAAAAAACAAAATATACGTGCCTTTTATGGGCAAAACAATGATGGCTGGGTTGAGAGGGAATTAACTCTAACTTGAGATGTTTTTTGGGCAATAATCCTAAAAAAAATTCAAATCCACATTAAAACCCGTAGATGAATAATAAAAATAGTGTAGCTCATTATTAGTGGCTGACCCAAGGGTTCACCAAGGTGGGCTGAAGCCCACCTAGAAATAAAAATAAAATTATATGGGCTGAGTCTAATTATAATTAGGGGTTTTCTCTACTAATTAGTATCTATATCCTTAACCTAACACCAAGTTTAATAAAATCCTTACCTTTTATTTCATCAAATTCTTAAACAAACTTTTCTTTTATATTTTTTCTACCGCCGCCGTTTGCGTTTAAATTACTTACTGGTAATTTTTTTATTTACATTTTATTTTTATATAAATATAAATTGTTGATATTTATAATATTTAGAATTTGTGTTTAATTTCTTTGTAGGCTGTAAACCATCGATCAATAAGAAAAATCAGGTAATTCTTCATTCTTGATACTTTTTTATAAATATAAATTCTTTAATTGTAATAAATATTTGATTATATATTGAATAATATAGATAAAAATTGTATTTAATATACAAATTAAATTATCATAAAGAATCTGAAGCAATAAACACAACCGTTTGTTCGTATTATAAAAACAAAATTCAGTTTTTTTTTTGGACGCAAATCAGTTTTTTTGTTTGATGAGTTAAATTGTATGTAATAAGAAATTGTTTAATATACAAAAATTTGTTTGATGGTCCCTCTCGTCCAGTCCTTTATTGTCAGTAGCTTTTTTTTTTTTTTATCAAACATTGACAGTAGCTTTCTTTCATTATGTATATTTGATAGTGTAATTTTGCTTTTACATATAGAAAGAACCTTTTTATATGTATGTATATTGAAAGAACCATACACACATGTTTAATTTCCTTATATTATTTGCGTTACTTTTTCCTAAATAGAACAGTGAAAAAAGAATTAGTTTTTCTTATGATGAATAATGAATTCTCAAGTCGGTCTCTATTGCTAACTTCTATTTGTCCGTAAGTCTCTAATAAAATTGGTATTCATCAACCAAAAATTAAAGAAAAAGTTAATGACCAAAAAGAATAATAAGTGTTAGTCCTGTTAAACAGGTTAGCCAAAATATTAATCATTAAAAAATTATAGCTAAATAAAAAAAAATTAGGTAATTAAATAGATTAGCATAATATTTTAAAGGATTAATTTATTAATAAAAGAAATTAAATTATTAAATTGTATTAATTTGGTCTTTTTAATAAATATTATTATTTTGTATAAATTTATATGCTTAGTTAATTAATAATTTTTGTTTATATTTGACGAAACAGTTATGGAGAAATATTATAAAAGAAAATCACCTCTTCAAGAAGAAAAGGGCGATCAATTGATTTCATCTAATAATACACAATCAGAAATTAATTTAGCGGAACTTCCTTCAGATCCTGGGGTAAGACCTGGAATTATGACTTACCATCCAAATGTTCGAGATGAAGTTCGTAGAGCATATTTGCTAAAGGGTCCTTGTCAACCTCGTGATCATGATTTTCCTCCCACGAAATTTGGTATACAAAATAGACGATTCAATGATGCTTGGTTTGATGAACATGATTCTTTGTTAGAGTATAGCATATCTAAAGATGCTGCATATTGTCTATGTTGTTATCTTTTTAAACAAGATATTATAAGTCAAGCTGGTGGTGAACATTTTGTTAGTGAAGGATTTACGAATTGGAAGAAAAGTGATAAGTTTGCTCTTCATGTGGGACGCCCAAATAGTCCTCATAATATATGTTGGGGTAAATGTCAATATTTGATGAACCAGAAAACAACATACTGAAACACTTGTTTCAAAAAAATCAGATCAAGATAAAGCTAAATACAAGATGCGTTTGAATACTTACTCGATATCTTTCGATGCAAGGATTAGCATTCCGTGGTCATGATGAAAGCGAAAGTTTATCTAACAAAGGAAATTTTATCGAGCTTGTGAAGGTTCTTGGTCGAATCAACCCAGAAATCAAGTTAGTTACTTTAGAGAATGCCCCCATCAAGGCAAATGTTGACATGTCCAAAAATTCAGAAAGATATTGTACGCGCTTATGCATTGGAAACAATGAAAATAGTTTTGAGTGATCTTGGTGATGCCCATTTTTGTCTTATGGTTGATGAAGCACGCGACGCATCAATAAAAGAATAAATGGCTATGGTAATACGTTACGTGGATAGAAAAGGTCATGTTACTGAACGTTTTTTGGGAGTTGAACATGTTACAGATACTAGTGCTTTGACGCTTAAAATAACTATTAATGGAATTTCTTTCTAGACACAGATTGAGCATTTCTAGATTACGAGGTCAAGGGTATGATGGAGCTAGTAATATGCGAGGTGGGTTTAATGGCTTAAAAACACTTATCTTGAATGAGAACCCATTTGCATATTATATTCATTGTTTTGCTCATCAACTACAACTCGCTTTAGTCGTAGTTGCAAGGAAGCATGATCATATTACTTCCCTTTTTTATTTTATTGCGAGAGTGTTGAATGTTATTGGATCGTCATCTAAAAGGCGTGATTTACTTAGAGAGAAACAATATGAAAGGATTGTTAAGGCACTTAATATTGGAGAGATATCAAGTGGACAAGGTTTACATCAAGAAACAAGTCTCAAACGTTCTGGTGATACACGTTGGGGATTTCATTACAATACTTTATTGAGTTTAACTAATATGTTTGGTGCAGTGATTGTCGTGCTTGAAATTATTGGAAGTAATGCCTTAAATACAAATCATCGAACAGAAGCACAAGACATTGTTGAAAGACTCTTATCATTTGATTTTATATTCAGCCTTCTCTTGATGAAAAAAATACTAGCAATCACGAATGAGTTATCACAAGCGCTTCAACGAAAAGATCAAGATATCGTGAATGCAATGGCTTTGGTTCAGATATCTAAATTTCAACTTCAGACTTACGAGATGATGGATGGAATTCTTTACTTGATAGTGTTTCTACCTTTTGTGAAAAATATGGAGTTAGTGTTCCTGAAATGGATACTATGTATCGTGCTCGAGGGAGAAGGCGACGCAATGAAGAAGAAATGACAAATCTACATCATTATCGTCATGACACTTTCTACACTATTATGGATATGCAACTTGGAGAATTAAATGGTCGATTTTCTGATTCTACCATGGAATTGCTTTTGTGTATTGCTTGTCTTAATCCTTCTGATTCATTCAGTCAATTTGATAAAGACAAGTTACTTCGCTTAGCCGAATATTATCCTCAAGACTTTAGCAAGGTTGAGAAATGGAAACTGGTGACCAACTTGATAATTATATTATTGATATGAGACTCAGTGAAGAATTTTCTGAATTAAATGGAATTGGTGATCTTGCTGAATTATGGTGACATCTAGAAGAAACAAGGTGTATCCTTTGGTGTACTTGTTGTTAAAATTGGCATTAACTTTGCCTGTTGCTACGGCCACTGTTGAGAGGGTATTTTTGGTTATGAATATTCTGAAAAATAAATTGCGTAATCGAATGAATGATGAATGGTTGAGTGATGCTTTACTTATCTTTATTGAAAGGGATATTTCCAAAGATATTGATAATAATACGATCATGGAGTGTTTTCAACAGATGAATACTCGCAAAGGTCAACTATAATTTGTAGGGAAGTTTTGTTTTTTTATTTTCTTAAATTTATTAGGAAACATTTATTATTGATATTTTAATTTAGTTGATCTTTTTATTTTCTTAAATTTATTAGAAAACATTTATTATTGATATTTTAATTTAGTTGATCTTTTTATTTAAATTTAATGAATTTTATATTTTATGTCATATTTGATAAATAACCCTTAAAAAAAATTTCCGGAGGCGTTGCCCCCGAATCCCCTATTATATTAAGCCCCCCTACACTTTGATCTCTAAGTCCGCCACTGCTCATTATTCTCATTAAATAAAAGATGCCCACTTAATCCATTATGAGCTCCACCTCCAGCCTTACTAACATGATAGTATAGCACCACTAAATGTTTAATAAATGAGTGACCACGCAGCAGCCCTTTGTTCTCCTTGATTGGTGCAAATGTCATATGAAATACATACCCTGAAGGTGGAGTTATTATATGAATATCAGAAAATTTCATACTCTCAAACATATTAGTAAACCTTAAGATCATATAGTGAGACTTCCAATTTTCGTTATTATTATGAATTAGGAATATAGCCACAATATAATTGAATGTGAAACAATAAAATGAGGACAGATTCGAATTAGCACCCAAACTATACTCAACTTGGAGTTGTACTTCTGCTCTAAAAATCTGCTGTCCAAAAACCATCGGATTTTTTTTTTCAAATATTCCAAATTTCAACCCATCTACCCTAATACACCTCCCAATCGGAATGTGATAATTAGTCATTCTGTAATAAATTATTTCATTAGTTCTTCAAGTGTATATATTAACATTTTCAAAGCAATTCATTCCACTTATCGGGTTTGTGGCAACATGTATTTTTTTAATTATTAATAGGTAGAATTCCCCACCATTTGGGTAACTTTTGAAGTTTCAAGGATAAAACTGGCGAATAGCATATAATTCAGGGATCATGTGGGCAATTTTCATTCTTCTTAGTATAGATTAGAGAGTGTAAATTTTATAGAGGGGATAATTATTCTAATGTATTAATTGAAGCAATTGTATCCCGAGTTTTGGAAAGTTTATAGAAGGGTGTTTTTGGTTGGTTTCGTAACTCATTACTCATAACTCAGAGACCAATGGTATAATTTATACTAATATATATGTATATTAAAAGCAACATGAATTATATGTGTATATGTATAAGTTAATTAGATCATGGATCTCACTAAGAACCAAGTACAAGTATGTAAGATTTAGACCAGAAAATGAGATGATTGTTCTTAAAAATTATATTTTAACAAAAAAAATTAAATTTTAACAAAAAAATTTAAATTTTAACCCAAATTAAATCCTATTTAATCTTAAAATTAAAATTGTAATCAAGTACTTTCAAGGTGGTAGGATGATTAATTTATATATTTTTTGGGTTGAATAGTCATGATAATTAATTTGGTGCCTCTTTTATCCTATTTGTGTGGAACATATTTTTTATATACGATTTTTATTTAAATATTAATATAATCTACTTTATGAATTTTACATAATCTATTATAATTTTTAAAATTTATTTTAGCCCAAGTACCTTCAGGTACGGGGCATTCTCTAGTATATATTAAATATATATATATATATATATATATATATATATATATATATATATATATATATATATATATATAAAAAACAAGTCTAGGGTTCATACTATTATGCTAATCTCAAGATAAATAGAATTAGTTTAATACTAGAGAAAGGAAGAAAATAAATTACAAAGGTGAAGGGTTGGAATGGCATGAACAACTTCCAACTCCTTCTTGTCTTCTTGTCACTTGCTTCTATGTTGATTAGGAACAATGAAGGATGTTTTATCTAAGTTAAAATTAGATAAATATAGGCCTTTGGTCGAAATATGAAGTAATCCCCAAGTTAAGGAGTTCTAATCTTACCAAAATTCGTATTCCTAAATTGTAGGACAGGATAAACCCTTGCCGATTGATTTGGTCATATCTCCTTCGTTACTTTAATAGAATTTAACATATGACCTATCAAAATGACCGCGACTAAAAGATCTATAAGCTGGTCAAAGGGCTCCTCCTAATTCGTGACCGACTTTCTACAGCAATTTAATTAGTGAACGTATCTGTAGTTTTAACATCTTATTTACTTTCCAAATATATCCAACTTTTCCTTTTTGATTATGAATGGGGATTTTCTTTTCTTTTCCACTTCAAATCAGTTTTTCTAGGTGAAATAGCTTCCATATACCTAAGTGTTACACAAATAACACACAAATTACGTGCAAAAGCTCACAAAATGTCAAAACACCTAAAACTATACAAGAAAGTGTGAAGCATGAAAAAAAAGGTGGAAAATCCCAAAATTAAGTACTAAATACCCCTAAAATGATGTCTCATGTATAGATTAATATATAAAAAAATATGGAGATATCACCGAGCAGATGTTGAAGTCAAGGAAAATGCATAATCTGGATGTCTGGTCAAAAGATTGGAAGTCAAATGTCCCAATAAAAATCCGATTTTTGTATGGAAAGGATGTATAAACTTTCATTCTACAGGATCTATGAAGTGGTGGTATTTCCTTCGCTTATCATATGTATTGGCCTAGCTTCGTCCCAAACAAGAAGGCATTCTGGCCGGACGCATGGGTGTAAGACCGACGACTACATAAGCTAAAAGACTACGACTACAAGACAAGCCAGAAGCGACTCACTTCTATTCTCCTTGGGAATGGATATAGATGGGGAATATATAGATCGTTGTAGTTATCCAACCTCTCTAACTAACATACAATACAATTTAACTTCAGGGCACTCCCAAAAAAAGAAAGAGCTCCACTCGGTTGGCCTTTCTACGCTGACAAATGCCTCTTTTCTTTTCTATTCTCTTAAGTTTACAACATAAAAGAGGGAGAGGCAGGATTCGGACCTATGTAGAAAAACTTCAACAAATTTACAGTCTGTCAACTAGGTTGAACCTTAAACGAAGGAAATGTGCAAGTGACGGTAGATGTTATTGGTGCCAAGATAACACAAAATCAGTTACTCGCCTACTGCTTACGTGTCCGGTATGCATCCAGATATGAGTTAGGTTCATACTACAAGTTTTTATATACTTGGGTTTTACTGGACAACTCGGAGAATGGATCATGAGCATTACATATGCATATGGAGAAAGGGGTTGGCCGCTAAATATAGAGACGACCTATGTCTTGATCATTTTATGGAACATATGAAAAGGAAAAGTGAAGGCGGTCCATAGAACAGACACGTCGAGATTAACAACGCGATAGGGGCAACTGGGAAATCGATGACAAAATTGTTTGGTAGAGGTTGAGAAATATTGTCAAATGACATAGTATTCATGAGAATGGGCCAGCGAATGGTTTGGATACAAGGTAAGGACATGTAGCCGATATCAAAGTTTCACAAGAT
The DNA here is from genome assembly GCA_029959085.1 of Nemophila menziesii. Classification (NCBI taxonomy): domain Eukaryota; kingdom Viridiplantae; phylum Streptophyta; class Magnoliopsida; order Boraginales; family Hydrophyllaceae; genus Nemophila; species Nemophila menziesii. The sequence continues at coordinate 92,101,585 of JARWIR010000002.1, forward strand.
GGGTCATTTACAAATAAATGGGAGCCAACAAGAGTGAGAATCATACAATAGGTCAAGGCATAGCAATTCTACCTCTATAATGTTTTTCTACTCGTCGGCGATTGAGGGAGAACCACGTGCTGTATAAGAGTCTATATTATGGTGTAGTGATTTATCGGAAACGGATAATGTAATTTTCTCCGATAACCTTGAATTCATCAAAGGTATTAGGTCATTGTGAATAGCAAATTGGTCGGTGCAACCGGTAGTGAAGAAAATAGGAGTTGGTAGAACAAGTTGGTTTGATCACGTTCCATCATCTCTTTAAGCGTTTCAAAAAATTAGCAGATCGTATTGCGAAGTAGGTTAGGCAAATGGATGGCGCGTGTACCACACAGATGGAACTACACAATCGTTTCTCGAGACTATGAATTAATTGATATAATGTGGTGTTCAATGGGTGAGTTCTGGTAAAAGAAAGAATATATTTTGAAGGTTGTATTAATAATAAATAATACCCTCTCCCTATTTTATTTGCCACATTTTCTAGTTTTTTCTCCACAATAATTGTCCTTTCACATTTTCAATGTAGCATTAATCATAATATTTTCTATTTTATCCTTGTCTTTTGATATACTTATATTTCGTTAAGAATTTTTTAAAAGTAATTAATAGGGCGAAACAACTGAATTTTAAATTAGTTGTGTGGAAATAATTAACTTTATTAATATGGGTGCTCAAGTCAAAAAATACACTTAAAATGGAAAGGAGAACATATTTACTCAACATTATATATATTGAAAACATCACTTACTGATTCAGGGGAAAGAAAATCCCAATTAATATTGCAAAATCGCATAAGATGTTTGTAACATAATGGGGTATGATGCACTTTTCAAAAACATCAATGATGTAATATGGTGTAGTTTAAAACATATACAAGAGGTTAATGTAGACTTACCCTAAATCCTTTTAGGTAAGAAATAATTAACCCTAACTCAGCGGTAAAGAAGACAAGGTTATGTAGATTTTTTTACTGATCATGATCCAGATTATTTTAGGAAAATCCATTTTGTAAATATACTCCCAGTAATTAATTGCATTTTGTTTAAGTTATTGTCTTATATATATATATCAGAATTGGTTGTCAATGTGAGACGAAGGTTGGCATTCACGATTAGGTGGAGTTCGAATAACAACATCAATGTTCTCTTGTGATGCTAATTCTTGATGTATGCTCTTAAAGTGTGTTAAGGAGGCAAGTTCATCCACAGCCACATATATATTGTCAACGTAAACCACCACATCAATTAATATAGATGCAACTGCAACTACTGGAATAACTTGTACGAGGTCAATTCCTTGGCTGAGTAACGATTTTAGGGTTTTGGCTGCAACTTTTGAGTTTAGAATATGTGTTTTAGCCTTGGATGGTTTAGTCATTGTCTTTACTGCCACTGACAACTCTTTCAATGCTTTCCCGCATTCCATGCTCATTTTCATTGAAGTTTCTTCAATTATTCCACGAATCTCCGTTGATCCTACCTACAATACATTTAATAGGAAAAGGGATCTTCATATCTCATTATATATTTAACTATGAAAAAGTATTAGTCTAATTAATTAACCTCAGATTTAAGGTAACTATTGATGGATTCAAACCGACAAGCACACTGTCTAGTGAGAGTCCCAATTTTGAGATATTGTTTCCATGGATGGCGATACATGAAAGCCCCATGAGCTGGCTCCCATCTTGCCAGATTAGCCTAATAAGTAACAAATTATATTTTTTTGATTAAGTGAATATAATGTATACTTCTTTCTTACAAAGTTGGATCTTTGATATATTTTGCTTACCAATACTTCTTCATTGCTTTTAGAATCCAATACGCTTTTGTAAGCGACAAGAAATGATTTGTTATGCTTGGAAAATGTACCCTCTGTTGTCTCGAGATACTCATCTCCGAAACCTGCAACTTGCAAATATTCTAGTGTAAAGAAAAAAGGATACTTAATTTCTTTTTGAGATGGTAAATATATTGTAATTAACTGTGGTATATCATTATATTTTAAATGCATGTGCAGCAGAGGTTAATCCATTTTTCGGGAGGCCGTAAAACTAAAAAAACAAGTAATGTTTAGGGTTTTAGACCTGAATTTATTATTGTGTGGTAATTTCTAGTTTGTGAATAAATTTAGGAACGATTTAGAGTTATCAGAATGAAAACTTTTTTTCTAATTTTTTTTTCTTCTGATTTTTTCTTTCATGCAAATTCTCACTGCCTTGAGAGCATCTTCCTACCCCACCCCTTTATGTCTGTCCGTGTGCGTATTAGTAATATTAGGCCAGAGCACAATTTTAACAAAATCGAGAAACCGTGTTAATTTTAACCAAACAGACTCAAAACATATGTTAATTTTACTTAGGTCAACCTTACCCATTAGGTTACCTTAGGATTTTTGGGTCCATATATTGTACATATATATTACCCAAGCTATTGGGTTGGGTTTACCCAAAGGGGAAAAACGAGAGCACTATCAAGTCCCTGATCAACCTAGGTTCAAACAAAATGTCAGATTCCGTTAAAGTTATGTAATGTATAAGACTACTTTGAATTGTAATGGATTGTAACTTATTTTAATTTATTTGATTTATGACTTCTTGGTTTGTAATATCGAAATTGTAACATTGATCTTTAGAAGTATAATGATATCAGTTTTTTCATTTTTGTCATTTTTTTTTTCAATTTTTTCACGCGTTAAAAAATGTTTGACTAATGTTGATTAACGTGGGTAAACCGAAAGGTAACCCGAATTAACCCTGTGTAACTTTTTTTACCCTACCCTTGGGTTACCCAACCAATTCCCTAAACTGAAACATATTACCCTTAATTTATCATAACTTCAAAACTGGGTAAAATTGACGCGTGCCTCCCCTAAGCAGGGCCGGTCATGACATTTTGGGGGTCCAAAGCGAACCTTAAAAAATGTGCCCCTAAAAAAATCTTATGTGTATTACAAATGATTATAATTTTTTACTTACTTAATTAATCAAATTTTTTTAATTAAAAGAAAATAAATAACATTTTTGTTTTGAGTTAGGCTAAAATTAGGTTTTTCAAATAAATAAAGTTATACTATATATGCAAAAAAATTAAAAGACCCTAAAAGTTATAAGAATTTGGGAGCCCAAGGCCATGGCCTCTCCTTAGGACCGGCCATGTCCCTAAGTAATATACAACTAAGGCACATGAAAAACAATTATTAAGAGCAAGAAGTTAAATAGTTTAAACATTTAATCCGGAAAAAAAATCCTCCACACAGACTAAGATGTCTTGGGATCAAAACTTATTGGAATCAAAAGGATTCCGAGTCTAAAGTGGCTCTCATATGTATTTTAAAAAAAATCTAATATGTCCAACCTTACCCATTAGGTTATCTTATAATTTTTTGGGTCCATGTATTGTACATATATATTACCCAAAACGAAAAACCGAGAGCACTATTAAGTCCCCGATCAACCTAGGTTCAAACAAAATGTCGGCTTATGTTAAAGTTATGTAATGTTAGACTCACTGGCGGACCTATGTTGGGCCTAGAGGGGGCTCAAGCCCCCCCTGACTTTTTTTTGTTTTTTATAATTTTTTTATTTAAAAATTAGTAACTTTACGTTTTATATTTTTTAATCCCAGTAATTTTCTTTAACCTTTACAAAACATTATTTCTTATAAATTACACAGTATTATTTCTACAAATATTATTTTAATATCAATTTTTTACGAATTATTCTGAATTCATTCGACAGTCACAACAATCCACTTCTTCACAAAAACTAAAAAATTCCAATAATTTTTTTTTTGTTTAAGAAGAATTTGGTTAATATTTTTATAATGCAATGGATATTATTTTTATTGACTACCTAAAATGTATTTTAATATTGGTATTTACGTAAATAATGTGCTAGTATTACATAACTTTAGAAAAGAGATGATGTACCTAAGTTTACTATACACCCTAAAAAAAAATTCGGGAGCATTGTCCCCGAACCCCCATATATTTTAAGCCCCTCCTCAAATTTTATCCTGGATCCGCCCCTGGTTAGACTGCTTTGGATTGTAATGGATTGTAACTTATTTTGAATTATTCGATTTATGACTTCTTGGTTTGTAATGTCAAAATTGTAACTTTGATCTTTAGAAATATAATGATATAAGTTTTTTTTATTTTTTTTACAATTTTTTCATCCGTTAAAAAATGTTTGACTAATGTTGATTAACGTGGGTAAACCAAAAGGTAACCCGAATTAACCTGTGTAACTTTTTTTTACCCTACCATTGGGTTACCCAAGCAATTCCATAAACCAAAATATATTACCCTTGATTTATCATAACTTCAAAACCAGGTAAATCTGATCCGTGCCTTCCCTAAGCAGGGCCTGTCCCAGTGGCAGACATACAATCACATGAAGGTGGGCTGAAGCCCACCTAAAACTTAAAAGAAAAAAAATTAATGGGCTTAGATTATAATTATAGTTAGGTTTAATTATAATTAGGTTTTTTATTTTTACTACATATTAATTAGTATTTAAACCCTTAATCTAACAATAGATTTAATAAAATCTTTACCTTTTATTCTATCAAATTATTAAAAAACTCGTAAAGGTCAACTATAATTTCTAGAGAATTTTTATTTTCTTTTATTTATTAGGAAACACTTATCATTGATATTTTATATTTATATTTTATGTCATATTTAGTAAATAGCCTTTAAAAAAATCGGGTCGTTGCCCTCGAACCCCCTCTTATATTAAATCCCCCTACACAACACCTTCTAAGTCCGACACTGGCCGGTCCTGACATTTTGGGGATCCAAAACAAATCTTAAAAAATGGGCCCCTCAAAAAATCTTATGTGTATTACAAATAATTTTTTTTTTTACTTAACTTAATTAAACAAATTTTTTTAATAAAAAATAACGGACTAACATTTTTATTTTGAGTTAGGCTAAAATGAGGTCTTTTAAATAGAAAAAGTTATAGAAAATCAAAAGACGCTAAAAGTTATAAGAATTGGGGGCCCAAGGCCAAGGCCATGGCCTCTTTGGCCTCTCCTCAGGACCGGTCATGCCCTAGGTAATATACAACTAAGGCACATGAAAAACAATTATTAAGAGCAAGAAGTTAAATATTTAGGGTTCGAATCTCCTCCCTGAACATGGGTAACCTAGTTCTGATTAAGTGGGAATATGCATGAGGAGGTGTGTATATTTCCCATAAGATCAGTCGTGGTGCGTGAAAGCTGGCCCGGACATATATCAAAAAAACGAAAAAGTTAAATAATTTAAACATTTAATTCGGAAAAAAAATTCATTCGTACATATCAAGAGGTTTTGGAATCAAAACTTATTGAAATCAAAAGAATTTCAAGTATAAAGTGGCTCTCATATAAATTTTAAATAAAAAAATCTAATATGTCAAAGAAGAAACCCGGAGAAATGAGTAGTATGCTTTACTTTGGTATTATTAGAAGTTATACTTACATTGAAGAAAAGTTGCCAGCTTGTCAATGTTGATAGCGATGAGGTTGTGAAGGTCTTCACCAGCCCAAACAGGAGAAACAAAAATGGAAACAATAACGCAAATTGATGCACCAATAGCTATAGTGGATAGCCTTTTCTGAGCCAACTCAAGTATTTCATTGGTTCGATAACCAGATATCGATACGAAACAAAATGTCAATATGAATATTAACAATCCATAGTCATATCTTGCCTTCACACTTGGGAAAAATCTTATGAAAGTGGAAGCAGCAGCTGCAACAACCATATATAGATACACACAATGTGAATAAGTATAATTCTTTGTTTTATTCTCAAAAAAGGTAATAAAATGTATTATTACCTTGTAGGAAGACAAAGAGGGATAGTAGAATTGGTTCGCCAACTTTACCAGTTAGAGTAGCCAAGTGATGTGCTCCAATCCCAAGAGCACCAGCTAGCAATGTGGCTAGTCCCCTATTTAAGCCTTTCCCCAGTGTTGCACCTAAGAAATTATCATAATATTTCATGGTAATGATTTATTATGATTATAATAATAGATTAGCGAAAAATTAATTATATTACTTACCAACAGAGTATTCAAAGACTACAACAACAGTCATTACAGCCCACATTGCAGAGCCACCAAAATTGTTGTAAAGTGGTTGAAAGTAGTACAATAATGAAACTAAAGTAAGTGCTAGCCCTACTTTAAGCGAATGTATCACTCTTCTAGGGTCATCTTTCGCTATCTTCTTAATTTGTCTACCAAAACCCTTCACCTTCGCTAGTAAAACTTTGAGCCATAACCATGACCATGCACATGCACGATCCTCTTCTTCTGTAGCTTTCTCAACATGACTTGCACATATTATTTCCATCATGAATAAATGAAAGTGAAGATAGCTAGTTAGACATGTTGGAAAATGTTTAGTGCTCACTAATTTATAAGAGCTACTCAAGAATATAGATGGACACTTTTTTCAATCTTTATTTGTACGATGGAAGTACAAAGAAGGTTTACTAAGACAAGGGGTTGAGATTGCATGGTGATTAAAGACTTAACAATAAACATCAACTGTCATATAGCAACAACCGTGCTTCTTGTAAACTATTACTCATTAAATTTTATATATGTAATTGAAGTTTAATTAATCGTACACGAGCTGAATATCGTGGTTTTGTGCCCATTAATTGCACATTACACAGGAAATAAATTTATTTTTGAAGAATATATATATATATGTGGATATATATATTATGTGAAGTGTTATGTTTTAATAGGCTGATTACTTATTGATGTGGCATTGACGTGGCTTGATCTCGTGCGCTTGATCTTATTACCATCGGATGGCTCACATTCGCTCATGATCTTTGTCTCTTATATAAGGGAAAGTGGGTTGACCGAAGTCATAACCCTTACTCTCTCGTCTTCCGCGTTCTCTCTCGTTTCTAATACACTAAACCCTAGTTTTGTAGAAGATCAACCTCTGATTCTTCTTGTAATCGATTAGATAGCTTCTTGATAGTAACATCTCGTGTAATTTGTGATAATCATCTTGATTAATCACTAGATAGCCTTATTCATCTGTTTAGGGTTCGAGAGTTAGATTAGAAGTGGTATTCATTCGATTGTGTGGTTTTGTATTGTAAGGTGAACTGAAATATTGTATCTCTTGTGTTTTCTAGTAGCCGAGCACCTCTCATCGGAGCTCAACGTGGATGTAGGTCTGATTTGGACTGAACCACGATAAAATCTGTGTTCTTACTTTCTCGCTTTAATTTCTTGTGTGTGTGGTTAATGAGTTGTGGGATTTGAGGATTAATATTGATAGGAAAATTACAACAGTGGTATCAGAGCTTGATTATTAATCTTGGGCTATCAGATTAAGGTTTCAAATCGGTGTTCTTGGAAAATTAGGGTTCCGCCTAATTTCATCTCGAGGGTTTTATTACGATCTCTCTCCGTTCTTGTTTAATTCATACAATGACTACCTCTACACGAATTGATATGTCCGTGTTCGATGGTAAGATGGATTTCGGTGTTTGGCAGAAAAAGATGAAGGTTCTACTCTCCCATCATAAAGTGGGAAGTGCTCTTATTGAGGACATTAAAGAGTGGCGTGAAGGTGAACTTGACAAAGAAGCACAAATCAAAGAAGAAGCGTATAATATCCTCTTCTTGAATCTTTCTGACTCTGTCATTCGACAGGTTGATGGTGCTGATACAGCTCTTGAGCTGTGGGGTAAACTCGAAACTCTCTATGCCTCTAAATCTGTTCCTAATCTTGCTTTCTTGAAAGGTTCTTTGTTTAATTATAAAATGGATGTTTCTAAATCTATTGATGAGAATTTAGATGAATTTACTAAGATGTCCCTTGTTCTGAAAGGAACCACTATGGCCTTAGATGACACTAGTAAATGTATGATCCTTTTGAATGCTATACCTGAATCTTTTCAAGTTGTGAAAGATGTGTTTCAATATGCTAGTACTGTCCCTACTTATGATCAAGTTGTTACTGCTCTTAAGACCCGAGAAAATGAATTAAAGTCCCTTAAAAGAACTGGAATTAACATGTATGTTAACCCTAGAACAGATACTACTCAATCACTTGACTTAGCTAAGAATAAGAAAGGAAAGAAAACCACTAGTTCTAAGAATAAAGAAACTAGGAAGTGTTTTCACTGTGGGAAAGCTGGACACTTAAAGAAAAATTGCTATAAGTTGAAAAACAAGTTGAATAATAATGAATCTAATATAGCTAGTATGCCTAAGACTACTGATGATGTATTTGAAGTCCTGAATGTGAGTAATTTGTCTGAGCATGCTAGTTGGATACTTGATTCTGGTTGTACCTTTCACATGTGTCCCATACTTGAATTATTTCATGACTTGTCTTATGTGAACAATGAAACTGTATATATGGGGAATAACAACACTTGTGAGGTTAAAGGTATTGGGAAGATTAAATTGAGAATGGGTTCTGGGAAATGTATTGAATTGACTAATGTGAGATATATTCCTGATTTGAAAAGAAATTTAATTTCTTTGGGTGCTTTAGATGATCTTGGTTGTGTTTCCAATGTTTCTAAAGGTGTTATTCATGTTTATAAGAATGGTAAATTGCTTTTATCTGGTGTTAAACATGCTGGTCTATATGTTCTTGATGGTACTCATATAATTGGTTCTGTGAATTCTGTTACTAATGCTTCATCTCAGGCTACCACTGAAAAGTGGCATTTAAGGCTAGGGCATATGAGTCAACAAGGACTCAGTGTCCTTAGCAAACAAGGTATGCTTGGAAAAGACACAGTTGGGGACCTTCCCTTCTGTGAGACTTGTGTGTTGGGTAAACAACATAGGGTAAGTTTCAAGCCTGGAACTCATACTTCCAAGGCTTGTCTTGAATATGTTCATGCAGACCTTTGGGGTCCTGAGAGGTATGATGCTCATGGTAATTTCAAATACTTCCTTTCTTTAGTTGATGACTTTAGTAGGAGGGTCTGGACCTTCTTACTTAAAACTAAAGATGAAACTTTTCAAAAAATCAAAGAATGGAAGTGTTTGGAAGAAAATCAAACTGGTTTAACTTTAAAAGTTTTGAGAACTGATAATGGTCTTGAATTTTGTAACACTGAGTTTGATTTATATTGTAAGACTAATGGAATTTTGAGACACAGGACAGTCAGGCATACACCACAACAAAATGGTGTAGCTGAGAGGATGAACAGGACACTCCTTGAGAAAGTCAGATGTATGCTCTTCACCTCGGGCTTACCCAAAGAATTTTGGGGAGAAGCTCTTTACACAGCCACATATCTTGTGAATAGGAGTCCAAACAGGTCCATAGGACTTAAGACTCCTATGGAAATTTGGAAGGGGCAAAAACCAAACCTATCTTTTCTTAAACCCTTTGGGTGTGCAGCTTATGCACACACAAAGGAGGGTAAGTTAGATCCTAGGTCTATCAAATGCATAATGTTGGGTTATCAAAACCAACATGGTGTAAAGGGTTATAGACTGTGGGAAAAAGACAGTAGGGGTTTCAAAGTTATTGTTAGTAGAGATGTGATTTTTGATGAACTAACATTTCCTTTCAAAAATGGTACAGGTACAGGTGATGATGACTTACCTGAACCTGCACAACCTCAACAAGTGATGGGAATAGAGAAAGAGGTGGAGTCTGAGTCTTCCAGTCCAGTTGATGATCATGGAGATGCACCAAGCCCTCCCCATGATGAAGCTGAAGCTACTGAGGACAATGAGGGTGAGGAACATCCTCCTGAGTCTTCAACAGGGCAACTTCAGAACTATCAACTCACCAGAGATAGGACTAGAAGGGAAACCAGAGCTCCTTCAAGATACTCATATGCTGACCTTGTATATACAGCCTTGAATGCTTCAGTTGAGGTCACAAACTCTGAACCAACATCCTATATGGATGCTATGGAGGCAGAGGATAGGATACAGTGGGAAAAGGCTATGAAGGAAGAGATTAAATCACTACATGATAACAACACCTGGGTTCTCACTGAACTACCTCAGAAACAAAAGGTGGTGGAGTGTAGGTGGTTGTTTAAGCTCAAAGAAGGCATCTCTGAGACTGACCCTCCAAGGTATAAAGCTAGATTGGTGGCAAAAGGCTATACTCAAAGGGAAGGTATTGATTTCAATGAAATTTTCTCTCCTGTGGTTAAGTTTAAGACTATTAGGGCTATGTTAGCTTTTGCTGCTTGTTATAACCTTGAGATTGAGCAATTAGATGTTAAGACTGCTTTTTTGCATGGTGACTTAGATGAAACAATTTTCATGAGACAACCTGAGGGTTTTATTGACCCTAAATTGCCTGATCATGTATGCTTACTGAAAAAATCCCTTTATGGTTTAAAACAGTCCCCTAGACAATGGTATAAGAAGTTTGACTCATTTATGCTTAAATGTGACTATGTAAGATCTGATTATGATGCTTGCTTGTATCTATCTGTTAAAACTAATCATCATGTATATGTTTTACTCTATGTTGATGATATGCTCATTATTTCTAAGTCCCTTAAGTATATATCTGAGTTAAAGAGTAAACTTAGTAAGGAATTTGATATGAAAGATCTTGGAAATGCTAAGAAAATCTTAGGGATGATGATTGATAGAGATAGAGATAAATGCATGATTAAGCTTCACCAGGAACCTTATTTGAGAAAAGTAATTTCAAAATTTGGTAGCTTGAATTGCAAAACTGTTATGACTCCTTTGGCTGGTCATTTTGTTTTATCTAAACATTTGTGCCCCAAGTCTCAGTCTGATATTCTTAAGATGGATAATGTCCCATATGCTAATGTTATAGGGTCCCTAATGTATGCCATGATTAGTACTAGACCAGATTTGTCCTTTGCTATATCTTTATTGAGCAGGTACATGTCAAATCCTGGTTGGGATCATTGGTGTGCTCTTAAACATGTTCTTGCATATGTTGGAAGTACTTTGAGTGTTGGACTGTGTTATGGAAATCATAATATACCTTTTGAGTTAGTTGGATATGTAGATTCAGATTTTGCTGGAGATAGAGACTCAAGAAAGTCTACTACCTCTTACTGTTTCACTCTTGGAGGTAATTGTATTTCTTGGAAGTCTCAACTTCAACCCTTAGTGGCTTTGTCCACTACTGAGGCTGAATATGTGGCTATAACTGATGCTTCTAAAGAAGCAATTTGGCTTCAAAATCTGTTATCTGAAGCATGTATTGTGAAGGGTAAGGCTACTATATTCTCTGACAGTCAAAGTGCAATTCAATTGAGTAAAAACCCAGTATATCATGAAAGGACCAAACATATTGATGTTAAGTATCATTATATAAGAGATATACTGGCTAGTGGTGAAGTTAAGTTGTTGAAAGTGGCTACTGAGGATAATCCTGCTGATTTTGGTACTAAAATTGTTACTAATGTCAAGTTCAAGCATTGCTTGGATTTGCTTTCTATTTGTTGATATTTTGCAGGTGGTTTGAGCTGAGATGATGATAGAGATGGTTTAGGCTGGCTAGAAATCCTTGAGGTGCAGTTTCAGGTGGAGGTGGAGGAGTAACACTTCAAGGTGGAGATTGAAGAATATATATATATATGTGGATATATATATTATGTGAAGTGTTATGTTTTAATAGGCTGATTACTTATTGATGTGGCATTGACGTGGCTTGATCTCGTGCGCTTGATCTTATTACCATCGGATGGCTCACATTCGCTCATGATCTTTGTCTCTTATATAAGGGAAAGTGGGTTGACCGAAGTCATAACCCTTACTCTCTCGTCTTCCGCGTTCTCTCTCGTTTCTAATACACTAAACCCTAGTTTTGTAGAAGATCAACCTCTGATTCTTCTTGTAATCGATTAGATAGCTTCTTGATAGTAACATCTCGTGTAATTTGTGATAATCATCTTGATTAATCACTAGATAGCCTTATTCATCTGTTTAGGGTTCGAGAGTTAGATTAGAAGTGGTATTCATTCGATTGTGTGGTTTTGTATTGTAAGGTGAACTGAAATATTGTATCTCTTGTGTTTTCTAGTAGCCGAGCACCTCTCATCGGAGCTCAACGTGGATGTAGGTCTGATTTGGACTGAACCACGATAAAATCTGTGTTCTTACTTTCTCGCTTTAATTTCTTGTGTGTGTGGTTAATGAGTTGTGGGATTTGAGGATTAATATTGATAGGAAAATTACAACAATTTTGATCCACGGTTGTTCTTAGCCAATAGAAGCGATTACTCATTGAGTCATTGAGAAAAAACATAACCCAGCAATTAAAAAAACAATATAATAAAATTACATTTTGGGGCTATATTATGTTGTTACATATCGCAGTAATAAACTAAATTTACTTTTAAAGATATTAATAATAATAATAATAATAATAATAATAATAATAATAAATAAATAAATAAATAAATAAATAAATATAATAATGGTGGTCCACTACAAAAATTGTTGACTAATAAGGTTAATAAGTAAATTTAATCTTACGATATTGTTTGACCCTAGAATCTTATTATCTTTTAAAAGTCTAATTTTTAGTCCTTGGTTACAGATTTTTAGTCTCATTGGCCTACTTATTCTTTATATCTTGACAATGTCTTTTAATTAATTAATGCTTGGTTTAAACAGCAATAAAACATTTTAATGTTTTTCCAGATTTGGGTTTTGGAACAGATAAATGAAGAATCAAACAGCAAGCAAGATAACAATTTAAAGGAGATTTCACACTGTCCTCCAGCTTAGAGGGGCTTCTTTTTCACAAATATTGTACATGGTCGAGAGCCTCTTGCTCCCCACATGCATGAATGATGATCGACATACACTTAAGGAATTATTCCTGATTTTAACCCGTGTCAGAAATATACCTCTTCCATAAATTTGTTACCTCTAATAAATTGTAAAGTATATGTTCTTGGACCGTGTTAAACTTTCAAGGATTTCATTTTATGAAACCTTAAGGATGAAACTCTAAACCAACGGTCACCTTTGCTTCCAGTTTAGTCGTGCATTTCGGAAATCTTTTGTTGTGTGGGTATCTTTAGATATACAAACATGGTTATCTGTCTCATGAAATGTTACTCGTTAAAATCTGTGAAAATGCTCCTAAACGTGCATTAGATTCGGGCATCACTTTCGCATATTGCCACTTGCGAGTACGTAGGGATATGATTTGTTTATTTCTACATGTTTTTTTTCGTTGGTCTTCTATCATGTACCGCTATTTTTCTTTTATAAATTGGAGAGTTATATATTATAAAAAATGGATCAAAAGATTTCATGCTCATAGAAAAGTGTCCGAATCACGAGTATATATTATAATAGAGTAATGATATATACACTGTAAGCAATTATATTCGAGTGATGGATTGGTAGTTATTGAACTAATAAGTATAAACGTATGTCATGAGTTATTAAAATAGACATTTAGAATTATACTATTTATTCTTATCCGTCTTGATGGAATAATTTTCCACTCTTTTCTCAACATAATAAAGTAGAGAACCTGAATAGCTTGCCATATCCGTTAGAACTCTCTTGAAAACACTAATCGTACCTTACTTTTTTTAAGTTGCTTAAGATTATAATCACTATCAAATATTGAAAGACCTTATATCACTACTGGAAATGCGGTGTTTCGCGACGACACGCGTCGTCGCGAAACCATCGACATTCGTCGCTAATCTTGTTTAGCGACGACATGTCGTCGCTAACTTGTCGTCTCTATCCAGGCGTCGCTAATTCGTGATTAGCGACGCCAAATAGTGTTTTCGTGACTAGTTCCTTTGGAATTTACCCACGAGGATTGGCGTCGCGGATTTATTGAATTCGCTACGACATGTTAGCGACGACATGTCGTCGCTAATTCAATAATTAGTTTTTATTTAATTTTTTATCGAATTTAATTTTCTTTTTTTTTAAATTAAATAGCGACAAACGTTGGCGACGGACATGTCGTCGCTAATAATTGTTATTATTATTATTTTTTTTTTTACATTTTATCGAAAATCATTATTTATTTATTTTATTTAATGGTTTAGCGACGACAAGGGTCGTCGCTATTCGTTTTTTATTTTTTTATTTTTTTATTTTTTATTTTTGTTTTTTTTATTTTTTTATTTTTTTTTACTTTTTTATTTTTCTTTATTATTTAAATTTTAGTTTTTATTATTATTTTGATTTTAAATATAATACAAAATTATAAATAAATAAAAATCCAATAAAACATATAAAATACGATAATTCCATTCAAATAGTAAACGTGAAATAAATAAAGTCAACATCAAACGAGTCAAAGTCAAAGTCAAAGTCAAACATACGGAAATAAATAAAGTCTTAAACATACAAACCAACCAAATTAAAAAAAAAATAACTTAATCATCATTCAAATTCGGATCTTCTCCATCTCCTCTTCTCTCCTCATCTTCTCTCTCTTCATCTCGTCTAGTGGGCCCGGGTTTGCTGATCGGCTGCATTCCATTAGCGATTCTCATCCCGTTTAATGCCTCGAAAAGAGTCTCTGCCATGCTCGGGGGTTGACTCGGCCGACTAGAAGAAGATGTGGGCCCGGGTGATGCGGAGGATGGATCCGGTATCGGTGGAAGATTTTGAGCCGCGCGAAACTCGTTCATCCCATCCAGAACCGCCTTAAGCAGCTCATCGTTCTCCCTGTCCGGCTGTGTAGGAGTCCTGGCTCGTTTCCGGACCGGACCAATGGTAGGCACCCAGTGTTTAGTCTTGGGTGGGTGTAGGACCTCCATGATCGTCTCGAGCATGGCATCCATCTGCTCCTGGATGCTAACTTCAGTACCCTCCGTTCCGGCCTGCACAACCTTCTTCTTCATCTTCTCCCGAAGAACACCCTGCAATTAGATTTCAATTTAAAAATAAATTAGATTAAGTAAAAAAAAAATTTAAAATAAAAAAAATTTAAATCAATTTTTTTTTTAAAAAGACTTACACTAGCTCTCTCCAAACGCTGATCACGCCAGCTATCCGTAGCCGCATCATATGAAAGGTGGTCGAAATAGCCGCATAAAGGAGGAAGATCCATCTCCTCCTGGGTCTCGTCATCTGTAAATGTTAACGGCTCTTTCGTCACCGTCTTCAGCTTCCCCTGGACAGTATACAATAACAAATTTTAATAAGTTAACAACTAAATTAAATTAAATACTAAATTATATTTTAATTTTTAAAACTTATACCTCAATAATCACCTCCCGGGTCTGTGACCAGTTCCTTGACCCCGCCTTGCTCGGAACTGACTGCTGCTCTCGATTCTTCTTGTTTATATCAGCCTGACTCTGTTACAAATAAAAAAGAAGTAGTTATAAAATTAATTAAAAAAAATGTATAAAATAATTAATAAATTATTTTTTTCTACCTGTTTCGCCAAGTCATCCCACATCTTCTTCGTCGCCTCCCAAATCACCGGGTCAACATCTGGTGGAATTTCACCCGTGTAGTAGTAGTCGTTCTTCAAATCCGACTTGTATCGCCTGTAGGCTCCGGATGTCATCGCAGTCAATCTCTTAGTGATCTCGTCCCAATCGCTTCGCCTCCTCCACTCCTCTAAATCAAAAAATTGATGAAGTCGCTGCAAAACTACCCCTTTGTTATGGTCGGGGACCTCTTTCCATTCTTTGTAGCACGGGGGAACAGCATCTCGAACAGCATTACCAGCCACCTGACCCACGTGTTTGCTATATGGGCCGACGAAGTTCCAGGTGCCGTCTATGACAGAAAAGTCAACTGGAATGGGCCAGCCGACTCTCTTCAGGGTCTCCTGAGCTGTCCGGATAGAGGTGGCAGCTTTCGGTCTCCTTTTTTTACGTTCACCTGTTTTAGTGAAAAATACTTAGTAACTACATATTTTTTTAAGTGATAAATAAACATTAATTGAATTTTTTATTACCCGATGGTTGGTTACAGTCAGCATTCGAACGTGGTGGACCCCTCGGGGGATCGTTACCCATCCCATCTCCATCGTGACTCCTACCCATGACAGCAGCCATCTATAAAATTTCATAAAATTGCATTTAAGTCCTAAATTTTTTTAAAATTTGCAAATAAGTCCTATTTTTTAAAATTTACATTTAAGTCCAAATTTTTTTAAAATTTGCAAATAAGTCCTATTTTTTTAAAAATTGCATTTTAGTCCCATTTTCTTTTAAAATTTGCAAATAAGTCCTATTTTTTTAAAAATTGCATTTTAGTCCCATTTTCTTTTAAAATTTGCAAATAAGTCCTATTTTTTTAAAAATTGCATTTTAGTCCCATTTTCTTTTAAAATTTGCAAATAAGTCCTATTTTTTTAAAAATTGCATTTTAGTCCCATTTTCTTTTAAAATTTGCAAATAAGTCCTATTTTTTTAAAAATTGCATATAAGTCCAAATTTTTTAAAATTTGCAAATAAGTCCAAATTTTTTTAAAATTCGCATATTAGTCCAATTTTTTTAAAATAAGTCCATTTTTTATAAAATTGCATTTTAGTCCTCTTTTTTTATAACATTGCATTTTAGTCCTTAATCATACAAAACTGCATTTTAGACCTTAAACATACAAATCAAACATATTGCAGATAGGTCCCTATATCTTAAAACACAATCAAAGATCAATAACATACCAACTATTACATTAAAGTTACAAATATCATACCAAAACCCTAATTTTTATCAAATTCCAATTACATGTTGTTATTTAACACCAAAAAATTACCAAACAACCCAGAAACATACACATAATTCTCGGATTTCATCAAACAACTAAAAACATTCATGAATTTTTACAAGAAAAAAAAAATTAAAAATAAAAAAATTGCAAGTTTGATCCGGAAATTGGAACCTGTTACGTAGAAATGGTGTAGATTTCGTCCATGAATCCATGCCAAGAAGAAGGAATCATACAAAAAAAACACAAGAGAAAATATTAGAAATTAAAAAAAAAAAATCAAAAAAGGTGAGATTAGAAGGTGTATTTGGACTAGAATCATTACCTGGACGTTGGATTAGGTGTTGTTTCACCTCGGAATAGCTTGGCTATGGCGGATATGGAGCTTTTGGGAGTGTTTTGGGTGTTTGTGTTTGGCAGAAATGAGCCTCGGTGTAGGGTTTTATAGAAAAATTGATTAGCGACGACACGGGTCGTCGCTAATCTTGGGATGTTGTCGCGAATTTGATACACGTGGCGCCCCACGTACACACGCCCCTTGCGTGTCTTAGCTTAGCGACGACACGTCGTCGCGAAATTTTGGATAGTCGTCGCTAATTTTAGTGGGCGGGAAAGTTGACCGCCCTTGATGACCAATAGAATTTTTAATTATTTATTAGCGACGACAAACCCTTTGAATGTCGTCGCGAATAATTAGCAACGACATTCAAAGGTTAAATGTCGTCGCTAATCCACTTGAATGTCGTCGCTATTTTTTTTTTTTTTTTTTTTTTTTAAATTTTCATTTTTTTTTTAATATTTGGGGGTTTAATATGCTTACCCTTTCTTGTATTTTTTTTTGAGTTGTTTTTGGTTCCTTTTCACATTCTTAATTGGTTGTTCGGGGTGTTTAGTCAAGTGTTATTGGTCAAACTTGGTTGTTCGGGGTGTTTAGTCAAGTGTTATTGGTCAAACTTGGTTGTTCGGGGTGTTTAGTCGAGTGTTTATGGTCAAACTTGGGTATTCATGGTCAAAGTTAAGTGTTTAGAGTCAAAGTTAAGTGTTTAGAGTCAAAGTTAAGTGTTTAGAGTCAAAGTTAAGTGTTCATGGTCAAAGTTAAGTGTTTATGGTCAAAGTTGAGTGTTTATGGTCAAAGTTAAGTGTTCATGGTCAAAGTTGAGTGTTTATGGTCAAAGTTAAGTGTTTATGGTCAAAGTTGAGTGTTTAGATTCAAAGTTAAGTGTTTAGAGTCAAAGTTAAGTGTTTAGAGTCAAAGTTAAGTGTTTAGAGTCAAAGTTAAGTGTTCATGGTCAAAGTTAAGTGTTTATGGTCAAAGTTGAGTGTTTATGGTCAAAGTTAAGTGTTTAGAGTCAAAGTTAAGTGTTCATGGTCAAAGTTAAGTGTTTATGGTCAAAGTTAAGTGTTCATGGTCAAAGTTAAGTGTTTATGGTCAAAGTTAAGTGTTTAGAGTCAAAGTTAAGTGTTCAGAGTCAAAGTTAAGTGTTTAGAGTCAAAGTTAAGTGTTTAGAGTCAAAGTTAAGTGTTCATGGTCAAAGTTAAGTGTTTATGGTCAAAGTTGAGTGTTTATGGTCAAAGTTAAGTGTTTAGAGTCAAAGTTAAGTGTTTAGAGTCAAAGTTAAGTGTTCATGGTCAAAGTTAAGTGTTTATGGTCAAAGTTGAGTGTTTATGGTCAGTTAAGTGTTTAGAGTCAAAGTTAAGTGTTCATGGTCAAAGTTAAGTGTTTATGGTCAAAGTTGAGTGTTTATGGTCAAAGTTAAGTGTTTAGAGTCAAAGTTAAGTGTTCATGGTCAAAGTTAAGTGTTTATGGTCAAAGTTAAGTGTTTATGGTTAAAGTTGAGTGTTTATGGTCAAAGTTAAGTGTTTAGAGTCAAAGTTAAGTGTTCATGGTCAAAGTTAAGTGTTTATGGTCAAAGTTGAGTGTTTATGGTCAAAGTTAAGTGTTTAGAGTCAAAGTTAAGTGTTCATGGTCAAAGTTAAGTGTTTATGGTCAAAGTTAAGTGTTCATGGTCAAAGTTAAGTGTTTATGGTCAAAGTTAAGTGTTTAGAGTCAAAGTTAAGTGTTCAGAGTCAAAGTTAAGTGTTTAGAGTCAAAGTTAAGTGTTTAGAGTCAAAGTTAAGTGTTCATGGTCAAAGTTAAGTGTTTAGAGTCAAAGTTAAGTGTTCATGGTCAAAGTTAAGTGTTTACGGTCAAAGTTAAGTGTTTACGGTCAAAGTTAAGTGTTTATGGTCAAAGTTAAGTGTTTAGAGTCAAAGTTAAGTGTTTATGGTCAAAGTTGAGTGTTTATGGTCAAAGTTAAGTGTTTAGAGTCAAAGTTAAGTGTTCATGGTCAAAGTTGAGTGTTTATGGTCAAAGTTAAGTGTTCATGGTCAAAGTTAAGTGTTTATGGTCAAAGTTAAGTGTTTAGATTCAAAGTTAAGTGTTTAGAGTCAAAGTTAAGTGTTCATGGTCAAAGTTAAGTGTTCATGGTCAAAGTTAAGTGTTTAAAAACCATCAAAATGTGTTAATACAAATAAACCAAAATAAAACCTAATCACTATCATATCCACTAATAACTATGGGTTCATCATCGCTATCAACCTCTATAGGTTCTTCTTCATCACCGTATTCATCCAAGGTGTCATCATGAATTTCCTCATTCTCATCAATAACCGTATCAAAAGACAAATCAATAAAAAAATGAGCAGGATCAATCTCGATCTCCTCGGTGGATGCCAGTGGCATGCTGATGTTCTCGTTCCCCGTGCTATCCAATGGTATGCTGATGCTCTCATTTCCAGTAGGGAGTGATTCCGAACCCCATAACTCAGGACTCCATCCGTGACGATCGTTTATTTCCCAAACGGCTTTCCACCCTTTCATTGATTTCTTTGAACTAATCTCGTCGATGTAAAACACTTTCTTGGCCTGCGATGCTAAAATGTATGGTTCGTCAGCCCACTCAAACTTTGTTGTGTTGATAAATGTTACCCCATGTTCTTGCCTCGATCCAGACTTTTTATACCACTTACAGACAAATAACACAACCGAGCACCCTCCAGTGTACATAACCTCCAAGATTTTGATTAATTCCCCATAATAGGGTTCTTCATTGTAAATGGTTCATCGTATAAGTGTATCACCAAGTGGATCATTATATCAAAAAACGCGGGAGGTAAAATCATTTCTAGCCTACACATAAGTTCAACCACCTTCTTCTTTCCCGATACTAACTGTTTCCTGCTTAGATTTTTATTGCAAACGACTCTAAACACGTTCGCTAACCCAATAAACACATCACTAATCGCTTTGTCTTCAATAAGCCCGGGGAGACTAGCCACGAAAAGATATTGCATCATCACGTGACAGTCGTGAGATTTCATGCCGATAATCTTACCCGTATCACTTTGAACATTGTTTCTCATACTAGATGCAAAACCGTCGGGAAACTTCTGTGCCTTCAGCCAGTCAAGAAAAATAGTCCGCTTTTCCGGTGTTAGAGTGTACTTTCCCCGTTTCAATATTTTTTTACCATTTCTCTCAGTCAACCACAATTCTTTTCTAATCTTCAATTTCTCAAGATCCAGTCTCGCTTTCACGTTATCTTTGTTAACTTTCCCATCAAGACCTATAACTGTACCGAGGAGAGCATCACACACGTTTTTCTCGCAATGCATAACGTCAATGTTATGTTTCAACAGGTTTTCAGACCAATAAGGTAAACGATAAAAAATACTCTTTTTCTTCCAATTGAATCGCCGGTTAACATCTTGCTTCACGATCTTTCCCCCAAAATCCTTGTGTTTACCGGGAAACACAATTGGAAGCCCATCTAACTGTGTCTGAATACTTGCAGGACTATATTTCTTCGGTGGGCGCCTATCATCGGGTTCCTTGTACAAAACACGTTCGCTTCTAAATGGATGTCCGGCAGGTAACCAACGTCTATGGTCAAAGTAAACAATCCCTTTGTTCACACTCAATGACGGAGTATGATCCATGCATTCGGGACAAGCTTTGTAACCTTGACCCGACCATCCCGAAGTGTATGACCTAGCGGGGAAATCATTAGTGGTAGACAACAAACAAACCTTCATCGTAAACTCTTCTTTCTTGTGGGCATCATACGTAACGATCCCATTATCCCACAACTCTTCCAACTCATCTATAACAGGACGAAGAAAGACATCCATGTCCTTACCGGGTGAACGGGGTCCCGGAATCAACAAACAAAGCTGGAAAGTGGTCTCCTTCATGCATACCCACGGGGGCAAGTTATATACGGTTAATATGACTGGCCACATGCTATACGAGTTGTTCTGCATAGAGAAAGGACAAAACCCATCGATTCCAAGACCCAGATATACGTTACGAGGTTCACTAGCAAACTCAGGGTGTAGCGCTGCAAATCTCTTCCAACTATCACCATCAACCGGATGACGCAACACATCCGGATCTGCACTGTTACCGGTATGGTGCCAAATCATGTCTTCAGCGGTGTGCTTTGAAGCGAATAGTCGCTGTAATCTAGGAGCAATCGGAAAATATCGAAGCTTCTTATGCGGTACTTTGATACCCTTCTTTGGGTCCCATCTAGATTCGTTACAAACTGGACACTTGTCAAGGTCTTTGTTTTCTTTGTAATAAATAACACAATCGTTCAAACAAACGTCGATGGTAACATACCCCATACCCAAACTTTTCAACTTCTTGTTGCATGCTTCATAAGATTCGGGCAAATTGTGAGGTTTAGGCAAAATACGACCCAACAGCTCCAGTAGCTCGGTGAATGAGGTGTTAGTCCATTTGTTCTTTACTTTTACGTGCATTAGCTTGGCAATAAAATTCAACGAACCCATCGATTCACAACCAGGAAATAATTCTGTCTCCAGTTCTTCGAACAACGTGTCAAAACTGCTTCGACTTGGAATATGTACATCTCTCATCTCGGTGTCTCCCGGATGTCCACCAACATCGTAACTCTGTCTCACATCGTCATAAACATGCTGGATTTCATTTACTATAACTGGATCTTTACTTGCAGGGGGTGTATGTGTTTGTATCTCTTCCTCACCGTGTTTTGTCCAAACCTTATAATCATGGTTAAACCCCTCTCTTAGAAGGTGGGCCATAACATCATTGGTTTTTAATCGGCAAAAATTATTACACTTCTTACACGGACAAGACAAGTAACCGGTATAACCTCTACTTTTCTTAGCAAAATCGATAAATTTATAAACCCCAAAAATATATTCAGCATCTAACACATTCGTCGATTCGATCCAACTCTTATCGATACTCGTGCCCGAACTCGATGCCATCACTTAACAACAATTTGAGTAAACTATGCGACTACATTAATAAAAAAAAAAAAAATACATAATTATTACAACCTAATGAATAAAATGAATAAAAATTACAACACAATAAACAAAATAAAAAAAATTACAAACTCATTGAATGAATAAATATTACAAACCATTGAATGAATAAAAATTACAAACCATTAAATGAATAAATATTACAAACCATTAAATTAATGAATGAATATATAAAAAAAAACAAATAATTAAATAAACAAGTAAAAATATATGAGCACAAAATACAAATTCACACAACACATGCATAATCAACCAACAAATATTTAATTCATTAACCTAATCATATGGTATATCAACTTGCTAATATAATCAATTAAATACAAAGCTTAAAAAACATGAAATTTAATGGAAATACCTTGAATTGGATGGATAAATTGAAGAGTGATGTTAATTCCCTACCAAGAGAGTTGTATTAATTCACCTAATCAAAGCATATAGGAAGAATGAAACACAATTAGCATTCAAAAAAAAAAAAAAATACAATTGAATTTCATGCAATTATACCTTAAATTCTTTGATGAAAGATGATATTAATGGAGCCCCACTTTGATTATTGAACCAAGAATGATGCAAGATGAAGTGGAGAAGGAATTGCAAAAAAAAAAAATGGAATTTTGTTGATTTTTTGGGAGAAAATCGGAGGATTATTATGGGTGTTTTGTGTGTTATGTGGGTGAAAAAAACCTGCTGCGCATTAAATAGGATCGGTGTTTAGCGACGACAATACGGGTCGTGGGTAAACTAATTTAGTCGTCGTTAATCGTCAAAATAGCGACGATACACATAGTCGCTAAAATAGCGACGATAGATCGACAATGAAAAAAAATTCAATAAGAAATAAAAAACAATTAGCGACGACTAACTAAAATATAACGACAAATTCGTCGTCGTTAATTAGCGACAGAGTAAAACGTTGTCGCTAATTTTCAGTCGTCGCTAATTTCGGTTGTTTAACGACGAATTAAGAGTCGTTGCTAATTTGTCGTGGGTAAACACCGCATTTCCAGTAGTGTATGTGATATCTCTGAGTAACGATCCATTTCTAGTGTCTTGTGATTTGAGCATACTAGAGTACGGCTTATTAAAGGTTATGGAAGGCACAACTGATAAGCTCTAAGGTCCATATGAAACACCTAAATCTTTAAAACAATATTTCTTTAATATTATTAAAGTAACAAGTTGGTACTATCCCAAATAGAATCGCGATAACTTGATTTTATACGACGGAATAATACACTCTAATAGTAATGGACCAAAAGAGAATAAAAACACTTTAGAAGAAAATCAATAAATTGTTTTGTTGTAGAATTGTTTTAAAAACGATTAGAGATTAGAGTGTAGTCACTATCTATCATTAGAGAGAAAAACTTCCGTCTCTAATGACTGTAAATTTCGTCTCAAAAAATACGGTTTTATCATTGGATATAATCAGAAATAAATAGTCAGTAAAGTTTAGTAGGTAAAGACATAATTTAAAACAAAACGTGGTCCGTCCTCGGAAAAGACCACGTGTCGTTTGAGACGTCGTCTTTATTAACGTCCGTATTTATAGTTTGTCAATACAAATTAATTATGGTTGTCAATATTGTAGTTATTTTTAATAGAGTTTAGAAATTTCGTCTATATTACCGCCTCTCCTTTTCTTTCCATCGTTTTTCTTTTCTTATTCTTTTTCATTTCCTTGTTCTCTCTCTTTGACTCAGAAAGATGACCAAAATGCTTAAATCATCTCGTGTAAATGCTCCATCAAAATCGAAGAGTAAAACAAAGTATACTAACATAACAAAGGAGATGATCTCACCTGATGAAAAGAGTTATGAAGTTACTCCTCATCCCAATGTACATCGATGTTTGAGTAGCGATGAAGAAGAAGGTAAGGGTATTGAAACAACTCCAAATGAACCAACGATGAATGAGGAAAGCGCAGACAAGATGAATTTGAAGGATAAATCGCGTGAATGGTCAAAATTATTTGGAGGAAATGAAAACCCATCTCTCAATCTGGATTTTCATGAACCGATTCGTCAAGGAGGTAAGAACATAATTAAACCTGCTAAAGATGTGTTGGAAGAGGGCTCGATTCAGTGGGAAAATTGCTTAGTTGGGCAATTTTTAGATTATCCGCCATCATTTTACAATATAGTTAGCTTTGTTAGGTTTCAATGGTCTAAATTTGGCAAGATTATTGTTGAATCAGGAAATAATGGTACCTAAATCTTTAAGTTTGAGAGGGATTAGATGCGTAGTAAGGTACTTGAGCAAATGTGGCATATTAATGGAGCTCCTCTGTTATCGAGACCATGGAGAATTGGAATGCAATTTGAGAAAATTGACGCATCCAAAATTCTAATATGGGTTAGGTTCATTAGTATCTCCATGGCACTATGGACAAGGCGAGACCTAAGTTATATAGCTAGTGGAATTGGTAACCCTTTACAAATGGACAAAATGACTGAGTCTAGCACTAGGCTTGGGTATGCAAGAGTTTGTATTGAAATAGATACTAAAGATGAGCTACCAGATGAACTATTTATGGATATGGGAGAAGAAGAATTACAGGTTGTTAAAGTTGAATATGATTGGAAACCAATAATTTGTGTGAAGTGTAATAAAATTGGGCATCTAGAGAATAAGTGTCCTAATATCGTTAAGGTTTGGGTCCCAAAAGAGAGTGTTAACAATACTACGGAGAAGGGTAAAGAGAAAGTAGAGGATAAAGAATGGAGAATAGTTAAAAACAAAAAACAGGATATGAAGGAATAAGCTACTTCTTCTAATAGTGTCTCTTGCAATAATTCATTTGACATGATACAAAATGAAAATGAAACTGAGATAGATAGAGATGTGTTAAGGTTTATCAATCAAGGTGGAGAGAAGGAGGGTACAAGGCCTCCTAATTTATGAGTATTGCATCATGGAATGTGAGAGGGTTTAATAACTTTCTTAGGCAGTTAGATGTTAGGAATTTTATCTTAAGTAATAATGTTAAAGTTATTGCTCTTCTAGAAACTAAAGTGAAGATGCAAAAGATTTTACCTATATTAAGTGCTCACTTCCCTCACTTGGAAGTGATTCAAAACTATAATAAATGTGATGATGGTAGAATTTGGATATTATTGGATAGTAATTACATGGATGTTAAGCTACTGTATGAATCTTCTCAGATAATTTTTATTAATGTCAATATTCAGGCTACTGATACATCATTTTTTGTGGGGTATATATATGCCAGTAATGATATTGATGAGAGAAAAATACTTTGGAATGATATGATTAAACTTAGTCAAGATTACAAAGATCACTGTATATGCTATATGGGAGATTATAATGAGATTCTTAGCATAGATTACAGATTAAACTGTGATACTTTGCCTAACAGTTCAATAAATTTTGTAGATTGTATTGAAGACGCTTCTTTATATGAGCATCAATATGGTGGGCAGTACTTTACATGGACAAACAAGAATGACATTGGAGAATTACGAGCAAGTAAAATAGACAGGGTATTTATCAATAGTAAGTGGCTAGACAATTATCAGTCTAATATTGTGATCATCCCTCCATCAGCGTCAGACCATTGCGCTTTAAAAGTTAATATTGTTCCACCAAAGAAGTCTAATCCTTGTGCTTTTAGATTTTTAATTGTATGGACAACACATGAGAAGTATTTAGAATTATTAAGGCAGACTTGGAACATTAAAGTTAATGGAAATTTCATGTTTATATTATGCATGAAGTTAAAGGAGCTTAAAAAGGTATTGAAGAAGTTTAATAATAAATATTTCAAAAGGAGTCCAGAAGACATAAAGAATATAAGAGCTCAGTTAGATATAGTTCAAACTAGAATTATGGAGGGCAAACAGATACATACTGACACAGCTGAAGAAAAAGTTTTGGTGAAGAAGTTAGAGATTGCTACAATGACACGTCATGAGGCCATGAAGCAGAAATCAAGACCCACATTTATTAATGATTATGATATAAGTTCAGAGTATTATTACAAGATGATAAAAGGAAGGATAGCTAAAAATCATATTTCTACCATTATAAGAAATGATGGTACTATCTTAAACGAGCCTGATGATATCAAAGAGGAATTCGTAAATTACTATAAATCCCTTCTTGGAACTGAAGAAAGTAATCAAGAGAGATGCTCAATTGAGACTACTAAAACAATTCTAAACAAAGAAATTCCTGAAGAATATGCAGAAGGACTTACAGCTCCAAAACTTGATGAAGAAATTTAAACAACTCTATTTAGTATTGGTGATAGTAAAAGCCCTGGACCTGATGGTTTCACGGCTTGCTTTTTCAAAACAGAATAGAATATAGTGGGAGAAGATGTGAGCGCTGCTGTAAAACAATGTTTTAATTCAGGTTAAATGTTGAATCAAATTAACTCTACAAACATCATCCTAATACCTAAAGAAAAAAATCCTTCTAGTGTGAAAAAATTAAGGCCCATATCATGTGTCAACATCATTTACAATATCATCTCGAGAATTCTTATGCGCAGGCAAAAAATATTATGAAATATATTATCTCCTTAAACCAAGCAGCCTATGTGGGAGGTAGGTGTATATGAGATAACATATTGGTGGCCTAAGAAATAGTACTGGGGTACGAAAAGTTATCAGCTAATTTATCTTGTATAGTTAACTTGGACTTACAAAAAGCGTATAATAGCGTGAATTGGTAGTTTTTACTTACTATACTTTCTGCTTTAAAGTTTCCAAAAAGATTTAGTGAATGGATTGAAATGTGTATATGCTCTCCCTTTTATTCCATATGTGTTAATGGGGAGGCTTGTGGCTACTTTAAAGGTAGAAGGGGGGCTTAGGTAGGGGGACCCACTCTCCCCTTACCTATTTGCCATATGTATGGAAGTATTCTCTTGTTTGTTTCATACTGTAGCAAAAAAGAAGGAATTTAAATTTCATCCGAGGTGTAAAGAAGTAAGTCTTAATCATTTGATTTTTGCAGATGATTTACTTATTTTATGAGTGGTGATATTAAATCTGCTGAGGTGATTAAAGAGGCTTTAGACTTGTTTACGAGATGTTCTGGGATACATATCAATTTCCAGAAGAGTGAGTTATATTTTGGTGGAGTTAAAAACGAAATTAAAACTGAGATATCAAAAATCTTGGATATTAAAACAGGAAATCTTCCTGTTAGGTATCTTGGTATACCATTAAATTCGAAAAGCTACTTGTTAAAGATGGCAATGTGCTAGTTGAGAAAATCTGTGACAGTATTAAAATGTGGAGTTCAATATTACTATCTTATGCAGGTAGGGTTGAGCTAATTAGGGTGGTGTTAATAAGTAAGATCATGTTTTGGTGCAGAATATTTCTACTTCCAAAGCAAGTTATTTATAAGCTGAATCAGAGGATGTCAGGGTTTTAGTGGAAATGATCAATGGAGGATGCACATGGAGCTAGAGTATCATGGGATAGAGTGTGTTGTAGTAAGGAAGAAGGGGGTTAAAATATCCCTAACATTGAATATATGAACAAAACGTGTCTACAATTTACTTTCTGGAGGTCCTACTCGTAAGGGCAAAATATTTGGAGTAAATGGGTTAATATAAACATACTTAAACAAAGATGTGTTTGGAGCTTAAATATACAACAACATCACTCATGGTTATGGAAGTGATTGCTTAAAATCAGAACTGTGGCTTATGAACTAATACATCATGAAGTGGGTAATGGTGAACTTACCTATATCTTGTGGGATAGATGGGTTAAGGAGAAAAGTTTACGAGAATTATTACAGACAAAGATAGATGAATATTATATCAGTTGTAATAAGAAAGTAAATGATTGTTTTGGTAGGGGTAGTTGGAGGATTCCACCATGTATTGGGAAAATTAGCTCATATATTCAGGACTTTCATCTGGTGGACAAAATTGACAGTATTAAATGGAGTGAATGTGAAAAAAAATCAATTTTCATATGGGTTGACCTTAAAGAAAATTACTGAGCATAAAGGTAAAGTGTCATGGAGTGATGTCATATGGGCTAAAACGTGTATTTCTCGTTGTTCTTTTATAGCGTGGCTTGGAGTATTATATAGACTTCTGGTGTCGCCTAAGGTGTGATAAAATAATGTATAAAATAAGTGCAAATAAACACCCTAGGCTGAGCACGGTTCTGCAAGTATTGCAGGACGTATGCAAGTTTTAATGATAAGAAGATTCGTTCCTCAGAGACTACGAAAGTTAGGAAGAACTTATGCAAATTATCAAGTGCAGATATGAGAGCTAGAACATATAATACGCAAGAGTAAAGAAGATAAAGATAGATTTTTATTGGTTTTTAAATAAGAAAACTAAACTACGAAATTAAAAGACAGAAAATAAATAAAAGAAAAGAAGATAGTATGATAGTTTAGCAAGTAATCCCCACTAGTTTTGCCGTTCTAAACATGTAAGGGTGAATCATGTAGTATTTCAATGTTTGATTTCAATTGAGCTAGGTAGATAATTTTAGGGTTTACCTGTGTCAATAAGTACCTAAGTAATCTTTTCCTGCAATTGATTAAATAGCAATATACTAAACCATAGTGACAATCTAGTTAGGTTGATTTGTCAGGTCCAAACCTTGTTCTAGATGCTATGTGTTGTTCCCATTATTAAATATGCCTTAGCTAATGACTTACTCCCTCCGTTCCACTAAATTTGTCCACTTAGCTTTTCACATATATTAAGAAACATAATAAATGCATTCACCATTACAAAAATACCCTTAATAAAATATCTTGATATCTTAAATGTGTATTGGAAATATAAATTTCAATATTTTAATAAGGGTAATAGTGAAAAAAGTAGAAAAAAAGTGTCTTGAACTTCTAAGTGGACAATATATTTAGAACATTATTTTTAGTAAGTGGACAATTTCAGTGGAACAGAGGGAGTATGTAAGTACCATGAAGGTAATCCTATACGGTTGCAATCCGCAAAGAAAACAGATTATAATTCAAACACATAGACAGAGAAATAAAACATGAATTCAATTTAAAACATATAATTCCCAAATTAGATAGATGTCAATCAAAACTAGGGTTCATACATATATGCTAAAACTCAAGCTAAATTTACTTAATTCATACTAAAACAAAAGAAAAGAAAAGAATTACAGAATTGAAGGTTGAAGGAGACATAATTGATGTACATCTCCTTCCACACTTCTCTTCTAGTGTTGTAGCTTCTTCCTGGCTTAAGGTTTAGCCAAAGATGATTTTCTAATGATAAGAGGCTGTATTTATAGGGTATAGGAAGACCTAATTCATTTTCTTGAAGGAGAAGGTAAGTATTGGACTCCAAGCTCAACTCAAATTCGTAACCCTAAAATATGGAATCAGCCCCGTTTTTCTTTTGGTCCTAACAACTTCAATTCTTATCCGTTTGATTCGTATGAGTAGTCGAAATTCATCGTTTCGGAATGATCTTTAACTTTGCTCTTGACCGTTCTTCCAAATTCCTCACTTATTTTGAGATATAAGCTGATTTGTGGTCTGGGTGGTGAAATTCAGATTTATGGAAGTTTTTCCTTTTCCATATTTTTAGCTTTTGTTTCCTTATCTTCAATTTCCATGTTTATCTTCTTTCCTTTAGCTCTTAGACTTTGACTTGAACTCTAATTAATTACCATATATCTTTAAAGCTTCACACTAAATAATAATTAAACCCAATATGCTCTAAAAATAATAAATAATCAATTCAAGACACAAAATAGGAAAGTGTACTAAACCATGAGAAAATCGACCTATACTCTAATAAATACACCTAAAATGATGTGTCAAAAATAGATTTTATTATCACAAATGAGGAGACATCAAGACCCCCAACTCAAAGTTGTATCGTCCTGATACAATAAAAATAAAGAATAGTAGGGTAGTCAAATAAACAAGAAGAATAAGTCAGAGGAGAATAAGAACAGAACACAATGAATGATACTAGAGCATAATATCTAAAAAAATCTCATGTAGTAATGCTCAAGAAATAATGTACACGTATGCTTGATATACACATAATCAACAATCCATAAATTCAAGTCAAGATTAATTTCGCAATGCCAGAAGGAGAGGTCTCAACTCAGTTCGTGCTAATGGATATAGGTTGTTCATAGGCCCTAATATAGCATACAATGGTCCACTTACCTACAACCTAATAGCTCAATTGTTTCTCCACCAAGCAGTTAGAAATCCTAAGGTCTTCACGGTTATAACGGGGCTTAGGGACGGTGTGGTATATTTGGATAAATGAAAAGTGAGCTTTTGGCTCTCTCCTCACATTCCATCAACGAATCTCCCTAGAGCTTGAGTTTTCACTCGAAGATGTTGATGTCTCCCTAATTGTTCTTATTTTAGACCCTTGGGAGACATCATTTTTGGTGTTTATTTAATTAATTAGATAGACTTTTGGACTAAATATGCAATAATCCGGAATTACCTTTTTATTTCTAGCATTTTTAATTTATTAAACTTTTGCGCGTAATATTGGTATTTTTAGTGTAAAGTTTACAGGATTTTAGATGTTAGCTAGGAGAGGAATCCGAGGAGAAGGTCAAAGATCGTGAATTAGAGTCAAGACTTGAAGACAAATCTCGAAGATATTATTTTTAGAGCTGAAAATCCACTTTCCAGGCCATAGATTGCTGATTTCAAGGTGCTTAAGCGATGATTTAGCCGCTGACATTTGAAGAGAAATCATTCCTTATCGAGTTACGGAACTTTAGCAACTGGAATGAGGTCAATCGGAGTTGTAACGCATCAGGAAAAGCCGTTTTAGTGAAGGTGTATCAGCAGTTACGGGATTTTGGGCTTAGAAAGTGGGCTTGGACATTTAATTAGGCTTTTATTTTCTGGTCCAAGCCCTAGTCCGAATTTGCACTTATAAAAGGAGGTCTGGACTTCTATTTTTCACACAATTCACATTCCACAAGATTAAACACCAGAGAGAAGCAACAGAAGGAAGAAAGAAGAAGCTACAAGAGCTGGAGTGGGTCTATATCTCCGTTCGTAGTCATTCCAATTCTGGAAATTAGGTTCTTTCAATTTTAATTTTGTAATAAAATATGAATTCCTTTATTTTTAATTTAGTTTTTAATTTTAATATGAGCTAAACAATTCATAGTGCTTGAGAACAAACAATGGGTGAATCCCAATCTTATTAATTAACGAATGTTGAATTTGGGTTTTTATTGAATTAAACTAAATTAGGGCTTTTACTCTTTTCAATAAATTGAGATTATTTTACTGTTTTTAGAGTAGCTAACTAAGAACAGGTGTTAGTATTTAGGCTATTCCAATTAGTGGCAATTGGATCATCCTGACGGAGGGTTTAAATACAGAACCATTTATTCGAATCTAGGATAGAAGCTATTGATTCTGACGAACTTAGCTAATTCTTGGGCCAATGAGGTAATAAAACTTAAACATCTAAAGGTGGATCATATTTACCCTGACGGGACTAGTGACACCCTAGGATTGCCTTATAATCCACCCTGACGGGGGTATAAGGAATTTAGAATCCCGACCATTGTAATTGACCAATTTAGCCCTTAAACAACATAAGTTAAGAAATAGGATAGGGAGGATCCTTGCGTTCTCAAGTGCTACATCTCATATTACGTTTTACATCATTTTACTTGCGTCTTAGCTTCTACTTGCATTTTAATATTTGTCTTTCATTCATTAGCTTTAATAAACAAAACCAAACAAACATTTTATTATCTTTTACTTTCATGAGTGCATCAATCACTACTTGCTAAACATTGTGATCAACCATCCGTCCTTGGAACGAATCTGTATTATCATACATACTACTTGGGACAACCGTACACTTGCGGTTGTGGTTCGATTAGCATTTGCATTTATTTTTAGAACACACAAAGGACCACCAAGTTTTTGGCGCCGCTGCCGGGGACGGTAGCGTGTGACCACGGTGTTTATCCTTTAGTGATAGTTGCATTTATTTTTATATTTGTTTTTATCAGTTTTACGCTTTTTGCTTGTTTAGTTTTCTCAGGTTTTTAGGTTTGGTGTATGCGAAGAAGGCTCAGATTTGAACGGCTAGTTCAAATCCTTGATAATCCGGATTCGTTAATCAGACTTGCAAATAAGAAAAGAAGAGAACAAGAGGAAAGAGAAATGGCGAATATTCAAGATCCATGGTTTACTAATGGTCCACCAGAAGTTCCATTCCGTGCTCCTGCTATAGGAGTAGGTGCTCCAGATATAAATGTTCCGAAGTTTCGTCCAGATCCGGGTATGATAGCTCAATTCCAAAACTTTGGAAATTTTCGTGGTAGAGTTGGAGAAGATCCTCTTAGAGCGATACAGAAATTCAAACAGATATGTGATTCTTACATCACACAAGGAGTTTCAAAAGAACAGATGTACTACGCTGTGTTTAAATTTTTTGTTATTGATGGAGCAAGTGAATGGCACGATACGCAAGATCCGACGAAGATTACTAATTGGGACCAATTAGAGATTGCTTTCTTTGACAGGTATTACCCAAGTAACATGAGGTTAGATGCTGAATTAGAGTTGACGCATTTCCGTCAAGAATATGATGAAACTTTGGGTAGGAGTTGGACAAGATTTCAGATGTGCTTACGTAGAGTCCCCAATCATGGCTTTTCAGAACAACAACAATTAAAAATATTTTATAGAGGCCTTGATGGGACTTCAAGAGAGAAATTGGATATGCTATGTGGTGCAGGTTTTCTTCAAGTTCAACCCGCTCATGCAAAGATCATCTTAGAGAGAACAATCAAGAATGAAGTTGGGTGGAGTTCAGTAAGAACACCAGTTAAAAGAGTGAATAATGTTGATATGGAAGAAAAGTTTGCTACGCTAGAGACAAAGCATCAGACCACACTAGAACAACAATTGAGACAACTTACTCTAGCCGTGAAAGAAGGTTTCTCGAATAAAAGAGGGGAGGTAAAGGTTGCACAAGAGGTATATGGATGTGAGTATTGCGGTGTCAATGATCATAGTTGGGAAAATTGTCAAAATAATCAAGAATCTGTGATGTTTGTGTCCAATAGAGGTAACTTTAATTAAAGTGGTAATGGATATCAGCCTAACAGAAACCATCCGGGGTTTCAATACTCAAATCCTGATGGGGCAGCAAATCCTACTTATGCGTATCAGCCGCGTCCCCAAGGTAACAACTACAATCCAAGACCACACAACAATTACCAAGGAGGACAGAATCAAAATTATGTTCAGAGACAAGCTCCTCAAGACAATTATGATGACACAATGAATCAGAAGGCCTTACCTGCCCATCCGCAAGAAGGAGTTACTCTTCAGAAAACAGTTGAAAGTTTAATCGCTCTTCAGACACAAGCTATGCAACGTCAAAACACAGTTGAAGCAAGTATGAAGTTGTTCCAGAATCAAATAAGCCAAATTAATAAACAACTGAATCAGCGTCCACAAGGGCAACTCCCTAGCGATACTGAGAATCCAATCCAAATCGAAGATTGTAAGGCTATTACTCTCAGAAGTGGTAAGAACCTTCCTCCACCTCCTTTTCCCGTTATGAAAGAGAAAGAAGTCCCAAGAAAAGAAAAGGAAGTGGGTGAAAAAGAGAAAGAGAAAGAGAATAAGAAAGATAGTGAGGTTGAAGAAATAGTGAGGCCAAGTGAGATTCTAAAGAAGAAAGATGATACTATGATTAATCGTCCTCCTCCACCATTTCCATCGAGAGTTCAAAAGAAGGGTGACATGGCTGATTATCAAAAATTCTTTAACAAGGTAAGAGGACTTAGCATAAATATTCCGTTGTTAGAAGCTATTCGAGATGTGCCCAAGTATGCTAAGTTTCTGAAAAGAGCCCTCACCAACAAACGGCCATATTGTGATAATGAGATGATTGGTCTCCCTGAGGAATGTAGTGCTATTTGTCAAGGTAAATTACCTCCAAAGTTAGTTGATCCTGGAAGCTTTACGATTCCGATATCTATTGGTAATGAGTGGAAGGGAAAAGCGCTATGCGATTTGGGTGCAAGCATAAATCTAATGCCCAAATCGATCTTTGATAAGCTTAATATCGAAGCAAGACCCACTTCTATGGTCTTGCAAATGGCGGATCGATCTCTTGCACATCCAGAAGGCCGAATCGAAGATGTCCTCGTTAAGGCAGGTACGTTAATTTTTCCCGCTGATTTCATTATACTTGATTACGACGCGGATAGGAATGTCCCCATTATTTTGGGAAGACCATTCCTAGCCACGGGGCGTACCTTGATTGATGTAGAAAACGGCTAAATGATTATGAGAATCCAAGACGAGGAGATGAAGTTTAATGTGTTTAGACCTATGAAGTTTCCGGATTCCAAGGAAGAATGTTTTCGTGTAGATGTAATGGAGCCGGTAAGAACAGAGCCAATTAGTGTTGTGGAAACCTTAGGGGTGGAGGAAAAAGAACTAAGAAAGAAACCACCGATCAAAGTTCCTCCAAATCCTAAGAGAAATCCACCACTCAATCATGCGAAGAAGAAAGAGAAAACACGTGTCACGAAGGTTCCAAAGGAACCTAAGAAGGAAAGAAAGAAAAAGGAGTTCAAAGTAGGCGAAGAAGTTGCTATGAAAAAGCCTAAACCTCCTCCAAAGACATGTGAATCAAAGAACTCTTGGCTAGGACCATTCGTGGTTGCTAAGGTAATCTCAGATAAGTTAGTTGGAATAAAAGCTAAGGGTTGTAAATTCCGAGTTGCAAATATTGATAACCTCACTCACTGCTGGGGAGGTTATGTGAATGACTGATAAATGAGGTAACCCGTCGAGCTTAACGACGTTAAACAAAAGCCAATTTCTTGTATATTAGTCTAAGTTTTTATTTTTTGCAATTTAGATTAGTTTGATTTTCGTAATTTTAGTGTTTATTATTAAGAAATGAGGAAGGGTAGTTGTTTTTGATGATTTCAGGGATAAAAAGGTCATGAGTTTGGGGTCGAAAGGGCGAAAATAAGAGAAAATTTGTGGTGTTCCAGGGGCCAAACCGGGTCCCCGCATTTGCAAATGCGGGTACCCGGTTTCGAAAGCTAAAAATTCTACATTCTGACCCTGCGTCTTGGGTCCCGCGTTTTCCCGCGTTTTGCTGCGTTTTGCTGCGTTTTGCTGCGTTTTGGATTCGCGCCATCGACGCAAACCGGGGCCCCGCATTTGCAAATGCGGGTACCCGGTTTCGGAGCTGTAACTTTCCAATTTCTCTGACCCCGCGTTTTGGGAGGTCGCGTTTTGGTGCGTCTTGGCTCGCGCCATCGACGAAAATGCGGGTACCCGCATTTGCAAATGCGGGAACCCGGTTTCGAAGGGCAATTCTCTGACCCCGCGTTTTGGGTTCCGCGTTTTGGCTGCGTTTTGAGGTAAAAAAAAAAAAAAAAAAAAATTATTGCGTCATTTCAGACGCCCAAAAAAAAGGAATTATTAAAATAAAAAAAGAAAAAAAAAAGAAAAAAAAAAAAGAAAAAAAAATCTTTTTCGCGTCGACACAGCGACGCGAAACTGGGGCCCCGCATTTGCAAATGCGGGTACCCGGTTTCATCTGTGACAGGGCCGTTTTGAAGCTTTTTAGCCCTAGATTTTTACCTCCTTCTTCAACCCAGCCTCCAAAAACACTCCCAAAACCTAGAATTTCCTGAACATCATCATCAACAACCACACAATCCTCAAATCTTACTCTCTTTCACCACAAAAACATGAAATCAACTCATCTCCCATCCAAAATACGATAAAATTCCCACTTTCCTCCGATTGTTCTTTATCCAATCTTCAACTTAAATCCAATTCCCTCTTCCCACACATCAATTAGCCTTTACCCATCTCATATTCCACCATAATCTTCAAGTCTTAAGCCTCAAAACATCACAGTTCTAAGCCTTAGCTTCTCACTATTTGAAGTTTTGAGTTTGGGGTGGAAAGAGATGCCTATCAAAACCGTTCTCATGTGTGCTTATCGAAGGAATTCTCCAAGAAACAGAAACGCTTTTGGTGCTATCCAAGAACAAGCTATTGAGATTCCTATTTCACAAGACTGAAGAGGTTCAAATTACGGCTAATCCTAAGAAGAGGGAAGTGATTGAGGAACCTAAAAGTGAGGAGGCAAATGATCCGATGATGGGTTGGAATCGAAAATCAAGGTGTTGGAAGAGAATCAGGATACGAGGTGTGCTATTTTGGGAAACGTTACGAACAAGTTGAACTTTATATATTCAAATCACAACTTACGATGTCTAGATGCGAGATAAAGTTCAGGGACGCAACACCGACAACCAGCCTCGCGCTGGTTAAGATACGTTTTCTATCCCTTCTCATTTAGTGTAGATTATTTTTTTGCTTTGAGTCTTTTCGAGTCGTGGGGACACGACTCATTTTTGAGTTTGGGGTGGGGTTCGTTGCCTCATCCCAGTTTTTATGTGTTATATGTTTTATTTGCTTTCAATAAAATAATTTTCGGAGTTGCGTTTGACTGTAGAAATTTTTAAATATCCCTTTAAGCATACCTTTGATGAATCCATGATAGTAAATAGTGGACTTGAGGGATTGATATAAAACGCACTTACAATTGCATGCGAACATAGGTAATTGATAGGTAAAATTAATGAACAATGCAAATGAAGTAAGCTTGTACTCAAGGAATATGTTTGGTGTGTAGAACGTGAAATCTTAATTAGTAGAGAACCCACCTAGATATGAACTAAAGACAAGCTATGTACTTAGGAAAATGATAGGGGCAGTTCTTTGTTAGCCATTTGTGCCTTTTTAGCCTGCTATCCCTTGTATTAATTATTATCCGTCTTAGCCCACTTTGAGCCTTTAGACCTTTCTTTGTAGCCACGATATAAGCCATTATCCCTTAGATTATTAGGCATGACCATATGACCCGCACTTGAATCACAATCCTGAGACATGTCTCGAGCTTGAGTTTGGGGTGGTGGGACCACATATGGGGAATTAAATGGGTAGGGATCGATGTGCTTTGTATTGTAGCACAATTGCAGATGATATATACTTGTAACCCTTTGCCGGGAATGAAGAAAAATGAAAAAGAAAGAAAAAAATGAAAAAAATTGAAAAATCATAAAGTAGGAACCGGGAACCCGGATTCGTCAAAACCGGGTACCCGGTTTGCTTCTGTACAAAAAAAAAAAGAAGAAAAAAAAGAAAAAAGAAAAGAAAAAGAAAAATATGAATGAATAAAACATCCGGCAAAGTGGAATTTTCTGAAAATCATCTTATTTATAGTGGGTAGACATGGGACGCTAAATTGTTGCGTATATGGGTGAGTGAGAACATCTTTTTGAGCGTTAACTCAAGCTCGAGGACATTGTTGATGGTAAGTGAGGAGAGAGCCAAAAGCTCACTTCAAATTTACCAAATATACATCCATACCGTCCTTAAGCCATTATTATAACCGTAAAGACCTCGTGATTCCTAAGTGCATAGTGAATTTATAATTCTGTGATAGGGAATACACTAGGTGGAGCGTTCAAAGCGAGTTAGGATTAATGACCACCCTATAGCCATCATACAAAGATGAGTACAAGTGTAACCTTCAAGCATTGCGACTTTAATTTTATGATTGAGATTATTTATGTTTGATGTTGCATGATTAGTGTATGTGTATATTAGTTTCTAGAGTTTGTTATATGAGATTTATTTTGAGAATTGCTTTAGGGTTTATTTGCTAGCTTCTATGTGTTTATACGTTTACTTCTACCCCTTTGTTTTGTTTTACTTTGTCGGGACGACAAAGGTTTGAGTTGGGGGTCTTGATGTCTCCCTAATTGTTCTTATTTTAGACCCTTGGGAGACATCATTTTTGGTGTTTATTTAATTAATTAGATAGACTTTTGGACTAAATATGCAATAATCCGGAATTACCTTTTTATTTCTAGCATTTTTAATTTATTAAACTTTTGCGCGTAATATTGGTATTTTTAGTGTAAAGTTTACAGGATTTTAGATGTTAGCTAGGAGAGGAATCCGAGGAGAAGGTCAAAGATCGTGAATTAGAGTCAAGACTTGAAGACAAATCTCGAAGATATTATTTTTAGAGCTGAAAATCCACTTTCCAGGCCATAGATTGCTGATTTCAAGGTGCTTAAGCGATGATTTAGCCGCTGACCTTTGAAGAGAAATCATTCCTTATCGAGTCACGGAACTTTAGCAACTGGAATGAGGTCAATCGGAGTTGTAACGCATCGGGAAAAGCCGTTTTAGTGAAGGTGTATCAGCAGTTACGGGATTTTGGGCTTAGAAAGTGGGCTTGGACATTTAATTAGGCTTTTATTTTCTGGTCCAAGCCCTAGTCCGAATTTGCACTTATAAAAGGAGGTCTGGACTTCTATTTTTCACACAATTCACATTCCACAAGATTAAACACCAGAGAGAAGCAACAGAAGGAAGAAAGAAGAAGCTACAAGAGCTGGAGTGGGTCTATATCTCCGTTCGTAGTCATTCCAATTCCGGAAATTAGGTTCTTTCAATTTTAATTTTGTAATCAAATATGAATTCCTTTATTTTTAATTTAGTTTTTAATTTTAATATGAGCTAAACAATTCATAGTGCTTGAGAACAAACAATGGGTGAATCCCAATCTTATTAATTAACGAATGTTGAATTTGGGTTTTTATTGAATTAAACTAAATTAGGGCTTTTACTCTTTTCAATAAATTGAGATTATTTTACTGTTTTTAGAGTAGCTAACTAAGAACAGGTGTTAGTATTTAGGCTATTCCAATTAGTGGCAATTGGATCATCCTGACGGAGGGTTTAAATACAGAACCATTTATTCGAATCTAGGATAGAAGCTATTGATTCTGACGAACTTAGCTAATTCTAGGGCCAATGAGGTAATAAAACTTAAACATCTAAAGGTGGATCATATTTACCCTGACGGGACTAGTGACACCCTAGGATTGCCTTATAATCCACCCTGACGGGGGTATAAGGAATTTAGAATCCCGACCATTGTAATTGACCAATTTAGCCCTTAAACAACATAAGTTAACAAATAGGATAGGGAGGATCCTTGCGTTCTCAAGTGCTACATCTCATATTACGTTTTACATCATTTTACTTGCGTCTTAGCTTCTACTTGCATTTTAATATTTGTCTTTCATTCATTAGCTTTAATAAACAAAACCAAACAAACATTTTATTATCTTTTACTTTCATGAGTGCATCAATCACTACTTGCTAAACATTGTGATCAACCATCCGTCCTTGGAACGAATCTGTATTATCATACATACTACTTGGGACAACCGTACACTTGCGGTTGTGGTTCGATTAGCATTTGCATTTATTTTTAGAACACACAAAGGACCACCAGATGTTCTCACTCAACCCAATTTTTTTATACTTTTGATGTGCATCCCCAATAATACCAATTAAAACCTTTTGTGATGATATACAAATTCCACTTTGCCGGTCCGAATATATATTCTTTTCATATCAATTTTTTCTTTTGTATAGCTATGACTCTCTTTTTGATGTTCGAGATATCACGCTATTTTTTCATATATATATATATTTTTTTCAAATTTAGCTCGAAACTTCTTTTTCATTCACTATTACCCCGGCAAAGGGTTACAATATTAACTTTTTCATTATCAATAAAATCACAATTACAATTTCTCAATGTCCCTAATGATGAAACCACCACCCCAAACTCAAACTCTAAAAACGACTTGTCTCAAGTTTGCGATTCGAGTGCGGGTTATAGAGATAAGTCCTACAAACTAAGGGTATGGATTATAATATGCTAGGGTTCAATTTAAAACATATAATTCCCAAATTAGATAGATGTCAATCAAAACTAGGGTTCATACATATATGCTAAAACTCAAGCTAAATTTACTTAATTCATACTAAAACAAAAGAAAAGAAAAGAATTACAGAATTGAAGGTTGAAGGAGACATAATTGATGTACATCTCCTTCCACACTTCTCTTCTAGTGTTGTAGCTTCTTCCTGGCTTAAGGTTTAGCCAAAGATGATTTTCTAATGATAAGAGGCTGTATTTATAGGGTATAGGAAGACCTAATTCATTTTCTTGAAGGAGAAGGTAAGTATTGGACTCCAAGCTCAACTCAAATTCGTAACCCTAAAATATGGAATCAGCCCCGTTTTTCTTTTGGTCCTAACAACTTCAATTCTTATCCGTTTGATTCGTATGAGTAGTCGAAATTCATCGTTTCGGAATGATCTTTAACTTTGCTCTTGACCGTTCTTCCAAATTCCTCACTTATTTTGAGATATAAGCTGATTTGTGGTCTGGGTGGTGAAATTCAGATTTATGGAAGTTTTTCCTTTTCCATATTTTTAGCTTTTGTTTCCTTATCTTCAATTTCCATGTTTATCTTCTTTCCTTTAGCTCTTAGACTTTGACTTGAACTCTAATTAATTACCATATATCTTTAAAGCTTCACACTAAATAAATAATTAAACCCAATATGCTCTAAAAATAATAAATAATCAATTCAAGACACAAAATAGGAAAGTGTACTAAACCATGAGAAAATCGACCTATACTCTAATAAATACACCTAAAATGATGTGTCAAAAATAGATTTTATTATCACAAATGAGGAGACATCAAGACCCCCAACTCAAAGTTGTATCGTCCTGATACAATAAAAATAAAGAATAGTAGGGTAGTCAAATAAACAAGAAGAATAAGTCAGAGGAGAATAAGAACAGAACACAATGAATGATACTAGAGCATAATATCTAAAAAAATCTCATGTAGTAATGCTCAAGAAATAATGTACACGTATGCTTGATATACACATAATCAACAATCCATAAATTCAAGTCAAGATTAATTTCGCAATGCCAGAAGGAGAGGTCTCAACTCAGTTCGTGCTAATGGATATAGGTTGTTCATAGGCCCTAATATAGCATACAATGGTCCACTTACCTACAACCTAATAGCTCAATTGTTTCTCCACCAAGCAGTTAGAAATCCTAAGGTCTTCACGGTTATAACGGGGCTTAGGGACGGTGTGGTATATTTGGATAAATGAAAAGTGAGCTTTTGGCTCTCTCCTCACATTCCATCAACGAATCTCCCAAGAGCTTGAGTTTTCACTCGAAGATGTTCTCACTCAACCCAATTTTTTTATGCTTTTGATGTGCATCCCCAATAATACCAATTAAAACCTTTTGTGATGATATACAAATTCCACTTTGCCGGTCCGAATATATATTCTTTTCATATCAATTTTTTCTTTTGTATAGCTATGACTCTCTTTTTGATGTTCGAGATATCACGCTATTTTTTCATATATATATATATATATTTTTTTCAAATTTAGCTCGAAGCTTCTTTTTCATTCACTATTACCCCGGCAAAGGGTTACAATATTAACTTTTTCATTATCAATAAAATCACAATTACAATTTCTCAATGTCCCTAATGATGAAACTACCACCCCAAACTCAAACTCTAAAAACGACTTGTCTCAAGTTTGCGATTCGAGTGCGGGTTATAGAGATAAGTCCTACAAACTAAGGGTATGGATTATAATATTGTTAAATAAAAGGCTTTAGAAAGGCTCAGAGGGGCTAAGACGGATAAATAATAACAATAATCAAATACAAGGGTGAGAAGGTATAAAAAGGCTTCAAGTGGCTTCAATATGAAAGAAATGCCTTATTCATTTTTCTAACTACCGGGTTTTGTTACTTTTTCACTAATAGTTCATAGACAAGCGGGTTTTCAACTAATTTCAAACCTCACGTTCTACACACCAAATAACTCTCCCTAAGTTTCAACGTAACTTCTTAGCATTGCTCATTAACTTTTCTATCTTTTATTTCCAGTTTTCATACATGCATACTAAACATATTTTTGTCATCTTTCAAAAACATACTACTTACTATCATTGAATTAATTAAATCATGCTCAAATAGGTACATTCAACATATTCTATGCCAATTTCAACCCTAAATTTTTTTAAATTTTATGCAAAATCAAAAAGGAAGATGAGTACAATGAATTCCCACCCCCAACTCAAAAATGAGACGTGTCCCCACGACTCGAAAAAGACTCAAGAAAAGAAATAAAATTTAAAATTAGCACACATATTTCACATAAAGAAATGGTAGGGAAGAAAGAAAACATACTCTTCGAGGCTATTGCCTCGCCTTATCGACATTCCAAGTGTTTCTTCTTCACCCAAAATCATATTCGCTTTCCAGATCAAGACACATGATCCTAGTAGGATATTGCATTCAATAACGACATGGGAGAGATCGAAAATTGTATCACCTCCTCATAGATCAACTGTGCCACATCTTATTCTTCTCCTCTCAAAATACAATTTAACAAAAAGATAGCGTTTTTAGAACGCCTTACCGTGAACGTAGACCAACCCAATCTTTCCAAATCTCCATGTATCTTCTTGTATTCTCCTTTACCAACTTCTTCTTCAAATACTTTCTCATAAGCAAAAGGTAGTGACTTTAATTGTTTCTTTGGAGAAGCTATCATGGCCATTGAAGTTTTCTCTTTTTCTATGGGTGTAGGGTCTTCGATCTGTAGAAGTTGTGTTGTCTTCTTTACTAAAGTTGGAAACTTTTTGCCCATTGAATCAACACAGCATGCTGACCTCTCTTCTCTTGACTTGTTTTACCCTTTGTATTGGAACTAGAACTTTTCTTACTTGATTTCTTCTCAATATAATCCAATACCTTGCTTTTCTTCATCTCCCTTACAGTAGATAATGTTTATGTTCTCTTAATCATCTCAATTGACCCCCAACTCAAAGCTTTAACCACTCTTGAAATTTTAAACTCTTGATTATTGGTTGTACAAGCTTTATTTGGGTTAGGAAAGGTGTTTTGATGATGAATATCTATGTGGGTAAGATGGATTCTTCATGGATTGGTATGGATTTAAGAAATTGTTGGATGAATTCCTGAAATTTAAGCTTTTAATTCTTGTATTCAATGTGTTTTGGTATGATATGGGTGGTTGAATATTCCTTGTAATGATGTGGAGAGAAGATTTTATGTGTTTTTATGGTGATTGGGTAGTGTTTTGATGTTTAGGGAAGGTTTGATGAAGCTTCAATGGAGTTGGGAGAGGTTTGGGGAAGAAGGAAAAGCTTAAGGATTAAAAAATTCGGATTAAATCAACCTCTTCTTCCTTATAACCTGAAAAACGCGGAAATTTTCTTTCTCCAGCGGGGTCGGGCGGTATACCGGCCATAGGGCCCGGTATACCGGAGCTATTGTTCTTCCAGACTCGAGTTACGGCAAAATACCCGAGTTATAAACACGTGGGTACGAGTTTTTGCTCTGGCCGGCATACCGGAGATGTCCTCCATCGAATTTTACCTTTCTGTCTTGAACATGTGGCGACACCTGTGGGCTCGGGTTTTTTGACCTGCGGTATACCGCCGGTGAGGTCCGTTATACCGGTGTTGTCATCTAAATTTTCCAAAAAATTTCGTTTTTCCTCCCAAATTCGATTTCTTTAACACCTAAACATCAAACACTAATACCTTTCTCAAATATGCAATATCAACTAAAAATAACTAAACTAAACATAAATTAAAAACATAAAAACGTAAAAACATAAAAGAAACTATGGGTTGTCTCCCGTATAGCACTTTTGTTTGACGTCTTTTAGAGTTAGACGTGTTACCTTTATTAAGAATGACGAAATTTCCACCCTTGCCTCTAATTTCCATGAACTTTTCAGCTCGATTCTTCATAATCATGGATAGTGCCATCCAAGATTTTGTGGGAGGGGGTGTGTCTGGTGGTAACTTGATAGCATTACACTCCTTTGGTGATCCACTCATATCCTCAGTTTCGAATCTTCGTTTGTTAGAAAGAATGTCCTTCATGAATCTTCGATATTGTGGCATTCTATTAAGAGCTTCTACAAACGGTATGTTAATCTTTATCTTGTTCACCATGTCAAGGAATTTCTGGAACTCTTTTTCATTGTTCTTGGTTTTGACACGTGATGGGAATGATGGAGGAGGACGTGTATTTGCTACCACCGTTCTCTCTTTCTTTTCACATGTCTTCTCTGGGACACTCGTTTGTTTAATTACCTCTTCCACCTTGTCTTTAATTGTTTCTTCAACCACTTTTTCAGGAATAGAGGTTGGTTCTGGTTCTACTCTAGGTGGAGGTAATTATTTTCCACTTCTTAATTCAACTGCATGACAAACACCGTTTTCTGGAGCACTAGTATCACTTGGAAGTTTCCCTTTTGCAAAGATTTGAAGTTTACTCGCCATTTGTGACATTGTTTGCTCGAGATTCTTAAGCACCATGGATGAGTTTTGGCTTCTTTGCTGGCTAATCTTCATATTTTCTTCCATTAAGTTCATCATCTTAGCCATGCTTGAATTCAAACTCGAAGGTTTCTCTTGTATGGTTTGCTGCATTGACTAAATAGGTGGTTCTTGATAAGCTTCATGATAAATCGGCGCTTCTTGATAGATAGGTTGTGGAGGATAATAAGATTGTGGTCGCTGTTGATAATATGTCTGTTGATTTTCGACCCAATTATAATTCTGTGGGGGCTGATAATTAGCGTAATTTCCTTGAGATTGATAATAACCATCATAATAATGGTTTCTTTGATAAGGTATGAAGGAAATCGAAGCTGGATTATT
The DNA here is from genome assembly GCA_029959085.1 of Nemophila menziesii. Lineage (NCBI taxonomy): Eukaryota > Viridiplantae > Streptophyta > Magnoliopsida > Boraginales > Hydrophyllaceae > Nemophila > Nemophila menziesii. The sequence goes on from JARWIR010000002.1 coordinate 92,146,328, forward strand.
CATGCAATTCTCCCACGAGTGATCTCTTGCTCCACAACTAGGACATGAAGGTAAAGTATGTACTAGATTTCCTTGAGCTATTTCTCGCGCTAGTTCGCGTAATTCAGCGAGTTGCTGGTCTATCTTCTTCATAATTAGCTTCTGCAGGATCTAGTAATACGAAATTTCCCTTTCCTAATAAATCTGCTCTCGCCTGGAACTAAAAATCTGTAAAACAAAAACTAAAAAGAAAAGCGTAAAATAGAACTAACTAAAATAAAAGCACTAGATAATTGCACAAGGACTAACGATGTAGTCCCCGGCAGCGGCGCCAAAAACTTGGTGTCGCCTAAGGTGTGATAAAATAATGTATAAAATAAGTGCAAATAAACACCCTAGGCTGAGCACGGTTTTGCAAGTATTACAGGATGTATGCAAGTTTTAATGATAAGAAGATTCGTTCCTCAGAGACTACGAAAGTTAGGAAGAACTTATGCAAATTATCAAGTGTAGATATGAGAGCTAGAATAGATAATACGCAAGAGTAAAGAAGAGAAAGATAGATTTTTATTGGTTTTTAAATAAGAAAACTAAACTACTAAATTAAAAGACAGAAAATAAATAAAAGAAAAGAAGATAGTATGATAGTTTAGCCTGAGTAATTAGCAAGTAATCCCCACTAGTTTTGCCGTTCTAAACATGTAAGGGTGAATCATGTAGTATTTCAATGTTCGGTTTCAATTGCGCTAGGTAGATAATTTTAGGGTTTACCTGTGTCAATAAGTACCTAAGTAATCTTTTCCTGCAATTGATTAAATAGCAATATACTAAACCATAGTGACAATCTAGTTAGGTTGATTTGTCAGGTCTAAACCTTGTTCTAGATGCTATGTGTTGTTCCCATAATTAAATATGCCTTAGCTAATGACTTATCTAACTACTATGAAGGTAATCCTATACGGTTGAAATCCGCAAAGAAAACAGATTATAATTTAAACACATAGACAGAGAAATAAAACATGAATTCAATTTAATCCATATAATTCCCAAATTAGATAGATGTCAATCAAAACTAGGGTTCATACATATATGCTAAAACTCAAGCTAAATTTACTTAATTCATACTAAGGAAAGAAAGGAAAAGAATTACAAAATTGAAGGTTGAAGGAGACATAATTGATGCACAGCTCCTTCCAGACTTCTCTTCTAGTGTTGTAGCTTCTTCCTGGCTTAAGGTTTAGCCAAGGATGATTTTCTAATGATAAGAGGCTGTATTTATAGGGTATTGGAAGACCTAATTCGTTTTCTTGAAGTAGAAGGTAAGTATTGGACTCCTAGCCCAACTCAAATTCGTAACCCTAAAATATGGAATCAGCCCCGTTTTTGTTTTAGTCCTAACAACTTCAATTCTTATCCGTTTGACGCGTATGAGTAGTCAAAATTCATCTTCTCGGAAAGATATTTAACTTTGCTCTTGACCGTTCTTCCAAATTCCTCACCGATTTTGAGATATAAGCTGATTTGTGGTCGTGGGTGGTGAAATTCAGATTTATGGCAATTTTTCCTTTTCCATAAATTTAGCTTTTGTTTTCTTATCTTCAATTTCCATGTTTATCTTCTTTCCTTTAGCTCTTAGACTTTTACTTGGACTCTAATAATTGCCATATATCTTTAAACTTCACACTAAATAAATAATTAAACCCAATATGCTCTAAAAATAATAAATAATCAATTTAAGACACAAAATAGGAAAGTGTACTAAACCATGAGAAAATCGACCTATACTCTTATAAATACACCTAAAATGATGTCTCAGAAATAGACTTTATTATCACAAATGAGGAGATATCAACTCCCTACAAAGAATAAAATGAAAGATTGGGGATTGAGTGTAAAAACAGACTGTTTGCTCTGCAAAACTAATGAGGAATATATTGATCACCTGTTTATAAATTGCAGGTTTTCAAAAAGCATACTACAACGCATATTTGTAAATTGCAGTGTGGGTATTTATGTAAACTCGGTTGAGGAATTGATGGAGGTGAGTTAGAAAATCTGTGCCAACTTAGAAATTTTGCTCATCCTAAGTGTGTGCATTACTACATATATGTACTTTATTTGGAGTGAGAGAAATAGAAGAGATCATGGCGAGAAGGAGCTTAATGAAGATAGCATTTATAATTGTATTTTTGCCTTTGTTTTTGTTAAGTTGAAAAATAGGAAGTTTAAATGTAATAGTGCTAAAATTCTAGTTGGGAAGATTTGTAATAGATATCATTTATTCATGTAATGGGCTTGTAATATGTGATATAATGAGTAGATATAAAGTATAGACCCAAATTGATATTGGGCCTAAAAGTGTAAAAACTTGGGGTTGGAGCTTAATAGAAAAAGTTTGATTTGCTGATAAAAAAAAAAATCGACGACATATGTTGTCGGTATTGTTTTGTTTTTTGTTGTAAAACCAGATTTATTAAAGCAATTATTTTATTTTTTATTTTTAACAAACAAAAAACAATGATAAAATAGAATAAACATTTCAAAAATAAAATAACGATTTATATATTACATTGTCATAACTGTTTGGATTTAATGTTAAAAATATAAACAAAAATAACTTATCACAATCCCGAATAAAAAATAAAAATCTTAAATACATATAAAATAAAAAATAAAAATCTTAAATACTGATAAAATAAAAAATAAAAATAGTAGACAACCAAATCAAAGATAAAAGTTATAAAGTCTTAAAGTCATATCAAATATAGGAGGAGTAGATAAATTCACAAAGCACTGAGATCTTCAGTAGCCTCGTCATGGAGCTTTATTTGATTACTAGCGGGATGAGCAATATCAACAACATGACCAGTAGGGGAGATGGCGGAGTTGGAATTGGGATCATAGGCAGAACGACAAAAGTAAGGCAGGTAGGAGGGGCGATGGTAGAGTGGCAAGTACTGAGATTGAATGGGGGTAGATCTTCGGATAAGCGCTTCTTATTTAACACGTGATCATCCTACCCAAATCGCCTAGTGTAATTGCGAGAGGAGCAGAATAACTGGCAGCATCAGAGGTCATCGAAAGAATGGCCGCTAGAATTAAACTTTCTCGAACCTTACTTACCAGATAATCATTGATCAAGAAAATCACAGTCTCCAAATTCTGAAACATATGAGGAGGAATCTTAGTCTTGGCGGATCTCTTTGCCTTCAGAGGTGGGCCCACTCCCGCTACCTATCTCCGTGAAGTACTACCCATGACCTTATTGGCAGCATCGACCACCTGATCCACCAAAGCCTTTGGGCTCACTTCCAAGGCTGAAGTAGAGGCATTGGTAGACCAGACTGTGAACTATAAGCGATCTTGATGCACATCTGAGACCTCAACACCTCCTACTACATACAATATCAACATTATTAATATTTTTCTCAACCATAAGGATTGTTCGAAAATATTTAAAATGTAAGGAATAATGTATAATAAACTTACATGTGTATCCTTATAGAGTTCGGTCCTCCATTCACACCTTCTCTTGTCATAACCGACCCTCTTAGAAGAATTCGCCATCATATGGAGGGGTATCCGCTCCTTCTCTCCCTCTATCAGATCCTCTTCCTCCGGTAATTTCTCGTATCCCTCCTGTTTGAGTTTTTAGCAAAAATATTAAATATTTTTGTAATGAAAATGAACTATTAATAATATACCTCGAATAGCTCGTTGCTATGAGTAATTTTTCAATCCAGTCCCGCTTACTCTTGTTTGCTTGGCCCTATTCTCCTTATTGGCATCTGCCTGATTCTGTATTTTTGGAAAATATTAAATGTTCAAGATCCAGAGTGAATAATTGATAAATAATAATTTTTTTAAGTAAAATAAATATTAAAACAACTTGTTCACTGGTCCATAGAACACCCCATTTCCTTAATGCTCATTAGACAAGTCATCTGGTTTGCGGCCTTTTCGGAAGTAATCCACCTTATAGCTACGCTTATACACTTTGTAACGGTTGGCACAATCTTATGCAAGGTTTCCGAAAATAATTCCCAGTCCTCCCTAGTATCCACTCATTGATCCGAAAAGAATCCTATAATCAAATATTAACATATTACACCTAACTAATTACAATTAAAACAAATAAAGAAAAAAAAATTATTCTTACCCCTGAATGGCATACCTAATTGCATCATCTCTCCAGGTACAACAATCCATGATTTATAACACCTTCTCTCACACTGTTAAAACGATTACACGCGAAACCTTGTTTCCAATGTTTAGTGTATGGGTTTTAGGTGTGGTATAGGATGCAAATTTCAACCACGTAGCTTGTCTTGTAATTTAATCATGTCTTGATAGGCGGCTTTCAGAGTTGCCTTAACCCTCGGTAACAGGTCTTTTTTTGCCGTTTAGTTACAAATAATAAATTAAATAATAATAAGATAAATACTAATTAAGTATATGGGAATCGAGTAGGTTTATTATTTGGACGTGGTGGATCATCATTAATACTATCCCCATCGTGATTACATGACATAACCTTTGTCATCTATTATCAATTAGATTTATAATTTATTTTATTTTCAATTTGACTCGTAACATTTTTATTAACGGAGGACGAATATATTAATAAAATAAATTTAGGGGTCCATTTGATGATAAAAAAGTTAGGGGTCATTAATAAAAAAGAGTTAAGAATATAAAATAGAGAATGGGAAAATAAAGAATATGAGAACTTATGTATTCTTCAGAATGCTAGGCGTTCAAACTTTTTTAAATTGTAGTTGAATAATTAAGAAAAAAGTTGTAACTCCTAGATTTTTGAAGAATATATACATTCTCCTCTTCTTTACAATCTTACCCCTACGTTGTGTTATTATCAAAATAAACCTCAACTTAAAGTGTTTTTCTAAATTCACCCCTAACTTTTTATATATAAAAAAATAACCCTAACTTTTGTTTTTCTACAGTTATACCACAAAATCATTTCAACTAATACATTTGTACTAAACTAATACATAAGGGACTTAGCTGCAACTTATTGCAAATAATTAAGAAAGTGCAAAATAATTAAAACAATTAAATCATTAAAAATTAACAACATTGTTGAGATGAAAATGTAAAATAACTTATCAACTTACATAGGTTATAATTCAAAATCCACCAGATCATATAATTTGAACTTAAAATTGGGGAAAATAACTGAAATCACACATTTAATTGAATAGCTCCTTGAATCATCCTTCACACAAAAAAATAATAAAATAAATAAAAAACAATCGAAAATAAACAAAATAGTAAATTGTTTGAAATTCAAAAAAAAAAGGGTTGAAAATACTACCACAAAATCAGATGATTCTAGTCGATGTTGGACATGTTGGAGTGATAGAATGCAACAAACGGGTTTTTTGGTTGAGATTAGAGATTGATTTAGGGAGAAATAGTGAGAAATAAAACTTATGTTGCTCGACAAGATATATAAGGTCGTTTATCATTACCGAGGACATATGCCGTCTGTAATGACCACAAATGACGTTGGGTATGGCATTAATTATTTATCAGAAATTAAAAAACACATCTTTTTAATTGTCTCGAAATTTGAACTTTATCTGTCGCTTATCATTACCGAGGATATATGTCGTCTTTATAAATACTCTTCGTCGGTAATGAACACGTGGCGGGAATTTGACCGTCCACTTTTCGGTCAAATTATTTTGACGTGTTATTAGAGAGGACTTAAGTTAGTTGGTATTGACTAATGGTTATTCCCAACGAGTTCACCGCGTGGAACTCATCAGGAATGACACGAGTTATTTCAATGAGTTCTACGCGATGAACTCGGCGGAATGACCATTGGTCAATACCGAGTAACTTAAGGTCAATAAAGACGATATTGTTGTCTAATGACAAAATAAAAATTTAAAATAAATTTTTTACACATAGATTAAGCCAAATTTCCTTACCTGCTTTATAAAAACACACTAAAATAATCACGAATTCTGTAACAACGTATCAAATTTGAAAAAACAGTCAAAGGTGATTAACACAATCCATAATTAAAGTATACAATCAAGTACATAAACCTAAAACAAATTCCAGCGACAAGCAAAATAACACATCCAATTAGTATGTCTCCTAACAATTCAGGGTAATTAATTCATCTTCACTGTCGATGCATATGTTGCTTGTCCGGGAGTATCACATAATTTGCGTGCAGTTGCATCAATCTATCTTGATCCTCGAATAAAGGATACTCTTGCCTGATACCCATATCTTTTAGATCCTTCTCGCTTTTACATTATCTTTGTTAATTTTTCTATCTAGTTGAACCACAATACCAAGCAAAATATCACAAACATTCATTTCACAATGCATAATGTTAGTGTTATGTTTCAACAAGTTTCCTGACCAATAAGGTAAATGATAGAAAATACTTTTTTTCTTCTAGTTAAATTCCCGAGGACCTATTTGCTTTCTTTCCCTACCACCAAAGTCCTTGTGTTTACTAGGTAAAACAATAGGCAATCCATAAAAATGCGTTAGAATATTGCCAGGACGACATTTCCTAGAAGGGGCCTTTTAGCACGGAACTAACGTAAGATGATACGTCTTTTCTAAACTGATGTCAAATAGGTAATCACCGTCTATGATCGAAATACAAAACATCTTTACGCACCCACATGAACGAAGTAGAATCCATGCATTAAGGGCAAGTTTTGTAACCTTGACCCAACCATCCCGAAGTGTATGACCTAGTTGGGTAATCATTAATCGTGAACAACACACAAACCTTCATTACAAATTATTCCTTCATATGAGCATCAAACATGAGGATCCCCGTATGCCATAATATTTCCAACTCATCAATAATATGATTTAGAAAGATATCGATATTTTTACCCGATGAACGCATAACCAAAATTTATAAAGTAAACATAAATGTGGATTCTTTCATGCATAACCATGGTGACAAATTTTAGATTGTCAGCTTAACTAGACATATGCTATATGAGTTGTTTTGCATGAATAAAGGACAATACATATCGATACTCAAGCCCAGTCGCACATTATGCGGTTAACTATCAAACTCCGTATCATCAACTTTTTTCCAGCTAATACCATCAACTGGATAACATAAAATATCATCGTCTGTACTCTTTCGAGTATCGTGTCAAATCATATCTTTGGTGGTGTTCATCGAAAAAACATTCTCTACAATCTTGGCGCAATGGGAAAATAACGTAGTTTCTTATGTTGAACTTTCTCCCCCTTCTTCGGATCCCAAATAGATTCACCACATATTGGACACTTGTCGAGATTTTCATTCTCTTTATAATACAAAACACACATCGATTGTAATATACCCCATACCCAAACTTTTTAGTTTTTTGTTTCGCTCTTCATACAAAGAAGACAAAGTATGACCGTTAGGCAAAACACGAAACAACAATTGAAAAAGTTCAATGAAAGAGGTGTTTGTTCACTTGCTCTCGACCTTGATGTGCACCAACATAAAATGAAATTTGATGAACCCTTTTCCATGTAACTAGGGTATAACTCAGTCTCTATTTCTTCAAAAAAAAAAGCGCCGAAACAACCACGATTTGTCCTTTGATTATTTTTGTCACCCATCTCGAGATTAATCTTCGACCTCAAATCATCTAAAACGTCCATCATTTCATCATCTACGATACGGGTAGAGGTATTCATAGTTATTTGTTCTAATTCACCATGTTTTATCCATAATTCACATGTGGATACTTTAAAATATCGTCTTGTAAGAAATCTATATTATTTGATACGATTATTCAAAAAAACAAATTACACAGACAAAAATTTCTACCTGTATCATCCATGTGATTTTCTGCAAATATAATAAAATCCCTCACACCAACACAATTTCTCGAGTGAAATAATTATATTATTTAATCCAAACTCTCTTATTCACCAGATTATTGCCTATAATAAAATTAAAAATTACAATTTAATTATAAGCGAAGTCTGGATTTTAACGGATTTATAAAAACTTATCGATTATCTAAATTTAATACATTATTATACTAAAAAATAACAATATTCTTAGTCGAAAAAAATAGATATAAAATGGAAAAAATTTAAGAAAAAAATAATTTTAGAAATACATAATTGCATGCTAATTAGTGGATAATTTTTTGTTTATGTGGATCTCACACTTTTAAGTGGACCTTGCAATCTTTCGAGGATGATTTCTCGAAGATCCTGTGGCGGTAGGAAGAGATTTGGTGGCAACTTTTTAGACTAGGGTTTGGGATTGGGGAGTTAAAAATGGGAAAATATTTTAATGTCTAAATCTACCTAGTCATTTTAATTATTATGCGTTTTCCATTAGATATGACATTTTTCTTCTCTACTTATAACACATTTCGTTACAAATGACCACATATCTTTAGTGACTAAAATTTTCGTCGGGAATGACATTGTAATTCGTCGGAAATGATACCATTAGAGATAAAACAAAGTCTTCTCCAAATATCCAAAGCAATACAGGCGACATATTTTTTAAATTAATTTAAATAAAAAAAATTCTTCTTGAAAGATATAACTTGGGAGGAAACAATTTAGTCCCTATAAATATGTATCTTTTGAGACGACAATGTTGGTCTCCAAATACCCGCTGATTTTTATTAAAAAAATACACGCATCACCGACAATGGATGATCTTCAGAGACTAAAAACTTGTCGTCTCTAATGATCTCGTCTCTAAAGATACGTGATCTAGTAGTGTCAGATGCTAAACTGTAATCACAAGTCGTTTTTCAATGTACGACTAATACATATATATTCAGTGTGCACTCACTTATTGAAAGAACCGAAAAAAGAGAATATGAAACACAAAATAGATATATTAATAATATCAGAGTCACTTATTAAAATGGAAAAAATTTAAGAAAAAAATAATTTTAGAAAATACATAATTGTAGGCTAATTAGTGGATAATTTTTTGTTTATGTGGATCTCACACTTCTAAGTGGACCTTGCAATCTTTCGAGGATGATTTCTCGAAGATTCTGTGGCGGTAGGAAGAGATTTGGTGGCACCTTTTTAGACTAGGGTTTGGGATTGGGGAGTTAAAAAGGGGAAAATATTTTTAATGTCTAAATCTACCTAGTCATTGTAATTAGAGTAATGATATTTGTCACCCTTTTTGTATCACCCTTTTATCACCTCCTATGTGTATGCCTATATGGACCAATGAATTGATTTCTCTATCCTATTTAATTTTTCTCTATCTTCTATTCAAGGAAATCAGTACATATATATAGAAGGGTGATAAAAGGGTGACATGAAAAGGGGTGACATATATCATTACTCTTGTAATTATTATGTGTTTTCCATTAGATATGACATTTTTCTTCTCTACTTATAACACATTTTGTTACAAATGACCACATATCTTTAGTGACTAAAATTTTCGTTGGGAATGACATTGTAATTCGTCGGGAATGACATTGTAATTCGTCGGAAATGATACCATTAGAGATAAAACAAAGTCTTCTCCAAAGATCCAAAGCAATACAGACGACATATTTTTTAAATAAAAAAAATTCTTCTTGAAAGATATATCTTGGGATGAAACAATTTAGTCCCTATAATTATAAATATGTATCTTTTGAGACGACAATGTTGGTCTCTAAATACCCGCTGATTTTTATTAAAAAAAAATACACGCATCACCGACAATGGATGATCTTCAGAGACTAAAAACTTGTCGTCTCTAATGATCTCGTCTCTAAAGATACGTGATCTAGTAGTGTCAGGACGCTAAACTGTAATCACAAGTCGTTTTTCAATGTACGACTAATACATATATATTCAGTGTGCACTCGCTTATTGAAAGAACCGAAGAAGGAGAATATGAAACACAAAATAGATATATTAATAATATCAGAGTCATAACAGTTTGAGAAAAATATAATTAAGCAACTACATTGTGAATAAGTTGTTATATACAATAGAATGAAACCATACATACATACATACATACATACATACATACATACATACATACATACATACATACATACATACATACATACATACATACATACATACATACATACATACATACATACATACATACATACATACATACATACATACATACATACATACATACATACATACATATATAAGTTTTGTTTAAGTGGACCTCTCACGTCTAAGTGGACCTTGCAATCTTTCGAGTATGATTTCTTGAAGACCCGGCGGCGGTAGGAAGGGATTAGGTGGAACCCTTTTGGACTAGGGTTTGGGATTGGGGAGTTAAAAAAGGGGGAAATGTTTTAACGTCTAAATCTACCTAGCCACTGTATAATTACGCGTTTTCCATCAAATATGATATATTTTCTCTCTGCTTATAACATGTTTTGTCTCAAATGACCACATATCATTAGAGACTAAAATTGTCTTCGGAAATGACATTTAATTCGTCGGAAATGATAACATTAGAGACAAAACAAAGTCTTCTCTAAAGATCCAAAGCAATACAGACGACATATTTTTTAAATTAATTCAAATAAAAAAATCTTATCGAAAGATATCTTTTGGGACAAAACAGTTTAGATCCTATAAATATGTATCTTTAGAGACGATAATGTTGGTCTCTAAAGACCCGCTGATTTTTATTAAAAAAACACCTCCAGCGCCAACAATGGATAATCTTCAGAGATGAAAAACTTGTCGTCTTTAATGATCTTGTCTCTAAAGATACACGATCTAGTAGTGTCAGGATGCTAAACTGTAATCTCAACTCGTTTTTCAATATATGACTAATACATATATATTCAGTGTGCAATCACTTATTTAAAGAACCGAAAAAGGAGAATATGAAATGCAAAATAGATATATTAATAATGTGAGAGTCATAACAGTTTGGGAAAAATATAATTAAACAACTACATTGTGGATAATTTGTTATCCAATACAATGAAACAATATATATATATATAACAAGAATTTTGACTTGGTAAACAAGAAACCTACGACTATGTTAGAAAAGAAATACATTATTGAAATAAATAAACTCTTAACTAATGATGTAATAGATTTAACACCCCCAAAATCATGCAAGTAGGATAGAGACCAACTTGAATTTGAAATTTAGACCACGTTGACGTGTTTTGAGTGTTGTTGATTGAATAGCGTGGTAATTTATTGAATAGCGTGGTAAAGGTGTTGACGTGGTGGAAAAATGATGTGGTGGTTTTGGCGGTGAGGTAGATCGATGAGAAATGTGAACCAAGAACCTAGTGTCGATCGAATCACCGAAATGAGGACCATTAGATGGTCTAACAAGATTGGATCCTATGATAAAATTTATGGTTGAGATCGTGTCATACAAAGATAAGTGGAGAGATTGAGCCTAACAAAGATAAACCGATGATTAGTTGGAGAGATAGAATAAAAAAGGCCCCTAATAAATAAGTAGGGATGACAACGGTTTGGTTATTTGCAAAAATATCAAAAACCATAACCATTTATTTTATTAAAAACCATAACCTAACGGTTTTAACCATCAGTTTTGCGGGTTTTAACCATTAGGTTTTGGGGTTTAAGCGGTTTTGTGGTTTTTTACCATTACCAAACGATAAATCTATAAAATGTATTAAGGTTTTATAAAATAAGACCACATATATGTATGTGCCAGCTATCTGCATAGACTGCGATATTCAAAGTTCCATTGGTATGACATTAAACAAGACATATAACAATAAATATAGAAACATACACCGTAGACACAATATCGTCAGACAAATACTCTAAAATGGTGTTATCACAATTGATTACATTCGATCAAAGGATAACATAGAGAATCCTCTAAAAAAAGGTCCAATAAGAGAACAAGTACGAGTATTGTTAAGGGGAATGAGTCTTAAGACTATCAAAAGTGAGTTGGCATAATGGGAACTCTACCTAGGAGAGTGGAGATCCCACAATCTAGGTTTAAAGGGAAAACTGATCATGAAACGACAGTTTGGTGCGACGCACTATGGGGAGACCTTCCCAATCCATTCATAGTACAAAGTATACAATTATACAAGTAAAAGTGAAGGACATATTACAATTATTATGGTTCTTATGCCTTTGATAACATAAGATATATTAATGTTAAATACTTTCAACAAGAGTCTACATATATAAATAACATGAGATGAGTTTCCCTACCAGAATTTTTTAACGTGAAATTCTCTGACGGTTAGTCATTAAATACCAGAAATTACACAGTGTATTAAATGGACACAATCGTAAGAACCAAATAATTTTTGGAAGAATACCATGTAAGTTATATTGACTTGGTTTACATATATTTTTGAATAGTTCAAGATATCATCTTCACTGGTTAGCAAGTAAATCTGAGAGCCCTTACTAGAGAAGGTTCAAGATCAAAAGATACCTTTCTCGATGTATTATTATTCTATACTTCTATTTTACTCTATCTCGTATTTAGAATTCTCTTCAATATATTTTTGTTGGTTAGTCAATTTTCGTTCATGTGGGGATTAGTGGTCAAATGGGTTTTGCCCAACTGTTGATCAAGTTGACGATAACTTAACTAATACGTTTATCTTATTGTAAAGACTAACATTACATATTCACTTGGTTAAAAATTTAAATTGAATGAGAAATTGCTTCATGAAGTCTTGGAGAAAAGAAAATAAATATATAAATAAGTGTATCCATATATTTATATATGTGGTAAAGGTGAAAGAAATAACAGAATATATTGATTCTTACCATTAGGTAGGCCTAATAGTTTTGTAATCGTACCACATCAAGCCTTTTACTAAAGATCAATTACTATTGGACTATACCCAATAGTCGTGTCTATTTAATTAAATTGTATGACTTTCTAGGGGTGAGAACGGTTCGACTCGTATTTAGTCAGAATCAAAATAGAAACCGAACGGTTTTCCGTTTGGTCTCTTCGATTTTCGTTTCAGATTAATATTTCGGTTTTTATATGTGTTTCGTACAGAAAATGGATAGTTAGCATGTCTACTTGAAATGTTTTATTTTCTAGAAAATCAATATATTAAGTTTTCTATTTTCATGTTATTGGCCAATGTAGGTAATTGTATTCATGCATAAAATTATAAACAACTAATTACAAATGAATATTTCTATAATTTAATGTGTATGTTTTAGTTTCAAGAATTTCAATAAACGAACGATCTCTTTAGATATATCGGCTAATGATTTATGCATCAGTTGAACATTATGACCTTCTAAGGGGTGGCATATTCCATTTGTAAGCATTTTTCTTTTTAAAAGTTACTCCATTTTCTATCCTCTAATCATAATACTTTTTAAAAACATCAAGAAAATTTAGAAATGTCTTAAGTAAGGATAGAGGGGAGGTCATCCAAAACTCAAAAAAATTAGTGACATAAATTGATTTTTGGATTTTTTTTCTGGTTCGTTTTTTTGGTCCGGTCTAGGATAGGAAAACAAAACAGAACCATATTTTTTCATTTTTTAAAAATCTTATACTGAACCTTACAGTTTTTTCGGTCTTCGATTTTTTGGTTCGATTTTTTCGCCTTTTGGGGTCGGTTCGGTTTTGTTTCGCTCAGCCGTAATATAAAGTCATATTCCAAAATTCTCGAGTCTTTCCCAGAATTGATGTCTTGCCATCTTTCACATTCAATAAATAGTTGGGCAACTCAAATTATTTGTTTATTTAGATTTTTAAAACATTAAGTATTGAAATTATTATATAGAGGAAATATATAATAACATCACTATTAAATTCGTTAAAATTCAAAAGAAATTGTGTGTCCGTATTTTTTGAATAATTTTGTTGTTGTATTTTGATGGTTGAAGCCAAGAAATGTAAGATACCTCCACGAGACCAAAATACCTTTAAAACATCTAATCCAATTTGAGTCTCACAAATAATTGTTTTTTTATCAACAAGTATTTTATCCATCATTAGAAAATATACATATTAAAATCCTAGTTTGACTATTTAACTCAGAATGTCAAACTTGACTCACAAAACAAACCTATAGAACGATTACTAGAAATTAATGAAGACACCTACACAACTACTAAAACTAGAAACTAACCCCAAAACGGAAACATTCCCAACAAGGAAAATTTTTAAAAATAGAAACTTACCAAAATAAGGAACTCAGACAGGAAAACTCAAACTAAACTAGGTCCAAGCTACTCCTCCTTAGCTCCATCATCACTTCAATATAAACTAACATTACCCACTCACAACCAACAATTTTTATTGCAACATAAGTATGTGTGAATGAACACAACAACACTACCACCCTCAAACTAAAACTGCACAAAACCAGACTTCCAAAACCTTAAAACATTTAAACACTCAACCCATATCAATCACATGTATCTAAAAGCAAAACTTTATGCAAATTCCACTTCTCCTTAATTCTCTTATTCAGTGCAGAACTGAATTTTTTTCTCTTATTACATAAGCTAAATCTAACATCCTCTTTAATCTTACTCAGAATATCACTTTGCAACAAATTTATACTCATGAACTCTTTCTTATTTCTAGCATCCAAGATGTTATATATAAAGCTCAAGAAACTCATAATGCTCACATTAACCTTAATAAAATTACTCTTATACTCCTGAATAATGCTCAATCTTTCCTCCCAATTTGAACCACTATCAATAAACCCATAAAGCATACGAATTTCACCCCAAATAGACTATGTGAACCCGCAATCCATAAACACTTGATTTCTGCTCTCCAACTCAGATTTATTAAAAATACACATACAATCACAATCATCCCCCAACTTAACAATATATCTTTAGTACTCAATATATTTTTTAAGCAAGCCAACCACAAAACTTATGCTTTGGTTGAATCTATTTGTACCAAATAATGTAATATTTTGTGTATCCCCTCTCAGATAAATCGTAATATCCTTAGTTCTAAAGCCTTTCTCACCCCATCTAATATTATCTTCCTTATCCTCCAACCTTATAATCACTTATGAACTACATAATCTCATTAAAAATTTCTAAGAATTCTCCATCTATTATTAACAAAATAGGCAGCTACTTTCTTATTAATATTGTAGTTTTCCAAAGAAACATTACCCCTTAAACAAATCTCTTCAATACTTCTTCCATCAATCCATCTATAAGTCATCAAATAATTACTCTTACTATCACAAATACTATGATCAATACAACCAAAAGCCATACTTCTCACTCTGGGCATAACCCTCCGAGTCCAAGGTAGAGAACTACCATACTGAATACTCCAAACAATCTTTTTATATAACAAGTTAGAATAAACCCATTTTGACCAAATGTTATTCTTATTACCATACATTCTCCAGAAGGCTTTCAGAATAAGAACACTATTAATGTGCATTAATCTTGGAATCCCCAAACCCCCCTTTTATTTAATCTTACATATGTTTCCTCAAGAAACATTATCTCCATGATAGTCAATTGTATTCTCTCTCAAAAGAAAACATAAACATATATTTTATCTTTCTCACCACTCTAGAAGGTAAAAACATCACAACACACCAAAATCTATCTTTACTTTGAAGAACACTTTTAATTAAATAAGATCTTCTTGTAAATTTAATATACTTATGAATTCGGTTGTCTACACTACCAACTATATTCCAAATCAAAGTATTACACATAAGACTATTAAGCCCCTTAGTAGTTAATGGTGCTCCAAGATACCTCACATGAAATTCTTCGTACTTAACATTCAAGATATCACTCAGCTTTTTATGAATTATTCTGTCTTTTTTACCAAAATATAGTTCACTTTTTCAAGGACTAATTTTTAGCCCTAACAGTCAAGAAAACAAATTCAAATCCTCTTTCAGTCTTCTAGCCAAATATTTATCTTGATTAAGAAAAATAAGCCAATCATATGGATATATAAGATGACACAGTTTCACTCTAAAGCACTTAGGATCATAAGTAAAAGATTTATGATGCACCACTTGATCCAGAATAGTAGTAAAAGACTGCATACAAATCACAAAAAGATAAGAAGATAATGGATCTTATTACCTTAAACCTCTTTGCCCTTTAAAGAAACCATTAATATCCCCATTAACACATAACTAAAACATAGTAGTTGTTACACACATCTTAGTCCACCAATAAACTTCTCATGAAAACCCATAGCTTCTAGCATCTTTCATAATAAACTCCAATTAATATTATCATAAGATTTTTGTAGATCAAGGTTCAAGGTGTATCTTAGGCTAATATTCTTCCTACCATAACCTTGAACAACACTAGGAGCAACAAGAATATTATCAGAAATGCATCTACCATCCATAAAAACAGCTTGATTATAAGAGATCAAACCACTTAAGAATTTTGTCATTCTATTAGCAATGACTGTAGAAATAGCTTCGTAAAGAATATTACAACAAGCTATATGTCTACAACTTTTAAGTGATGTAGGATTCTTAACTTTATTAATGAGAACTAGATTAGTCCCATTAACCTACTTCAAAAATGGCCCCTCTTTAAATACATCCTTAATATCATTACAAATATCATTCCCAAAAATACCCCAAGAACTTTTATAGAAAGCACTTGTAAATCAATCAGCTCCAGGAGCTCAAGTGCTATTTATTGAGAAAGATATTTTGAATCACTTTATCAATGATATTCTCCACCATTTTAGCTACAATACCCCGAGTTATCCTTTTATTCAATATCTTATAAAGGCACTCAATATAAATATGTTCCTCCTTATTATCTTTCGTGCCAATAAGATTCATATATAATTTGATAATTTCTTCTTGAATTTCATCTTCTTCAACAATATTCTTCCTATCATCCTCAATAAATCGAAGAGACTTTATTATGAATAATTCTAGCCTTAATTATTTTATAGTATAATGTAGTTCCACAATCACTCTTATGGTTCAAAGTAATTCTTTATTTTTGCTTTAGATAAGCATCCTATATTTCAAGTAAATTAATCAACTTGTCTATCAATCCTTTCCTTTTAGCGAATCACTAGTATACCCATTCATTATACTCAACTGAACACATTTAAGTTCTTCTTTGAGACCATAAATTTCCTCATTGAAGTGGTTAAATTACTTCTTCTTAAAAATGCACTATTTTAATTTTATTAATAGTCTGATATTTTAAGTTTCCCTCAACTTTAATACTCCAGGCTCTCTCAATTTCAAGTAGGAATTGCTGATGAGTAGTCCATTTATTGAAAATTTACAAGTTTAAGGTTTACTTTATATACCTCCTTGAATATTTAAACATGCTATGAAATACCAGGAGGTTCAACATAAAGATGAGACATGAGCTTAGAATACCACTCATCGTTAACCAAAACTCTATCAATTTTACTCGAGACAAACCCATCAACTCTTTTATTTGTCCAAGTATGGAAGCACCCAATAATTTTATGTTCAATTATACCATTACCACTAATACAATCTTCAAACTCTACAGTACACTTATGCAAAGTAGTACAGTCACGTCTATCCTCAACCATCAAAATTTTATTTAAATCACACACTATATACATGGTAAATTATCCATATTATTACTCCAAATAGTAAGCATATTCCACAAATCTCTCCTTCTAGCTTCATAATTATGTGCATAAATCATCATAGGAAAAAAAATATACTTTATTACTAATCTCGAACACCTCCATCAAGATAGCTTGATCACTCATCTCAATACCTTTAACATCAGTAGTTTTACTATTTCATCTCACACAAACTAACCCTCTATCATCTTTTTCATGATTAGAAATTGAACCCAAATCACATAAGAAACTTCTACAAAATTTATCATAGTTATTCATGTTCATCTTTGTTTTCAATATTCCAATAACATCAATTATTTTCTCCTGAATAACTTTCACAACCTCTTTTCGTTTAAGAACATGATTAAGTTCTCTCGTATTCCATGAAGATATAATCATTTACCAAATGTATCGTAAGTCTTCACTATATGAGTACTTCCAATAAACATAGTTAATGCCTCTTTAAGATTCTCATTAGCAAAATTCAAATAATTGAAAGAATTACTAACGACACACTCCTCAGTTACAATCTTATCACTACTCTCTGTACACACATGCGTGATATTCCTTTTACTTTAACTATTAATATTAGCTACCTTCTTTTGTTTTTGCACAATTATCCACTCCTCTTTCTTCTTTATTTGATCATTAGGCAAAATGTTTTATGTACTATTAGCTTTTGGTTTCTCTTTTTCCTTAGCAAAATTATTCATACCATGGTCTATAATTTTACATATAGAACATCTTGGAGGTAACGACTCATAATAAACCTTCACCACATATAACCCATCAGCTTCAAGTCAATTGTACCTATTTCACCAATTCTTTAGTCATATCCACCTCAAAACTTAGTCTATTTCTAGACTTAGTAATAGAATCAAGCTATATTGGCTTTCCCACAACACTACACACATAACTCAAACCCTTATTTGTCCATGATTGAAGTGGAACCTTTCTCATTTTCACACACAGTGGAACCTTAGTCATATCCAACCTCTCAATTTTCATATTTAATTCTCACTATCTCAAAAGCATAATTCTTCCACCTATATGCCAAACTTGTTCAAGAACCTTATCACACTCCTGCTCGTTTTGAAATTGAAATAGAAATATATCTATGTTTGTAGATTTTATTTCAGTTATGCCTCTATCTTTCCACTGATCATTAACCATACTTCTCACCATATGATAAGTAGGAGCTTCCTCAAAAAATTGCCCAACCAAAAAATTCTTCCAAATCAAAGCTCCTTTATAAACTATTTTCCTAGGAGGTTTAACCACATATTCCTTATTGATTAAGACAGGAGGATACTAATTCAATTTTATGTCCTCTTTTATACCTTTATCAAACAGTTTTGTCCAAATTCACACATTCTCTACATCATCCTTATAATTATTTGTATTATTTTGTACTATATCATCATTATTAACCTTATTCAAGACATTAATATCTCTTTGAGAAGTACTTGTACCTAGTAGAGGAGAATTTTCTGTCTCATTAGTACATTTGTTTTCTTGAAAACACTTAGTATCTTCATATCTTTTGAGAATTTTTAGTGTCCCACTCTCTTTGAAAGCATACTCTTGTCCATTAAAATTCTCTATTACTAGATAATCGATAGTAGGATCCTCAACAATATGTTTTCTAGAGCTTATTAAGTCTTGTCTAATCATAACTCCACTCTCAATTCCACTCTTCTTCACAATACATTTTTCAAATACCTTACGATTACCCATATACTGAGTATTCTCTCCATCTTATCAAACTTATTGAATAGGTTTGCACTATCAGTTACCTCAGTTCTCATCTCTGACACATTCATCACTTCATTCCCCATAGAAAAATTATTGCTAACTTTAACTATAAGAGTAACCAGAATATACTTTGCCACATTTTCCTCCATAACACTTTGCTTTAGATGCTTTACAGAATTCTTCTTTCACTAGTCCATGTTAATGTACCCACCACCAACAATCCAATGCAAAAAGAACGAATAAAATCAGTTAAGAAATAGAAATATGAATAAGAAACCCTCTACAGATACGAGATAGATTTCCCAAAAATTGTTGAAAATTTGTTCGGAAAATGATGCTAGATCAATAATTAGCCTCTAATTGCATTAGATTCTGTGAAAGCCAGTTAATTCTGCCAGAAGATCTACTCTTCCAATAGATGTAACGTGTGAATAAAACTCCTCCTTAATGGCCAACAATTCTGTAAAACCAAATATGCTTTTCGGATTTTAGAAATTAATGCTCTTATGACCACAAAAACAACAATTACTATATCATTATTCCCAAAGAAGAAATACTAAAAACAGTAACAATACAAAGCAACTAAACAATCAAAAGATCTTGAAGCCCGACAAGATTCCGAAGATGGTGACTAGTGAGATCCACGATGGAAGTACTAGCGAAGGTCCATAATGGTCAAACTACGGTCAAATGAAATCAAACCCCTATCTACTAGTCAAACTCTATAAATCCTAAAGAGAGAATGTAGAGAGAAGGTGGAGCCATTCTTCATCTGTTTTCTTCGATAAAATTTTTGGCTATGTAGATTTAATTACGTTATCTATTCTCTTTTTTTGTTGATAAAGTTGGGTTATACAACTATAACACAGCAGTTTGAAGTGATTCATTTAAATTTGAACATTTTGTAATAGTTAGTTTATAAATTTATGTATTTTGGCAATAACTCTAAAGTAAATATTACAACATTCGACCGGTACCGTTTATTCGATTTATAATGATAAACAGGATACAAACTTATCGATTTTTGCTAGATTTAGTAACTTTTTGTTAGTTATGCTAACTTTTTGCAATTTTGGTTACTTTTTGAATGTTAGGTTATTTTTTCAAGTTATTATTTTCTAATTTTTTACTTAAAAAGACCAAAAACTTTTAACCGCCTCTAACCTAAGGTTAATCGAACTAACTAGAGTTAGATATTTAGTATTACCAATTTCGCAACTCGAACTAGTTACCCTAGACCTAGGAATTTTGCAAACGCGATTTTGACTTAACCTGATTTCATCCCTCAAATAAATAATTATTAAAAGTAGAGGTTTATTTATTTTATTTTATTTTTTATTTTCTGTCAAAGAGGCTTTGAAAGCCATGTAAATACAAAAACTTCAATTATACTTTAGGTTTGTTTGGCAAAATTAGAAATGACAAAAGGATTTGGATAATATCTTAAATTTATTTAGAAAGTGGCTTCCCCTCATTTTAGAAATAGTTCAGTTCTTTCTTGTGCCACATAAGAAATATAGAACCATACAACTTCAATTCAAATCTTACCAAACAAATGTATAATACTAATATCTGTTTAGATTACTCCGGAGATACTAACCACAAGTTTTATAATAAGTTTGGAACTCCTGATTTTTTATAATAAAATTTCCCGACTAGTGATTTTCTTACCATTTAAAATGTACATCAGTGGACTGGTTCCGTATCAATTCAATAATATCAAAATTTCTGTTCCAAACGGAAGTTCCATGCGACTAAGATTCAGAAGTGCCAAACTTTGCGTTTTTCTGGAATAGTTCGCTTTCGTTATCTCATTTTGCTGACCAAGGACCTCTTAATTACTTATAAATAGATTTTTTCATATGCCATCATTCTTCAAGAATGACTTATAATAACAAAACCGTGGTGAATGACCTAAACACCATATTTAGAATATTACAACAAAGTTGGTCAACAATTTGGAAATGGCATTTGCAAATGAAGAAAATGGTGACTGGTTTGCTCATGCATGGTGTTGGTGTAGAACTTTGGTGTTCAAAAAATATGATCATGTTGCAAGAATCACAAAGAAATTGTGGAAAGAAGATGGAAGAAGAATAATTCACTCAATGAAAGTTGGGCTAGCAATTAATTTAGTGTCATTTTTATATTACGTTGACCCTCTATATGAAGGCTTAGGTTTATCTGCAATCTGGGCTGTTATTACAGTTGTTCTAAACTGTGAATATTTTGTAGGTAATTAGTTGATACTAGTTATAAGCCATGATCAGATTACAAGTAGTTGAGGCTAATGATTAAAATTGCATGCAGGAGCAACATTGGGCAAAGGTATAATTGGATCAATGGCCACGTTAGTTGCCATTACCTTAGGCATTGGAGCACATTTTTTAACTACTTTTTCTGGGAATAACTTGGAACCACTCCTGATCGCTATATTTGTCTTCATTATAGGTATATAAATCTTTCTCTCTAGATATATATATATATTTTATATATGCAATACATGTTTCTTTACATTTAAAGTCATAGTCAGTTTTTTAAGCTCCTTATCTAAAAATATGTCATCATATAATGCAGCTGCTATAGCCACATTTGCAAGATTCTTCCCAAAAATAAAAGGTAGGTACGAATATGGATGTATCTTATTTATCGTAACCGGTTGCTCTGTAATAGAATCGGGCTACCGAGAGAATGTCATTGACATCGTACGAAGGAGGCTCATGACATTCTTTATCGGAGGCTTTTCGGCTGTAGCGACATGCATTTTTATTTGCCCAGTATGGGCTGGTGCAGATCTTCATAATGCATTGGCCGTCACTATAGAGAAACTTGGCACTTTCCTAGAAGGTAATCTTACAACTCATATTGATTCAAATTGAAGTTAAATGGATAATGAAAACTCAAGAAAACGGTTGTTAATAGAGTGTTGGCTAAGAATTGGAAGCAACACCAGGTTCTCATAACTATATTTGTATGTAATAATTTAGTGAGCAGCTAAATAATTTGGTATTTCTTATGATAGGTGTTTAATATTCAAATTTCATTAAACTTACTTGTTACTTTAACTATTCTTGGTGGTCACTGTCTTGTAGTTATTAAACAACACATAAATATGCAACAGGTTTTGGTGGTAAATATTTTACAAACGAAGGAGATGTAGATAACCAAGAAAACAAGGTATTACTTGATGGATACAAAAGCATTCTTAATTCAAAAGGCACATTGGAAGCATTGGTGGGTAAAAAGTGTTTTATTCATACATTTTAATTAAAATTGCAATTAATTCAGTACAAAGAAATAATTTAATTTTTACTTTTTGTTGCAGGCAAACCATGCAATATGGGAACCCGGACATGGTCGATTTAAATACAAGCATCCTTGGGACCAATACCTGAAAACTGCAGCCTTGGCTAGAGAATGTGCATACAGTATTGAGGCTTTAAATAGCTATCTCAACTCTAAAGCACAGGTGGTACATTTGTCCTTCATTAGGGTTATCTATATATTATTTGATTTGTACTGTATCATAGAATAACACCAGGATCAATGATGATAAATGTATGATTGTATTGCAGATATCAGGCGTGATTGGAAGCGATTTTGAAGATTTATGCATAAAATTAAGTGTAGAATGTAGCAATCTCTTGAAAGAATTAGTCATGGAAATTAAGACATGGACATCAATTCCTTCACATGTTGACCTTCATATTGAAAACGCAAAATCAGCTGCAGAAAAACTCGAAAGCTGGCAGAAATCAGTGTCGTGGCATGAAGGGGATCATCTTCAGATAATTTCATCCATAACAGTTGCATCTTTACTTTTAGATGTTTTCAATTCCACACTCAAAATTGCACAACTTGTGAATGAACTTGGATGCCTAGCGAAATTCAACAACAAAGATGCTCAAGCTTTAATGCCAAATTAAAAGAAAAGATCATGGAGGAGAAAAGAAAAACATTGATGCACACCCTTTTGTTGTTAATATTGATAATCAAATCCCATAAATCTTGAGTACTGGGTTAGTAGTTGTGAAATATAGTTTTCAGTACAAGTGAGGTGTTGCAGTCGAACCCTATGAGCTATTCTCGGTAATAATAATAAAATAAAAATATCATATATACTACTAAAGTTGATATAAGAATAGGGTTTGGGTGAGAGATTAAATAGATCGTTTTCGCATCATATTCTTTGTTGTCATGTGAAGAATTATACGTGAGGCTAATATAAAAATAGCTAGATACTTGATTCATAATTCGTGATTCGGCTAATGTGCGGTTCGGACCGGTCCTTATCGATTCTGCGCTTTACTGTGCCGGTCTGGTTTACCGGTCCTCCGCTATCGGTCCCGGTCCGGTCCGTAAAACGGTCCTAGAAATCAAATGTCCGACCGTTAACAGGGACCGGTTTACCGGTTTCGGTTTCGGTCCCGGTCCGGCCCCATTATCGGTTTATCGGTTTTTTTTATTTATTTTATTTATTTATTATTATTTTTTTTTACTTAAAGTTGTAAGTAATTAAAGTTGTAATATTTTTTAATTGAAGTTGTAATAATTTTTTGCTCTAATTAATGTTGTAATATTTTTAATTAAATCAATTTACAAAATTGATTTATCAAAGTTGTAATATTACTTAATTGTTTTTCCGAATATAGTTTATTATTCCAAGTTATTATTTTATTCGTAAATAAGTTATTTGTACTTTATAATATTTAAATTTGAATAAATTATTTTTTTAACAGTTAATTTGTTGGTTTTATGACTTTTTAAACACTTAATGACTTTTTAATATTGAACTTCCATCTAAAGAATGGCTGGGAATTTGGAAGAATGATCTGAAATAGTTATAGAGCTTTCCGATACAATCGGTTTCGATATAAAGAACATGTCAATCGGAGGTGAAACGAAGAAGTTACGGTCAAACCAAAACAGCAATAGTTTCTTACATTTTCTATATTTTAGAGTTACGAATTTGAGTTGGGCTTGGACTCTTTTACTTGACCCCTACTACAAGATTTCGACCTAGCACCTATATATATATATATATATATATATATATATATATATATATATATATATATATATATATATATATATATATATATATCAGTTCTAAACCTTAGAAAGTTATCCCTTGGCTGCATAAGCTTAATGTACATACATAAATTATTATAGAAGCAAACAAGAGGATCTAGAGGAGGAAGAAGCAAGAGCTAGAGCTTAACTACATCAATTCAACACTTCTCCATCTCTATTCTTTAGGTAAATTAGTATTAGATCTATTTTGTCTATGAGGTATTTCTAAGCTAATTATTCAAGAGCTTTATTATGCATAATTTTTCTTTAGGATTGTAATTATATGAACCATTGATTATTGTTTTTCTGTTTTACTTTGAATCTGCGATTTAGTATTTAATTGAATTGGTTCTTAATTTCCATTGACTATTCTTGTGCTTGTTTACTATAATTGAATTCATGAATCAAAGGGTAGGTTTTAGTAATTAGGCTATTCACTTAGTGGCGAGTGATCATCTGACGGAGGGGTTTAATTACAGAACTAGGATATAGATGCGTGGTGTCCATTATTGACCGGCAGGCTTGACTAACCATGTAGCCCAAGAGGTAAAAGAACTTCACATCCGAAGAGGAATATTCGCCCATATAGGGGTTTATAGTACTTTAGGATAGCTCTTAGGTCCACCGACAGGGGGCTAGGAGATTATAGAGTCCCAACTATTGTGAGATTTCCCATTCACCCTTATTATTATGAATCATAAATTCAATAGGATAAATTCATACTTGCATCTCCTTATCTTATTTGCATAATTTTTTATTATTTATTTTTATTTATTTAATTAGAAAACAAAATACTTCATTGCTTATCTTTTTAGTTAAAACACTTAAAACTATCTATTATAATATTGAACACAAAGTTAGAATAACAACTTAAATCCCTGTGGAGACTATAATCCCGATTTTACTTATCTATTACTTGGAACGACCCGTACACTTCCGGTTTATGGATCCTTTCTTCTATTACTTTTATTGCTTTATTTTATAATACACCAGGACCCACCAGATACTCAACTGATCCATGATTTAAATCTGGTCAACGTTGAGAGCAATAATTCTTGACCGAATCAAAAGAAAATCAAAAAATTGTAATGGACAAGAAGAATTGTGTCCAGACTTTATGAATTCAACAAGAACCTGGGAGTCCATATAGGGAAAAACCTGATAGGAAAACAATTACAAGTTAGCCTAATGGTAACAAGTCAGTAGAGTGATTGATCAATCCATTGAAGCATAGTGTAACAACTAATAACGAAAAACTCTGCAATCCGTTGAAGCATAGTGTAACAACTAACAACAAAAAACCATTAGCTATAATAGTTGTAACAAGTAAACAAGAGACGTGATCAATCCTTTGAAGAAGTGTTAGCACATAACAACACAAACTCATTGAAGTAAACTGCAATGACTAACACCTAAGCAAAAACTCATTGAAACGCCGCAGAAAAACTAACATCTAACATCTAGCAAAAGAAAATGAAACATAATGAAGCACAGTGCAACAACCAACGACAAAATCCATTAGTTGTAATAGTTGTAACAAGTCAGCAGAGTGGTGGGATCAATCCATTGAAGCAGAATGTAACATCTAGAAACAAAATCTCATCGAAGCACAGTGAAACAATCAATAGCTAACAAAAAATGCAACAACTAACAACAAAACCCAATAGTTGTAACAACTGTACCAGATAAAAACAATAATTAACAAAAATCAATAGGAATATCGAATAAATCCTATTAAAGAAAAGAGAAGCATATTCAAGCTAAAATTTGACAAATGTAGAAGCAAATTCATGTTAAATTCAACAATCACATAATCAAAACAGACATGCAATACTATAAAAGTTAATCAATTGAAGATAATATTGAAAACAATTGAAGATAACACATAATCACAAATGTTGAATTTAACACAGTTCTCACTAACTTGGACAATTGATAAAAATAGACAATTGAAAATGTATAGACAGTTGAAATCAACTTGACAATTGAATAGGCTCGACAATTTAACAAAAGGAAATGGAAAGTTTCGACGAAGAACGAAAATTACGATTTGTGTTGGAGTTTCAAAAGAAAAAGAGAAACGAGATTCAATGTAAAGTTTTAATGACGAGTTTCAGTCTTCAATGGTGAGATTAGTGACCATTAGGATGATTGTGAGCTTCAACGAAGAATTGTTATTGCGAGTTTCTAATACGAATTATTCACAAAGATTTTTTTGGTTTAATATAAAGTAATGAAGGGTAATTTAGTTAAATTGGAGATAAAATTATAAAGATATATCTTATAATACAATTTTTTTAAGTTATGTTTCGAACCAAAAAATTAGTTTTATTGATTTTTGTCGTCATAATCCACTTTTATTTTTTTAATTATGATATTTCATTTATAATTGAAAATATGTTATTATACTGAAGGTTGTAGATCCGTTGTTAAATTTTTGAAAAAATTAAGAATTGTAGATCTATGTTGCACGGATTCTTCAAAACGGCGACGAATCGCGAATCGGATACGAAATCGGAAGCGATTCTCCTCGGATTTGCTCGGATTCGTGAATCCTTAAGTCAACGAATTCGGAAGCGTTGACCATTTTCGGAAGCGTCATTTTTTTTAAGATCTAATTTATAAATTTATAAATTTATAAAATTTAAGGGTTAAATTGAATATTTAAAAGTTTATATTAACTAAACCTTTATTAAAAATATTATTTACGTTTTCTGAAAACAAAAAAAGAAGAGCAGTGAAAAACCAAGAGTAGGCCCCTTGCTAATCGCTATCGACGGTCGACAGAAGCTTTACCGTTTAATACAATATAGAAAGTATTTAACTAAATGTTTGTTCTATTTCAATTAAAGTGTTTTATTTTATAATATTGCGAATATTTATATTATAATTTTCTACTTTAAAAACAAATATATATATATATATATATAAAAAAAATTTAAATATATCGCCGAATCCTCGAATCGGCTTTTTTGAAGATGCCGAATCTCCGAATTGCTTCGCATCCCTTCCCTGCACCCGCTCCCGTGCAACCTAGTTGTAGATCCTCTCAAATCTCTTTTGGGTGGCACCATTACGTGCAATTACTGAATGTATTGCAACATTATCAATCTATTAACATTTTAGGTGAATATTGTTTAGGATTCAGCTAACCCTTTTTAGTTGAATAGTTTTAGAGGCTGACTGAAGAAAACTACTTGCATCTTCATCTATATTTTTACTATTTTTTTTATATTATAGTAGCTGAGAGCCCCTCTATCGTAAATTTATCACATGTTTACAGCCCAAAAATAAATGAAAAGTATGGACATTGTGGCTAAAAAATAATAATGTCAAAAGTGCTGTAGATCGTTAAAGCATTTAATATACAACATAAGTTGACCTAATCCAGTTTGTAGTTGGCACGGATATCATGACCACTTAAGACATTTTTTTTCAAACAATACGTATTTCATACTCCCTGCTTTCCATACTTTTTTTTTTTTTTTTCCAAAAGCTTATAATAAAATTAACGATTACAAAATACTCGGGTTTGTCCAACCAAACCCAAATAAAGAAATACAAAAGACTAAAACAACTAGAACAAGATAAAGGCGAGAGACTCTCAAGCCGCACCTCCTTCCCAAAGTGAACCAGAACCGTAGGTGCCACCAAAGTAGCAGGCTTAGACCGCAAAGGGTCGTAAAAACATGATCCTTAAGAAAGACAAACTCAAGCCTCGAAACGAGGGGAAGTAAATCGACTATCATATAACGAACTCTCATGGTTACCAACTCGAAGCAGACTCTCATACCCAAGGCATAAGCTAAGACGACAGTTGCGTTAACAAAAATGAAAGTCCTGATAGCCCTCAGATCATAAAGAGTATCACTAGCCCAAGTGATAATAACGTGTACCGAGATAGGAAGGGATGAGCGAGAGACAACACACCAAAACGTAAAGCGCAAACCCCGCTTCTCCAGCCAAACCATATAATCGCAAGCCAAGCTAACCAAACAAGGATGGTCCAAACACCAGAAACCCCGACTGAACGGCACACACCCGAAATTTCTAATATCAAACTCAAATGAATGATTTACCATAGCCACAAATGAATCACCACCCGCGATTGTATGAAAACTGTAAAAAACGGAGGAACACCAACACACAAGACCACACAAAAAACACATCAACCGTAGCCCTACACTAGCGCGAGCTATTAGAATCGAACAAGAAGGAATCGAAATGAAAAAGTGCCGAGTGAACAGCAAGCACCCGGAACTCCAACAATCGAAAACTAATGAACAATATAAAATAACCCAATGTGAATCACCACAAGACCATAGCGGGGGAGAACGGAAGCCTAGGACCCAAAAAACAAACCTGCAACTCCTCCTAAAAACCTTCTCTACTACCTGATTACTGAACCGGGAGCCCAAAACAGCCCAAAAGGTCACAGCGTCAAAGATACCTCTACTCAATAATTTTCTCTCTTTGGTAAATATAGATATGTTTTTTTGTTACATGGGGGAGCCATTTTTGGATTCGGTTTTATTGACACGGTTCGAACCTGCACCGCCTAAAAGGGTAACTTAGGCTCTCCCCGTTTGAGATAACCCCAACTGGTTAAATAAAGATATATTGATCATTTTTAACAAAATGATTCAGAATTTTAAAATTTCTTAATATGTATAATAAATTGTAAAACGTTATCCATTATGAAATGTATGGAGTATATTTATAATATAAATGGATTGAATGGAAATTAAAACTATTGAGTTACAAATATTTTATTAACTGATCTCGAGTTGCCGAATGTGTCTGATGTTATAAAAGTTCACAATGCATGTTATCTAGTTATTCTAGCCAACAAATCAACCATTGAATTTGTGTTCTTGCTTTGTGGTGGAAAGTAATTATGTTGTCACGTTTCGTCAAAGTACATATCTTGTTAATAATTGATCTATTACACAACTAATTTCTGATGGCCACGATACTTTTTTTATTTAAGGATCTTAGAGTAAATATATTTACTTTTTCCATAATATTTCTCGCTTAACCTTATTATTTCTAGTATAAAAAAAAGGTTATCAAGCTGCTAGATGTGGGAATTATCTTCTCGATCTCAAATAATGAGTGGGTTAGTCCAGTGTAGTGCATTCTAAAAAAATGAGGTATGACTACCATCCTTAATGATAACAATGAAGTCATTCCATCAAGAACAATTATGAGGTAGAGAGTATGCATGCACTGCCGTAAGCTCAACAAAGTCACAAAGAAGGATCACTTCCCTTTACTTTTCATTGATCAGATGTTAGATAAACTAGCCAAGAGAGAGTACTATTGTTTCCTTGATGGCTATTCAGGTTATAATCAGATTTGTGGGGATCCAGATCAACACAAGAACACTTTCACTTGTCAGTTTCACACCTTTGCCTATCGAAGGATGCCATTTGGTTTATGCAATGTACCGGCCACGTTCCAACGGTGTATGATGTCTATATTTTGGGACATGATCGATAAATTCTTAAAGTTTTCATGGATGATTTTTCAGTGTTTGGAGATAGTTTTGACGAGTGCCTTGACAATCTTGAAAAGGTTTCCTGCGTTGTAAAGAAACTGATCATGTTCTTAATTGGAAGAAGTGTCACTTCATGGTTCGTGAAGGGATCGTGTTGGGACACAAAGTTTTGAATGCATGGATGGAGGTAGATCGTGATAAAATTGAAGTTATCAAAATCTTACCACCTCCAGTTGTTATTGAAGGAGTTAGAAGTTTCTTGGGCCATGCACGATTTTACCGTAGATTTATATAACATTTCTCTACGATTTCCAACCCGCTTTGTACGTTACTTGAGAAAGATACCGCCTTTAAATTCGATGGTGCATGTTTAAAAGCGTTTTTGGCCATCAACGAGAAGCTCATATCCACACCAATTGTCTCTCCTCTAGATTGGGATCTTCCTTTCGAGGTTATGTGACGCAAGTGGTCATGCCATGGGAGTTGTATTAGGTCAAAGAAAAGGGAAGATCTTTCACACAATATATTATGCAATCAAAACCTTCATAGCTGCCCAACTGAATTATACAATAACTGAGAAGGAGTTACTAGCCGATGTATATGCGTTCGATAAGTTTTGTCCCTAACTTCTAGGGACGAGAACTGTCGTATACACGGATCATTCAACAATCGAATACCTTATCGAGAAAAATGATGAAAAGTCGCGTCTTATTAGGTGGATATCATTGCTACAAGAATTTTATGTGAAGATATGATATCACAAAGGGAGCGAGAATCAAGTTACTAATCATTTATCTCGCCTCGAAGGCTCTACAGTCAACACATGAATATAATTGGTCAAAGAGATATTCCCGATGAACAACTCTTTGTTATAGATAATGTGGTTGTTTCTTGCTATGCTGATATAGTTAATCTCTTAGTGAGTGGTGTATTCTGTGTGGATTATAATCCACAACAATGAAAAAGGTTGAGCCATCGAGCCAAGCAGTTTTTCTGGGATGATCCTTACCTCTTCAAGATATGCATTGATCAATGATTAGAATGTGTGTTCATGAGAATGTGATACAAAAGATCGTTGCAAACTATCACGGCTCTCTATATGGGGGTCACTTCAAGGAAGATAGATCCGCAACAAAAGTCCTTCAATTCGGGTTCTATTGGCCCTCCATTCACAAAGATTGCCATTGGTACGTCCAAAGTTGTAAAAGATTCCAATTCACTATCAATATATCAAAAAAGGACGAGAATACACTTAACAACGTGATAGAAGTAGAAATATTTGATGTTTGGAAATAGATTTCATGGGACCATCCATTCCTTCCCATGGGAATCTTTATATCTTGCTAGCAGTAGACTATATTTCCAAGTGGGTAGAAGTTGTGGCAATACCAAATAACGATGCCAATATTGTTGTCACGTCTTCAAGGCCAATATATTCTCAAGACATGGTATGCCACATGTTCTCATTAGTGATAAAGGTACCAATTTCATCAACATTTAGTTGCAAGCCGCTCTTTGTAAATTAGGGGTGAGACAACGTACATCAACAGGTTATCATCCCCAAACTAACGGTCAAGTAGATCTCTAATAGAGAGATCAAATCTATTTTAGAGAAGACTGTAAACGAAAGGAGAAAGGACTGGTCAACAAAACTTGATGATGCTCTCTGGGATTATAGATCATCATTCAAAACACTAGTGTAAGCATGGGGTTAGGAATTGGCATAGAATATGGTGAATGTCCCTATGTGAGCATGTGTTTAATTAGGTCAATGA
The DNA here is from genome assembly GCA_029959085.1 of Nemophila menziesii. NCBI lineage: Eukaryota > Viridiplantae > Streptophyta > Magnoliopsida > Boraginales > Hydrophyllaceae > Nemophila > Nemophila menziesii. Next base: position 92,177,976 of record JARWIR010000002.1, read on the forward strand.
TATTAGTTAGTATGTTGTTGAACAGTTTTACAACGAGTTTTAGTATGCATGCATGAAAATAGGAAGTATGGGATATGGAAGATTAATACGCAACGCGTAAGAAGAAAAGTTGAATCTTAAGAAGCCTTGAGCGGTGCGTAGAACATAAGGTCTGAAAAGTAGTTGATAAGCCCGCTTAATCAATGAACTAAAGGTGAAAAAGTAACGAGATCTAGTAAGTTAGAAAAATGCATAAGGCAGTTCTTTCATATGAGCCACTTGAAGCCTTTAGTTTTCTAACCCATTTAATTGAATATTATTATCCATATCAGCCCCATCTAAGCCTTTCTAAATCCTTTTATTAGCCACATTACAAGCCATATCCATTAGTTTATAGGACTTATCCATATGACCTGCACTCGAATCGCAACTCTGAGACAAGTCGTTTTAGAGCTTGAGGTTGGGGTGGTGGTTTTCATCATTTGGGAACATTGTGTTTGAAAATTTTGAATTGTAATTGGTTTCGAGACATCATTTTATGGGTATTTAGTATTTGGTTTGGTATTCTTACCCAAATATTCATGATTTACACTTTCTTATCTATTTTTAGGTGTTTTGCTATTTTGTAGAGCTTTTGGGCTTAATTTTTGTAGCAATTAGGTATTTGGAAGCTATTTCACCTTGGTATGAGGATAAGAAGTGAAGAAAAACAAGTAAACCCATTAGTCATGATGAAAAAGGAAACTTTGGATGGATTCCAAAGTCAAAGTGAGCTATCCAGCTGTAAAAACGTCTAGTATTTTTAATACTACCAAAAATTCGCAAGGAATTTGAAGGAGCCCTTTGAGATTCAGAAAAGTATTTGAATTGTGGTCATTTTGATACCAAGGTCACTAGATTCTGAGTTGTAAAGAAAGAGTTATGATTATTATAATCTTAAAAGGTTATCATGTCCTATAATTTAGGAAAACTAATTAAAGTTTGATTTGAACTCTTTGACTTGGCCCACACTATAGATTTCTACCTAAAACCTATATATATATACATATATATATATATATATATATACATATATATATATATATACATATATATATATATATATATACATATATATATATATATATATATATATATATATATATATATATATCCACTTTTACCTACCAAGAGGAAGTCTAGATCAAGAGAGTGAACAGAAGAAGGAGCTTGGAAGTTGTTCATGCCATTCAACCCTTCCCAGTGATTGTATTCGTTTAATTTTCTTTCTTTAGTATGAACTAATTCTATTTAGCTTGAAAATAGAATATGGGTATGAACCCTAGACTTGTTTTATATTTTATTTTAATTTAGGATCTCCTTTTACATTTAATTATAATTGATAGTGATAGCTCTGTGATTTAATGTTTGTAGTTCTTGCGGTGCGCAACATATAGGATTACCCCATTAGTAGTTGGATTGTCTACTTGATGCGGGATTCAATTATAGAAACACCACATAATCGTCTAGTATGCGGTACTGATGTTGACGGGCTTGCCTAAGTAGATAGTTACTAAGGTTTAAATAAATAATCGAACCACAACCGCAAGTGTACGGTTGCCCCAAGTAGTATAACTGATAATACAGATTCGTTCCAAGGACGGGATGGTTGATCACAATGTCTAGCAAATAGTGATTGATGCACTTATGAAAATAAATAAAGGTAAAATGTTTGTTTGGTTTTGTTATTAGAGCTAATGAATGAAAGACAAAAATTAAAATGCAAATAAAAGCTAAGACGCAAGTAAAATGATGTAAAACGCAATATGAGAAGTAGCACTTGAGAACGCAAGGATCCTCCCTATCCTATTTCTTAACTTATGTTGTTTAAGGGCTAAATTAGTCAATTGCAATGGTCGGGATTCTAATATCCTTATACCCCCGTCAGGGTGGACTATAAGGCGATCCTAAAGTGTCACTAGTCCCGTAAGGGTAAATATGATCCACCGTTGGATGTTTAAGTGTTATTACCTCATTGGCCCTAGGATTAGCTAAGCTCGTCAGAATCATTAACTTCTATCCTAGATTGAATAAATATTTCCGTACCTAAACCCTCCGTCAGGATGATCCAATCGCCACTAATTGGAATAGCCTAGATACTAACACCTGTTCTTAGTTAGCTACTCTAAAAACAGTAAAATAATATCAATTTATTGAAAAGAGTAAAAGCCCTAATTTAGTTTAATTCAATAAAAACCCAAATTCAACATTCGTTAATTAATAAAATTGGGATTCACCCATTGTTTGTTCTCAAGCACTATGAATTGTTTAGCTCATATTAAAAAGAAATACGAAATTAAATGTAAAGGAATTCATATTTGATTACAAAATTAAAGATAAGAAAAACCTAATTTCCGGAATAGGAATGACTACGAACGGAGATATAGACCCTCTCCAGCTCTTGTAGCTTCTTCTTTCTTCCTTCTGTTGACTTCTCTCTGGTGTTTAATCTTGTGGAATGTGAATTGTATTGACACTCTCTTCTAAGGATGAGATGATTTGAAGAACAAATTGAGAGGTAAGAAATAATGAGGTCAAAATCTCCTTTTATAAGCTCAAAAACGGATTAGGGCTTGGACCTAATAATAAAACACTAATTAAATGTCCAAGCCCAAATTCTAAGCCCAAAATCCCGCAACTGCTGATACACCTTCACTAAAACGGCTTTTCCCGATGCGTTATGACTCCGATTGACCTCATTCCAGTTGCTAAAGTTCCGTAACTCGATAGGGAGCATTTTCTCTTCAAAGGTCAGCGGCTAAATCATCGCTTAAGCACCTCGAAATCAGCAATATATGGCCTGGAAAATGGATTTTCAGCTCTAAAAATAATATCTTCGGGATTTATCTTCAAGTCTTGACTCTATCTTTGTGATCTTTGACTTTCTCCTCAAATTACTCTTCTAGCTAACATCTAAAACCTGTAAAATCTTCACTAAAAATACCAATATTACGCGCAAAAGCTTAATAAATCAAAAATGCTAGAAATAAAAGAGGAAATTCATATTATTGCATATTTAGTCCAAAAGTCTATCAAATTGATTAAATAAACACCAAAAATGATGTCTCCTAAGGGTCGAAAATACGAACAATTAAGGAGACATCAAGACCCCCAACTCAAACCTTTGTCGTCCCGACAAAGCAAAACAAAACAAAACAAGGGGTAGAAGTAAACGAAAGAACAAATAGAAGCTTAGCAAATAAACCTAAAGCAATTCTTAAGATAAATCTCATATAGCAAAACTTTAAGAACTAACATATACATACACTAATCATGCAACATCAAACATAAATAATCTCAATCATAAAATTAAAGTCGCAATGCTTGAAGGTTACACTTGTACTCATCTCTGTATGATGTCTATAGGGTGGTCATTAATCATAAATCGCTTTGAACGCTCCACCTAGTATATTCCCTATCAACAGAATTATAAATTCACTATGCACTTAGGAATCACGGGGTCTTTATGGTTTTAATGATGGCTTAAGGACGGTATGGATGTATATTTGGTAAATTTGAAGTGAGCTTTTGGCTCTCTCCTCACTTACCATCAACAATGTCCTCGAGCTTGAGTTTACGCTAAAAAATGTTCTCACTCACCCATTTGACGCACTAATGTTGCGTCCCCATGTCAACCCAATATAAACTAAGATGATTTCCAAAAATATTCCACTTTGCCGGTTTATTTTATTCTTTCTTTTTATTTTCTTTTTCATTTCTTTTTTTTTTTTTTGTACAAGATACCCATGACCATCATTTTGATGTGAAAAGTCATGTCTCTTATAATTTTTTTTTCTTTTCTTTTTCTCTTTTTTTTTTCTTTTCTTTTTCAAATCCCGGCAAAGGGTTACAAATAATAATATCATCTACATTTTTGTGCCTCAATACAAACACATATAATCCCTTCCCAATGTATCTTCCCAAATGTGGTCCCACCACCCCAAACTCAAGCTCGAGACAAGTCTCAGGGTTGTGATTCAAGTGCGGGTCATTTGGTCATGCCTAATAATCTAAAGGATAATGGGCTTATATCGTGGCTACAAAAGAAAAGGTTTAAGGCTCAAAATTGGGCTAAGACGGATAAAATTATAATAAGGGATAGCAAGCTAAAAGACTTCAAATGGCTAACAAAGAACTGCCCCTATCATTTTCCTAAGTACATAGCTTGTCTTTAGTTCATATCTAGGTGGGTTCTCTACTAATTAGGATTTCACGTTCTACACACCAAACATATTCCTTAAGTACAAGCTTACTTCATTTGCATTGTTCATTAATTTTTCCTATCAGTTACCTATGTTCGCATGCAATTGTAAGTGCGTTTTATGCTATTCCCTAAAGTCCACTATTTACTATCATAGATTCATCAAAAGTATGCTTAAAGGGACATTTAAAATCTTCTATAGTCAAACGCAACTCCGAAAATTATTTTATTGAAAGCAATTTAAAGAAAATAAACACATAAAAACTGGGATGAGGCAACGAACCCCACCCCAAACTCAAAAATGAGTCGTGTCCCCACGACTCGAAAAGACTCAAAGCATTAAAATAATCTACACTAAATGAGAAGGGAAAGAAAACGTATCTTAACCAGCGCGAGGCTGGTGTCGGTGTTGCGTCCAAGTTGAGGTTTTGAATTCTTCTTCATCAATGTTTGCGTTTAAAGCGTTCTTCATCACCTCGAACTTCTTCAATTTTCCCACGTTTTCATTTATTACTTGCCCTCTAAGCATAATCTCTTCTATTAAAATCTTTCCTCAATACCCAAATCGCTTTCGTCACCATGTTCTTCGTACCTTTCCTAACCTTTATGGTCATCTCCGATGACCCCAAACTCAAAGCTTCAAGACCCTCAAAAGGTTTGGATAAAATTATGATTTTAGTGTTCTTGAAGGTTTGGGTTTGAATTATGGATTGTTTAGAGCTGGGTCATGGATATTTCAAGGTTTGGGAAAGGTTTAATGGATAAATTTTAGCTTTGGTGAAAGAAAAATTCGGATTAAAGTGTGAAGCTTTGGTATTTTGGAAGTTAATGGTTTGATTGTGTTCTTGGATGTTGTTTAGAGGGAAGGATTGGTGGTATAATGTTGTTTTGATGATGATTCTTGGTGTGGTCGGAGGCTAGGATTCGTCAATGGAGGCTTAGCATGAGAAAGAGGCTAAAAATATTGGGATTTAAACCCTTAAAACCGCCGAACACATCAGTTGACCGGCTAGCCGGCCACTGTGTCGGCGAAAAATAAATTTTCGAAATTTTTTTTGTACTCTTTTTTTTTTTTTTTTTTTTTTTACCTCTGACACAGCCTTCTTGCGTCATCGCTGACGCATTGATCAGAAAGTCCTCCTTCGTTGGCCGGCTAGCCGGTCATCTGACCGGCATGCCGGCGGCATGTCGCTGGCGGAAATCGAAACGCAACGACCTTGCGTCGTCGCTGACGCAAGGACCAGAAACTTCTTTCGTCATCGGCCGGCTAGCCGGTCATCTGACCGGTATGCCGGCGAAATCCCGCTGGCGCGAATCGTGACGCAGCAATGCTGTGTCATCTTTGACGCAGTGGTCAGAAGCTTTGGGGTCTTCAGCTCGTCTTGGCCGGTATGCCGGCCAGCTCGCCGGCTAGCCGGTCAAACCTGCTGTTGACTCCATAATTTTTCGTCAATGGAGGCTTAGCATGAGAAAGAGGCTAAAAATATTGGGATTTAAACCCTTAAAACCGCCGAACACATCAGTTGACCGGCTAGCCGGCCACTGTGTCGGCGAAAAATAAATTTTCGAAATTTTTTTTGTACTCTTTTTTTTTTTTTTTTTACCTCTGACACAGCCTTCTTGCGTCATCGCTGACGCATTGATCAGAAAGTCCTCCTTCGTTGGCCGGCTAGCCGGTCATCTGACCGGCATGCCGGCGGCATGTCGCTGGCGGAAATCGAAACGCAACGACCTTGCGTCGTCGCTGACGCAAGGACCAGAAACTTCTTTCGTCATCGGCCGGCTAGCCGGTCATCTGACCGGTATGCCGGCGAAATCCCGCTGGCGCGAATCGTGACGCAGCAATGCTGTGTCATCTTTGACGCAGTGGTCAGAAGCTTTGGGGTCTTCAGCTCGTCTTGGCCGGTATGCCGGCCAGCTCGCCGGCTAGCCGGTCAAACCTGCTGTTGACTCCATAATTTTTCGTTTTCTCCTCGTTTTGACCCCAAACTCATGACCCTTTTACCCCTGCAATCATCAAAAACAACTACCCTTCCTCATTTCTTAAAAATAAACACTAAATAAAGAACCATTACTCTAATTTACACTAAGAATTTAAAAGACATGAAAGCAATTTAAAACATGGGTTGTCTCCCAAGAAGCACTTTTGTTTATTACGTCTTTAAGTTCGACGCGTTACCTTCCATGCTATGCTGTAGATATCGCCGCCTAGGCGCGCCTAGGCGCCGTCTAGGCGTCAACTCCCCCCTCAACCGCTTACGCCTAGTAATAATGCTAGTCATTTTTGCCCAACGCCTTAGTCGCCGTGGAAGAGGCGCCTAGCCCGCCTAGGCACCGATTAATGGTAAAAACTTGCCGCCTAGGCCCTCCATATAATTTATTTTACTCTCGGAAATTCTTGAATTGATATTATAACTCTAATTTTAGTATTTTTCATATACAATATAGTGGTGTTAGATGAATTTTATGACTTAAATAGATAAACTTATCATAATTATCCATGCGTATTACTAAATATATAAAATTACATAGCAGGATTTAAGACCGCGTAATCCCGCCTAGGCCCCGTGTAGTCCCTCCTAGGCGCTAGGCCCCAGTCGACCGCCTAGGCCGCGGAACCGAGATCTACAGCATAGCTTCCATGAAGATGGTATTGAGGCCCTTGCGGTGTTCCTCCGCTTAAACTCGCCTCTTCCTTGATGTAAAAGCTTAAGAACCTCCCCCCTTTGAATATTATTCAATCGATCTCTAAAAGGAGGTGGGTAAGTACTTCGTTTCGCCTTTTTATTTTCATGACGAAACTCATTTTCCACCACATTAGAGTAGATAACCGTTTTCAACGGTATAAGATCATTTTTATTCCTTGTTTCAATCTCGGATTCATCTTTAAAATGTGGTGGGTAGGTGCTTCTCCTTGCCTTTTTGCTCTCGCGGTATGGCACCTTGCTTGTATAACACATATTGATCATTTGTGGTAGTCGAGGTGATTCTGATTTTTCATCTTTAATAATGATTCGTGGTAGAGATGGTGATTGGTGAACTTTTTGTGGCGGATATTCAATTTCTATTTTATCTTTAACCTTTAATTCTTCAATTGATTCTCCAACCATTTCATATTCATCTTCGCTTTCAACCCAATCTTCCACTATTACCTCATAATATTCTTTATTTGGATTTTCTATAACCTCGATCGCCACCTCTTCCTGTTTTCGCTCTATATCTTGATCATGTGTATACACCTTAGGAATAGCAATCTCTATGTTCACTTCTAGGGTTTGCGTTGCTACTCCTTCTTCCACTATGCTAACAAGATTCTCACCTTCTTTCAACACCTCCTCCTCAACAACTTTTTCCAATTGATCTGTTCCATCCCTCGAGGGAGTGGGACCTTCATAAGACTTACTACCACTTTTAGCTAAGTTAGGAGAGTTGTTTCGGGCATCCCTTTCATCTAGCATCTGTTGTATGTGTGCATGGGTGGCTTTGAATTCCTCGTCTCTTGCCTTACGCTCTGGTTCTCTTGCCTGAAATTCCTCGAGTAGGCGATTGACTTTCTCTAGTAGTGTATCTTGTTGATCTTGATGAGGTGGATACTGTTGAATGTTTTCAACCCACTGGTTGTTCCATTCATGCTCGTGTTGTTCTTGTTGATAGTTATGAGATGGATAATGTTGATTATTCTCAACCCAATGGTGGTTCCATACTTGTTCTTGTTGATAGTGATATGGCGTTTGTTGTTGATTATTCCCAATCCATTGATTGTTCCATCCTTGCTCTTGCGGGTATTGATATGGTTGTTAATAAGAATTTATACCCCATTGTTGTTGTCCCGAAGAATCTTCCCAATAGTCAAATGGACCAGGATTTGGGTAATGTTCTCTATACATCTTTAATTGAATTTCTTGATCATTACCTGAATAAAGCGCCTGTAAAAACAAAACAAAACAAACACAAGCGTAAGACTGAAAAATAAAAATAAATGCAACTATCACTAAAGGATAAACACCGTGGTCACACGCTACCGTCCCCGGCAGCGGCGCCAAAAACTTGGTGGTCCTTTGTGTGTTCTAAAAATAATGCAATAAATAATCGAACCACAACCGCAAGTGTACGGTTGTCCCAAGTAATATAGTTGATAAAACAGATTCGTTCCAAGGATGGGATGGTTGATCACAATGTCTAGCAAATAGTGATTGATGCACTTATGAAAATAAATAAAGGTAAAATGTTTGTTTGGTTTTGTTATTAGAGCTAATGAATGAAAGACAAATATTAAAATGCAAATAAAAGCTAAGACGCAAGTAAAATGATGTAAAACGCAATATGAGAAGTAGCACTTGAGAACGCAAGGATCCTCCCTATCCTATTTCTTAACTTATGTTGTTTAAGGGCTAAATTAGTCAATTGCAATGGTCGGGATTCTAATATCCTTATACCCCCTTCAGGGTGGACTATAAGGCGATCCTAAAGTGTCACTAGTCCCGTAAGGGTAAATATGATCCACCGTTGGATGTTTAAGTGTTATTACCTCATTGGCCCTAGGATTAGCTAAGCTCGTCAGAATCATTAACTTCTATCCTAGATTGAATAAATATTTCCGTACCTAAACCCTCCGTCAGGATGATCCAATCGCCACTAATTGGAATAGCCTAGATACTAACACCTGTTCTTAGTTAGCTACTCTAAAAACAGTAAAATAATATCAATTTATTGAAAAGAGTAAAAGCCCTAATTTAGTTTAATTCAATAAAAACCCAAATTCAACATTCGTTAATTAATAAAATTGGGATTCACCCATTGTTTGTTCTCAAGCACTATGAATTGTTTAGCTCATATTAAAAAGAAATACGAAATTAAATGTAAAGGAATTCATATTTGATTACAAAATTAAAGATAAGAAAAACCTAATTTCCGGAATAGGAATGACTACGAACGGAGATATAGACTCTCTCCAGCTCTTGTAGCTTCTTCTTTCTTCCTTCTGTTGACTTCTCTCTGGTGTTTAATCTTGTGGAATGTGAATTGTATTGACACTCTCTTCTAAGGATGAGATGATTTGAAGAACAAATTGAGAGGTAAGAAATAATGAGGTCAAAATCTCCTTTTATAAGCTCAAAAACGGATTAGGGCTTGGACCTAATAATAAAACACTAATTAAATGTCCAAGCCCAAATTCTAAGCCAAAAATCCCGTAACTGCTGATACACCTTCACTAAAACGGCTTTTCCCGATGCGTTATGACTCCGATTGACCTCATTCCAGTTGCTAAAGTTCCGTAACTCGATAGGGAGCGTTTTCTCTTCAAAGGTCAGCGGCTAAATCATCGCTTAAGCACCTCGAAATCAGCAATCTATGGCCTGGAAAATGGATTTTTAGCTCTAAAAATAATATCTTCGGGATTTATTTTCAAGTCTTGACTCTATCTTTGTGATCTTTGACTTTCTCCTCAAATTACTCTTCTAGCTAACATCTAAAACCTGTAAAATCTTCACTAAAAATACCAATATTACGCGCAAAAGCTTAATAAATCAAAAATGCTAGAAATAAAAGAGGAAATTCATATTATTGCATATTTAGTCCAAAAGTCTATCAAATTGATTAAATAAACACCGAAAATGATGTCTCCTAAGGGTCGAAAATATGAACAATTAAGGAGACATCACTTAACCACCGATTATTACGCATGGTCCCCTTACTCAAGTCCCCTGGTAATTGTTAGGTTGCCTCCTAAGTCTACTCTTATAGGAGTTAGGAGGAATATAGAATCTTGGATATTGCGTACGTATCACACAATTCTCCCATAGATAATAAACAAAGAACAAGGCTAGTGGGGATCACTTGCTAGTACTCGATCTAAACTCGCATACATCTTCTCTTTCGTATTTATGTTCATGTCTTTACTTTTATTAGTTTAATTAGTTAAATGTTTAGAGTATTTAAAACCAAATAAATATTAACGTATTATCGTTTCAACTTCTTTTATTGCACTTAGTAATTGCATTATTTATAGCTTACTTTCGTAGTCCCTGAGAACTAATCTTACTTATCATTTATAACTTGCAAACGATATGTGCACTTGCAATGAGTTTCTCATAGTGGTATAAGGTGGTTGTTCTTTTATTTATATTGTTATTTTATCACACCTTAGCCACCACCGAAACCCCAATGAGAAAAACTGTGGTGAAGAAAAAAGAGTAAAAAAATTTAAAATATTCTCCCACTCATTATGACATGAATTCTGACAACAATTATTCCGAGTATCTTTTCGTAATTCAAATATTTGTCTCTCGTGTTGTACACAAATTAGGTTCTTCAGGATCTTTTATGCTCCAAGAACTTCTCGATCTTCGAGAATTTAATATTTAGATGTGTTAAGTACTTTAGGATCTCATTGTGCTTCGAGCACTTTTTGTGCTTCAAGCAATTAATTTATTATCAAGAACTTTAATATCCGTCTAATCATCACTACACCATATCAATAACATAAGAATGTGGGTGTATCTCCATAATTATTTTTGTTTTCTGCTGGAAACTCCGTGATACAAGTACAATTTTATATTTCAAAATTCACTATATCATTTCTATCATTGTCGACATATGTCACCACTTTGTGAATTATGATCCTTATTATGTTTGTCAAGCGCTTTAATAAATGAATATATATCATTCTCATACATCGTCTAACAAGTTCATATATTTTTAATAAATAATGAATCTATATGACTTTCCTTTATTTAGGTATCTTGGTCTCTTTAATGATCATTACCTCCTTTAGGAGTAATGCATGTGCCAACATTAGTTGGCTCAATAATTCCTTTCATATTATGTGGATGTGCACATTTCAAAAATTTAACTATTTTATCATCTACTCATGATATTTCCTTCTTCGTGGCTGATATTATTTTAACCGACAAGCTTACCACGCTTCACGCATTAGTTAGATGAATTAACCCTCTACCATGTTTCATGCATTGGTTAGATACATTACATGTTTACCACGCTTCATGCTTTATTTAGATGTATTACATATTTACCATGCTCCATGTGCTAGTTGAATGTATTGCAGGTCCACCACGCTTCACACGTTGGTTGGATGCATTCGGTGAAATATTTGGTAGATATTCTTTTAGGGAAATAATAAATATTGGAGCGTCTACAACAAATTTATGGGGTTTCACAATGTTCTCTATTTTTGTGAATGCATTTGATATATTATTTGCAATACTTATTGAATGAATATTCTTTTGAACTTCAAATTTCGATTCTTTTAGGTTTGTGGATTCAGATTAGACAATTATATTATCCTTCACAATATATCAGGTTGTACTTCATATTGTGGTGTCCTCCCCCTGATAAGGGGTACATTATCTCATCAAATTGACACTCTACAAAACGTGCTTTAAATATATCACCTATATATGATTCAAAATATCTAATAATAAACGGAGAGTTTGACCCGAAATATATCCCAACTCGTCGATTAAAATAGTCTCATGATCAATTTAACTACTACATATTAAATATATGGATAGTAAAAGAAACTTATAGTTATTTTAAGTTTGACCAAAATGATTTCTCTATTATTTGGTATATCATTAATCACCCTGAGTGGCCAAGTCGATCATGTCATAACACAAAATTATTTGGATCTTTATATCTGATCTTTTGCTCGAGGTTCTTTTCAACTTCTCATATTTGTATATACGACCCCAAATAAACAACAATAAAGTTTTCTAATATACAATTCTGGAGTGATGTCAAATAATGCAAGATGTACATCATTGGGGACACTTGAGATCTATACATGGTATTTATTTTGGTGAATATTTTTGAATTTAACAAATTTCTTCAAGATTAACTAAAAACATATTGTGTCAAATTTGCACACAAGATAACATAACTTTTGGGTATCCAAAATTTTGAATTAGATCAACTAAATAGATTAACATATGATAGGTATGCAAACAATATATATTCCACTATATAGACAAAAGAACATAGTTACCATTTCGTGAGGGCTTATTTTCGTGACTTTTTATTTTCATGATATTCCGTATTATTCCATGTCTGATGGTAATTTATTCCCTAGTAGTATTCAGGCCACTATTTAATAGAGGGTTGGTTCTTCAAGGACCTCCTTCTTAGTGGAAGTTTGGGTCATTTCGACGTCAATTCCAGATGTATTACAAGCTATTGCATTTTCTTTAAGAAAACACTACTCCGCGTGTCAACACTAGTGACGACTTTTGTTGTCACTAGTCATGTCGAAAGTAGTCGCTTAAGACCAGATTTATCATTCGCGAGGAAATGTTATCACCACTATTTGGTATCCAGAAATTTGTCCTTACATATCGTTATTGTCGACGAATTTTTGGTTTGTCTTCACCAGAACCCAATGTTACGTGTGGCAACGAATGTCGTCGCTTGTAATAGGTTTTTGGCGACTACATGCTTGTTTTCGTTACTTTTGTCTCCTAGCGACTACATTAGTAGTCATTATATCTTTGTTTGTGTCGACGACAATTTTGTCGTCAAGATTAATAATTTTATTCGCGACGACGTATATTCTATCAATTGCAACTATATTGTAGTCTCCAATGACTTTGTTAAAAATATTTATATATTAAATTATTTGTTTCCACAAAATTCAAATTGAATTTCAAATTTATTATTTTCTTTTGAACCTTTTAAAGTAATAAAAATAATGCATAATTTAACAAAAACAACTAATATTATTAAATCAAAATAAAGTCAACCAAAATCTAGGTTAAAGTCAATAGGAATAGATATTAAAGTCAACAGAAAGTTAAAATAATGTCAACAAATATTAATAAATCAAACACATCAAAATATAGGCATTATATAGTCGTCCTTCATCATATTCTTCTTCAAGATCATCATCTTCTTCTTCTTCACCATCTTTCTCATCAACGAGTACTCATCTACTAGATGCACGAGCTGGAGATTGACATATTGGAGGGTTTTGTTGACATGGATTGAAGGTGGTTAGTCCCACTTGTGCCCTCATCTCATTAACAATACCCCATCGCAGCGGTAATGTCGGTCATCAAAAAACAGGGGAGTGGGTGCCTACAGTCAAACTCGTGGATCGATTGACTGGAGAAACATAATGGGTAGTGGCCCTGTGCAACGTGAAGTTCATTCAAGCAGGCCATCATATCTCCCAAATTTTGATCATGCTCATGTGTCGAAGGAGAAGGTGTGGTAGCGCATCCGACCCTCTTTGGTGGTGGTCCCACTCTGGGTGCCCAACTCCTAGTCATTGGCCTATCCCATGTCTGTGCGGCTTCCCTCACGTCTACTGGCTCCTTCAGGGTCAAGGAAGGTGTGGACGATGGAGATGTAGATGACTCAGACCGTGATTGGGTCTGTTGGGTGACTTTCTTGCAGTCATGTCCTTAAGCGCAACCTGTTACATTAAACAAATATATTTCAAAATCCAAAACATCAAACCATTTATTTATTTAAATAGTAAGTTTGTTTAAAGAAAAACATACATCGACTTTTTGGACTTCTTGGTCCGCAATTCTTGTTTCTTATCGTCCCAACCGACATGCTCGAAGAATCCACCCAGTGGTGGGAGTAGGATCTGTTGCTGGGTCTTCTCATTAGTGACCAACCTATATGATGAGGTGGGTTTCTTCAACTTAACCTGTTCAATTTCAATGTATACTCATTATTCTATATATCCTCTGGGATACAGAAATACAATGGTAATTTAGTCCCCGAATTGGCTAATGCCTTCAACCCAGATTGCAGGGTGACCTTACCTCAAGGCTTTCTCTTTCTCTAATCTTTTTTTAACATATTGAATAAATATGTAACAGATAGTAAATAAAACAAGTATTTCTAGCTACAAAAATCATATACCAGCAGGTGCGTTACAATTGGCTAATGGCCGGTCAAGGTTACATGAAGGATCCCGTCCATCACCATCCCTATCGTGCGGTTTCGCAATTACGTCTATCATTTGTATATTATATAACTAGCTCAATATATAATTCTGAAATATTTAATAAGATTAATAAATAAAATACCGCAAACAAATAAGAATTAAAACTATAATCTTGAATTAGATTAAAAAACACGTTTAGTTTTAATAGTGACTAATAGGTTAAACCATGACACGTTGTTAGACGAACTCTCACCCAAAAATAAACATATTCAGGTGATGATCTATGCACTACATACTTGTCTACAATGGTAAACTACTGGTGTCTTATTTTATTAAAATATCGCCTTTGAATACAGGGAGTCGATTGGTTTGCGAAACTATCATGGAATAACTAATAGTGTACTTTAAGTTCATACTCGCCTCGATCATAGTGGTAAGACAATTTTTCTAACAGATCCTACGCGTGCCTAATTGATGTCTCCCCATTTGTGATGATTTAATATTAGTTTGAGACATCATTTTAGGTGTATTTATTAGGTTATAGGTCGATTTTCTCATGATTTAGTACACTTTCCTATTTTGTGTCTTAATTTAATAATTTATTATTTTTAGAGCATATTGGGTTTAATTGTTTGTTAATTGTGAATCTTTAAAGATGTATGGTAATTAATCAAATGTCAAGTTAATTCTAAGAGATAAAGGAAAGGGGATAAACATGGAAATTGGAGATAAAGGAAAAAATATGAAAAAGGAAAAGATAAAGTTGCAAAATAAATCTGAATTCCAGCAGCTACGAACATAAAAATTATCATAACTCAAGATTGGCTAGGAATTTGGAATAATGGTCTGAAGCAAAGTTAAAGAGCATTCCGGGACGATCAGTTTCGACTATTGGAACGCATCAGACGGATAAGTATTGAAGACGTTACGGCCAAATCAAAACAACATTAGAATCTTACCTTTTTTATATTTTAGGGTTACGAATTTGAGTTGGGCTTGGAGTCCAATACCTATCTTATACTCCAACAAACGGTTTAGGGTTTACTATACCCTATAAATACACTCTCTTATCAGAAGAAAAACATCCTTGGCCAACCTTAAGCCAAGAGGAAGCTTACAACACAAGAAGAGAAGTCTGAAAGGAGCTAAACACCCTATCATGTCTTCTTCAACCTTTAAATTTGTAATTTCTTTCTTTTCTTGCATTAGTATGAACTAAATAATTTTAGCTTGAGATTTAGCATATATGTATGAACCCTAGTTTTTCTATCTGATTTTGGATACATTGTATTTAATTGAAGTCATGTTTTATTCTCTGTTTATGTGTATTGATTTAATGACTGTTTTCCTTACTAGTGCACGAGTATAAGATTACCTTAATAGTAGTTAGATGGTCGCCCGGAAGGGGTGTCTAATTATTGAAACACCACATAACGTCTAGTGTCCGATATTGGTCCTGACAACACCGATTCTAACTAGATAGTCATTAGGGTATGCTTTCACCACCATATCACCAATTGAAGGAATTGTATTACTTAGGGCCTTGGTAACGCTTGATAACCCTAAGTTTAGGCTGCCTCGTGGTTGTGCCGTAGCCCCCTTAGTCGCGCTAAAGGTCTAAGGAATGGGAATTTAGAATCCTGACTATTGTAATACTACATGATTCACCCTTACATGTTAGAATAAACAAGGCTAGTAAGGATGACATGCTAATATCTCGGGCTAAACTATCATACTATTTGTTATTTGCTTATTTAATTTTCTGTCTTTTAATTTAGTAGTCTAATTTTCTAGTTCTTAAAATAAAACAAAATTCTCTTTTCTTTTATTTTTCCTGCGTATTAATTTGATCTACCTTTCATATCTGCACTTGATAATTTGCATAAGTTCTTCCTAACTTTCTTAGTCTCTGAGGAACGAATCTTATTTATCATTTAAAATTTGCATACGTCCTGTATACTTGCAGAACCGTGCTAGGCTAGGGTGTTTATTTTTGTACTTATTATTATCATATTTTTATCACACCCTAGTCGACACCACTAATCCATGGTTTGGGAGATGAATAGCAAATCTCTCGATAAATGCCCGCCTATTACTGACGCTAGTGGGAGTATTTGGGGACCCTGGTGCGTTTGTCATCTAAGGACATGTAGTGACGATTAAGGCCCTAAAAGTACTCAATAATTTCATTCATGTCCCTAAAACTATTTAATATTACATTATTGTCCTTAAATTATTACAAATTACAATCAAGTCCTCAAAAACAATAAAATTTACATTCAAGTTCCTATATTAATAAATATTACGTTTAAGTCACTACAATTAATAGAATTTACATTTAAGTACATATATTAATAAATATTACATTCAAATGAGTAAATTGAACAAAAAATACAAGTTCTTATATTAATAAATAATACATTCAAATCACTAAAAGTATTAAAAAAAAGTACATTCAACTCCATTAATTTTAAAAACTACGTTCAAGTCCTTTATATTTTCAAAAATTATATTTTAGCCCTTTTAATTTAAAATAAATATTTAGTATATATTATTTTAACAATATTTTAATCCCTTATATTTTTAAATTAACATTTTAGTCCTATATATTTTAAAAAATTACATTTTAGTCACTTATACTTTTATATCTTATATTTTTGTTCTTCCTATTTTTAAATTTCACCTTTCAGTTCTTTATATTTATAAAACTTACATTTTATTATATTTAAAAAAATTATATTTTAGTCCTCGATATTATAAAGAATTTACAATTCAGTCCTTTATATTTTTTAAATTTACATTTTAAACCTTATATTAAACAAAATTCGCAACTTAGTCCCTTAATTTTAAAATTTTCATTTTATTCCTTTAAATTATTAAAAAATTGCAATTTAGGTCCTATAGTTACAAAATTAGATCTTTTTGTAAAATTTACATTTTAAACCTTAAAGTACTCAGGAATTTCAATTTGATCCCTATAATTATAATCATACATTTTGTTTCTTTAAATTATTAAAAATTGCAAATTAGTCCTTTTTATTTAAAAAAATCAACATTGTGCTTTATATTTCTAAAAATTATATTTTATACATAAAATATCCAACTAATCAAAGAAACCCAATCACAAATCATACTAAGGCTCAATTAATATAGTTCAACTAAAGAATAAAATTCAAAATCCAATATAAACCCTAATTTTCATCTTAAATTACATTTTAAAATCATTAAATTTACAATACCTACTTATTAGCTAAACTAAGTACTAATTATAACACTCCTAAAATACCACATAATAATTCAGAAATAATTATAAAATATAAACATGTAAAAAGAATGAAAAATTCAAAAACAAAAATTAAATACATGTTAATGGTTATAAAAATATACCTTTTTTGGTGAAATTGCTCCTTAATTTTGTAGAATCCATGCCCATAACATACATGTATAAACACAAAATAAATAAATTAGGTTAGGATTTATAATCTACAAAAAATGAAAAAAATAATGGTAATATTATCTATGACTCACGTTTTTTATGTTTTGATTGTTGTTTTGGCCTGAAATTGCCTCAGAAATGGCTAATTTAATGTAAAGCTCTCGTTTTTAGCTATGAAGAGTTACGGGAGAAATGGCTTCTCGAGGTAGATATAGGAGAGATTACTCACGACGACATTTTTGTCGTCACTGTGGCTAATGTCGTCGCGAGTTAAGGGAAGTAATAACCACACGTTGGAATTTTGACCTCCATATGGGGCATCAAAAATTTAAATTTTAGCATCCGCTACGACAATGTCGTCACGAGTAATAGATACTTGACGCGTGTAATGAATGGGCGGGAAAGTCGACCTTCAATCCAATTTATTAGTATTTAATTACTTATCCGTGACGAATAATGTCGTCGCGATTAACAAAATAAATCCAGCAACGAGTTCCTACACAAGAACTCGTTGCGAGAGATTACTAACATTTGCGACGAGTTCTTTCATCTTCCACGACGATAATGTCATCGCGAATAAGAAAAGATATTGATTTTTGGAATAAGGTACTCCTTCAGTGATGGTACATACTCCATAATCCCGAGTGACCTTTTTTCTCCCTTTCATGAGTAATCCATTTGACACCGTTCACAATACATGAATCGTATCTATAGACCAGACCATTGTTGTCCTAACGTCCTTTCAATATTGTTTTAATATTTTCCAAATCGTGTTTTAAACAACACCGAAATAGTGCACAATACTTGTCCTATATACATACACTTTCTCCATGATTTAAACATTATTTTTCAAGGTATCTTAAGTAAGCCGGACCGGCACACCAGCCAGGGGACAGATATACCGGAGAAGAGAGTCGTTGCCCAACGGTCACATGCCACGTTGGATTCAAATGTTGTACTAGAAGAAAAACCAGACCTGCATACCGGCCAAAGGTAGATATAATGTCTATAAAAGGGAGCTTTATCATATGCAATTCCTCACCTCTTTCCAACACAATTATTACAAGTTTATACATCAATAAAAGAGGTCTCAAGCTATCAAGTTTATCCATATAATCTTGATCATTCAACTTGTCTAATCTACTCAAAACATCAAAGTTCTAAGCCTTCCTTAGCTTTTCACTATTTGAAGTTTTGAGTTTGGGGTGGAAAGAGATGCCTATCAGAACTGCTTTCATGTGTACTTATCGATGGAATTCTCCAAGAAACAGAAACACTTTTAGTGCTGTTCAAGAACAAGCTATTGAGATTCCTAATTCGCGTTTCAAACACAAGACTGAAGAGGTTAAAATTAAAGCTAATCCTAAGAAGAAAAAAGTGATTGAGGAACCTGAAAGTGAGGAAGAAATTGATTCGATGATGAGTTGGAATCGAAAATTAAGGTGTTGGAAGAAAATTAGGATACGAGGTGCGCTATTTTGGGAAACGTTACAAACAAGTTGAACTTTATCTGTTCAAAACGCAACTTACGATGTCTAGACGCGAGATAAAGTTCATGGACGCAACACCGACAACTAGCCACGCGCTGGTTAAGATACGTTTTCTAATCCTTCTCATTTAGTGTAGATTATTTTATTTCTTTGAGTCTTTTTCGAGTCGTGGGGACACGGCTCATTTTTGAGTTTGGGGTGGGGTTCGTTGCCTCATCCCAGTTTTTATGTGTTATGTGTTTTATTTGCTTTCAATAAAATTATTTTCGGAGTTGCGTTTGACTGTAGAAGATTTTAAATGTCCCTGTAAGCATACTTTTGATGAATCTATGATAGTAAATAGTGGACTTTAGGGATTGATATAAAACGCATTTAGAATTGCATGCAAACATAGGTAATTGATAGGAAAAATTAATGAACAATGCAAATGAAGTAAGCTTGTACTTAAGGAATATGTTTGGTGTGTAGAACGTGAAATCCTAATTAGTAGAGAACCCACCTAGATATGAACTAAAGACGAGCTATGTACTTAGGAAAATGATAGGGGTAGTTCTTTGTTAGCCATTTTTTACTTTTTAGCCTTCTATCCCTTGTATTAAATATTATCCGTCTTAGCCCACTTTGAGCCTTTAGCCTTTTCTTTGTAGCCACGATATAAGCCATTATCCCTTAGATTAGTAGGCATGACCATATGACCCGCACTTGAATCACAATCCTGAGACATGTCTCGAGCTTGAGTTTGGGGTGGTGGGTCCACTTATGGGGAATTTATTGGGTAGGGATTGATGTGCTTTGTATTGTGGCACAATTGCAGATGATATATACTTGTAACCCTTTGCCGGGAATGAATAAAAAATGAAAAAGAAAGAAAAAATTCGAAAATTCGAAAATCTATACAGTAGAAACCGGGAACCCGGTTTGCAACTGTACAAAAAAAGAGAAAAAAAAGAGAAAAGAAAAGAAAAAGAAAAAAAATGAAAGAATAAAACATCCGGCAAAGTGGAATTTTCTGAAAAATCGTCTTATTTGTAATGGATAGACATGGGACGCTAAACTGTTGCGTAAATGGGTGAGTGGGAAATTTTTTGAGCGTAAACTCAAGCTCGAGGACATTTGATGATGGTAAGTGAGGAGAGAGCCAATAGCTCACTTCAAACTTACCAAATATACATCCACACCGTCCTTAAGCCAATATTAAAACCATAAAGACCTCGTGATTCCTAAGTGCATAGTGAATTTATGATTCTGTTGATAGGGAATATACTAGGTGGAGCGTTCAAAGCGATTTAGGATTGAGGAACACCCTATAGCCATCATACAGAGATGAGTACAAGTGTAATCTTCAAGCATTGCGACTTTAATTTTATGATTGAGATTATTTATGTTTGATTTTGCATTATAGATGTATGGGTATATTATTTTCTAGAGTTTACTATATGAGATTTATCTTAAGAATTGCTTTAGGTGTATTTGCTAGCTTCTATTTGTTCTTACGTTTACTTCTACCCCTTTGTTTTGTTTTGTTTTACTTTGTCGGGACGACAAAGGTTTGAGTTGGGGGTCTTGATGTCTCCCTAATTGATAGTCTATATGCGTCCTAGAAGGGGGGTTGAATAGGACAATAGAAATTAATCGGCTAATTTTATTTCAAGTAAATAAAATTAAAAGCTAATTTGAATCCTATTGTTTTAGTAAACTGAATAGTAAAGAACTAGATAATCCTAAAAGACAATATTATCAAACTATTCATGTAGGCATTTTATCAAGCATATAGAGTGCGGAAATGTAAAGAGTGTAGAGATAGAATACGATACACAACGATGTATAGTGGTTCGGTTTTCCTACATCCACTACCTAAGGAAGCCTCCTTAGGATTTGCAAGATTCTCAACTAATCTCCGTAACTCTTAACCGGGTGAGTTTACAAACCCTTTACAACCACTTCAAAAACCTTTGAAGGAAATACACTTGTGTTATCACCAACACAAGGAACCAAGCATAAAACCTATGCTCACACTACTCTCTTAATCTATTACAAGAACTAAGAGGAAAAGAAAAAGTTTTTGGGGGTGCTTATAAAAGCTTTGTAACTAAACTCCTAAATGAGTGGATATGAACTAATTAGCTTCACAATGAATATGACTTGAATGCTCCTTTGAAACCTCCTTGAATGATAATATTAATTGCTCTTAAGATTGGTAGATGGAAGGCTTAAGTTGTGTCTTGAATGAGCTCCATTTTATAGCTGAAAATATGGTCCAACGGTCATAAGGCTTCTCTCTAACGGATCTATTTTATCTCCAACGGATATAAGCTTTGTCCTCTTGTAATAGTGCAGAAAACCCTCTCGTGCGGTGTACCGCGGGTATGGTCCGGTGCACCGCGAAAACGTTCGTCTAAATTTCAAGCTTACTGACGGACTACTCAATGCACCGCGCCCCTGGTCCGTGCATCAGTCCGGTGTACCGCGCCTTGGTCCGGTGTACCGTGCATTTTCATTAGCTTACTGACGGGCTATCCTATGTACCGTGCCTCTGGTCCGTGGCTCTGCGGTGTACCGCGTGTTTCGTCCGGTGTACCGCGGCACTGTTCTTTTGACTCTCAAGCTAAAGTACAAGGATTTAAACACAACTAATCTAATGAGGGGTTTTGGAAAACCTTTAAAGTGATACCAAATGAATTTTAGTTTAAATGATGATTTGTCGAATATTAAAACGGGAATAAAAACAAGGTGAGGCTAACAATCTCCCCCTTTTTGATGTTTGACAAATCATAAACTTTTGAAGATGCCTAAGATTAAGTTTTGATCAAAAACTCCCCCTCAACCTAATCACTAGAGTTTTTATAAAACTCCCCCTCAGAAAATGCATTTGAAAAAGTTTAACTAAAATTTCTCCCCCTTTGTCAACAACAAAAAGAACTAATGATACGATTTTTGAAAATTTTAAGGGGTCAAAACACATTTTGAGTAAAACAAGGACTAAAGAAGTAAATGGATAACAATTTAGAAGCTTCAAGGATCCTATCACATCAAGAAAATATTAGCAACAAGAGAATATACACAAAAAGCACTAAACAAAAATGGCATGATAAGAAGGTTAGAGAATTTGCATGCCAATCTCACAACGAATTTTCTCAAAAAGATCTTGGGGTAAAGGTTTAGTAAAGATATCGGCTAGTTGATTTTCCGAAGTGACAAATTCAAGTACAATATCCCCTTTTTGAGTGTGATCACGGATAAAATGATGGCGGATTTCGATGTGTTTTGTTCTAGAGTGTTGAATAGGATTTTTGGTAAGATTGATAGCACTAGTGTTATCACAACGAATGGGAACACGATCATACTCTAGGCCAAAATCTAGTAAGGTTTGTTTCATCCAAAGAATTTGAGTCACACAATTTCCAGCCGCAACATATTCGGCTTCGGCCGTGGATAAAGCAACACTATTTTGTTTTCTACTAGACCAAGAAACAAGGGATTGACCTAAGAATTGGCAACTACCACTAGTACTCTTCCTATCAAGTCTACAACCGGCATAATCGGCATCCGAGTAACCTATTAGCTCAAAAGATGTAAATCTAGGGTACCAAAGTCCTAGACTAAGGGTTCCTTTCAAATACCTAAAAATACGCTTAACGGCACTAAGATGGGATTCTTTAGGAGAGGATTGAAATCTAGCACAAAGACACACGGGGAACATAATATCGGGTCTAGAAGCGGTTAAATAAAGTAAGCTACCAATCATACCTCGATATACTTTCTCATCAACATTTTTACCATCTTCATCTTTGTCTAATATTGTGGATGTGCTCATTGGAGTTCCAATTTCCTTTGCATCTTCAAGTCCAAATTTTTTGATCAATTCTTTTGTATATTTGGCTTGATTGACAAAGATGCCATCCTTCATTTGCTTGATTTGAAGTCCAAGAAATTAATTCAATTCTCCCATCATGCTCATCTCAAATTCCTTATGCATGCTTTTAGAAAAATTCTCACAAAGATTTTCATTAGTAGCACCAAATATAATATCATCCACGTAAATTTGAACAAGAAGGATATCTTTTGAAGACCTTTTTATAAATAAAGTGGAGTCAATATTTCCTCTTTTAAAACCATCATCTAATAAAAATTTGCTTAATCGTTCATACCAAGCACGAGGTGCTTGTTTTAAACCATATAAAGCCTTTGAGAGTTTAAAAACAAGATTTGGAAATTTTGGATCCTCAAAACCCGGTGGTTGTTTAACAAAGACTTCTTCGTCTATAAAACCATTTAAAAAAGCACTTTTGACATCCATTTGGTAAAGTTTAAAATTCATATAACAAGCAAAAGCAAGTAGCATGCGAATAGATTCAAGTCTAGCTACCGGAGCAAAAGTTTCATCGAAATCAATACCTTCTTCTTGATTGTACCCTTGAGCAACTAACCTTGCTTTATTTCTAGTGATAATACCGGTGTCATCTAGCTTGTTGCGAAATATCCACTTAGTGCCAATAATAGTATGGCCAATTGGTTTCTCCATTAATGTCCAAACTTTACTACGCTCAAATTGATTTAATTCCTCATGCATAGCGTTAATCCAATGATCATCTAACAAGGCTTCTTTAATATTCTTGGGCTCAATTTGAGATAAGAATGCTTGATGAGCACAAAGAGCAATAATACGAGAGCGAGTGGTAACACCTTCTTTTGGATCACCTAGAATTAATTCACTTGGGTGATCTTTGATATGTTTCCAACACCTTGGTAAATCCGTACTAGCTTCATTTAAGACTTGACCATTTTCCTTAGGAGGTTCATCATGAGATTTTAATTCTTGAGTAGGAGATTCTAAGGGTTGATCTAGTGGAGTATCTTCATTTAAGTCAACATCTACCACTTTCTTGATACAAAACGGATTAGTCTCATCAAAGTCAACATGCATAGATTCCTCAATAGTACGAGTACGTTTGTTGAAAATGCGATAGGCTTTTCCTTTAGTGGAATAACCAAGAAAAATACCTTCATCCGATTTAGCATCAAATTTTCCCAAATAGTCCCTAGTGTTTAAGATAAAACATTTGCACCCAAAAACACGAAAATAAGCAATAGTTGGTGGTCTACCATTACAAAGCTCATAAGGGGTTTTCTTAATAAGGGTTCTAATTAGAACTCTATTTAACACATAACAAGCCGTATGAACGGCTTCACCCCAAAAGTATGTAGGCAAGCTATGTTCTTTTAGCATTGTTCTAGCCATTTCTTGTAGAGTTCGGTTTTTCCTTTCCACTACCCCATTTTGTTGGGGAGTTCTAGGGGCCAAAAATTATGCTCAATCCCAAATTCATCACAAAAATGCACAAAAGGAGAATTCACATATTCACTACCATTATCACTACGAATGCATGTAATAGAGTAGCCTTTCTCATTTTTCACCTTTCTACAAAGTTTTGCAAATTCATTGAAGGCATCACTTTTTAAAGCAAGGAACATCACCCATGTATATCTAGTGAAATCATCAACAACAACAAAGACATATCTAGAACCCCCTAGACTAGTGACATCAACGGGACCAAAAAGATCCATATGCAATAATTGAAGTGGCCTAACGGTGATGACCTTATTTATGGATTTAAAAGATGAATGATGTTGTTTACCAAGTTGACATGCATCACATAATTTATCTTTATCAAATTTATGAATAGGCAAACCAACAACAAGATTTTTTCTAGATAATTTTGAAATCAAATCCATGCTAGCATGCCCTAAACGTCTATGCCAAAGCCAACTATCATTTACCACGGATAAGCATTTAATATGTTTAGACATAAGACTCTCAAGATCAACAACAAAAACATTATCCAATCTTTTTGCAATAAACATAGTATCTAACTCATCATTTTTAAAAACAACACATCTAGATGCTTCAAATTTAACACTAAAACCAACATCACAAAGTTGACTAATACTAAGCAAGTTAAAAGAGAGACCCTCAACAAGTAACACATTAGAGATAAGTAAAGAATTCATATTACCAATGTTACCTTTACCCAAAACGCGTTTCTTAGTATTGTCGGCAAAAGTAACTCTATCACCTTTTGTTTTATATAAACGTGTAAATAATGATGGATTCCCGGTCATGTGTCTTGAGCATCCACTATCAAGGAGCCATATATTTTGCTTCTTGATGCTCAATCCCTACAAACAAAAATAATTTAAGCTTTAGGTACCCAATTAGGTTTGGGTCCATGAGGGTTAGTGGATTTTCTTTTTAAGACCCATATAGGCCTTTTCCAAATTGGCACAAGAGATCCCAAATCCAATAATTTACGATAGTAACAATGAGATGCATCATGACCAAGTTTTTCACAATAGGTGCAAGTGATAGAAGATTTTGAAGAAGATGGAATTTCATTTGAAATTTTTGATTTTACAAAAACATTTTTCAAAGGTTTTTGGTGAGTGAATGGATCATATCCAACACCACTTTTTTCACAAGCCATTCTTTGAGAACCTAAAATCAAATCCAAGTTTTCTTGCCCACTAGTAAATTTTAAAATAATGGCATTTTGATCAACAATCTTTTTCTCTAACAAAGCTTTTTCTTCCAAAAGATTTTTCT
Source organism: Nemophila menziesii (assembly GCA_029959085.1). NCBI lineage: Eukaryota > Viridiplantae > Streptophyta > Magnoliopsida > Boraginales > Hydrophyllaceae > Nemophila > Nemophila menziesii. The sequence continues at coordinate 92,203,638 of JARWIR010000002.1, forward strand.
CAATAAGATGAAGTTTTTCATTATCATCTATACATTCATCACAAAGATTTTGAAAATCTTCCAAAGCTTTCAAAACCTCTTTAGTTCTATTTTTCTCAAATTCTAAATCTTTTGTTAAAACTTTGTTTGTTTCAATAGAATTTAAAAAATCATTGTAAAGAGAATCAAATGCCTCATGAATATCTTGTTCACTAGCATCATCATTAGTTAAAGAGAGTTTAGATTTAGGAGTTACCTCTTCATGATTTGCCATAAAGGCAAAGTGAGTTGAACCGGTATCATCATCCGAAGAAGCATCTTCATCATTTTCAAGTTCTCCCATAAAAGCAACAAGATTGACATTTTCGTTATCACTTTCTTCTTCCTCCGAATTTTGAGTATCCCAAGTGATATTAGCATGCATTGCTCTCTTAGGTTTCTCCTTTTGAAGAAGAGGACAATAAGTTTTGATGTGACCGACTTTCTTGCAATGATAGCAAGTGGGTTCATCTTGTTTGATAGCTTTATCATTCTTCTTGTAGGGTGAGGAAGAACTTCCTTTCTTAGCAAAGCGTTTGTATCTCATGAATTTTTTCATATCTCTTGCTAACATAGCCACTCCTTCATCTTCACTAGTTTCTTCTTCATGTGAGTTATCTTCTTCACTTTCCTTCCTTTCTTTTCGTTCTTTCAACTTGGTACTCAAGGCATGGAAAGCAATAGATTTCTTAATCTTCTTCTCCTCATCATCTCTTATCTTTTCTTCTTCAAGCACAAGCTCTTCCGTCATGAGGTTGCAAATGAGTTCATGAACCGTCATTTTTGAAAGATCTTTAGTGTCTCTTATAGAGTTGATTTTTTATTTGTATTTCCTTGGAAGAGCAAATAAGATTTTTCGGCATTGTTCTTTGTTGGTGTACTCCTGACCAAGAGTCTTCAAGGTGTTGACAATGTTAGAAAATCTTTGATGCATAGCATTTAAGGCTTCATCGGGCTCCATACGAAATAGCTCATACTTAGTGATAAAGAGACCAATCTTAGTTTCTTTGATATCTTCCGTTCCTTGATATGATAGCTCCAAGAGTTGCCACATTTCATGAGCGGAATTGCATTCACTAACTCTAGCGTATTCCGTGACACTTAATCCATTAATGAGGATGTTCATAGCTTTGTTGTTTTTGGTGAGTTTAGCTATGTCTTGATCATTGTAATCATCTTCATCTTTCACCTCCGTTCTACTACCCGTAACATAAGGAATATAAGGACCCTTCTTGATAGCAAGCCACAAAAAGTAATCAATTCCTTTGACGTGAATCTCCATTTTCTTTTTCCACCCAAAGTAGTCTTTTCCTACAAAAAGCGGAGGTCTATTAGAACATGAACCTTCCGGTTTATTAGAATCCATATCGTATTAACTCTAGAAACGATTAAGTACAATAGAGCTAGGCTCTGATACCAATTGATAGTCTATATGCGTCCTAGAAGGGGGGTTGAATAGGACAATAGAAATTAATCGGCTAATTTTATTTCAAGTAAATAAAATTAAAAGCTAATTTGAATCCTATTGTTTTAGTAAACTGAATAGTAAAGAACTAGATAATCCTAAAAGACAATATTATCAAACTATTCATGTAGGCATTTTATCAAGCATATAGAGTGCGGAAATGTAAAGAGTGTAGAGATAGAATACGATACACAACGATGTATAGTGGTTCGGTTTTCCTACATCCACTACCTAAGGAAGCCTCCTTAGGATTTGCAAGATTCTCAACTAATCTCCGTAACTCTTAACCGGGTGAGTTTACAAACCCTTTACAACCACTTCAAAAACCTTTGAAGGAAATACACTTGTGTTATCACCAACACAAGGAACCAAGCATAAAACCTATGCTCACACTACTCTCTTAATCTATTACAAGAACTAAGAGGAAAAGAAAAAGTTTTTGGGGGTGCTTATAAAAGCTTTGTAACTAAACTCCTAAATGAGTGGATATGAACTAATTAGCTTCACAATGAATATGACTTGAATGCTCCTTTGAAACCTCCTTGAATGATAATATTAATTGCTCTTAAGATTGGTAGATGGAAGGCTTAAGTTGTGTCTTGAATGAGCTCCATTTTATAGCTGAAAATATGGTCCAACGGTCATAAGGCTTCTCTCTAACGGATCTATTTTATCTCCAACGGATATAAGCTTTGTCCTCTTGTAATAGTGCAGAAAACCCTCTCGTGCGGTGTACCGCGGGTATGGTCCGGTGCACCGCGAAAACGTTCGTCTAAATTTCAAGCTTACTGACGGACTACTCAATGCACCGCGCCCCTGGTCCGTGCATCAGTCCGGTGTACCGCGCCTTGGTCCGGTGTACCGTGCATTTTCATTAGCTTACTGACGGGCTATCCTGTGTACCGTGCCTCTGGTCCGTGGCTCTGCGGTGTACCGCGTGTTTCGTCCGGTGTACCGCGGCACTGTTCTTTTGACTCTCAAGCTAAAGTACAAGGATTTAAACACAACTAATCTAATGAGGGGTTTTGGAAAACCTTTAAAGTGATACCAAATGAATTTTAGTTTAAATGATGATTTGTCGAATATTAAAACGGGAATAAAAACAAGGTGAGGCTAACACTAATTGTTCTTATTTGCGACCCTTAGGAGACATCATTTTTTATTTTTAATTGAATATTTTGATAGACTTTTGAGTTAAAAATGCAATAATCCGGAATTCCTATTTTATTTCTAGTATTTTTTATTTATTAAACTTTTGCGCGTAATCTTGTGTATTTTAGTGAAAAGTTTGTAGGTTTTGAATATTATCTAGGAGAGGAATCCGAGAAGAATGTCAAAGATCGTGATATGGAGTCAAAGTTTGAAGACGAATCCCGAAAAGAATTATATTTTGGAGCTGCAAATCTGGAAAACAGGCCAAAGATTGCTGATTTCGGGGCACTTACGAGTTGATTTAGCCGCTGACCTTTGAAGAGAAAACGTGCCCTATTGAGTTACGAAAATTTAACAAGTGATTTCCGGTCAATCGGAGTTATAACGAATCGGCTAGATCTGTTTTAGTGGAGGTGGTGCAGCAGTTACGGGATTTTGGGCTTGGAAAATGGACTTGGGCTTTTAGTTTTTAACTTAAACCTTAATCAAAAGCCTAATCCGTTTTTCTTAGTATAAAAGGAGCTTTGGACTTCTATTTTTCACACAATTCACTTTTTACAAAATAAAACATCAAGAGAGAAGAAGCTGTAGAGCTGGAGAGAGTCTATATCTCCATTCTTAGCCAAATCCAATTCCGGAAATTAGGTCTTTCTTATTTTTAATTCTGTAAAACAATATGAATTCCATTTCTTTAATTTAGTTTTCTTTTTAATTAGTATGAACTAATTTCTTCATAGTACTTGAGAATGCTTAATGGGTGAATCCTGATTCTATTGAATTTCTTATGTCTGAATTTGGGTTTCTGTTAAATTAAATTAAATTGGGTCTTTTACTCTTTTCTGTAATTTGAGATTATTTACTGTTTTTGGAGTCATGAACTAAGAACAGGTGTTAGTATCTAGGCTATTCCACATACGTGGCGTGTGGGTCATCCTGACGGAGGGTTTAGGTACGGACTTAATTACTCAATCTAAAATAGAAGCTATTGACTCTGACGAGCTTAGTTAATTTTAGGGCCAATGTGGTAAAATTGCTTAATCATTCGAAAGTGGATCATATTTACCCTGACGGGACTAGTGACACTCTAGAATAGCCTTATAGTCCACCCTGACGGGGGTATAAGGAATTTAGAATCCCGACCATTGTTAATTGACCAATTTAACCCTTAAACAGCATATGTTATGAAATAGAATTAGGAGGATCCCTTGCGTTTCTCAAGTACTACCCTCTCATATTTGCGTCTCACATTCATTTACTTGTGTTTTAGTATTTATTTGCATTTTCTTTATAGTCTTTCATTACCTAGACTTAATACAAACAACAAATCAATCATTATATCTTTTACTTGCTTTCATAAGTGCAACCATTCATTATTTGATAAGCATTGTAGTTAACCAACCCATCCCTGCGAACGATCCTAGAATCATTATTACTACTTGGGACAACCGTACACTTGCGGTTGTGGTTCAATTACTTTTGCATTTATTTTAGAACACACAAAGGACCACCACTCCTTCATCCTCCACAAAGAAGAATAATGGAAGCTCCTCAAGTGGACCCACCATTCCTCCTCAAGGTACCAAGCACTCCGTCGGGTAGAAAGATTGACTCATCCGCCTTTCCTAGTGGTAATAGTTTTTTCACTCTCCTCGAATTTTAAGGTTTAATCACTTTACTATTCATTGAAATCAACGTAGCTATCAGTTTGTGTCGAGAGTTTTACCTAAGATTGGTTTATGATTGTGATTCAAACTCTATTTCACAAAACTCAATGGAAAAGTCATCAAAATCAACGAGTCTTCTCTTGCTAGTCGTTTTAATTTTATAACTTTCAAATTTGATAGTTTTTAGAATGTTGGGTGGGGTAGTCTAGATATTGATCTTATTCCCCATGTTGAATCGTTTATGGAAGCTCATTTAATCAATCCCCATTTGAACACTCCCAAGTCTAAACATTGGAAAACATATGATTTTACCCCCAATTTCATTGCCTGTATAATTGTTTTAAATGGTCTATTTTGCAAAGATAAACACGATGCAAATATTTCTCCTTACGAAGCCTGCATCCTTTATCGTATTTATCATAATGAGCAAATTAATTTTCCGGTTATTATGATTAAAATAATGAATCATGCTCATAACAATACTATTAGTGTTCCTTAGGGTTTAGCCCTCTCCGCTATTTTTGAAAGCAATGGTCTTAATCTCGGTTTTTCGCAATCAACAAGTATTAATAATCATTGAATTATCGATTACAAAGTCGTTCGTAAAATGAAATTGTCATCTATAACAATGAGTATATTCTGGAAAAACATCTTAATAATCTTGGGGATGAGAACCTTATCTCTCGTATCACATCTTCCACCTCCCGTTCTGAAGGTATTCCTATCCCGTCTTCTCCGATTCAAAATGAGCCAAACCCTCCTTCTGTTGACATCGCCTCTACCATATTACGTATGGAATCAACTATTAATGGTATGAGTTCCACTTTTAACCGGTTTATTACCTATGTGGAACAAAAAATTTAAAGTATGGAAAAGAGGTTCAATGAGTTAAGGAACGAGATGACTTGTATGGGTAGCCATTCTCGTAGCCGCTCTCCTCGTTAAGCTTGTTGGTGTTTTGGGATGCTTTCTATCTTCCATTTCATCTTTCGTCTTGTTTAAGTTGTATTTTGGTTGAACTTTTTAAGTTATTTTAGTTTATGGATGGATTATGAACTCTTGTTTATTTTGCTTGTAATTGGTTCAAACTATGTTGTTTAATCTTTAGCTTTCTAGTATTTTGTTTCGTTTATCTTCTCAAAGTTTTTTATCTTAGTATAACCTTGTTTAGATTTTGTGTTATATTGTTTTCTATCTTGTATTGAGTATGTAATTGCTATTCCCATGAGTTATTCTACTGCTCATCACTAATCCCGTTTGTATCCTATAGGAGACTTTGCAATTTTATCTTCCTTAGTTGAATAATTGCTTTTTGGTCCTCTTATCTTGAATATTTGCATTTTAAGTTACTTCTTTTGAAAATTGCATACTATTTTGTATTAGGAATAGTTATATTTCTCAAAATTTCACTTTTAAAGTTCCTATCTTGCAAAATTTCATTTTGGTCCCATATTTTGAGAAAAATGCATTTTGGTCCCTACAATTCAAATATTTGCACTTTAGTCCCTCAATTTTTTTAAAATTACAGTATAGTGCTCAAAATTGGACTATGTAATCTTTCTAAATCAATCTTTTTATTTTAGTTTGTACACTTTTGAAAAATTGCACTTTAGTCCTGAGAATTTTATAAAATTGCACTTTGGTCCCTCAAACTTTTTATTTGACCTTATAGTCCCTTTCTTTAATGAAAATGATTTTCAAAACCCTTATTTATGAACCTATCTCTTTAGATCCTTAGTATTTGAAAAATGGAACTTAGGTCCCTCAAACTTTGAAAAATTTCACCTAAGTTCCTTACTTTACAAAATTACACTTTTAACCCTTTTGTTTTGTCCCTGGTTTCTTTTTGTTGTGACAAAGGGGGAGAAAGATCAAAGATATTCGATTACATTTTTTACAAACCTCCGTAAAGTATCTTTGAACACAAATTTGCAATTGTCTTATGCCTTGAGTAAGGGGGAGTTTTTAATAGATTTTCAATACGTTGTTACGAAAATACTTCAAAACCCTTGTTATTTCAAAAATAATTGTATGCATAGAGAAAGGGGGAGTTCTCCATTTATCTGTCATTTACTCGGTTAAATTGTCTGAAATCTTTTTTAAAAAAGAAAATTTTGTTAAAAACTCTTATCCGACAAACTTGTGTATTTCGATTTGTCAAACATCAAAAAAGGGGAGATTGTTGGCCAAACGTCCTTTTAATCTTGTTTTAATATTAGCCAAATCGTGTTTTAAACAACCCCGAAATAGTGCATAATACTTGTCCTATCTAAATACACTTTCTCCATGATTTAAACATTATTTTTCAAGGTATCTTAAGTAAGTCGGACAGGCATACCGGCCAGAGACCGGCATAATGGAGAAGAGAGTCGTTTCCAACGGTCACATGCCACGTTTAATTCAACCGTTGTACTAGAAGACAGACTAGACCGGTATACCGGCCAGAGGCAGAAATAATGTCTATAAAAGGGAGCTTTATCATATGTAATTCCTCACCTCTTTCCAACACAATTATTACAAGTTTATACATCAATCAAAGAGGTCTCAAGCTATCAAAGTTTATCAATATAAGCTTTTAAGTCAAATCCACTCAAGATGGAGTTTGAAGCTTAAAGTCATATCAACTCTTTAAGAGTTTGTTTAGAAAAATCATTCAACCTATCAAACACTTATTTTTATCCTCTCAGATCTAGTCTTTGTAATAGATAATATTAAGAGAGAGTTTGAGAGTATAGGGAGTATGCTCGGTTTCCTTGGGTTGCGATAGCATAAGAGTTTACTTCGTGGTATCGAAGTGGTTGTAATGTTATTGTGTTCTCATCCCGGTTAAGAGAGGCACGGAAGCTTAGTTAAGAAGCTTTGAAATCATATGGTGGTATCCTTAGGTAGTGGAGTAGAGATAACTGAACCACTATACATCGTTGAGTACTTTCGATCCCTTATCTCTTTACTTATCGTATATTGGTTGCTTGTCTTTTCAATTATATCAAACCTAGTTACACCTCCCTTAGAGTTTGATATATATTGACTTAGAAGTTTTTCTTTAAACTTATAATTGTCTAAAATATTTTTAATTAGGCATTAATCTTATTAGTATCCTATTCACCCTCCCTTTAGGACTTTCAACCATGAGACATGTTTACCAGCTATGTTCATTGAGTAAACCTACCAACAAGAACCACTATTATTTTTAATCTTGTCTTGTTTATGTTAAAAATTAGATGATATATACCTTCCACCATGAACCAACGCCAAAACTTTTATCGATGAATTCATTTGATATCAACAACAGGGACCGATAGAGTGGACTTGTATTCACAATAGATTAAGAATAGTGTAAATATTTTTAAAAATGATAGTAAAAAATGTAATTGTTATTGATGAAAAGAAAAATGGTCCCGGACAAAGTAATTGATTACGTGGTACATGAGGGCTTCCGGATTTGGTGTAAATTTATGACTAGTTGGGGTTAAGGTTCAAGAAAAAAAGAGGAGATAAAAATAGTTTTTTTTTTCATTTTTTAAAGTTTATGCTCAGCTACAATAAATACGTCGGGATCATTAGCCTCTCGCTCTTCTTAAACTACCCGTCCTCTTCGATTCGATCTATAATCGGGCGTCGCCAGTAGCATATAAGCCGTCACAAGAAACCATTAAACACGACGACTTTGTTTTGTCACTATTTACATTGGACACTAGCGACTACACTGTTAGGCAATTAATTTTTTTTTATTATTTTTATATCTCCCCTGACTACATTCACGCTAATAACGACCATCTGTATTCGTCGCTAGTAAGAATTACAATTGGCGATGACATATGTCGTCGAGACCACGAGTTCGTCTTGAATGTGTGTATTCAGTAACGGATCCCGCGTCGTTGCTAGAATAGCGTGTTCAAGTAGTAAACACGTTATTATTTACTTTAGAGAACGATTCTAAGTTCGAAAATACAATTTCATTTGTTCCAACACCCATACATCCATTTACATATAAAATGATATTGGTACATTTACTTTAAAAAAATGTCATTCTATTCATTTCATAGAATAATTTTCAGTTTGGAATATATTCCTTAAATAAATATTTCTTGTCACCATCATATCTTGTTTTTTTCGTAAATATTGAAAAATATTACATTCAGTTCAAAGAATGTCATTTCATTCGTTTCAGGAAATGATACTTAACCAGTAAAAAATAATCAACAATCTATAATATTTTGTAAAATTTATTACTTAAAGAATACATTCGTGATATGTAACCTTGAAAATGAAAATATTCATCTGAGATACTTATTCACATAATAGTAATCACGTAGCAAAATTATACAATTTTGTCAATCTATAATAATAAAAACTCAAATGAATACATATACCTTACTATGAAAACAATCTCAACCTCTCTTCTTTATTATGAAAAGATGTTTCTTTTTTATCTAAATGATTTTTCTTTTCAGTCTCATGGTCTGGTGTCCAATTTCGTTGACTCTGTTAGAAAGTGTTGCATGGTGCATCTAAACATGGTTCTTGTAGAATTTCGAATTATTCGAATCATCAAATAAAATCTATACCGAGTAGAATTTTGTGTTATTAACGTATTGTAAATATAATGTTATTCAACTCACAAACATAATACTAAAGTATTATTTATATAGGCAATATAAAAATTTCTTTTCATTCCTGTGATAAATTTATCATTATAAAGGAATAAAAAATGGTGTAAAATATTACAAAATCTTTTTATTATACATTTCTTTCCATTACTTTATCTAAGAATATTCTATAAATAATATATATATGTGTGAGTTTCTAATAATTTTTTCAGACTACTATGCTAAACTAATGTGTATTGACTGTATTTTTTTATTACTTTTAAAATTGAGGAAAATACAAAATGAGACCTTAAAATCCTCAATGTTATATTATAAGTTCCAACAAAAAAAAACTTTTATAAAAATTCTAATTTCTGGTTTAAAGCCTTTGTTGGTCTAAAGAGAGAATTTTTTTAGTTTTTTTGGTGGTACGGTCCCATTAACGCGCACACCTATTTTCATAAATTAAACAATGATAGGTACGGACTCGTATCGTTTATTACATTTTATTAAGTCGTTTATTAATTTTACTAAGTCATTGATAGTTGTCCATGTAAAAATTCAAGTAAATACAGACCCATCTCGCACAATAACTAGATGGGTACATACCCATCTCGCAAAATACCTAAATGGGTACGAACCCAATTAGACCGACTCCAGCAGTTATGTGCAGTGAATTGTACCCATGCCCCAAACAACATCTTTCAGAACAGCGGCATGTTCCCATGGTCCAATAACAAACACAAATCAGTTCACACTTTTCACAATGGTTCTTGGGTTGTACCCATGACCGTGGGTTTCTTGAATTGTTCCTACGTTTCAAAGTTTAGAGTTGAGGTAGATAGATCTCTTCACACTCGCATCAGGAACAATGAAACATCAGGAACAAAAACAAAATAGAAATCTCTTCACAGCATTGGATAAAAAACAAAAATTTACACTACCATTGGAACAAAAACGAAACGAAATTTCTTCAGACTCGCATTATTGGAACAATGAACAAAACTAAATCTCTTCACACTCGCTGAATTGGAACAAAAAACAACACCAAATCTCTTATAAAAAAAATTGCATGGGCGATTTTCTTATGCAGGCGAGCGGCGACGATGATTGTTGGTGGTGGAAAATGGTAAATGGTAAATGAAAGGCTGCGGTGGGTTGTCCCCATGGTGCGAAGGTGAGACCTGAATGGTGGAGAATGGCCACGAACGACAGCGGATTTCTTGTGTTCCAGTTCGGAGCGCTTGTTGGTGGGAATATGAGATCTGCGTGCGAAGGTGGAGGGAGATGCGGCGACGGTTGTATGGTCCATGAACGGCGGTTCTCTTTGGCCTTGATAATGGTGGAGAATGATCCATGGACGGCGGCGATGCGATGGTGGTGAAGGCCATCAGGGACGGCTGGACTCTTGTGCAGGAGAGAGTAAGGCCACAGACGGCGGGGTTCTTGTGTAGGGGAGCCTGTTGGTGAGACGGTGGAGAAGGCCCACCCATAACGACGTGTTTATTGTGTAGGAGAGCGTGTTGGTTCGTTGGTTGGAAGGTAAGATCAGATTGGTGTGTAGGTGGAGGGAGGCGTGGGGAATGTTATTGGTGGGAAGGTCAGAGAGAGGACAGAGGAAAGGAAGAGAGGGGTAGCGGTGGCGGTGGGTTTTCTTGAGAGGAGGGTGAGATCGTGAGAGAGGAAAGAGAGGGAGGGTGGGATAGTAAGAGAGAAGAAAGAAAGAAAGAAAAAGAATGAGACTGTGATCCGATTGATAGTAGATTTTTAATTTATGTTTTAGAGTTTCACCGTAATTCAGAGAAAAAGAAAATGAATTTTCAGAGTTTTTTGGCTTTTTAGTTAGGCTATTAACTAATAGTAAAGTTCAGAAATTATGAAAGTATTATTAATAGGCTTTGGGCCTTATAAACTCAGTAAACTTATTTCCCCTTTAAAATTTGATAGATGTAAAACAGATTATAGTAACCAGTTTTATAATGTGACAATGAATCAGTTGTTCCAATAATATAGAAAATTGAAGTGTTACATTTAATTGTATCAGACTTTTGAGGCTTTTTACCCTCAATAATCAACATCAGGCAATTATGTACACAGAGTTTTTAAGTTTCAAGAAATTGGATCATACTTTATCCGAATGATTGAATTTTTAATGGAAATTAAAATAAAACATCAAGATGATGGGTAAGATGAGAGTAAATGTGATGGAATACATGGAGAGTCTTTCCAAACCCTAGAATGCAATTTGAGGATTTCTTTTGTCCGCTCCTTGGTCTTTGCACTAGTGTCTACTTGAATAACCAAACACAATTTTGCAACCACACCAACCTGTAACATTTCTTGGAGAACCCTGGAATTAGCTGAATATTTAGATATCGACGATAATATTCTCACTCCTCGATCACTTCCCACAGGTGATACCCTAAGTATTTTCTTTGAAACAATGGCTAATCCTGCTCCGTGATTCAATAATTCTGCTCTCCCTTCAGCACATTGACATACTTGATCCAACACCATTAGTATAAGTTCACATTCCCTTCTTTCTATACTACTATCTAAAAGCAATTCAATCAACGTTGAAACAACACCAGCTTTGACCGCTTTGATTCTGTTTCTCCCCCATGGACATAGCTCAACAAAGAGCTTTAATGCTGCTTTTATAGCTTGTTTAGATATCTTCTCTCTTAAAATATTCACTGCCTCATCCAAGACTTCAATAGACACGTTTATTAAATTATTTGGATCAGCTGCATTGTAAAGAGAATTTAATAGCATCATCGCGAACCCTCGAGATTGATAATTTCCGCATTTCAAGATATGCATTAATGATTGCAGAAACTCTTGATCATCCCTCATGAAAACTTTCATCTCTCTTTCTGATGGTTGAATCTGGAAAAGAATTTCTAACGCCATATCGCATACCTTCATTGACAAATCTTCATATAATGATGGTGTAGTTGATGATCTCTTGATTAACGAAGCTAGAAACTCAACTGCACCTACAGCTTCTAAATTCTTCTTATTAGTATGGCATCCTTGTGCGATGGATCTAATCTTTTCGAGGCATTTGAGCAGCTCTCCTTGTAAAGAGGTTTGAGCTTCATTGAGGAGTTGCAAGATCTGGGACTTCTCCATAACTGGCTTTGGAGTTGGAATGCGATCAAAACCATTGGATTCATTGAGGGTACACCACGATTGAATCAATCTTCGAAGAGTGTGGTTGGGCGTAAGATCAGTGGTAAACAATTGTTGTTTGGTGACTGGACATATCAATTTGATGTTGTTGCATGAAAATAGCCATTTCTCGATGTTTTCCCTATCGTAAGTAATACCTGTTGATAGAATAACTGGATCTCTCATAAGTTGCATGGAAATTGGACAAATAAAATGACAAGGCACTTCAATCTCATCCATTTTTGCTAACAAATAATAAAAACTGGAAGATATGGAACCGATTAATAAAAGCCAAATGAATAAGAAATGAATTGAAAATATGATAAAAAATGAAGTAATGTAAGTAAAGGCTGTTTTTGACACTTCTTTAGATGTTGAAGAAAAGGGATGATATATATGAGGATTGAGGAAGACGAAGTAGCTAGTAAGCCAACTTGTTTAAATAGAGAAAGTCAAACAAGAATATTCCAAAAAGAAAGAGTTGAGGATTGACATTTTCCAGGGTTATCGAGATAAGAATTGGCATTATAGGAGATTTAAAACCGGGCTATAACTCTCATTAATCTTAACATAAACTCCAAAAAGACGACTTTGTTGAATGAATTAATTCAAAGGGGCTCACATTGATAGAGAGACGTCGGTGTTGAGCTTCGTGCAATTTCTTTTATAATTAAATGAGTTAAATGTATTATTAAAGCTTTCAAATATAACTTACCTTTGACTTTTGCTGTCTACGATGTTATTACGTTGTAATTGTGTATAGTTTATTCGTCTATCTTGCTGTTTATACCGATACCACATGCCGGGTACCGACAACACCCTCATGGCCCAAGTAGAGTTCTTGCGATTTACTTGGCTGTTGCCTCATATTTAACTCTTTCTATATCTTTATTTTATTTTTGTTCAACGGATTGCATAGACTTTTCTGTTTGTCTTGTAACGATGGTAAATTTTATGCATAAGGTTTTCTTTTTAGGGTAGGAACTCGCTTGATATTTTAACTTTAGGAAAAGTGTCTGAATCGATATGTAACTTTCATTGTCATGAAATGATCTTTTTGATATTATATTTTGTTACAGTTAGTTTTTTTTTTAGTTGACCGTTATTCAGCGTCTCGTGACGCCACCTCAGTGCCACATATATAACCAACACCTAAACATATATCATCACCACCTAATCCCTCTTCTCCTACGTGGTAGAGGATTTCTGTCTTTTCCTCATACCTATTTACTTACCCTAACCCTAAATGCTAACTACCATTAACATTATTCACATTTACCCTACCCGATTAACCCCCCCCCCCCCCCCTTTCTTCTTCGTTATTCCATCCATCAATCACCATGGACGATTCGAGAAACACGACAACATCCAACCCGATGACCGACCCAGGGAAGATGGATTGGATATGCTACCGTGGTGTACGTTGCAAGGTGAGCACTTTGTAGACGTCCATCAACCCCATAAGTAGGTTTCTCGGGTGCTCAAAATTCACGTCGGAGGAGGAGAAGTGTTCCTTCTTTAGCTGGGTAGATCCACCAATTTGCACGAGAGGTTTGAAGGTGATTCTTGGGTTTCTTAGGTTGTTTTCGAGGAGAGATGAAGAGATTCAAGTTCGGAGATCGAACAAAGGTAAAAAAAAGTGAAGATTTGACACCTTAGTTTTGATTTTATTTTAGGGTTTGTAGTGGTTAGTATGATTTCAAACTTCGTTAGTATGTTTATTGCTTGCTATGTTGTTTTTGATTTGTGTTGGACAATGTCGTTTCATGTTTTAGTGTTCTTTTTTATGTATCACTATTAAGACAATGATTCTTATACTTAAATGTGTTTCTATTTTGTATTCTTAGATTTTAAGATGGTCATTAAATTTGTGTGTGTATCGTGTATAGATTTCTTGTTAGGGTTCTCAGAAACTCGGTGGGGAAGGTGACATTATGGCTCTTTATGTATGTATATGCTGACATTATGGCCACTTATGTTTGATTTTGTGACATTGTGGTCATATCCCTTGATGTGTGTCCTCGTTGACTTTATTGTCCTTTTACATTGGGATTTTTAATTATTATTACTTTATGGCCACACAAAAAAAGTTAAATCTTTTATTTGTCAGATGATATGGTTCTAAGAAAAAAAATCAAACGGTTTTCGTAGGTAATTAGTGTTTTCATCTTGGGTCAAAATAGGCTTAGGTATAGCAAATGATTTTATGTTTCGTTTTCAAAGATAACTATAGTACTTTTCTTGGTATAAAAAAAGGATTTTGGGTAAGTAAACGTGTTGGTCTAGTAAGTCTACTCATGAATATGCTATTAAGTTGACAATATATATATATATATACACTAGGTATAACCCGTCCCTGAAGGCACTCTGAAAATTTTAGTTTAGAAAAATAAATTAAATATGAAATAAATACACAATTCTTGAGAATTTGTATAATCGTTTTAATTTCTATGTTCATTTTTACAAAACAAAGAGACCAATAGTGTAGATAATATAATTAATAAAACCAATATAAAGTCAACTAATATGCTATAGAAAAATTAACGTAAAACAATAATCTTCATTTTAAAAAATTCAATCAATTTTATTTTTTTCCAACTAATCTTTCAAAGGTAAAATAAAATTCTAAATTTCAATAAAAAAATCTAATCAATGTATTTTTTTTTATTGTATGCCAATCTTTTTTTTTTCAAATCAGTAAACAAAATTAATACGTATTCTATATTATTGCTTACTTTTAGTAGAATGCATATCGATCTAAAAATAAAGTTGATACATGTTATTTTGGATATCTTTACTAACGTAAAGGATATATGCAATTACAGAGATCTTTACTTAATCATCAATTCTTTGTAGGTGGACATGGATCTTTACATTCTCTTTCTCGTCTATTTTCTATTCATACTTATTCATGTTAAATTAACGATTAGATGAACCTTAAAATAATCAACATAATTTACCAAGACTAATCAATAACACTTTTAAGCTATATTTATAATGATAGGTTAATTCCATTCCAATGATATCCTTTCAAATAATTCATCCCGCTAAATATGTCATTGAGACTCTAATTTTAATTCTCCCGCAACTTCAGGTACTATCTCGAGAGAGAGATCCCTGCAAATAAAAAAAGTATTAGGAAATATTACAGGCCATCTATCTAAAGGCAAAAAAGTATTAGAAACATTCTACGCCATCGATCTAAAGGCAAACAAAATATTAGGAAACAACCTACACTGACTTTTTCCGCAACCTCAGGTAATATCTCTCGCTTAAGGCCTGCAACTAAAAAAATACATTTAAGAAACTAAAGCAAATTCATAAGGATGTAATTAACATATTTAATTTTATTTACAGATAGTAAACCCCTGAATCATTCAATATTGGTCCTTTCGTTGTACAAAAACAAATTGATGGTTATACCAATCCATGAAACAACACTACTACAGCGCGGCTCTCTAGCGACTAAATTTTTCGCGACTACGTGATGTAGTCGCTAAAGACAAGCACCATTAGCAACGACTTCTTTTTAACCACTACATGATCTGTTTCTCGACTACACAGTAGTTATTAATAATTTTTGTCTTTAACGACTAGATGAAGTAGTCGTTAAAACGTAGTACGTAGTCGCTAGTGTTGTTTTTATATTTTAATTATTTTCCCACCGCCAATGAGTAGTCGCTAGTATTTGGATTATTTAACAACTACTTGAAGTAGTTGTTAGAAGTTATTACTAACGACTACTTTTGAGTCTTTGGCGACTACTCGTGTAGTCGCGATTAGCGGTGGCGTATTTATTACAGCAAGTTGCGAATTGGGATCCTCAAAACACCATTATTTTACAATTTCTCTTTCTTTCTTTCAAAACTATCCCAATTTTTTTCCACAATTCATCATCAAATATTATTTCAAGATGTTGAAAAGCTTTCCCGTGTCAATCAACACGTGGGACCTCCTCAATTATCAATTTTTCCTTCTAAATTTGTCCAAAAGTAGGTATTTTTTGTTCCATAAAACTCTTTCAAATTTCTTTTATTTGCATACAATTGTGTAGTTAATGGTAAATAGTATTACTTATTAGGTATTTTAACACGTGTAAAAGCTTTTCCGGGTCAATCAACAACGTGGGACCTCCTCAATTATCAATTTTTCCTTCTAAATTTGCAAAAGTAGGTATCTTTTGTTCCATAAAACTATTTTAAATTTCTTTTATTTGCATACAATTGTGTAGTTAATGGTAAATAGTATTAATTATTAGGTATTTCAACACGTGGAAAAGCTTTCTCGGGTTAATCAACAACGTGGAACCTCCTCAATTATCAATTTTTCCTTCTAAATTTGCCCAAAAGTAGGTATCTTTTGTTCCATAAATTTTTTTTCATCTCTTTCTTATTTGATTACAATTGTATAGTTAATGCTAAATATATAGTATCACTATGTATCTCTAATCATCTTATAATTTTATATGATATATATATATATATATATATATATATATATATATATATATATATATATATATATATATATATATATATATATATATATATATATATATATTATTGTATGAGACATAAATGCATAAATGGGATATATATTTAATTAGTGATGTTATATTTTGTATGCTTTTAATTTTATATTTATGTATTTATTTAATGATGTTATATTTTGTATGCTTTTAATTTTATATTTATGCATTTATTTGGTGATGTAATAATTTGTGTGCTTTTAATTTTATATTTATTTATTTAATTGGTGATGTAATAATTTTTTTTCATTTTATATTCATGTATTTAATTGGTAATGTAATAATTTTTTTATATTTATGTATTTAATTGGTGATGTAATAATCTTTGTTTTCATTTTATTTTTATGTATTTAATTGGTGATGTAATAAATTTTTTTCATTATATTTATGAGACATTTATGTTGTATTCTTTTATATTGGAGTAGTCGATTATGGCTTCGGGTATTGATAAAAGTTGGATTGCTTCCGCTCATAAAGTTTCGCATGAATTTATTAAGGGGATAGAAGCATTTCTCGCTTTTTCTCAAAAAAAAAACAAAGATCCTGAAGAAACTTTGTTTTGTCCGTGTAATGAGTGTTTGAATTATCATCGGTATGACGTGGTCAAAGTTAAGGCACATCTCTTACAATTTGGATTTTTTTTCCACGTATGAGATTTTGACTCAAATAATTGACTGAATACCCCCAAACACTTAACTTTGACTCAAATAGTTGACTGAATACCCCCAAACACTCAACTTTGACTCTAAATGTTGACTGAATACCCCAAACACTCAAGTTTGACTTATGTTATATGATTATTTGGAATTGAATTGAATTTATTAATTGTTTGGAGTTGAATTGAATTTATTGATTGTTTGGAGTTGAATTGAATTATGTTATATGATTATTTGGAACTGAATTAAATATTGGATTATTCTAAAGGGAATTGGGTTCAATTTTAAAAAAAAAATTACTAGTGACTACATTATGCTTTCCGCGACTAGTTCATCTTTATGAACTAGTCGCTAATGAGACAATATTACTCGCGAGTACAAAGTAGTCGCTAGTAAGCGAATTAATTTCCCACTACTCGATGGCGGTCCATTTTCCCGCCCACGAAAGGACACACGTTTTAATTGACATCTAGCGACTACAATGTAGTCGTAAAAACCCAATTGACGTGGGCAACTTACGGACACGTGTTAGTCACCACACAACTAACGACTACTTTTCATACATCTAGCGACTACATGAAGTAGTCGCTAGAAAGAAAGGCCTATATCTTCGCCGAGAGCTCATTCTTCTCATTCATTCCTTGCTCAAAAAATCCATAAAACGAGCTCTCTGTATTTCAGCCACTCCAAGAGTCGATTGCAGCAGCTAGCAACACCAAATCATCATCAAAGGTAATAAAATCCCAACCTTAATCTTAGTTTTCTTCCATTTTCTTAAGATTTCTTAGGGGTTTTCCCCATTTTTTAATTTCTAATCAATTTTTTTTATTTGTGTTTAAATCCGAATGACTATGGCCTGGATTCATCATCAAATCAGCTTCAATTTCAACATCTAAGGTAATTTTTTCAACCTTTTTTGTGGTTTAATTTTCATGTTTCATTTTTTATTTTTTTATTAGATCATTACATGTTTAGGTGAAATCCAAATTTAAGTAGTGCTATTAGGGTGTTGTTTATGATATTTTAAACACAAAAGTGTTGCTAAATGGGTAAAAAAATTAATTTGAGTAATTGAAATAATTTTTTTTCCATTTTTGGTTGATTGTTTATGAAATCCGAATTTAAGTGGTGTTATTAGGGTTTAGTTTATGTTAATTTAAACATTTATTTCATTCTTGATTGTGAAAAATAATTAGTATAAAGTTATGGTTTTATTATGATTTTTTGGGAATTTAATAAAAAAAAAGTGTTAGTATGAAATTAAAAATGGAATGAAATTTGAGTTTATTTGGCCTAAAATTGTATAAAAAAATATATAGGGACTAACATGCAATTTTAAAAGACTTAGTATGAATTCTGGGGTTTTTTAGGGTTTTATGTAATTTTAAAAAATTAAAATTAGTAATATTTAATTAAAAAATGGACGTACTTTGACTTTTTTGGCCTAAAAGTGTTTACTAAAAAAATAGAGGGACCAAAGGGTAATTTTAATACAATTAAAAGATTATAATGAAATTAAAAGGATAAAAAATTAATTTTGTAAAAATAATATATTTAAAAAAATAGAGGGACCAAAGTGCAATATCAAAAAACTTAAAGGACTTTCATGATTTGATTTAAAATATTAAAAAAATTATTTTTTAGACTAATATAATTATTTTTGTATGATACAGATTGTACGTGTGCTATATTGGATGTTAAAGCTTGCCGATAATTTAATTACTTTATTTAATTTATAATTGTAATAATTTATTTATTTTTATTTTCCTGTTTTTCTTTTTTGTGATGTAATAATTTAGTGTTTTTTATTTTATTTTTATTTCTATATTTTAATTACACTACAAAATGTTAGATGGCCGATGTGATGACTAGACAGCACGAAGGGGACGGTGGGGGTAGGGATCCAAACCAGAATCCAAACAGAAATCTGGCCGGCTGTGAAAGTCAACTCGGTAAATAAAACAATTTAAACCCAAAATTACTTATAAAATAACTTAAACACTAATTATTTCTATTTTAAAACAGAACCAAAACAACGCAAAAAACGGGGTAGCGCAGCACTCAAAGCGGTCAGGTGGCCTTTGCCGGCCGATTTTTGCATTCTTGACGACACGTGGAATCCCTCCGGCAAGTACGGGCACCACGTTTCCCAAGTGGTCGGGATAACTATCCGAGAGAGGATTCTACCGTGTTACAGGGCATGGGATAAAGTTCCGGATGCTGACAAAATCGCGGTTATTAAGAGACTATCGGTAAAGATAAAACTATTAATATTTTTATAAAATAATTTATTATTCTACTTTAAATTCAAATAATATTTTTGTTATAGAAATTTTTCGACATACCGAGTTGGAAGAAAAGGAAAGATTGGAATTTGATTGCTGTTAATTTGGACGATACGATGAGGATAAGGTATACAGATTATAAACATAACACGAAGAGAGACTACTGGAGAAAGGGTTTGAAACCGGATTGGTTGTCCGATGAGATTTGCGAGAGATGTTGTGAGTATTGGGATTCTAGGAAAGCAAGGGTATACACTCATTTTTTTTATTTTAATTTTGTTCTTTAAATTATAATTGATGTTATTAATAATTGAATTTTAATTTTTTTCCGCATCAAGCGAGTGAAAATAGCAAGAATAAAAAAAACAGAAGAATAAGAGTGGAGTGGGGTCGAGAAAATATTCCCGAACTCGGGATATGCTTTATGAGGTTCTTTTTTATTTACGTAATTTATTTTGATTATTTTTTTAAATGAAACAGGTTGAGGATTTAATCCCAGGGGAGAAGGTGGTAGTCATGGATGAGGTGACACAAGAAGACATCCCGATTCCGCGTATGGGCGGTTTTTTCGAGGTGGTGGGTGAAAGCAAGAAGACGAACAAGTGGAGGTCGGAGGGCTACGAAAAAGCTGATGTAATTTTTTTATTATTAAATTATTATTATAATTTTAATCTTAAATCAAATTTAATATTTTTTTAATTGTTTAATATGTAACAGAAATTGCTCAAGGATGCCATGAAGGAGCAAGTGACTCAGAGTCAAACGACGGTCAAGGCATGGCTCAAAAGGAGCAAATCGACTACGTAAGGAACACCTCGAAGAAGGCTATCGGGTCGCCAAAGAGGAGTTGGACACCGGGCATTGGTCGACCGAAAAAGACGAAGAAGAGTCCTTCGACTACTCCAGCCCAAGCCGAGCAGCATGCGGAGATGATGGCGGCAATTAATGAGCTCCGATTAGCCAGCGGTCTTCCACAGTACCCCCGCCCTGAAGTATGCTCTACCAGTACCAAACCTCCTGTTTATTCCCAGGCTATTATGACTGATGCCATGTCCTGGATTAACGAGTTGAGGGAACAGAAAGGAATGCCCCCTACCAGGCTATGACTGCGGACCCCACTCCTCCTACCGGTGATGAAGATGTTAAAGAAGATGGTGAAGATGATAGTGATGAAGACTGTGATGAAGACGATGTTTATAGCAGAATAGGACTCTAGTGATTGTTGGTGTTTATCTATTTTATTTATCGGTTATGTATTAAGACTTTTACTTTATTTTGGTTTGGTTTGACTTGTGTTGACTTTGACTTTATCTTGACTTGGTTTGACTTATGTTGACTTTGACTCGAATTTGGTTGAATTTCATATTTTAATTAATTATTTTGAATTATTAATTGTATTTTAAAAAAAAAAATATGATTTTCGAATTATTTTTAATTGCATTATTGCATTAGCGCAAGGTCAGTTAATCCTCGTGGGGTGTCAAAGACCATGTCTATTCCATTAGCGCTAGGTGAGTTAATCCTAGTAGAGTCAAAGAAGAGAAGGGTGATTCAACCTATGCCGATAAAAATGATTTCCTTGAAGCATTTCAATTTTGATTATGATGATGATGATGACGAGTCAAATTTCGTTAAGTGTTTTGTGATGGTTTTGTTGGTTTGTGTCGTTGGTTGGTGTTTTGTGTTTGCATTTTTTGTTTTTTGAATTTTATTTATGTTATTTTGAACTTTGTAAGGTTTAAGTTTGTATTGGCCAGATGTGCCTTTGTTTTGTTATTAAGGACTGAACTTTATGATTTTATGAAGATGGCCAAATTTGCTTTTTTTTTTGCTATCGTATTTATGAATGATTAAGGTTTGTTTTGTGGTATTTATATTTAGCTATCGTATATTTTACAACAACTAACAAACATGATAAATGCAACTTCAACTTAAACGTCCAAGCTCAATAAGAGTGCAAATATCAACTAAAGAACACTAGCAACAACAAACAATCAATCACTTAAAATGGCAAGCTTTTACTTTCCATATCCTTTAACATATGCTTCTAAGGATGATGGATCTTTACTTGTAGCAGAAACATCATCTGGTCCAGGTAGCTGACGGAAGAAATCACACTCCTTTACAGGAAATTCTTGCATTAAAAAATGTCTAGTATACGTTAATATGATGACATCATACAACGCAGGCATAACATACTTACATAAGACAATATGGGAGTAGTTTTGGGGTGTCGTTTACAATAGGGGAGAAGGCTTGATAACCGTCTCGGTCAATTCACTTGTAGAGAAATATGGGACGAGGGGTGAAATAGTACCTGAATAATTTATGCCGCTTGAGTAGTCGTAAGCCATAGTACTCTTCTGTTATTGAAGTGGAGATGGTGTGTGGATGGATAAGTAAAGAAATATGGTAATGATATCTCTATATTTGTGATATACTAATGTAGGTTGGAGACATCATTATAAGTGTATTTGATTAATTGTTAAGGAATTTTTCCCCAATATTAGATAATGTCTTAATTTATGTCTTAATTTGATGATTTATTACTTCTCGAGCATATATCTTCTTCTTCCCTCTTCTCCTGACCTTTTTTCCTCTTCTCCAGTGATTAATGGCGGCTCCTAAATGTTCCAAGGCTGCTCCATACCTCTTTCTAATGTTATTTTCTGATATAAGTAGGTCTAAAAATGTTTCATGGGTTGTAGGTCTCATTTAAGTGACCTAATCCAACCCAAAAAGGTTTTACTTAACATATTTTTGGTTTGAACCACAGTAGCGGCTTTCTAAATAACTTCTTCATTTCAAATCCGAATCACAAAATGATGAATCCCACGTGCTCCTGACTTCAAATCCATTCTTCCTATGAAAGCGCTCCTCAGGAATGCTAGTCAATTTCGCGTGGTAACTCAAACAATTCACTTTCCAAATCTGGCCAACACAAGCTTTGACTTTCTAAAAGTGGCCAAATTTTCTTTTTGTGCCATAACTTAGGGGTTTTCTTGTTTTCTTCTTATGTTAACATCATCTCAAGGTTTCCTAACATCCAAGTTCCTAAGAGATACACAAATAACACACAAATTACGCGCAAAAACTCTTGAAATAACAATAACACCAAAACTTGACAAATCTAGACGAGAAAGTGTAAACCGTCAAATATTAGGGAATAATACCTCACTTAAGCCCAATAAACCCCTAAAAATGTGTCTCGTGCATGGATTACTCCATTACAAAAGGGAGGCATTACGCTCCTTCTATCATTATAAAATTAATTGGGCGTGATTTTATGATATGTTGATTGTATGTATTTTAGGAGTATGTGTGGTTCTTTAACATTAATTTATGAGACTTTCTAATATAACCATTCGTTGTTTTCTGCTACTTCTTATTCTTCTGTATTTATTTGATAAAGATTACCCTACCGTTCTTATTTCTATTGTGTTTGGATGACACAAATTTGAGTTTGGGGTCTTAATGTGTCCATTTATGTGATAAAATAATCTGGTCACGAGATATCATTTTAGGGGAAGTTAGCGCTTATTGTAGGGATTTCCCCCCATATATTCATGTTCTACACTTTCTTGTCTAGTTCAGATGTTTTGTTATTTTTAGAGCTTTTGCACGTAATTTGTATGTTATTTGTGTAGCTTATCGGTACTTGGAAGCTAAAACACCTTGGCATGATGATAAAAAGTGAAGAAATTAAGAAAGAACCTTAGTTATGGCGAAAAAGGAAGATTGGAACACGTTTTGAAAGTAAAAGTTTTGAGCCAGCCAGATTTGGAAAGTGGAGTATTTTAAATTCTACAGAAATCGACAGAAAATTGAGCTAGCCAGTCATCGTATCGTTATTTCTCAGACTTTCCATTTCCCACTCTTGTTTTTCTAGATATATATAAATATTTCATGTATCAAAAACTCGAAACTTGAGCATTACTGATACCCAACCTATCATCAGAAGTTACAAAAGCAAAAGATTGATAATATTGTAAGATGACCTATAATCCATACTTATAAGAAAGAGAAGTGTTCGAGTTCAGATGATTAGATATAAGCGGAAGGGTTTGAAAGGAAGGCGGTGAGGTACAATGGTCCGAGTCAAGAGGAGGGATCAAAGGAAGTGTTTTGTGGAATTGTTTTGCGTTGAGGTACGATGGTCAGAGTCGAGAAGAGGCTAGCGGCGGAAAGGTGAAGGGAAAGGAAAGGAAAAAACAATGGTTCTCAAGTAGATTTTACGAAAACCACTTTTTGTAATACCAGTGTAGACGCACAAGTAGGGATGGAAACGGTTCGTTTTTTTTACAAAATATCAAAAACCATAACCATTTGTTTAATTAAAAACCATATCTTAACGGTTTTAACCATCAGTTACACATTTCAAAACCATAACCGCATTATTCAGTTTTGGTTTTTTTAACGGTCTTGCGGGTTTTAACCATATACAAATGATAATTCTAAAAATATATTAATTTCGTAAAATCAAGCTACACATATAAAAGAAATTCCTAGGTATATAAAATATTGAGTTGGTATTTTATTAAATTGGTTAGATCTAGTATTTAAATTTTGGTTTTAGAATTTTAATATATCTAATTTAATCTAGATTATTATAGAATATGAAAATATAGATGACAATATATGGTTTTTGATTATTCGGTTTTATTTTTTTCTAAAACCAAAACCTAACGATTTTAACCATCAGTTACACTTTTCAAAACCATAACCTAATGGTTTTAACCACGGTTACATAATTCGATTTTTAATCGATTCGGTTATCATCGGTTTCGATTTTTAACCGTAAGCATTGCCATACCTACGCCCAAGCAGTCATAACTGCACTGGAAATTGGAAGACAATGTCAAAATGAGTAGAAGACCATATTCTCCAATAACCTTGAATTACTTCAAGGTATCAAGCAAGTGTCAACAGGTAGGTGGAGGCTCGGGTCGTGGATCAGGCAGATTAATAGGCTGTCAATCGAGGTTGGCCCTGTTTATTTTAAACACGTTCCATGGAGCTTTAATACCAGGGCAGGTGCACTAACAAAAAAGGCCAGAAATAGGATAATGGAAAACCAACAATCTTTGACCGATTTGTCATTTAATTTTTCAGACTAGGGATAGGTTAAGTACATTATGATATGTTTGTAATTTTCTTACCCGTCCAAAAAAAATTAAAAAAAATGAATTGTTACATGGTTTTTGCAAGACAATTCAAATGGTTGGATTGTGTTTTTCTTTTTTCTTTTGAAACCGTTTCAATTGATAGGATAAGGTTTTTTATTAGTTAAAACCAATTAATCTCATGAATAAGAATGAGTAAATTAAGTATATTCAAAGGATCGTGACCATCTTTTATTTAGATTTAAACCATTTAAAAAGTTTGTTTAATTACATCTTGACCGTCTTTTAGGTAGAAGCTTTAAGTCGTTTAAAAAAAATCAGATTTATTATACAAATATATTTGTTTATTATAACAATATTTGAAAAACACTTAAAATATTAATATATATAATAATTTTTGTAAATAACAATAATTTGAAGTAATTATTTTATTTATTCATATATTTTATTATAAAAGGAATTAAATATATTTATACTTTATGTATAAATCAAAATATTATTTTTTTATTAATTGTGTAGCTAGTATTTTCAATGGTAAGTTTTTGCTACAATATAACAAGGGTTCAAGTATAGATGATTAGATATAAGGGAAGGGTTCGAGAGAAAGGGGCGAGGTACAATGGTCTGGGTCGAGAGGGGGGTTCGAAGAAAGTGTTTTGCGGTGTGGTACGATAGTCAGAGTCCAGAGAAGGTTAGCGGCGTGAAGATGAAAGAGAAAGGAAAAAAAGGAGTGGACATAAAATTAATTTATGTTAAAGAGTAAGGTTCGAATGAAGTGTTTTATGGTTTTTTTAAAGATGATTCAAATAGTGAGATTGTGTTTTTTTTTTTAAAGCCACTTTTAATTGATTGGATGGGGTTTTTTATTAATTAAAAATAATTAATGCCATTAATGCAAAGGAATATAAGGGTACTCGAACGATCTTGACCATCTTTTATTTAGAAGATTTAGATTTTAAAAAAGTTCGTTTTATTATATCTTGACCATATTTAATGTAGAGGATTCCAATCGTTAAAAAAAGTTGTTTTATAATATAGATATATCTATTTACAAAATTTATTATATAAATATTTTGAAAATAAACTTAATATATTGATACTTACTTTATACTTTTTTTAAAATAATAATAATTTGAATTAATTATTTTCTTTATTCATATATTTTAATATAAAATGAATTAAATGTATTTAAACTTTATGAATAATTTTATTAATTAGATAGCTAGTATTTTGACTAGTCTAGCTAAGATTTGTAAATAATTAGATACCCAATAATTATTTTCTCATATTAGTAATAAAATTTTAATGCTTAAGACGAAAAACACGACTTTTCTGGCTATCAAAGGATTGACCGGATCCGACCAAAAAATAAAGAAAATTGACCGGACTTAAAATGGAAAAGTAAAATCCAGTTATAGATTTACGTGACGTCCAAACTCACACCTGGCACTCTCTCACTAACTCTGTGCTAATTTCCCTTTTTCCTTTTTTTACCTAACAAGCTTAAAGGGGGAGTTGAGAGCGGGAAGCGTTTAAAAGCTTTCGAAAAATTGCTTCATAAAAAACAATTCAATTGAAACAAAAAATCGGATTAATTTTACAAGCAAAGAAATGGAAGAAAACAAAGAAATCGATCACGAGCTGCAGCAGGACGACGGCGTTTCGATTGAACTTCCTGCTCCTTCTGGTTGGATAAAGAAGGTTCGTGATTTCTACACCGAAAACACGCCATTTCGTTATTTATATATATATTTAGAGATGAATCTTTGTGTTAATTACGTCTTAATTTAAATTTTGATTGTGGATTTGGTGAATTTATTGCTGTTCTAGGGTTTTTCTGGAATATCAACTTCGAACTTGAGTGTTTTATCCTTCGTTGAAATTGAATCTTTATTTCTTATTCTTTACATGATCTTAGATTATTAACTGTTGATGAAATAAATTATCTATAATTTGTGACAAATAATTATGGTTTTTCTTCTTCTGTTATACCGGTATGATATATACATATATCATAAATTAGGGCTGATATTTATCTACCCATAAACAGAGAAATGGGTAATTTTGTTAACTACAGTAATTAGACGAAATAGGTAGACAATTTTACTATTTGTAACTGCAATTGACATTTTCGATTGTTTCTTTAAAAAAAAAAGAATAATACACGTGCAATTTCACTATATTAGTAGATATAATCCTATCATTTGATTTTATTGGCATATATACTGTATAATAAATTACTTAAATAGACACTCATTACACAAATTCCCTTAGTATAACTACTAATTCGTTAAGATATTGATTGTAAAATCAACTTCTTGGATTTTTTCAGGAATTTTAGTTGTCGATTGTTTCTTTTATTACCTAGAGTTTCTTGTTGAATATCTGATGATTAATTCCTTTTCAGGTTTTTATTTTTTATTTTTATTGTTTGTTTTTATGAGATGAGTGTTTTTTGCAGTACATTCCGAAGAAAAGTGGAAGTGGGACCCCTCGTGTGAATGCGATATTTTTCACATCACCAACTGGAGAAGAGATAAAAAGTAAGAGACAGTTGGAAAAGTACTTAAAAGCTCATCCTGGAGGGGCTTCTATTTCGGAATTTGACTGGGGTACAGGTAAGCTCAAGTATTTATATTTATTTAAATAATAAAAAAAAGTGTATTTGGAAGTAAATCTGTTTGTGTGGGTATTGAATAATAGGTGATACACCAAGACGTTCTGCACGTTTGACTGGAAAGTCAAAGATGTCTGATTCACCAGGAAGTGAAACTCCAAGTAAGAAGCCAAGGAAATCAAGTGGTAAAAAACAAGCTAAGGAGGAAAAGGATAAAGTTACTGAAGCAATTGAAATTGAGGATGTAGAGGATGTTGCTACTACTAAGGAGGAGAATAAGCCCGAACCCGAAGCTGAGCCCGAGACTGTGACTGAGACTGACATTGTGGGCCCAAAGGATGATGATGAGGAAGCTAAGAAGGAAGAAAATGCTGAGGAGGAGAGTAAATCATTGTTCACACCTACACCAGAAGCTGAGAATGAGGAGCTTCCTCTTGATTTTGAGATACCTACAGATCAAGCTGATGTGAATGAAGAAGGAGAAGATAGAGTTTTTGGACAAGAACGCCCTTTAAATGAAGGACCAGTAGTACCAGTGGAAGATGAGAATCTAAAGAATGAGGGTGCAGTTCCAGTTCCAGTACCAGTACCAGAAGCAGGAGGAGAACATGGAGGAGAGCCTCCACTTAATATTTTCTGAAGTATTTCTTTTTTTTTAAAATGTTTTATTATAAAATACTAAGTTTCTTGGAACTAGGCAACTCATCGAATCGCAAAATTCTAATTTCGTTTTGCGAATTATTATTAGGAATTTGCACAATTTGTAGTGTGTAATGTGTATGATATGTTTTTATCATTTTAGAAAGACCATTGATATGCATTAACTTGACATAATAATAGGTTCTTGTTATTTCCTTTGGTGAGCCATTGTCTTTTATATATCTGGTTTTATTGAATGAATAAGGGTAAATAGCCACAAATTCTAAAAAACTTTAAGGACGGACACCTTCCAAGTACATCTATGTTACTAAGTCTGCTAATTAAACAAGTAAAAAGTTCGAGTGTATCAATAGTTCCAAAAAGAGGATTAACTTTATAAGGTCCAAAAAGACCTATAAATAATACTTTTAAAATCCTTTTTTTTTTTAGTCGAAAATGAAACCTTGAGATAGATAGTTGGCCTAGTGGTTAGGCTACTCCGCAGAGACCAAGAGGTCCTGGGATCGAATCTCATTGGAGTCGAAATGACTCCGAGCCCAAAGTGGCTCTCTCATGTACTCAAAAAAAAAATAAATGAAACCTTCATAAATAGAACAAAATATTACAAGTTAGCCTATATCCGTAGATTCAATGTCAAGTCTAATTAATGAAGCTAATTGGGAAGGAGGGTGGCTACTCCAAAGGCCAAACAAATCTTCTTTAAGTTTATGTTTGGCCACCCAATCAGCTATCCTGTTCTTTTCTCTCCTAACAAAGAAGATTTTTATGTTATAGAGATCCTTACAAAATATAATGTTTTTAACCAAAACCTTAGTCAAACTAGAAAAATTACATTTTGCATTAATTTGATCAACTAATCTAGAGCTATCATATTCAATATGGACACTTCCAATTGGGTATCTCGAGGTCATATCACAAGCTGCCAAAACACCTCTACCTTCAGCTCCCTCTATTGAATATGTATGAGAATTTCTCGCAAAACCTTCAATCAACTGTCCTTTAGCATCCCTTAGTACACAAGTAAAAGAACATTTGTTAGCACTAAGTAAAACAGAAGCATCACTATTAATTTTGTACTTCCCATTTGGAGGAGGGTCCCATTTGAGATTATTAGAATTATCAACCTCTATTGATTCATTGAGATTAAGGCTTTCTGAAGGATCACCTCTCAAATTCATAGCTCCAAAAACATTACCTGAGGTAATGTTTTGAGTAGCCTCAGAGATGTTAAGATTTGCACTTTTATACTCATCATAGGCCAAATTGCATTTCTGCAAAGTAAGTAAAGGGTCAGGAGGTATTCCTTTAAACAAAAATTCATTCCTGCCTTTCCAAATAAACCAGCAAATGTACATAGTTACTTCACTAAGATCAGGAAGTATATATGTTCTATCAATGGAACAAATTCTCAAAAAAGAAATCCATTCAATAAAATTATGCGAGGGTTCAGCTGTTAAAATGAAAGACAAAGGACTAGCAAGCCAAACAGCTCTAGCCCAAGAGCAATGAAAAAGTAAGTGTTCAACAGTTTCATCAAAACAACCACAAAGTTCACACATTGGGGAAGGAGAGGATCTCCTTTTATACCTATTAGCATTTGTAGCAAGACCATCACCACAACATTTTCAAATAAAATTTTTAACTTTTGGCATAACTTTCAACTGCCAAATAAAATTCCAATCAATTGTTTCCATTCTAAAAGAGGTGGAGCCCTTTTTGCTATTCTTTCTAACTTCAAGGACTTGTTGAGCCTTCCAAATCTGATTATAGCACTCCTTTACTTTAACATCTCCACTCAAGGAGCCAGTCCAAAAGGGAGTGTCAATACAGTAGAATAAAGGAATATCTATATAGCAGATGGTTGCTACAACTGAGTCCTCAAATAAAGATTGTAACAGAGGGACATTCCAATCCTTTGAGGGTAAAATTAAATTTGAAACAAATTCAAGTTCACACCCTAAAGGTTTAATAATATTAGGTTCAGAAGGGATCCACTTGTCCCTCCAAATAGAAATTTTCTTACCATTTCCAATAGACCAGTGCAGTCTTTCTAAAAAACAGTTTCTCCCCTCTATAAGGCTTTTCCAGCCCCAGGAGCAGTTACATTTCAAAGAGGCCTCAATGAAGTCAGTTTCAGGAAAGTATTTTCCTTTAAATACCTTATGAATAAGAGAGTCTTCATTTTTGAGAAATTTCCAAGCATTTGAGGACAATAATGCAAGGTTTTGAGTATGGAAATCTGTAAACCCTAAACCACCATCTTCTTTAGCTGTCATCAAGGTTTGCCATTTAATCCAATGGCACCTAGATTCACCTTGATTATTCCAATAGAAGTTAGAGACCAGAGATGTAAGATGAGATGTCATCTTCTTAGGAATCAAATAAAACCGACATAATATAGTTTGGTATTGAGCCTATAATGACTTTTATAAGAATTTCTTTCCAACTTTTTGATAAGAGTTTAGTTTCCCAATTGTCCATCCTTTTCATAATCATTTCAATGAGCCATTCCAATGATTTAACTTTATAAATTCCCCAAGAAAAGGGAATGCCAAGATACTTCCCAAGGTCTTGGAGTTTATTCATTTTAAGCAAGGAGCTTAGTTTATTCTTAACCTCGGGAGGAGTGTTTTTACTATAGAGAACACCACTTTTATTTAAATTTAACTTTTGACCAGAAGCAAAGCAATACCAATTAAGGGTTGTAACAAAGATTTCAACATTATATTCCTCAGCTTCAAGAAAAAAGAGGCTATCATCTGCAAAGAGCAAATGAGTTAACATAGGGGCTTTATTTGCCACTCTTATTCCTTTGAGGAGATCCATTTGAACATAGTATTCAATAAGAGAGGATAAAGCTTGTGTCACAATACAGAATAAGTAAGGAGAGATTGGATCTCCTTGTCTAATACCTTTATGGGGTTCATCAATTGAATGAAGTTCACCATTAATTTTCACCATATATGTAACTGATGAGATGCAATTTTCTATCCATTGAATCCAAGTAGAATGAAAACACATATATCTCATTAAATCTAAAATAATGTCACACTCAATATTCTCATAAGCCTTAGACATATCTGCCTTAATGGCTAAAGAGTAGTTTTTAGAAGTTCTTTTGTTTTTGAGAAAATGGCTAACTTCTTGAGCAATCAAAATATTTTCAAAAATAGATCTCCCTGGGATAAAAGCTGTTTGAGTTTCAGAGACAATTTTTTCCATCCAAGGCTGTAATCTAGTAGCTAATATTTTTGAGATAACTTTATATATAAAATTTGCACAACTAATAGGTCTGAAAGAGGCAACAAAATCAGGATACTTTATTTTGGGGATCAACACAATAATAGTACTATTTATATCTTTTAATGAGGTATTATTAGACATAAAATCATCAACCAGAGCAAGGATATCATATTTAATTTCATTCCAAAATTTTCTAAAGAAGAAGCCTCTAAAGCCATCAGGGCCAGGGGATTTATCACTCCCCATGGCCCAAACAACATTTTTTACCTCCTCCAAAGTAACCTTGCAGGTTAAGCATTTATTCATCTCATCTGTAACATTCTTTTTTACCCTATGGAGAATAGGTTCATAAAATCCATTCCCATCTAAATTAAAGACTTAATTGTAATAAGACTTGATCTCAGTAATAATCTCATCTTTTTCATATAGCCAATCACCATTCTCAATTTTAATTTGAGAAATGCGATTTAAATTTCTTTTTGCTTTAGTAACAGCATTATAATATTATGTGTTTTTCTCTCCCAATTTAAGCCACAAATTTCTAGATCTTAGTTGCCAGTACATTTCCTCTTTTTTCCAGTGAGATTCCAGATCAAGATTAAGCTTTTAAAATCGTTAACCCAACTACCTTATTAACCGCCTAACTTAACTCTCTATCTATTATTCAAATAACTCTCCCCCTTCCCTCTTATTACAATGAGAAAGTCCAAATAAAAACCCCTATAATGGATTGTCCTCTCTCGCATCCCTCTCTCTTTTTCTCTTTGTCATTCCATTTATGTACCAAAAGAAAACTGCCGCTGTGTGGACCATTCTCCCTCCAATACTGTCTTTCGCACAAGAAACCCGCCACCGGTGTGGACCATTCTCCCACCACCTTCGTACCAAGCCTCTCTCCTCCACCTTCACACCAAGCCCCTCTCCTGTACAAGAAAACGATCTCAGGTGTCACACATTCTCTCCTATATCCTCCCATCTAAGGTTTCATCTTCCCGCCGATCTACTCCACCAAGCCGCCTCTATCCACCGCCAAAGACAATCGCTGTCATTTTGGATTAGATTTTGTTTTTTGTTTTTTGTTTTTTGTTCCAATGGTGATAAGTGTGAAGAGATTTCTTTTTGTTTTTTGTTCCTATGATGCAAGTGTGAAGATCAGATTTTAGTTTTTTGTTCCAATGGTGATGAGTGTGCAGAGATTTCTTTTTGCTTTTTGTTCCTATGATGCGAGTGTGAAGAGATATTTTTTTGTTTTTGTTCCAATGCTCAAGTGTGAGTTGTTATTTTTTTATCCAATGCTGAGAGTGTGAAGAGATCTCGTTTGGTTTATTGTTAGTGTAGAATTGGTCTAATTGGGTCCTTACCTATATAGTTATTTGTTCGAGATGGGTCTGTACACATATAGCTATTTGTTCGAGATGGGTCTGTACCCATCTAGCTATTTTTCGAGATAAGTCTGTAGGTATTAGTCGAGATGGGTTCGTACCCACTAGGACTTTAACATGGACAGGAATTAGGTTTATGTCAATTAAAAGTGACTTAATAAAAATTAATAATGGTATGGGTCCGTCCCCATTGGATAATTTACAAAAATTGGTATGGGTTTAAATGAGTACAGTCAAAAAATCTAAATTGCTTCTTTCTCCAAATAAAAATAGGGTATGAAGATAAAAATCCAAATAGAATTAAGACTTTTATAAAATTATATTTTAGTTAGGATTTATAATGCAAAAATGCTAAATTTAAGGCCTTATATTGTATTTTTCTTTTCCAAAAAATATTAAGATCAGACACCTTTCAACACTTGGGTATCCCATTAGTATGTAAGTAGGTGTTTTACGTCTAGGTGGTTGGTTTGGATATTATTTTATTAAAAAAAATATTATCAAGACATTTAATTTAATGTTTAATAAGGAGTCGCGGTACTTTATAGACTTATTGAATTCCAATAATATTTTTAGTCTCTAATAACTTTTATATATGATTAGACATTACATATCGATTTTATAATTTGTTATAATCCAAAGTAGTATTCTACAAGTTTTTTTCCGTCAAAAGTATTAAAGTAATATGGAATAGTTCATTACATACGGGAAAAATTAACCAATTCCTCTTACAATTGAGAATCTAACTAATAACTGCGATAATTGGGGTGGGGGTTTTCAACCCAATTACTAGGCAACATGCCCGATAACTTGTGCTTTGTAACCCAATCCGCTACTCTAATTTCTTTCCTATTCAAATGAAAGAAATTAACACTCCTACTATTACAAAAATACATAATATCAAGATAAAAAAGCTTAAAAAGAAAACAGGATGACGATTTAGCCGACTTCAACACATCAACCACCACCTTATTGTCACAAAGCACTCGCACGTCATTAGAATGGAAGTTGATTGCTGAAAGCACATTATATCGAACTCCTATAAACTCGGCTTCTTCGGCACTGTTACAAGTAAAGGGTCCAACAAAGTCATGTATTAGTTATCATGTATATGTCTAATTACAAAGGCAGATGAAGCTTTTTTATCTGTCTTAAATGATGCGTCTGTATGAACAACCACAGTGTTTTCATTCACTTTTCCAGCAATTCTTTATCTTTATCTAATGTTACATTATTTGTACTTACCTGTATATTTCTCCCCTTTTTACCTTTTGAGGATTGTTCTATTTCATCAGCATCTACCTTCTCACTAGCCTTATTATTTAGGTTGATGTCATTTCTAGCCTCAGATATTGTTCCATAACATTTTTGTTGAGTATTACAAAAGATTATTAGGAGAACAAAAGGATCCAGTGGAAGAAATTTCAGTAGAGGGTCTGAAGAGGTTACTCAATAAAGAGATCGATAGAAGAGAAGCTATGAATATGATAGAAGAGGTACAAAACAAGGAGATAAAATAAGCTATATTTTCAATTGATGATAATAAATCTCCTATGCCAGATGGATTGACTAGTGTTTTCTATAAAGCAGCTTGGGACATTGTAGGAGATGATGCGTGTGTTGCAATCAAGTATGTGTTAAAGAACAAAAGGCTATTAAGACAAGTAAATTCAACTAATCTTGTCTTAATTCCTAAATTTAAAGTACCAAAAGCATTAAAACAGTTTAGGCCTATTGCTTGTTGCAATATAATATACAAAGGAATTTCAAAACTCTTGGCTAATAGAATGAAGAAATGCCTATCATCTAATATATCATCAAATCAGGCAACATTTGTGGGAGGAAGATGTATTTATGACAATGTACTAGTGGCACAAAGTGTAGTGGATGGTTATGACAAAAAAAGAGGTAAACAAGTCTTGTACTTTCAATCTTGATTTACAAAAAGTTTATGACAGTTAAATGGAAGTTTCTGAAAAATATGTTGTTAGCTTTGGGTTTCAAGGATGTGTTTGTGGATTGGGTGGAAATGTGTATAACTACTCCATCATATTCTTTATGTATTAATGGAGAAGTAACAGGTTATTTCAAGGGAGGTAGAGGATTGAGGCAAGGAGATCCTATTTCTCCATACCTATTTGTCATATGTATGGAAGCTTTTTCAGTAATCATGAAGCAAGTAGCAAGTAAAAAGAGCTTTGTTTTTCATCCTCAATGTGAAAGATTAAAGCTTAACCACCTAATATTTGCTGATGATTGTTTGCTATTTTTTGGAGGATATATTAACTCGGCCAGGAGACTTAAAGAGGGGTTACGTATTTTTTCTAGACTTTCCAGTCTTCGATTGAGTCCTGAAAAGAGTGAAATATATTACCTAGGATTGACAAATCAGATTAAGAAAGACATTTGTAAGATCTTGAAGGTGAAAAAAAAGAAACTGCCAGTGAGATGCTTGGGGACACCTCTTACTCCAAGTAAACCTAAGGCAGGTGATTGCGAAGTTTTGGTGGACAGAATATGTACTTCAATGGAGAGATGGATGCATAAACATCTTACATATGCTGGGAGAGCTCACCTTATCAAGAGTGTTCTTCAAAGCAAAGTGAGATATTGGTGTAATAGTATGTTTTTGCCAGCCAAATTTGTTCACATAATAGAGAGTAAAATGTCAAAATTTCTTTGGAAAGGTAATTCAGATTCACCTAATGGAGCTAAAGTTGCTTGGAATAAAGTGTGTAGGCCTAAAGAAGAGGGAGGACTTGGTATACCTAGATTTGAAAGCTACCAATCAAACTTGTATTCTAAAGTCTTTTTGGAGAATGTATGGAATGGAAGACAATGTGTGGGTCCAATAGGTAAGAGCTAATTGGAGTCGAGGTAATTGTATTTGAGGGATAAAATATAATCCTTATATGCATTGGGTATGGAGATATATGATAAAAGTCAGAAATTTAGCTTACAAATTCATAACTCATCATTTGAAGGATGGTAATGGAACCTATTTTGCTGAAGATAGATGGTTAAATAATTTGAGTATCAATGAACTCTCCCCAAATCAGATTAGGGAGAGGAATTTGAACAAAAAAGTTGCATCTTACGTTTACCCTTTTACTTTCTAATTTTTTTTCTTCATATTAGACCCCAAAAATTTAAATTAATTTACTATCTGCTTAAAAACACACTATACTAATAGCTCAATAGAACAAGCAGGGATGAAGGTACTCATAGCTCAGGGATGCAAAAGATAAACAAATATATATAAATGGTTTATGGAACCCCCTCAAATTTTCAATATCTTAACTCCCCCCTCCCCCCCGTAATTTTTAAAAGGTGTTATTTTAGGCTTTGTTTTATATTAATTTTATGAAATTTTCATGATAAAATAAATGTTATTTTCTATAATATACGGACTTATGCAATTAACTCAAACGAAACAAATGTAACATAGGGTCCTATAGTGCAGTTTTTGCATAATATAGGGACCTATGGTGCAATCGCGTAGAAAAAACGGGGGCATCCTGGCATAGGGACCTATCATGCAATTTTTGCATAATACAGGGACCTAAATATCAGGGGCATCCTGACATAGGAATGCACAGTGTAGTTTTTGCATAACTTATAAACCAGAAGTGCATATTTTGCATATTTGGGCCTGTAGTGCAATTTTTGCATAATATAGGGATCTATAGTGCAATTGAGTCAAAAAAATCACGTGCAGCCTGTCATAGGGACCTATAGTGTAGTTTTTGCATACTATAGGGACCTCCAGTACAACTATTGCATAAGATAAGGACCTATAGTGCAATTTTTGCATAATTTATGGACCTATAGTACATTTTTTGCATAATATTGGAACCTACAGTGAAATTGAGTAAAATTAAATCAGGGGCATCCTGGCATAGAGACCTATAGTGCATTTTTTTCATAATATAGGGACCTATATTGCAATGAACTCAAAAAAAAATCAGGGGCATCCTGGCATAAGGACCTCCAAATCCATCTGGACCTAGAGATTTATCTCCTCCAAGTAACCAAACTGCCCTTTTAACCTCTTCACAAACAACATGTTTAGTAAGTGCCTCATTCATCTCAGTTGTAACCACTTTTTTTAATCTTACTCAAAACAGGTTGATATTGCCTACTACCTGCTGTCTTGAAGATTTCATCATAATATTTCACAATCTCTTCAGAAATTTCTTTCATATCAGAAATCCATATTCCATTTTCATTTTAAATTCTCAAGATTTTATTTCTAGTTCTTTTGACTTTTGTAATAGCATGAAAATACTTGCTCATTTTATCTCCCAGTTTCAACCAAGTGTTCTTTGATCTTTGAGCCCAATATAATTCCTATTTTTTCCAGAAAAGTTCAAGTTCAACACTAAGCTCTTCAATTTTTTTTGATTAAGATCATAATAAGGTTCATTAAATATTTTTTCAAGTTGGGTAAGATTTCTGGAGATCAAAATCCGATTGTTCAAAATCTTCTTTCTTGCCCATATTGAAATAACTTTTTGAAGTTGAGACATTTTAAATTTGAATTTATAAATTCCTCTCAAATCCATAAAATTTCCATTTTTCCATTTAGTAATAATAATCTGACATAAAGCCTTGTAAAAAATCCAACCTTTCTCAAGCATAAATCTTTTTTTATGATTGCCTCTAAATATTCCAAGATTCAGTAAGATAGGAGAGTGATCAAACCATGTAGGAGGAAGAACTTCATTCCACGAGTTTGAAAATTTATCCATCTGCCCTTTATTAACCAAGATTCCATCCAACCTTTGTTTGATTAGCTGGTTTCCATTTCTCTTGTTAGACCAAGAGAAATTACAGCCTTTAGCAGGGAGATCAAATAAGGTATTAGAATCTATAAAGTTATTAAAGAGTGACATATTTCTTTTGTGAACCGAGTTGATTTCTCCTCCAAGTTTATCAGAGGGGAATCTAATTAAGTTAAAATCCCCAAGGAAGCACCATAAATCAGAAACATGGTTTAAATCATGTAATGTTTTTAGGAATCCTTCCTTATGTTCATCTGCTGTTGGTCCATACACAAAGTTATATTAACATATACCATATTTTGGGTCCTCATAAGTACACTGAATTAAATTCTTTTCAGAATTTATAAGATTGAATTAATTTGCATCTTTAATAAAGACATCTAATCCACCAGATAATCCTTTAGGGTCTATTTGTGCTACAAGAGTCAAATTGATCTTAGGACTTAAAGAAATTAAGTAATCAAATTTGCGTTTAGTTTCAGATAAGAAAAATACCTTTATGTGGTGAGTCTTGATCGTATCAATTACGTTTAGCTCTGTCAAGGCTGTGCCAATGCCTTGACAGTTCCAGGCTTGAATCATTGGAGACCTTGCGGTTGATTTGGGTCAACCCCGCAAACCACATCAGCATCCATATCTTCTAAAGACCTTCTTTATACCATTTTTCTACACCTTCTTCATTCTCATCCTTCTCAGTCTCTATAGGTTCAGCCATCTCATTGTCTTCTCCATAAATGGAGTCAACAAGAGTTGCTGGAACAAGTTATGCAGTTTCGTCCTCAAGAGGTAGACCAAGATCTTCCCTAATTGTTTGGTCCTTGTTTTATTCCTTTCAATCGAGCCAAACCTATTATTCTGATCTGAATTCTAAGTAATAGATGGATGGGTCAATAGTGACTTTAGCGTTGGCTTCTTCAGATGGGCTAAAGTGGTTGTCCTCACTCGGCCCACATAAAGAATGGACCTCCTTAGAATTTAGTGGCCTTATATTATTTTTGAAAGATACACCCTCAAAAGTATTAAGGCCCAACTCAACAGTAGGAATTAATAAAGAATTCTGAACAACATTAACCCCTGCTTCATCCTCAACCTTCTTTTTAACAACATAAATTTCTCCCTCTTCCAAGTTTAAAGAATTTTTCTTGTTCTTTGATTTCAGAGGTCTTTTAATCCTATGAGCATTAGGATTTTTAAATTCCTTAAAAACAAATTCATTAGACCTTTTCTCTAAATCAGTAAATCTAATCCAATTCCCAAGCCTAATAGCAAGCTTATTAGGGTTTTCACAGTTTCTCTCCTTATGAGACAAAACTCCACACTTAAAACAGAAGTCAAACAATTTTTCATACTTGAAAGTAATCCAAGATAATTGTTCTTTAGCAATTTTAAAATTAAACCCAGCAAGTAAGGGTTTATGAATAGATCAGTCAACTCTAGCTCTAATGGTTGAGTTCTCTTTCAATTTCAGAGGATCTGGTAATTCACAACTAATCCAATTTTCGATGCTATTTTCCTAACATTAGATTCTTTACTAAAAAGAGGTGGGATACCCGAAATGCGAGTCCAGAAAGATGTTACATCCAACAGAGAAGGGTTTTTGATTGTATCCTCATATTTTTTAACCAAGACGTGGAACCCGAAAATATGATAAGGCCTATTCATCTAGACCACATCCAAATCTTCTTTATTATCAAACTGAAAAGTACACATGTTTTCCCTCTTTTTTCAATAGATATTCTGCCTTTAATACCCCAATATTGAATAATAATTTTCTTAAGATAACTAAGATTAATGGTACCTGTAGCGATAATACGTAGGAGGAGTTTGGGCTCCTCATAAATAGAGTAGACAGCGTCTCTGTCAAGAGAGAGACAAAGCTATTCTTCATAGTCCTCTTTAACATCACCATTCAAAGCAATAAATGGTTGAAAAGTTAGAAGAGCAAAGTAATAGAGATTTCCAAGATACACTTAATCGTGATTCTAAGATAACGAATGTTCGCAATCGAGATGAAGATAACACTAAACTTCATAGATCGAAGAGAAGATCTAAATATACGTGAAGAGACGAGGGTTAAGGAGGTAGAAGGGGATGAAAGGAGGAGGAGATGAGGTGGAGTTAGGGTTGTGATCGGGAAAAGTTAGCTGGAAGAGGGGGAGTGAAGGGTTTATTGGGATTCGGGTTAGAGAGAATTTTTAGACACCCCTTCTGTATCCGTTATGAAACACTTCTGATTGACCTACCTAGATACTTAGGACACAAAACAATCATATTAACTATCCATGACACTGTATAGATAGACTACCAGCTTTATTATGACAAGGTCACTAGTATCTTACTATTTTCACTTTGCAAATATTAACAATTTTTTCTTTTCATTCATACGATTCTAATGACTCAAGAGTTGAAATACCTTTGAAATCCCTGTTCTCGGGTGTACTAACATTATTAATTGTTTTATATAACTTGCAAGACATGTAACAAATGAGTTTTTAAACAATAAAAAAGGCCATCTTCAAACGTATTCTTGCGGAAATGCTTTTTTGCACTATCACTATGAACATGAACTAAAATAACAACGGTCCCACACACTTGTCCCTTGATAAGACAATTATCAATAAGGGATGCTTTAATATTATGTAAGCACTTTTAAATATGATATTTTTATCAAACAGGTCTTGAAGACCCCTGCTTGAAACCCGAGAATCTCCAACTAATCCACTATTTTTACTAAAGTCCAATTGGACGATTTACAACTAAAAAGCCTTTAACCATTACACATTATACCCTCTAATGTTTAATTACCTACTATATATAATAAACTCACCCACTTTCCACCTACAAACCCTTATAATTATTTCAAAACCCTCTCCTCCCACCCACCTCCACCACTGGAATCAATAAACGGTGTTTTAATCCATGGAGGTCCAAAATGTGAATGAGAGTTTGAGCTTCAAAAAGAGTTGAAAAATCCATCTTCCTTCGAGATCCATCCGCATTTAAATTTGTCGAGCTTTGGGCGAGAAGCATTGTGCTTCCATGGAGATCGGAGCAGACGAGATCTATGCAATCATAGTCATAGCGAAGTAGACGAGTTGTTATGAAGAAGTCCATGTAGACCGGAGTTGTTATGGATGAGAACGTGAGATGTTATGTTTTCATGGCAGTGAACATGTACATTAAACCTTGAAGCTTCGTCCATGGAAGTGGTCAAGCTTCGTCCATGGAAGCTGGATCTCAGTGTTATCTTAAAGTTTTTTCGCAACAACTTCATTTTCGCAGCAACATGCCTTGACATAACAACTCAGAGCTTTATTTGTCCTCTTCTCGAAATGGAGGTTCAATAGCCATAGGTGAGTTCGAATACTTTGAGTTCCTGGCTATGGCAGATCAGAAGCTTAGATTTTTGCTTCCGTGTTTAATTTTTCTTAAGCGTACGTTAGGGCTGTGCATCGGGTTAGAAAACCCGCATAACCCGACCAACCCGACTATACAAACCCGAAACTATACGGGTTAATTTTTCATTGGGCAGGTTGCGGTTTATATTTTAAAAAATTATACATTTATGCGGATTGCGGATTTGAAAGTTGAAACCCGCAAACACGCATATACCCGATTACCATATAGTATGAAAATATAAAAATATTCATATTGCTCATTTTATTTAAATAAAATACTAGAGATCATTTGCTTGTCACTCTACATTTCTTATTTGTTATTCTTTCTCTTTTAAAAATTTACAATCGCTCAATATTTCAGTAAGATTTTATCTAATAAGTCTATTTTTTATATTGAATTATGATATTATCTCTATTTATTGTTGAGCTCATATATTTATTTTTGTAAAATCTCATTTTATATTTTCAAAATTAGATACTATTTGAAGTGTATATGAATATCATAAGTTATATTTTTTTGTTAAAACTTTCATTTATAATATAAAATTAACTCGCTTGATAAATATATATACAAATCTGAGCCGTTTATTTAATCAAGTCACCCGCAATGTACCCGCAACCTGCCTAACCCGAAATTTAATGGTTTAGTAAATATATTGGGTGGATGCGGGTCTAATTTTACAAAACCCGCACAACAACGGGTGGTTTACGGGTTGAGCATTTTCTGTCCATAACCGACCCGCGCACACCCCTAGCGTACGTGAAGAATGGAACATGGAATTCCTGTTTTTCTTAAATGTGCTTATATATCAGTATATACCTTGATATTTCAAATAAATTTAATACGTGACTGGTTAGATTCACCGATCTAAATTTCTTATAATAAATTTATGGAAGAAATAAAATTTGAAAGTATAGGAATTTGGTGATCGATAGTAATGGTAATGGTGGATTTGGTGTGTTTGATTCATGAATTCTAGGGAGATATTTGTAGGAATTTTCCTAAGATAGTTATTGTGGTGGTCGGTGTAGAAAATAATTAAATATGGACAATATGTTAGGTTTGGAGTAGGAGAGTTGGAATTAGATAGAGACACAGAGAAATTATATGTCATTGATAATTTATTTGGCATTATATTTAATTTTGTATTTTTTTGGTAGATTAAATGTTCTATATAATCCTCTATTTTTACCTAAAGGTGACAAGATTCTTCTATTATATTTAAAAAAAATATTTTATCAGTTTATTTTATATAGTTGATTAACTTTATTCATTTTTAGTTGGGGTATTCGTTAAAAAAAATCTAATAAAAGTATTTATTAAATTAAGTTTTTAATAATTTATTTTATAAAAAATACTTAATTGTTATAAACCTATATGTGGATAGTCAGTCCAGCCCATTTTCTTATAGTCAAGCCTATGAAGACTAGGGTTTAGGGTTTCATATTCTCTATATATAGGAGTCTATACTATGTAATTCTAGACACTCTCTGATAATAAACCGAATGCTCCTCTTTCTTTCTCCGCTGTTTACAACACGTTATCAGCATAAATTTCACCACAGTGAAATATTTAAAACAAAAAAAAGGTCAAATGATTTTTTAAAGAACTTACTGTTTCACAGTAAGACATTCGTTCATGTGAAAAATGAAAAGAAATTCACCATGAATAATTCATGAAAAGCTTTTCATGTATTTGTTTTGCCCGAGAATAAAAAGTGGTCAATTTGTTAACGTAAGAAGAAAAAGAAAGTGATCAATCACTCTTTATTTCATTCTTTATTTCACTACAGTGATTGAAAAATAAAAATATACCTTGAAGCATCTTGAAGTTTTTCATTTTTTATTTGTTTTGTATGCATCTTGAAGCATACGTAGATGGTCCTGTTAGCATTATATTGCAAAAAAAAAAGTTGGCCATGTTAATATTCTTTCATGGCATATTTTTTTGGCCATTGTTAATATTCTTTCATGGCCACTTTTAGTATTTCCTACACATTATGTAGTACACATATCTGATGCAAGGTGAAATTTTTTTTTAACCGAAAAGAAGTAAATATTTTATATTATATTACTCTGTTTCATAGATCTTATTTTTTTGGGTTAAATAATTTCATGAATATAATATATTAGATAGTCTCTATCTCCCAAATATAAACCTCATGTTTATCTATTTATTACTGTGAATCACTAAGAAAAAAGTCTTCATCAATGATTTTCACTCCATTTGATATAATATGACCCAAGAATCCCACACTACTCATCCAAAACTCACACTTTGTAAGCTTGGCATAAAACTTTTTTACCTTCAGAATTTGTAAAACTAATCTCAAATGTAACTCGTGCTCCTCTCGATTTTGCGAATAAATCAAAATATCATTTATAAAAACCACCACAAATTGATCTAAATATGGTTTAAATACTTGATTCATTAGATCCATGAAGGCGGCTGGGGCGTTTGTTAATCCGAACGGCATAACCACGAATTCATAATGCCCGTATCTGGTCCGAAAGCGGTCTTTGAATTGTCTTCCGTCCGAATTCGCAATTGGTGATAGCCAGACCTTAAATCTATCTTAGAAAATATTTCTGCCCCCTGGAGTTGGTCAAATAAATCATCAATACGAGGCAACGGATATTTATTCTTCACTGTTACCGTATTTATTTCACGGTAATCAACGCACAACCTTAAACTCCCATCTTTCTTTTTCACAAATAGTATCGGTGCACCCCATGGAGATACACTTGGGCGGATATGACCTTTATCGAGTAATTCCTGTAATTGTATTTTGAGTTCCTTGAGTTCAGCTGGGGCCATTCGGTAAGGTGCTTTAGATATTGGTTGAGTGCACGAAATCAAATTAATCTCGAAATCAATCTCGCGTTCTGGGGTTAAACTTGTGATGTCTTCCGGGAAAACATCTGGGAAGTCTCGAACTACTAAAATGTCCCTTACATCACCTCATTTATGTTCATGCTCCACCATGTATGCTAAATAACCCATGCAACCCTTTTTCAGTAGTTTTTGTGTTTTTAGTGTCGATATGATACGAGGAGAATGCAAATCTCTGCCTTGAAATTCAAACTCGGACTCACCAGGTAATCTGAATACCACCTGTAACAACGGTATCTGAGGCTTGGGCATCTCCACGTGTCATTGCAAAAACTCTAGCCCTTGTTTGAGGATTTTTTGTTTCAGTATCTTGTTCGGGTACCCCAGGTGTACGCACATTTTCTCGCCCCCCTGTGGAGTTGGTCATTCGAGGGCAGTCCTTAATATGGTGCTCTGTAGAACCACAACGATAACATCCCCCGGTAATCCATCTACAATTCTTAGAAAGGTGAACTTGGCCACAGTGAATGCATTGCGGTAGCACAGCTGGTCTTTGTGATACTGATCGTGAACCATAGGAAGTATTCTGTGAAGTTTGACCCTTAGAGTGATAATTTGCCGGTTGTTGAATTACAGGCTTTTTTGAGGTGTTACCGCTAAATTTGCTATCCGGCTGCTCTTCCCATGATCTCTCTCTTTTTCCAGTTCTCTATTAAAATTTTGTTGTTGTCTATTCATCAAGATCTCACCTTTCTCGGCAATAACTGACGCTTCGTACACCTGGCGAAAAGTTTGATGCCTTTGAGGTCCCACAAACTGAAAAATATATGGTTTAAGTCCCATTTCAAACCTCTTAACTTTGGCTCGTTCTGGTGTTATCATGTGTTGTGCAAACTTAGAAAGTTCAAT
This sequence comes from Nemophila menziesii, assembly GCA_029959085.1. NCBI lineage: Eukaryota > Viridiplantae > Streptophyta > Magnoliopsida > Boraginales > Hydrophyllaceae > Nemophila > Nemophila menziesii. Next base: position 92,248,118 of record JARWIR010000002.1, read on the forward strand.
AAATTTACTTGCATACTCATTCACACTCTTCTCGTCTTGCTTTAGGTCAATAAACTCTTCTAATTTTTGATCTTGATATGACTCAGGATAGAACTCGGTTTCGAAAACTTCACGGAATTGAGCCCACGTAATTATCTCCTGAAATTGAGTCCTTTTTAATTGCCACCATATCTCGGCATTACCTTGAAGCATATGTGTCCCAAGACGAACCTTCTTTTCTTCATCAAACCTTAAAACCTTGATCACTTTCTCCAAGTCGTTAAGCCACTCATACGCCAATTGGGGGTCGCCTCCTCCTCTAAATGATGGTGGTCTCATTTCCATAAATTTTTTAGTACCTGGAAATCGTCCAACTCCTCCTTTCTCGAGGTGTTTGCATCTTTTGTGATAGTTGCCATAACCTGTTGTAACTTTGCATTCACTACTACTGATGGGTCCATTAAAGGAGGCTGATCATCCTTACTGATTTGGGCTTCAGGTTCTTGTGTAGTAACATTTTCGGCTTCAGATGTCAAAACTTCTTGTGTGGGGTTTGCAGGGTACTCCATGTCCTGTACCATTTGCAAAAATAAAATACCTATTTGCTACAATATCAGATTTAATACTAACAAATATACAAGAGTATGAAATCACGAGGACAAAACGAGACAAAAAATATATGCATGATCATTTATAGAATTTTATTTTTTGTACCCATAACCTAGGTCTCAAGATCGGGAATTTATTGCTCTGATACCACTCTGTCACGCCTCAAACTTCCCATTTTAATTTTTTTTATACTCGATACATCATATATCAACAAACTTAACTCCCGAAATATTTTGACATATAACTAAGTAGTGTAAACAGACATGTTAAGCAATTAACAAAATAATCTACATACATATATATACCTACATACACAGTGGCGCGACTAAAATCAAAGGATTTCACCTCCTAATACATATGTTCAAAATGTTACAGTACCCCCAGCTCATGAGTTATATCCCAAAAACTATACGAGCGTTTATAGCTATTTACAACAAAACTATTGGACTTGTCTATCTAATAGTCCAATCCAAAATAAACACTACAATGGAGCTACTCTTAGCCATTCCGTTGATCATACCTTTGATCTGCACAAAAATACAACTAAACATGTGAGTTTTAAACTCAGTAAGATGCTTCATTAGAGGTCGAAAGGTAGGTTCCAAGTATTTTCCAACAAGATAAGATTATACACTAAAATATACTGATAAGTTTTCATATATCCACTTCATAACTTACGAAATTTCCAGGTTCGGATATAACAAAGATACACTGTAAATAATAATACGATATAACTAATTATACGCTATAACTAATTATACGCTATAACTAATTATACACTATAACTAATCACATATCGCAAATTTATTCGAGAGAATAAAATGCATCTTATCATAGCAAAAGTTTGTTCGTATAATCTATCATATCATATACTAGTTCGTATTCGATCTTACCACAGTTCCGAGTAGTTCCCGTATCGTAGCAAGTTGGTTCAACCTTTTTCCCCTAAACAAACATGATTTAACAATTAAATTTTGGCATGAAGTTTCATTTGCTTTACAATACTAATAATCATTTTTCGGAAAATGATTATATTCAAATAATAATTTAACTCTACCACTATAGATCGACAGCTCAAGGTTACCAGTACAATTCACACCATTATATTAAACTTATACTATATACTATATCAGCTATCTTAAAACAAAACTATTTCAATGCATAATTCTTTAACGTTATTTATTTTTGGCAAAATTTACTTCTACAGGTCAAAGTGAAACCAAAAAGATAAATTATGTATTTAATTATACCAATTCACAAAAGAAAAGCAAGCAAATCAATAATTGTGTAAGTAAAATATTACCTACTAAGATCAAAATACCCAATAATATACATAATACATCAAATTATTGTATTCAAATATGATTTGGGGACCTACTATCAAAAAACTAAAATCAACCCTCTAATTCCAATCCAAATAGACTAATTTGCCAACGATCTGAAATAATATATCCAATTCTAAGAACAAAAGAGATAGAACTTACTTTTAATGAAAGCAATTAGACTAGTTAAAATCTTCTCTGCGTTTTTCTTTAATAGCTTTGTTACTGTTTTGTTTTGTTTTGTTTTGTTTTTTCTTCTTTTTGTTTACTTTTCTAATTTTCTAATACTTTTGTTACTTTCTAACTTATCATCAGTAAGACATATCTTAAAGACAAAAGACACGTGTATTTTCTATTCTTTCCTTTTTTTTGTTTAACTATTAAAATTACACTACTAAGCCCTTAAAATAAAAATAAGACATAAAGGTCCACAAACTAACAATTATAATAAAAAAAAGTGATAGGGTCAAAGTGGTCATTACAATTTTTTTAATTTCACTTGTACGACGTGAAATTTTTACAATTTTGAAACGAATGTGCTACAAGGGGGAGTCACTATATAAGATAGTATGTTGTAGCACACGTAATATATTTATTAAAGAGATATAGTCTCCGGTGGTGGATGCACTTTTATTTTCTATTATTTCTTATCAAAAGACTTCATATAAGTCTTATGTCGAGCTTTTTAATCATTATATATGCATGAAGCGTCGATCCAATTTACGTCGTATTATTTATTACTCCTATTAAATGTCTCAAGTTATACACCATTGTGTTATACTCACATCAGGGGGAGACATTTACGCAATGCACTCTTTTTCCCTTAGCATAGATTTTTTCCCACTGGGTTTTTCTTGCAAGGTTTTTAATGAGGCAATTTATATAAGCGTGTTGAAGAATATTATACTCTTTTGCCTTTACTATGATTTTGTCCCATTGGGTTTTTCTTAGAAAGGTTTAATGAGGTATATTCTCAAAATTAAATATTTAAGTGGAATGCAATATTTCGACAAGTAAACAAAGTTGAACAATATGCTACTTGTATCACTCAAGACATAGGAGGCTACATCAAATATGATCGAACCAAACATATCTCCAAAGCTATCCTTTAGACATGAACTCTTAAAGAAATGTGAAGTAAATGTTCAACCGATTCACTCAAGTGACAATTTAGACGATTTATTTACAAAGGCATCATTACCTACATCTACGTTCAAGAAATTTATACACAAGATCAGCATGCAAGGATTTCAAGATCTTTCTTAAGAGTCTGACAAGAGGGGGAGACAAATACACACTACTCTCTTTTCCTTCATCAAGGTTTTGTCCTTATAGGTTTTCCGGATAAAGGTTTTTAATGAGGTAGTTTTAGTTAGCGTATAAAGAAATATACTCTTTTTCTTTCACTAGATTTTTTCCTATTAGGTTTTTCTAGGAAGGTTTTAACGAGGCATATTCTTAGGGACTGAATATCCAAGACGGAGTGTTATAAACCCATATGTGGATAGTCAGTCCAGCCCATTACCTTGTAGTCAATCCCATGAAGACTAGGGTCTAGGGTTTCCTATTCTCTATATATAGGAGTCTATACTATGTAATTCTAGACATTCTCTGATAATAAACCGAATGCTCCTCTTTCTTTCTCTGCTGTTTACAACATTAATATAGTAATTATTTATAAAAAACATTTCCTTACATTTTTCATATCTTTACTACCTTTATTATAAAATATATTATTCTATTTTTAATAAAATATTAATTTTTAAATATTAAGCAAATAAAATGGTACTTTTACCACACCAACACTACCACCATGTATTTAACCACCATTACAACTACCACAACCACCACCACCTCCACCACCACCTCCACCCCACCACCACCACCACCATCACCTATTACTCCATCACACGCGCGCGTCTGTAAATTTTAAAAAAAAAATCGTCATAACTAATTCTATAAAAATCAGAAAAATAAAAAATTTGCACTTTTGGATAAAGCAAATTAATATTTACGTTTATGATTTTTTTTGATTTTTTGATTTTTTTTCGCAATCACGAAATTCACTGTTTAAAACATGAAATTCAATGTTTGAAATAGTGATTTTTTTCGCAAGCATGAAATTCACTGTTCAAAACATGAAAATCCGTGTCTGTTAAAAGTATTCAAAAAAAATCAAAAAATTCAAAAAAAATCATAGACGTAAATATTAATTTGTTTTATCCAAATATGTAAAATTTTTATTTTTCTGATTTTTTTAGAATTAATTAAGACGATTTGTTATAAAAAAAAAATCACGGACGCGCGTGTTTGTATTAGTTTTTGTTTTGTTTTATTTTTTATTTTTTAATAACTATTTTGTTTTTTTTAAGATTAGAATTTCTAATCTTTTTCTATTACTATTTGTAGGGGTATTTTGGGTTTGAGATGTTTTTTTTACAAAAATCATATTCTGGACACCTTTTTATTAATAATTTTTTAATAGGCATTTCTTAATTATAAGCTCTTTTTAATTTAACAATCAGTGAAAACACATTGCCTAACAAATAGGTTTTCTTATCCAAACAAAGAATAAAAAAAATTAACAAATCATATAACTCTTAATTTATTTTAACATTTACTTTTTTTTAGCCAATAATAAAGAAATGCCTATTAAAAAGATTATTAATAAAAAGGTGCTTAGAATAAGACTTTTTATTAAAAACGACCTAAACCCAAAATCCCTACAATAAGTAATTAAAAAAACGAAAAAGAAATTAGCATCTTAACAAAACAAAATGGTTGTTAAAAAATAAAAGAAAAAGAACAAAACAAAAATTAATACACACGCGTGCGTCTGTGATTTTTTTTTTAAAAATCGTCGTAACTAATTCCAAAAAAATCAAAAAAATAAAAAATCTACATATTTGGATAAAGCAAAATAATATTTAATATTTTTGGATTTTTTTGATTTTTTTTTGAATCTTTTTCCGCAAACACGGAATTTTATATTTTGAACAGTGAATTTCATGTTTGCGAAAAAAAATCACTATTTCAAGCAGTGAATTTTTATGTTTTAAACAGTGAAATCGTGTCTGCGAAAAAAAAATCAAAAAAATCATTGTCGTAAATATTAATTTGCTTTATCCAAAAATGCAAATTTTTTATTTTTCTGTTTTTTTTTAGAATTAGTTATGATGATTTTAAAAACAAATTTACGGACGCGCGCGTGTGTGATGGAATTAGTAGGTGGTGGTGGTGGAGGTGGTGGTGGAGGTGGTGGTGGAGGTGGTAGTGGTTGTGGTTGTGGTGGCTGTGATGGTGGTGGTAGTGAAAGTACCCTATTATTTATTTAATATTTAAACATTAATATTGTATTAAAAATAAAATAATATATTTAATACTAAGAGTAATAAATGTATGAAAAACATAAATGAGATGTTTTCTATAAATAATTATTTCATTAGGTATCTTTTTATAAAATTGATTATCAAAGACTTAAAAAAATTATTAGGGAGTTCAATAAGGATGCTTTGAACAATAACCTTTTTCTTTTTTCCTTTTCGTTTTTTCTTTATCTTCTTTCTTTATTAAGGTAATAGATTTTTTTTGTCAGAAAAAGAAAATTTACAAACGAGAGAAAGCTACCCCATCTAGCCAAATAGAAAAGTCAATAATGGACATAGACGGGCATCTAGTGATGTCAAAACGCAACCTAGCAAGTTTAGCAACTTTATCAGCTATTTTATTAAAATATCTCTTAATATGAATGATCTTCCACGACGAGAATCTCTTAAGCCAGCTGAGAGCTTCACTACTAATTGGGCTAGTTCTTCAATTGGAAGTACCACCTTTCAAAATACCTTGAACCACCTCAAGGTTATCAGAGTAAAACGACCTACTCTGGAAATTGAGATCTGCCACAGATCTCATGGCCTGAAGAACGGCCCACACGTCTCCCTCAACTATAGAATTAACTCTAAATATTTTAACAATTTTATAGGTAATGATTCCATCTTTGTTAATACCAATAGATGCAGTTCCAGAGGGTTCCCAGTTGTTAACGAACAAATCATCATTCATCCAAACGTGATCCGCATCATCTCTAAAAAATGGGTTAAGACTATCTTTAGGAGATTCACGTTGAGAACTCTCATTATCCTTTTTTATTTACACTTCTGTCAGCAAATAAGTATTTCAACAGCGATTTTGTTTTTTCGTTAATTTCAATAATATTCCAAGACTTTTTCTCGAAGAGTCCCTTCATCCCGGCCTTCCAAATATTCCAAATCGTAGCTAATATTGTTGCAGTTACTAGTCTCCTACTCCAACCATTTTTCGCATAACTCTCAATAATATTTTTTATCCATTCGATGATAGATCCATTGAAGGTTTCATCGATTTTGCACTGGAGTTGAGAATTAGCCCACACACCCATACTAAACGAGCATTTAACAAAAAGATGTACTACTGATTCCGCCTCATTTTCACACCATTCACACATGTCATGGTCGCTACATTTCTTTTTCTTCAGATTACATTTAGTAGGTATTGCGTTATTATGGAGTTTCCATATAAAATTTCTAATCTTGAGTGGGACATTCGAGTTTCAAATGATATTCCACATTTCACAATAATTTGTTTCACCATTAGCAGATGACTCACCTTCTTTGTCAACCTCTTTTTGTACCAATATATGGTAGCCAGATTTTGTCGAGTATTCCCCATCTTTAGACTTTGGCCAAATGATTTTATCCTCCTTATCCAGCTGTAAGATCAGAATTTTCCTGATATCGGCTATATCTCTTGATGTACATAAATCCTTAAGAATATCATAATTCCAATTTGTTAAATTAATATTAAAACATTCAGCCAACTTACTGATCTTGCACTCTTTCGGCTTATCCATTTTGTAGCCTTTTGCTATCCAAGAATCATTCCAAACATCAATAGTGAGACCATTACCCACTTGCCATATACATTCTTCCTTAAGGAATGAGAGACTTTTATATATACTTGCCCATCTCCACGATCTCCTATTTTTAAGCTTAGCATTCCACATATCAGAATTCGGTAGGTAAAACCCTTTAAGGACTTTAGCCACCAGAGAATCCGGATTGTTTAAAATTCTCCATGCTTGTTTTCCGAGAAGAGCCGTATTCATCTTACAGAAATCTCGAAATACAATGCCCCCCATCTTTTTTGCTTTAGCGAGATTTTTTCATTTAACACAGTGTATTCTCTTTTTATCTCCAGAGTTCCACCAAAACTTAGCCACAATACCACTAAGTTTTTTACACAAAGTAACTGGGAATTCAAAAATGGACATAGCATAATTCGGGATCGATTGTAAAACAACTTTGATCAAGACCTTCTTTCCTCCATCCGACAATAATTTAGAGGCCCAATTAGAAGATTTATTCGTGAATTTATCTGTAATATAACTAAGGTTTTCCATTTTTGATCTTTTGAGAGACATCAGGATACCCAGATATTTACCCATGGAATTAGTAAGTGCGATGTTTAAAGTATCGGCAATGTTTCTGGCCCTAACATCAGATAGACCTTTACTAAACATAATAGTAGACTTATTGAAATTTACCCTCTGTCCTGACGCATCACAATATTTAGACAATACATCTTTGAAAGAGTTAATTTCTCTATCATTGATCTCCAAGAAGAAAAGAGAATCATCTGCAAAAAGAAGATGGGTAAGCCTCAGGGCAGCTCTAGCAAGAGAAATCCCTTTGATATTACATTCCCGACATTCAAAATTTAATAAACCTATTAAACCTTCAGTGAGCATAGAGAACAATAGCGGGGATAGGGGATCGCCTTGTCTGATACCCTGTTTTGGCTTGAATTTCGCCATCCTATCACCATTAACCTTATTTTGGTAAGAAACCGATGAGATGCAGTTAAAAACCATTTTCCTCCATTTTTCACAAAAACCAAGATTCTTGAGGATTGCCATAAGAAAATCCCATTTCACTTGATCATAAGCTTTAGCCATATCGATCTTGGCTGCACCGTAATGTTTATTCGACCTTCGTTTATTTTTAAGAAAGAAACCCACATCTTGAGCAATCCGAATATTATCCTGAATACTTCTACCTTTAATAAAGGCGGATTGAGTCGGGGAAACTATAGATTCCATAAACTGTTGAAGTCTAAGCGCCATAATTTTAGCTATGATATTATAACTGAAGTTAATACAAGAAATAGGACGAAAATCCTTAATAGACTCCTGATGATTACCTTTCGGAATAAGAGAAATGATTGTATCATTAATATAGTCGAGAGGAGTATTATATGCAAAGAAATCATGTACCATTTTGTAAATATCATCCTTAATAATATCCCAGAATTCTTGATAAAAATTACCAGGTAATCCGTCCAGTCCGGGGGATTTCGAACCTGACATAGCAAAAACAGCTTGCTTAACTTCATCCATATCAGGGATTCTTGTTAGAAAATCATTGATATTATCATCCACTTTACACGTCGTATGCATCGCCACCTCATCAATATTAGAAACTGTATTTTCTTTAAAAAGATTAATAAAATAATTCTGGATCTGGATCTTAATTTCCTTAATATCTTCACACCATTCCCCTTCATCATTCTTAAGACAAGAAATACGATTAATGTTTCTCCTCAATGTAGTTTTAGCAAAAAAATATTTCGTATTCTTATCTCCTTTTTTAATGTGAATATCCCGAGCCCTATCGGCCCAGAAAGCCTCTTCTTGTTCCCATAGTCTATCTAGCTCTTGTTTTATTTCTGTTTCAACATTAATATTTTCAACGGTAGATTCTCCATTCTGAATTTCCTCGAGTAGCTTTTGATATTTTTCAATCATTTTCCGGCTATTACCGAAAGTTGCCCTAATCCACCCAGTTAAAGCTTGACACGTGGCATCTTTTTTATTAATAAAATCTTTAATATTAGAAATGTCTCCTGACTGTTTCCATGAATTATTGACTACTTCTCTACATTGTGAACTCTCCAACCACCGAGATTCAAACATGAAATGTTTCTTCAAACCAACATATGATTCATCTCTCTGAATAATTATTGGCGAATGATCAGACGCAATAGCCGAAGGTACTTTAATGATTGCCTGAGGAAATAAGTTATACCATAAATTAGAGGCTAGAGCTCTATCTAATCTTTCCTTGACAATATCTATTCCTTTCTCTTATTCGTCCAAGTAAAATAACACCCTTTAAATGAGATATCAATGAAATTATTTTTATTAATAAACTCGTTAAAACACATAATTCTATCGAAATTCGGCGCAATTTTACCTTGTTTTTCTGAAGATTTCGAAATTTCATTAAAATCGCCAGCAATTAGAATAGGTTCACTGTTTTTTTGCTTCCATTTAGATAAATTATCAAAAACGAGTTCCCTTTCTTTCTGATCATTAGGAGCGTGAATAACGACTAAATACCACAACATCGATTTAGGTTCAGATATATGACAAATAGCGTAATATGAACACGAGAAAGTAATACTAACATTAAACTTGTTTTTCCAAGCAATTATAATCCCCCCAGATCTAGACGCTCTTCCCCCAGGGTTGATCACAAACTTATTATCAAAGGACTTAAGAAAGCAACAAGATCGGAGATCACTAGATTTAACCCGAGACTCCAGCAAGCAAATAAGCGAAATTTTAAACTTCGAGATAAGGGCGTGAATCATCTTTTTTGTCGAGGTCGCCCTAACACCTTGACAATTCCATATAAGCATATTATCCATCAGCTCCAACATTGACTTATCCACATATTATGTAAAGACAAAACCACATTAGTTGATGAACCTTCTCCAACATTGATAGAGTGAGGTACCTCACCAAAACAAACACACAAATGGTGCAACTTTAAAAATTCTCTCCATGGTTGCGGATTGTCTCTTGGTGAGCTTGGCCTAAAATTATACTAGGTTGGGACCACAGAGTGGTGTGCCTCCCAATATGACATTTTGACGATCAATTCAGTATTATTGGAGAATTTGAACAAAAAAACAGTATTGTTGGAGCCAAAGATCGGTGAAAATATTTATGAATTAGGTCCAACTATAAATATAAATAGTGTAATAGAATAAGTTTATGATACTTCATGAATCTAATAGCAAGGGTATATTTATAGATATAAAATGCCTAATAAAACTAGATGGGTTATTTGTCTTATTCTCTAAAGGAGGAGTGCTTAAAAGGCAATGCTTCCTGAGAGGTATCGTCGGTAGGCTAGCTAAGAAAGTTGTCTCGGCGGTATCCTTACCGTCTTAAAAGTTATTGAGCGTGAGTCACGTAGAGTTGCCAAGGATAAAGGCCTATGTCTGCGACTATGCCATCGAGTTGTCCCCGCTATCAATACCAAAAAAATAGCACAAATTGTGATTGTTCAAATTGATTAGAGGGCCAAGATATTCCTTATTAAAGTTAAAGGGGACGGATTATCTAGTCAAACCAATCGCCCTAAGGAAATGTTATACGCATTCCATTAAACACCACGATCCTTTCTCCATGTTATACTCAATTTGAGGAATTGTATCTTGGGTCAAATACATGATGATCTAGCAGATCGGATCGTTTGGGCGGGCCTTTTAACCAATCACTTACTCACTCAACTTCCTGATTCAATTGACAGGATTTTGCAAAATGCAACGTCACCATGAGAGACTCAAAGTCTTTTTTTCAAGTAAAAGAGATAAGGGCAAGCACTAATAATTTCAGATTCAGCTTGGCTATATATAGAATAAACCACACCAAACACATAAAAATGTGGTTCCAGTACAAAAATTAAAGCTTGCTGCAGTTTCCTTAAACCAGCACTGTCTTGATTTACATATACTCAAAAGCCAGCCATGTTCTTGATCTACCCCGAGATATCAATTCTTTGACAAAACTAGCAACCTAGCTCTTGAGGAACTCCATTAAGGAAAAAAAAAGAACGCACATCCTACATAACAACAAATCACATTAATCAAACAAACAACACATGAATTCATGACTTACATAATTAAAAAACGGAACTATATATTGAACCTTGTCACATTCTTGGATCAAACATTGGCTCACAACTGTTGTTTGTTGAATCGAGTTTTCCAATGTTGAATAGCCGGGACAATTGTCATGTGCTGGAATTTCCAAGAGAAAACTTTTTTAAATAATTTCAAGGAACAAATGCAAAATTAGTTGTATCCTAGGATTTTATATAAAAACTGACCAACAATTGCTCTGTTCAAGGTATCAACAATTGCTCTCGGTACTCTAAACTTAACAAACGAGAAGTAACAAAATTGAACATAGTATGAGTTTTTGTTCAAATTTCTGCAACTTAACAAAAGGAGTCAACTTAATTTGTCGGCTGAATTCCACGACATCTATCCTGGAAATTGAAAATTTTAGTTTAAAGTAAATATATAGCAACAATTTTTTAACAAAATAAACTAAAGCAACTATTCACCATTTTCTAGAGCTTAAGAGTTCAACAAAGTGAAGGCTCAACATATCAAAATACAAGTCCTTTTTTTCCCTAGTAAGCCCGGCCTAACTTGATTTGTCAGTTCAATAGCCTTCAACGCGTTTCCATCCAATGCTAAACTGATAATAACTGATAACAAAATATATAGGTAAAAGTTCACTAACTGAGCAAATATGTATTAATTCCATGAAAGAACATATGAGCAAACGCAAGATCATCTATTTATCAACAGTTAAATTAAATAGTCCGCTTACTTTTCCTCTTTTCCTCTTTTCCATGTCCTCGAGACAATCAGCAGAAGTCTAATCTCTCGGTAGATGAAACAAACTATTCAACGGTATCCTTGAAGCAATTATGCACAATGTTACGGTTGTCATTAACATTCACAGCTTGCTAAAAAACATGTGCAAAAAGAAAATTAAACTAGTTAAGATGCAACACACACCAAAAATATATTTCTATATAGAGACTCAATAGCGCAAAAAGGAAGCAACTAGGAAACTAATCTCTCATTCAAATTTAGCAAATGTCAAACCCAAGACAAGATGTGTGGAACAAGGGAACAATAACCTATATATGGTCAGTCTGAGATTCCATACTCACTTGAGTTAATTAAGTTATCTGATATTTACACAAATATGTTGTTCCATAGATATTAAGATGAAACAATAGTGAACCACAATAAAGATATAAATGTAATGTAGATTATGAAGAATTATGTATTGGGTAATTAGTACTAAATATTGTGATTAAAGTAATCACCGGTTTTGACAAAACAAAAATGGTTTTCCAAAAGTAAAAGAAATAATAATCGATTTAGCGAAAACCAACTATTACAGCAAAATGAAATACGATTACATGAAACAAATACACTTACACGAAAAGAAAAGGAATAACAAATTACACTTACGGTTGTTAAAAAGATATTCCGGCGTACCGGTATCTCTAACGGAAAAACTAAGCTCTACATAGCGTTTTTAGAGAGACGGAGAGGCAGAGTGTTATTCTTTTCTGGTGTATTCGTACCTTTGGCTAGTGAGGGAGAGTCTCTATTTATAGGGAAATGGGGAGAGTAAGGGCCTATTAGAAACGTCACCATATGTGGGTCTTCAATTGCTCCATTAAGGCTGACATTTTTGGAGGTTACATATGTTACACCCTTTCTAATTCAGACCTGTAACTGGTGGAGAAGAATATTCTGACTTTGGCCTACGAGCCCACAAGCCCACACCCACGCCACGTAAGGCCGGGCCAGCCGGGTGGTGGTAATGGTGCCCTTAGGCCTTTTGGAATTAATAGGTGGGTAAGACATTATATACTATTGCTTTTTACACTTAATTTCCGATATGGTACTTTTTATGTGTAAAAAGTGACTTTTCCACTTCTCAAAGGAATGATAAAGGATTTGTTTAATACTCAATATTAAACTATAGTGTTGTTTGTTTTTTCAAGTAATAAGTGCTGAATGCTGAATGAACAGCTGAATATGACTTATTCTTGTAAGAGGCAGTGTCTGAATGATTCAGACTTAGTTTAAAATCTTAATGAAACAGGCCCGTTAAGAGCCATTCAGATCTGAATTGGACAGGAAAAACAAACAGTCTTATTGATCTAGTGTCTTAATGAACCAGATTAAGATCTCATTAAGTGCAAACAAACACCCCCTAAGTCTTTTCCACTTCTCCTAAAGAACATGAAAGGATTAAACAATTAATCCATTAACATGTATTTGTAGTGATTAATCCTAACATTCCTCCACTCAGGGTCTTTGGGAGAGAAGGTGAACATGTTACCATTTCTACCAGCGTTTGGGTGAATTGTACTTAAGTGACAATATCTTTCGATTTGAATTGCCACGTAGTGAAGTGAGGCAACCACCAGATTCCTGTTAAGTGAACTTACTCTTGAACTTAACGGTTTCCGATCGAGACCCTCACATCACATACTCCACCTTGATGAAAGATATAGTTCCCTCGAACATCACCTTTCATTTTCTTCATCAAGTCTTTCTCTAAGGACCACCTTTCGCTAGCTATGAACTTGGTGGATTTATTCATTTGAGAGTTGTGTAAGGACGTCTCCTTAACACTCTTTAATGAATATTGGGATCCAATGTTACCCATGAATTCATCAAGTACTTCTCAAAAGAACCACCATAAAGGCTATGAATTCAATGTGAGTTCAACACTCCGTACGCCTTTTTCATCAAGTCTTTCTCAAAAGGACCACCACGAGTGGCTATGAGCAAGACGATTTAGGTTTGAGCCTTAGGGATGGGGAAATTACATTGAATCATTAGTCAGATGTTCCCGAACAATGGGTTTTAGTCCCATCCCCCTCGACGTCTCTAGGACTAGTCTCCTGGTTAAACCTTTGGTAAATGGATCAGCTAGGTTGTTCTCTGATCGTGCATATTCCAAGGCTATCACACCATTTTTCAGTAACTGTCTTACTGACCCATGTCTAATGCGAATATGTCTCCTCTTCCCATTATAGGCGCTATTGTGAGCGTCTCCAATGGCAGCTTGTGAATCACAGTGGATACACACAGGTGTGGCACAACCTTCCCAAAGTGGAAAATCAGATAGGAGAATCCTCAACCACTCAGCTTCTTGCCCAGCTAACTCTAGTTCCATGAACTCAGACTCCATGGTGGAGCGTGCTATACAAGTCTGTTTAGAAGACTTCCATGATATAGCACATCCCCCATAAGGAGAACACATAGCCACTGGTGGATTTTACTTCGTCATTGTCAGAGATCCAGCTTGCATCACAAAATCCCTCAAGGACTACAAAGAATTTGCTATCATGCAAGCCTAGATCAATAGGCACCCTTCAGTACTTCAGTAGACGGCGAAGTGCAACCCAGTGGTCACTACTCGGGTTATGAGTATAGCGACTTAGTCTACTCACGACATAGGCAATATCAGGTTGAGTATAGTTCATCAAGAACATCACACTCCCTATGATCTTAGCATATTCATTTTGGGATACAGGATCTCCAACGTGTGTGAATAAATGAATTCTAGAATCATAAGGGGTATTTACAGGCGTTACCTCAAAGAAATTGAACTTCTTTAGCATCCTTTCTACGTAATGAGACTGATTCAGGGTAATACCATTACTGCTCCTAATGATTTTTACCCCAAGTATTACATCAGCTTCTCCCATATCTTTCATGTCAAATCTGGAAGACAAGAAGCGTTTAGTCTCATTTATAATATGGATAGTAGTACCAAATATGAGCATGTCATCTACATAGAGGCATATGATAACACACTCTGAATTTGTTACCTTGGAGTAAACACATGAATCAGAAAAGTTAGCTACAAAACCATCTGAAATAAGAGTACTATCTAGTTTTTCATACCATTTTTTCGGTGCCTGTTCAAACCATACAAAGATTATTTCAACTTACACACTTTGTCCCCTTGACCAGGTACCACACACCCTTCAGGTTGAGCCATGTAGATCTCTTCATCTAGATCTCCGTTCAAGAACGTGGTTTTGACATCCATTTGATGTATTACAAGTTCGTGAATGACGGCTAGAGCAATAACGGTTCTTATCGTGGCAATTTTGGTCACTAGGGAGTAAGTGTCAAAGTATTCTAAACCCTTCTTTTGGGTAAAGCCCTTAATAACAAGTCTCGCTTTGAATTTTTCTATTGAGCCATCAGGTCTCAACTTTTTCTTAAAAATACATTTGCTACTAATAGGTTTGCTACCCCTAGGTAAGTCGGTTAATTCCCATGTATGGTTACTTTTAATAAACTCAAGTTCACTATTAATGGCCTCTTTCCAAAACCTAGCATCTATAGATTATAAAGCATCGTCATAAGTTTTTGGGTCTGCCTCCATGAGGAGGCAGTTGACTACCTGTTCGATTAATAGGTCAATGTGAAAACTTTGGTCATAATGGCTGTTATAAAGTCAGGCAAAAGCTGGACTCGATCCTATGCCTCTTACTTCTCCTAGGTTCCTCCTCGGGAATACTACTAGGCTCCATGGAAGTGGAGGGGTCAGGGAAAACATCACAAAGAGGTAAAACATCATTACTAGATAAGTTAACAACAGGTAAAGAAGCATTGACAGTATTTAAATTTTTCAAAGGGAAAATGTGTTCAAAGAACTCATCATCTCTAGATTCACAAATAGAGTTATCACCCAAGGACAAGAATTTGTATGTCGCACTATTCTGAGCGTACTTTATGAAAATTGAGTCAACGGTTTTGGGTCCAACGGTGAAAGTTTTAAATCAGATAGTTTGACTTTGGCTAGGCACCCCCACACTTTTAAAAAATTTCAGGTTTGGTGGAAAATCCTTCCACATCTCGTAAGGGGTATTTTCTAGGGATTTATGTGGTACCCTATTAAGTACATAACAGGCTGAAAAAACAGCATCCCCCCACATGTTGGTTGGTAAACCTGAACTTATTAACATGGCATTCATAGTCTCTTTAAGGGACCTATTCTTTCTTTCAGCTATGCCATTTTGTTGGGGTGTATAAGGGGCACTAAGTTCGTGGATAATGCCATTGGTTTCACAAAACTCTTTAAGGAAATTAGAACTATACTCGCCCCCTATCAGACATAAGTCGTTTGATTTTACAGCCTAGATGGTTTTCAACCTCGACTTTATATTTTAAAAACGCATTTTCCGCTTCATCTTTAGATTTAAGAAATAGACGCCCCATTAGTCTCTGGATTATGGAAATAGCCAAATCTATCTATGTGTTATTGTTGTTATTCTAAAAAAATAATAAACATATATGTGGTCGTGGAGGGGTATAATGTATAACAGATTGATACATTCACCAGTTTTTGATATACACGGGTATATTTGGTAATTTTGTATAAACATAGGGAGGTGTTACATATGTTACTTCTTAAAATACGGGGGATAATTGACT
The DNA here is from genome assembly GCA_029959085.1 of Nemophila menziesii. Lineage (NCBI taxonomy): Eukaryota > Viridiplantae > Streptophyta > Magnoliopsida > Boraginales > Hydrophyllaceae > Nemophila > Nemophila menziesii. The sequence continues at coordinate 92,264,413 of JARWIR010000002.1, forward strand.
ATTTTACATAATACATTAAGCAATCGATGCAGATGATACACTATATAGATCTCGATAACTTATTTATTCCCTAAAAATTGCAATTTGCAATTTGTATATAGCCTTATCTCCTCTGAACAAGCATAAAAGAATTTAAAAGACGGTGCTTGGCGAAAATATATCATTTGTAAATTTGATTATCGAATACTGCCTAAAGTGGTAAACTCCCAAGTTTCCAAAGTTGTATAAATATTGTTAATGGGTATGATAGAGTCCCCCCGACACCCACTTTCCACACCATACCAAAAATATCGAGTTGATGATCGATACAAAACAGACTGCATAAAAAAGGTGAAGTATAATGTTTGAACACAGAAAATGTTAACTTTCCAGTTGCGAGATTCAAATTAGAATTTGGTTATTGAACACATATACATATTTGTGATTCGAAGATAAATCTATTTAAAAACGAATATAGTGTAGTGGGATCAGGGGCGGAGACATGAATTTTTGTAAAGGGGGTCAAGGGGGTTCGGGGGCAACGCCCCGAAATTCTTTTTTCCGCCAATATTTGCACTATAAGTCTAAATATCATACAAAAATCATAAAATAGGTCCCTATATTAGGATAAATTGCTCTAAAGGTCCCTATATTGTGTAAATATTACAATATAAGTCTCGATAATGATATTTCTAATTAATTATGCTATACGTTTCTTTTTTTAATATAAAATAACATATATTTAGTTATGAAAAATAAAAAATCTTATAAATAAAATAATTTAAAGCTTAATAAAATTAACTTTTAAAAGTTAGGGGGGGCCAAATGAAGATTTATTAAAAATTTAGAGGTTATCTTCTAATAATTTTTTTTTTGAGATAGTTATAATTTTTTTTAAAAAAATTAGGGGGGACATGGACCCCCCCTACCATGTGCATGGCTCCGCCCCTGAGTGGGATAAAACTTAACTGAGGAGTTAAATATCTTTTAATTTTTTTTGGATAATATCAATACTAATAAAAAGAAGATACGGCGTAACTAACTCCAATTTTTTTTTTTAAAATATTTACGCCACCATCACACATTATTCTAAATTTTAACCCTCATTTATCAAGAATTGTGTATATAATATACTTAATTATATGTCATTTTATTATATATACTACTATAAATTACCTTTTTGAATGATTTTGTTGTATTTTGTTGAAATGACATGACCAATAATCTTTTTCTTTAAGTGAATAAAAATCTTCACATACATGACCTGTAAAAAAGTTTAGAGATTAAATGGTTTCATTGGATATTATGTTTTAAAACATTTGAAATATATGCTCGTGATCATAGGTGAATCCAAGAGAGAGATATAAGTGATGCAATCCCATTGGCACAGGGTGCAATCCAAATTTGAATATTTATATATTTGTTATATAAACATAATAAAAAATCCCCTTCAAATTATAATATTTAAAATTAAAAACCTAATCATTTATTAAGTATTTTCAATCAATTGTACATACATAAATAGTTGAAATAAAATATTAAATTAATAAAATATAAAAATAATAATAATTTAGAATAAACATATAAATATATATTTATAAGAATATGGTAGATTGAAAAATAATGTTTTGTTGTTTTACATTAGAAATGGATACTTATAAAGTTAAGCTCTAATATTTTTTTTGAAAGGGGTTTATCAATATTAAGATTGGTTTACAGGTTCTCCTAATAATATATAAATTACAGATGAAAAGTAATTGTGTTGATTCAAAACATAGGAAATTCAAAATTTAAAGATTTTAAATTTCTTAGACATAAAAAATACAAAAGGGCGAATAGAATAAATTACACAAAAATAATACATATATATTAGACAAATCAACAAATTAAATCAGTTTAAACTTTCATAAAGATAGTGCTTACCTTGATCTTTCAAATAAATTTCATATATGATTGGATAGATTTCTCGATCTCAATCTCTTATAATAAATCTATGGAAGAAATTAAATCTGTATAAATTTTAGGATGATTTTTGTGGAAGACTCCCTACGATAGTTATTTTGGTGGTGAATGTAGAAACTAATTGGTGTTGAACAAAAAATAAAGTATGATACAAAGGATGTGAAATTAGATAGGGACGGCGGCAGATGCATTATATTTATAAGTAATTTATATTATATTTAATTATCTATATCAATTAGGGCTGCACAAGCGGATCTGAAAACCCGCAAAACCGAAAAAACCGACCCGACCCGACCCTAAATTAACCGAACCCGCCCACCCGCCCATCCGTTAGGGTTTTATTTATTTATTTTTTTACTTTGGGTCGGACTGCGGGCTGGGTACCCCAGATCCGCGGGTACCCAACCTGATCCGAATTTCCTTTTTTTTTTTTATATAATATGTATATTAATTATTTTATAAAACTGATAAACAAAAACCCTTCTACACTCGAAGGGTCACTTACGCGTATTACACCTTTATCTCTCTCTCTCTCTCATACCTTACCCACTCTGTCTTCTCACCACTCTCTCGAAGCCCCCATTTTCTCTGTTCTTCACCCTAACCCTAAATCGTAGCCAGCTTTTTCTCAGCTCATCTTCTCCATCCCGTCAAATCCCGCCGGTTAAAAGGGGGCCTAGTACACCGCATTAAACATTTCCACCTAAATTAATGGGTCGCATTCATTGCTTGAATGATTTCCGTCAGTTGCTACCGTGGTTGTGTTATCTGACCATGGTTAAGGTGTTTGAGAGTTTATATGCTTGGTTACTAGAGGATAACAGATTAGTTGGAGCCTATAAAAGCTTTAAAGGCTCGATTTGGGATTTCTTAAATCTATTGTCGATTAAATCAGGTATTACGCGCCTATATTTAATCAGTGTTTCTCTTTATTCATCTTTGTTGTTAATGAATTGATTGAGTAGTATTGTTGCCTTTGAAATGAAAAACCCTAATTGATTTTGAGAAATTGAAAAGGAAATTATCTGATTTGAAAAGGAAATGAGTTTTAGATTGATTTTGTAATTGTTATAGCTTTGTTATGATGATGATTTATGATGGTTGAAGTTATGATGATGATTTCTGATGTTTTTCTGTTGTATATTTTCATGTACTTCTCTCGCAAATGCTTGGGTTTTGGATGCTTAATGCTTTGATTGTTTTTCCAATGTCAGATAAGGTAATAATACAATAACTCTTCATTCTCTGATTTTGAAATTGATTATGTATTGAGAAATGTAGAATACAGTTTAATAGAAGCTTCATTGTTCTTCAATGAAGAGTTTAATGGAATAATAGATGATGTTGTATAATTTCTAATGTCTTCATACATTATTTTTGCATGTACTACTCTCGCAAGTTTGGATTGGCTTTTGGATTATTAATCCTCTGTGTGTTTTGTTAATGTCAGATAAGGTAATTATTTCTCAAGATTTTATTCTAACATATTTTTTAGCTATTGTAGAATGTATATCACAAGTTTTTGACTAAGTGTTTATGTGTTAATTGCAGATATAAATTGTGTGATGGTTATTGTAAATGAGGCATCAACTGATCTTAGCTCTTCAACACAAACTGAGGGAGTTAAATCAACTCCTGATGATGCTACTACTTCAACTAAACATACACCTCCAGTAGGTGCAAAACAACCTGATGTTAAGAAGCTTAAGATAATTGATGATTGTTGGACAGTTTTTTATCCAATAATAGATGAGGCAAATGTAAGGAGAGGTGTGTGTAAGTATTGTGAAACTTCTTATGCAGCTGATTCAAGGAGACATGGTACTTCTAATATGCTCAACCATATAAATCATAGGAGATGCAAAAAGTATCCATTCTACCCCCCTCTAGAAGGTGGACAAACCCAGTTAGTGTTAAACAAAGAAGAGTTTGGTGGTGGAGTAGCTACTTATGTGTTCTCAGCTGAGGCTTGTACTAAAGCTTTGGCTGAAATGGTTATATTGGATGAGTTGTCTTTCAGATTTGTGGAGGGTGTTGGCTTTAAGAAATTCTGTAATGTGATGCAACCCAAGTATGTTAAGATTCCATCAAGGATGACTATAATGAGGAAATGTATGTCAATATATGGTGAGGAAAAGAATGAGCTTAAAAAAAAAATTGAAGGGGATGCGCATTAGTATGACAACAGATTGTTGGACTTCTAATCAAAATCTATCTTATATGTGTCTCACAGCCCATTATATTGATTGTGAATGGGTACTTCAAAAAAGAATCATCGGTTTTTGTATGATTGAGGACCATAAGGGGGAAACAATAGGCATAGTTGTTGAATCAATACTGAAGGAGTGGGAGATTGAGTCATATCTGTGTTTAACAGTTGACAATGCCTCTTCAAATACTGTCACTATTAAATACTTGGTGAAAAACGCTGGACACAAACCAAAAACCCTATTAAATCACGAGTTGCTTCATGTAAGGTGTTGCGCACATATCTTGAATCTTATTGTAAGGGAAGGACTTTCTGAAATTGAAGCTTCTATTAAAAGTATACGCGAGGCCGTAAGATATGTAAGGTCCTCTCCTTCTCGTTCTACTTCATTTAAAGAGTCTATGGCTAATTGTTCTATTGAATCAAAGGCTTTACTAAGTCTTGATGTCCCAACTAGATGGAATTCAACTTATAAAATGCTAGAATCTGCCATTAAGTTTGAGACAGTTTTTACAACAATGAATGAACATGATGACAACTATAAGGAATTCTTTGTTACTGATTGTGAAAGACCATCTCCTAATTTTGTTGATTGGCAAAATGCTGCATCTTTTGTTGAGTTTCTGAGATTATTTTACAACTCAACAAAGAAATTTTCAGGAACTTTGTTTGTTACTTCAAACCTGTTCTTTGATGAAATAGTTATAATTTGGGAAAAAATTGAAGAACTGTGTGGATCAGATGATGAGGTTTTGAAGGAAATGGCTATTAAAATGAAGGGCAAATTCCTTAAATACTGGGGAATCCAAAGTATCAATATATTGTTATATGTTGCAGTTGTGTTGGATCCAAGAAAAAAATTACAATATTTAACTTGCTACTTTAACTTCATGTATACTCCAGCTCAATCAAGTGCTTTGATTGCTAGAGTTGAAGATGTTTTAACTCGGTTATTTGGTTGCTACTCAAAAACAGTTGCTCCTGGAACTGGAAAATCCAGTTCTGGTCCTGAAGTGACTAATATTGAGTCTAATAGTGTTCTTGGGAATAGGTTTCAATCTTTCATGGCTGAAAAAAACATTGCCAAGGGCAATGAACTTCAAAGATACCTCAATGAAGAGGTTGAGGAAATGACAGACAAATTTGATGTTCTTAGTTGGTGGAAATTCAATTCTTTCAGATTTAAAGCATTATCTGAGATGGCAAGGCATGTCCTAGCTGTCCCTGTTTCAACAGTTGCTTCTGAATCTGCTTTTAGCACTAGTGGTAGAGTTCTTGACCAATTCAGAAGTTCTTTATCTCCAAAAACAGTGGAGGCACTTATTTGTACTCAAAATTGGTTGAAATCTACACTACCAATTAATTTAAACACTTCAAAAAAGCTAATTGAGGATTTGGAAGCTGAATTAGGTATATTACTGTAATATTCATATTTTTTGGGATTTCTTATTTGCTACACAATCTGACTTTGTGTTTGTTTATACTTTTTTTTGTTTAACAGGTTATTTAGGCTTGGATGAGTTGAGTGAGACCACCCATGAGTCCACTATAACCTTTAGGTATAAATCACTGACTCTTTTATATTATCTCAAGGATTTTCAGTTTTCAACTTCTATTGTTTTGCATCTCCCTACTTCCTTTCATTAGAGGCCTATGATTAAGTTTAAAACTATATATATTTATGAGGCTATGGTAATTAAGGAAAACAAGGTTGAGTTGGCAACAATTTTAGTTGGAATTGAGAGTACCTTTGATATTTAAAAGTAGTCCTTGTCCCTTTGTCCCGAGGTGATCCATAAGGCCAATGATGAACTTATAATCTGAGGCTTAAATATAACAAATTCCATTTCCATTTTGTTGAAAAAATCAGGAAAATTGCAGCTGGATTGAAAATTGGAAGAAGTAGCAAGGTTTTTGAAAGCAAGGAAGAAAATGCAACCAATTTTGTACATCTTCTCTATTTTGCACAATAGAGGTTGCATTTAAACTTATTTGTATGGAAAATTTGTATAAGTACTGTAATTTTGATTTGGTTTTGTGTAATTTGTAACTTGTCTAACTTCTCTAATGGTTTTGTGTAACTTGTAATGGTTTGGTCATTTGGTGTAATATCTAAGCTGTAATGTTAAATTGTAATCTGAGTTGTAACTCGTTTTAGGAAAGTTACTATATATAGTAACTTTCTTATTCTGTTAAGTTTCTATATATGGAATGTTTTGGGGATTTTCAATATTTTTAAGTACTTTGACTTTGTGTTGACCAGACCCGTACCCGAGCCAAACCGCACCCAACTCGCGGGTACCCAACCCGTTCAGATTTAATGAATTAAAATAGGGTTAGGGTCTTAAATTTCCAAACCCGCACCCCTCGGATTGGGTGAAGGGTTTAACACTTCGGGTCGGATAACCGACCCGTGTGCAGCCCTAATATCAATATATTGGTAGTTTTATTTTAGTATAAATGTCTCTAACCTTATTTTTATGAGTAATGCAAGATATCATCCCGAATTGTATCACCTATTTATCGCCTTCGATTATAATTTGACTAATCATATGATTTCTCTTTCCTGATTCATTATTATCTCTCTCTTTTATGATTGGTCCACCTAAAAGACAATAAAAAGGTGATGCAATTTGGGATGATATCCAACATTACTCTATTTTTATATCAAGTGACAAGACCTTTAACCAATTTATCGTCCATAATTGAACAAATTTAATCATTATACTATTTTATTCTAATTTGACCATTAATCAAGACACATTAGTTATTATATAGTTTTTTTGTCTAAACACTCAAGGTTAACTAAGTTGTTTGAGTACAATTATAATATGTACTTCTTAGACTTAGAAGAGTCAATAACTTTCTTCTATTTTGACTTTCCTTAAGATTTATTCAATTTTCCTTTTTTAATCCATTTTGTTTCCTTTTTGATATTTTAACGGTACAATCTGGAATCAAAGCGGCGACAGTCGCCGCCTTCTCTGGCTGCCGACGGTGGCGCAAGAGACCATTGTTCCAACGAAAAATAAAATTCGTACAATATCATCGGTCCCTAGCACTCCAACGACACCCATTAACAAGATCAAGGGGAAGCACAAAGTGTGAAAGGCTTTCTTCCAGAAGAATTAAAATATTTGAGAAAGCAAACACACCAGCGATGGGTAATGAAGAAGCGGTGGCAGTGGGAGTTAGTGGTAAATCGGAGGAGGTAACCCGTATCTCTAAGCGTGCACTTGTGTACATTGATCGGGATGATTTGTCCCCAGTAGAGGAGGCTCGACAAAGGGGTGCTGCAGATTCAATGGAAGTGAACCAGGGACCATAAATCGACATCAAATGACCGTTTTTGATGGAATTTCTTCTCAATCAAGGTTACGACAGTTATTAGAAATATGATATATAGGGAAATTCTGGGGGAGGTATCTCGGGAGGAGAATGATGTTATCAATGCCGTTGAAGTGCCAGTTTTGGTAAAGGACGACAATCAGTTTCTATCGCTGCCAATCATGGAAGCGGCGTCCGATACATGTAATTTCCTCACTGAGTTTCCTTTTTCGGCTAATACGAGTACAGTGGGTGCAACAAATAGGGTGGTAGAAGTTCAACAAATGATTCCAATTAATATGCATGTGGAAACTAATCAGAACATGGAGGGGAGTACAATAAAAAGGTTTTACAAAGAAGCTACCTCAATGATGTAATGAGTGGGAATGCAAAGTCTGTGGGGACTGTGTCTAACATTAAACAGGAACATTTACTAGAGCTAGCATCAGAGGGTAACAGGACTAGCTGCTTGGAGGAAGGCATAGAGTTTATGAGTTTAATGGACAACATGTGGGTGGATGATGACACATATCCTCAATTAATCCGAACCGATGAGCAAAAAAAGTATGGTTGCCAGGTGTGAAAAAATCACTGATTATTCGTTTGCTTGGTGACACCGTGGGGTATAAGTACTTATTTATTAAACTAAATCAAATATGAATGCCTAAAGCACACTTAGATCTGGTTGATATTGGTTTCGGTTATTATCTGGTACGTTTCACGTGTAGGGAAGATTATGAAAAGCGTTAAGGGTGGGCCTTTGATGGTTCTTGATAGGTACTTAATAGTTCGAGCATGGGATCCCTTCTATATGCCTCAAGAAACACGGGTGATCTGTATAACATTTTGGGATACGTTTACCATGGCTACCATTAATCAGTTACACAAAAGAGATATTATCGGCTATAGGTAATATTATTGGAAAAATGGACAAAAGCGATCCATTTACTAAATCGGGACAACGGGGAAATTTTGGGGGACTTGCGGTTAAGGTGGACCTCGATAAACCATTAGTTTCGAAAATTAGAATCAATATAATCCCCAGTAGTTTCTTTTCTACTAATACTTCTTCTAGTAAGTTTAACGTAGAAGAAAGTGTATGGAATGTTAGACTAGGTCATATTGGACAAGACCGTATGAATTTGTTGGTTAAGGCAAACCTTTTGGGTTCATTGGCCAAAGTCAACTTGCCAACTTGTGAAAATTATTTAGCAGGTAAAGCAATACGGAAACCATTTGGAAAGGATAAATGAGTCGAGTACCCATTGCAAGTAATTCATGTAGAAATTTGTGACCAATGAATGATCAAAATATACAGGGGGACATTATTTTATCACTTTTATAAATGATTTCACTAGTTTTGGTTATGTCTACCTGATTTTTCATACATATGTAACATTGAAATTTTCTTATGATATATTTCAATGAAGTAGAAAATTAGTTAGAGATGAATATGAAAACCTTAATCACGTGAATATCTATTGGATCAGTTGAAAGAACTGTATGATGAAAAAGGAAGAACTCTCCTAGAAATGGTTAAGTCTATGATGGCACAAGCTAATATTTCAATATCTTATTGTGTAGATGCCTTGCTTACTTCTAGTTATATACTTAACCAAATACCCACAAATACCGTTCCATCAAACTCTTTATGAACTACTTGTGACCCTAGGGTCGGCAGACTATGTTCATGATCTATCTCATAAATATGGGAAGTTAGGTCCAAGAGGCAAGATGTGTATCTTTTTTAGATACCCTGATCACTCTAAAGTATATGTTTTTATTGGTGAACATAACGATTGGGTCTTACTGAAATTGAGTCACGAGATGTCACATTCTTATATAATGATTTTCCTAGCATAGGTGAGGTTGACAGAAATTCTATTTTATGTGAATTAAATGAGATTTAGGAAGACGATATGCAAACAAATGTAGCACCTGATGAGGTAACACATACTCAAGAAATCTTGAGATGGAAGAAACCATTGCATCATCTAGTAATCCTTCTCAGGATTAAGAGAAGCGCTAGAGGTTTAGTTCCTTGTCGTCGGTTTGGAATCGAAGGTAAAATCTTTATGATAACTCCACAAGACGAAGAAAAATCTCGAACAATTAATGAAGCACTTAATGTCCTGCTAAGAATGAAAGGTAAAAAGCAATGGAAGAAAAAATGGAGTCGATGAAGAAAAACCCGGTACGGGAACTGCTTAATCTCCTGAAAGGACGTAAGACGATTAGGAATAAATGGGTTCTCAAAATAAAGAGGAAACCTAACAATTATATTGATATGTACAAAGCTCGCTTGGTAGCGAAAGGCTATACTCAACGGGAAGGAATAGATTTTGAGGCATGTTGTTAGATTTACCTCAATACGTCTTATTTTAGCTATTTTGGCACATCTCTATCTGGAGTTGCACCAAAGTGGATGTTCAAACTACATTTCTAAATGGAGATTTAGAAGAGGTTATTTGCATGAAACAACCCACGGGTTTCGCTGCAAAAGATCAAGAGAATAAAGTATGTAGATTGTTAAAATCAATATATGATCTTAAGCAAGCCTCGAGACAGTGGAATATGAGATTTCATGAAGTCATTTCATCAAATGGATTTGAGATGATAAGTGAAAACCACTGTGTCTATGTTAAATGTTCCAAGAATTTTTTCGTAATCTTATCTCTATATGTGGATGGCATCCTATTAGCAGGGGATGATAAAGAGTTTATTCAAGCTAATAATGATTAGCTAGGTTCTCAATTTGATATGAAAGATATGGGAGAAGCAAATTATATTCTTGGTGTTAAGATTAATAGAGATAGGTCTAGAGGACTATTATCTTTGTCTCAAGAACCTTACATCATGAATATAATCGAGCGCTTTATTATGACTACGTGCAATGCCATTGACACTCCTATTGGAAATGGAATAAGTTTAACTCTCGACATGTGTCCTATTACTCCAGAAGAGAAACAGAAAATATATACAATGTCACATTCTAGTTCCATGGATAGTCTTATATATTACGATGTGAACTAGGCCAGACATAGGTTATGTGGTATATTTAGTTAGTCATTTTTAATCAAACCCAGGACAAGAGAATTCTAAAGCTGTGAAAAGGATATTGAGATATCTAAAATACACTATGGATCATGCCTTATAATTTCGAGAAAATAGATTACACATAGAAGGATATATTACGCTATTTGGGATAATGATATATATGGGCGTAAATCTACGTCAGGTCATGTATTCCTGATGAATAATTGCGCAATTTATTGAAGTTGCAAGAAACAAACCTGTATAATTTTTGTCCACAATGGAAGCTGAGTTTGTAGCATACTCAGTTGTGGTTCTAGAGGCTGTTTGGTTAAAAGGCTATTTTGAACATTTAGGAGTCTCAGGAGATAGTGGGAGTCCTGTTACTATACACTGTGATAGTCAAGCTGAAAAAGCTTGTGTGAAAGCTCCTAAGTATCACAATATGACCAAACACATTGATAAAAAAAGTATAACGTTGTTAGAGATATTATTGCACAAAATGATGTTGGTTTGCAATACATACACACATGAAATATGTTTGCTGATCCATTCACAAAGGATATCCCAAGGGATATTGATGTCTCCCTATTTGTGACGATTTAATCTTAGTTGGAGACATCATTTTAGGTGTATTTAATAGGATATATGACGATTTTTATTCATATTTATTTATTTTCCTATATCTTGTCTTGATTTGATGATTTATTATTTTTAGAGCATATTTGGTTTAATTGTTTGTTAAATGTGAAGCTTTAAAGATATATGGTAATTAATTAGATGCCAAATTAATTCTAAGAGATAAAGGAAGGAAGATAAAGATGAAAATTTGAGATAAAGGAAGTAAAAGATAAGTATGGAAAGATAAAGTTGCCAAATAAATCTGAATTTCACCAGCTACGTCCATTAAATTGATCATAACTCAAAACCAGCTGGGAATTTGGAAGAATAGTATGAAGCACAGTTATAGAGCAATCCAAGACAATCAGTTTCGATATAAAGAACGCATCATTCGAAGCTGTATTAAATATAAGTTACGGTCAAAACAAAACAACAACAATTTATTACCTTTTCTATATTTTATGGTTACGAATTTTAGTTTGGCTAGAAGTCGAATACTTGTCTTCCACTCAAAGAAAACGTTTTAGGGTTTCCTATACCCTATAAATACACCCTCTAATCAAAAGAAACATATTATTGGCCAATCCTTAAGCCATGAAGAAGCCTACATCAAGAGAAGGAAGTCTGGAGGAGATGAATACCATATTATGTCTTCACAAGCCTCCGAATTTGTAATTGGTTTCTTTCCTTTCTTTAGTATGAACTAATTTATTTTAGCTTGAGATTTAACATATATGTATGTGCCCTAGACTTGTTTTACATCTATCTAATTTGGGATACCTTCGTATTTAAATTGAATTCATGTTTTATTCTCTGTTTTATGTGCTTTGACTTATTGTCTGTTTTCCTTGCGAATGTGTGTGTATAGGATTACCTTAATAGTAGTTAGATGGTCACCCGGAAGGGGTGTCTAATTATTGAAACACCACATAAACATCTAGTGTACGGTAGTAATCCTGACAAGAGTTGCCTAACTAGATAACCATTAGGGTTTGATTTAATCACCGATCATCATTAGAAGGACAATCTTACTTAGGAACCTAGTGGCGTAGGAACACCCTATTTAAGTCCCCTCGTGATTATGAGTTCGCCGCCCTAGTTCGCTCTCCAGGGATAGGTAGGAATTTAGAATCTTGGTTATTGCAATTCTACATGATTCACCCTTACATGTTTAGAATAAACAAGGCTAGTGGAGATTACTTTCTAGTTTCTCGAGCTAAACTCTCATACTATCTTCTCTTCGTATTTGATTTTCAGTCTTTATTTATTTAGTTTAAATTCTATTTACAAAAACCAAACAAAAATTTCTTTAGTCTTTTATTTCTTGCGTATTATTATTTCTAGCTTTTATATTTGCACTTGATATTTGCATAAGTTCTATCTAACTTTTGTAGTCTCTGAGGAACGAATTCACTTATCATTAGAACTTGTAATACTTGTAGTATCGTGCTAGCCTAGGGTGTTTATTTGCATTTATTTTATCTATTATTTTATCACACCTTAGGCAACACCAAGTTTTTGGCGCCGCTGCCGCGGACTATATCGTTAGTCCTTGTGCATCTATTTAGTGCTTTTATTTTAGTTAGTTCTATTTTATGATTTTGTTTTACAGATTTTGCAGATGTAAAGCCCGAGGAAACTTGATCTTCCATTCTCATTCCGAGTACAACCTAGAGGAATCCGCACTCCAGAAATCCAAACCACTAAATTTTGACTAGATCCAGGCATGATAGCGCAATTTGCGAGTCATGTACAATTTAGTGGTGCTGCACATCAAGATCTGGTCCGGTATGTTCAGAAATTCATGCAGATCTGTGACGCTTATATCATCAAGAGCGTTACACAGGAACTGATGTAATACATTATGTTCCAATTCTTTTTAACCGGAAGTGCAGGCGATTGGTATGATTCCAAACACCCCGATGTTATTCCAGACTTGGACAAACTCCAAGCCAAATTCCTAGACCAATTATATCCGGTTAGTGGACGTTCAAAAGATATGTTAGAGTTTGAACAATTTATGCAAGAGAAAGGGGAAAGTGTTATTGAAGCATGGTTACGTTTTAATGAGAAGAAGGCGGGATGTCCATTCCATGTCTCTTCGTCGGAATATTATTTAACTATGTTCTATGGAGGAATCAATAACGAGTTCAGAGAAAGAGCATATTTGTTAGGATATGGAAGTTTTGTGTTATTAGATCCTGAAGAAGCTCATACTATTATCGAAAGAGTTCTTGAAACCGAAAGAAGTTGACCATTATAATCTAAAAAAGAAGAATATACCTTAGAAGCTCTAAGGATCGAAGAATTAAGCCAACAACTTAAGGAATTACAAGAGAAAGCACATTCAGTAGCTCAGGTAAATCTAGTACACAGTTTACCTTCATGTCTTGGTTGTGGAGCAAGAAATCATTCGTGGGAGAGCTATATCGATAATCCAGCTTTGATTTCCTTCATGTCTCATCAAAGAAACCATTACTAGAATGGTTATTATCATCCTCAAGGAAGTCATGCTAATTATTATTCCACACACAATCAAAATTGGGTTAAAAATCAAGGTAACTCTTATTAAACTCAACCTCAAAATTATTATCAGCCACAACCAATCTATCGACACGCGCCAAAGTATGAAGACTATTATCAAGAACCACCTCCTTATTCAATGCAAAAAGCTATACAAGAACAACCTTCGAGTTTGGATCCGAGTATAATGGAGCTTATGGGATTAAGAAGAAAACACGAAGATAAGTCAGCGAAGAGTCCAAACCCAATCAAAGGTAATTAAAAATCTAGAGCATACCCTTTCACAGATGGAGAGTACATTTCAGAACAGGACAAAAGTGAAACTCCCAAGTGATATGATTGCTCCTCAAGATGATGCCTGTCATGCGGTTGAATTAAGAAGTGGAAAACAATTACCTCCGCCTAGAGTAGAAGAAACAGAACCAACCTCTATCCCTGAAAAAGTGGTTGAAGAAACAATTGAAGATAAGGTGGAAGAGGTAATTGAACAAAAGAGTGTCCCAGAGAAGACACCAGAATAGAAGAAGAGCTCAGTGGTACACAATACACATCCTCCTCCACCATTACCATCACGTGTCAAAAACAAGAACAATGAAGAATAATTCAAGAATTTCCTTGACATGGTGAGCAAGTTAGATATTAACATCCCGTTTGTAGAAGCTCTTAAGAGAATGTCAAAATATCTTAAATTTATGAAAGACATTCTCTCTGACAAACGAACCTTAGAAACTGAGGAGATGAATGGATTGTCAGAGGAGTGTAGTGCTATATATCAAATCAAGTTACCACCAGACGTACGTACACCCAATAACTCTTAGTTGGACCATCCATGGCTACAAAGAATAGATCCGAGAAGTTCGTATTAGTGAAAGGCAAAGGATTTAAATTTCGTGTGCTAGATATTAATAAATTTACTCATTGCTGGGGAGGTGATGTTCATACATGATCACTGAGGTAACACGTCGAATTAAAAGACGTTTAAAAAAGTGCTCATGGGAGACACCCCTTGTTTTAATTGCTTTCTAGTTAGTTTTATGTTTTGTAGTGTATATTCTTAAGTTAGTGTATATTTTGATGTGTTTACAAGTTAATGGGAGAGAAAGGTAGTGTGTTAATTGCGCAGGAAATGAGTTTGGGGTCGAAAAGATGGAGAAATTGGAAAAATCAGACCATCCTTCTGGTACACCGCACGAGAGGCCTGGTGTACCGTAGCTCCAAAACAGTGGCGACGGTTCTTGAATACGGTTCATTGCCGAGACGAAGGGAGAAAACCGTGTTGACATTCACGACCACGGTTTTGGTCAACGCATAGGTCTGGTATACCGTAGGCGAAAAAAAAATCGTCACAGCAGCAAAAGAAAAAAAGAAAAAAAAATTCGCTGCAGTAGTTAAAAAAAAATAATACCGTCACGACGGTTTTTTACTACGGGTCAGAATTGAGACATCTTATTAAAACCGTAGCGAAAAATCGCACCTACGGTTTAAATTTTTTTTGTCCAAACTTTAAAAGGCCTTAACTTTGTGCTCGGAGGTCGGAATTCATTTTTTCAAATGCCTAGATCGCATATTTCTTCCGAGATATATCCGTTGGAGTGGAGAAAATCTGTTTTTGAGGTAAAATAAAAAAGATTCCAGACCCAAACCCTACAAAATCAACTTGAAGCTTGATTAAACCATTACTGAACATCATCAAATCATCAAGTTTTCATGAGTTCTTCAACAACAATCAAGAATACCTTCTTCTACCATTGATAGTCATTCATATGAGCAAGAAACTCAAGCCGCACCCATATTTCTTAACTTAATTTTATACTTGGTGTAACTTGAGTTGTGGGTTAACCAAAGATGACAAACAGAACGGATGTTATGGATTATAAGAGAAAAAGTTCAATATTAGGGAAGAAAAATAATTTACCTCGATCCACAATTGAAAAGGACATTGACCTTGATGAGCCTATTGAAAAGAAACCAAAGATAGAGGCACCAACACAACCACTACGAAAGAGATTAACAGCCAGAATGAGTGTACCACCAAGGCCTAAAGCAAAGACACCAATCCAAGATCAAGGTTCTTCTTCATATCCTAATAATTCATGCATGCCACCAGAATAGGCGATCGAATTACAAGATGATATTAATTATTTAAGGAAAGAATTTGCTGCATGCTGGGAGGAAATTGCAAAGATTAATCAGGTATTAGATGAAGTAACTGAGAACTTTGATATTGATTATTATTTTGCTTCCTCTTCGGAGGATAACTTGCTAGATATTTATGGCCAGGTACCCAGTTCTAATTCTGCTTCTTAATTGCTTGTATACATAAGGTAGTTTAGTTTAGTTGAATTTTAAATTTTATGGCTTTATTGAGTCTTTTTCGAGTCGTGGGGACACGGCTCACTTTTGAGTTTGGGTGGGGATCCGTTGTCCTTATCTTCCTTTTTGTTTTTGCATAAAGTTTAAAATTTTAGGTTTGAATTGGCATAGAATATATTGAATGTACCTATTGAGCATGATTTAATTATGTCAATTATAGTAAGTAGTATGTTTTTGAATGGTGTCACAAATTTGTTTAGTATGCATGTATGAAAATAGGAAATAAAAGATAGGGAAGATTAATGTGCAATGCTAAGAAGTCAAGTTGAAACTTAGGGAGAGTTATTTGGTGTGTAGAACGTGAGGTTTGAAATTAGTTGAAAACCCGCTTGTCTATGAACTAGTAGTGAAAAAGTAATGAAATCCGGTAGTTAGAGAAGTGAGTAAGGCAGTTCTTTCATATTGAAGCCACTTGAAGCCTTTTAGCTTTCTCACCCTGTTATTTGTTTATATGATTATTTATCCGTCTTAGCCCCCCTGAGCTTTCTAAAGCCATTTATTAACCATATTATATACCATACCCCTTAGTTTATAGGACTTATCCATATGACCCGTACTCGAATCGCAAAACCTGAGACAAGTCGTTTTTAGAGCTTGAGTTTGGGGTGGTGGGTTTCATCATGGGAACACTGGGTTTGGAAAATTGTAATTGTGATATTATTGATGATGAAAAAGTTATTATTGTAACCCTTTGCTGGGGTAAGAGTAAATGAAAAAAGCTGAAAAACATGAATTGAAAACAAAAATATTTATGAGAAAAATAGCATGATATCTCAACATCAATAAGAGAGTCATAGCTATACCAAAGAAAAAAATGAATATGAAAAAAAATTTAAAAACATTTGTACTGACAAAGTGGAATTTATTATATCATCATGAAAAAGGTTTTTACTTGGGTTATTGGGGATGCAAATCAAAAGTTACAAAAAATTGGGTTGAGCGAGAACATCTTCGAGTGGAAACTCAAGCTCTAGGGCGATTCGTTGATGGGATGTGAGGAGAGAGCCAAAATCTCATTTTTTATTATCCAAATATACCACACCGTCCCTAAGCACGCTATAACCGTAAAGACCGTAGGATTTCTAGATACTTGGTGGAGAAACAATGGAGCTATTAGGTTGTAGGTGAGTGGACGATGCTATATTAGGACCTATGAACAACCTATAGCCATTAACATGAACTGAGTTGGAAACCTCTCCTTCTGGCATTGCGAAGTTAATCTGGACTTGAATTTATGGATTGTTGATTATGTGTATATTAAGCATACGTGTGCATATTCTTTGACATTACTACATGAGACTTTTAGATATTTTTCTCTAGGATTATTTATTGTGTTCTTTTCTGATTCTCCTCCTACTTCTTCTTCTCTATTTATTATTTGACTACCATTCTGTTCTTTATCTTTATTGTATTTGGACAATACAACTTTGAGTTGGGGGTCTTGATATCTCCCTATTTTTGATGATTTAATCTTAGTTAGAGACATCATTTTAGGTGTATTTAATAGGATATATGTCGATTTTTATTCATATTTATTTATTTTTCTATTTCTTGTCTTGATTTGATGATTTATTATTTTTAGAGCATATTTGGTCTAATTGTTTGTTAAATGTGAAGCTTTATAGATATATGGTAATTAATTAGATGCAAAATGTAATACTTGTAGTATCGTGCTAGCCTAGGGTGTTTCTTTGCATTTATTTTATCTATTATTTTATCACAGCTTAGGCGACACCAGATATATTATGGAAATGTTTGATCTATATGATTAAGCAAGATATAATGTATGAATATTGTAAGTTGATGTGCATACATGTATATATTTTCATTATGTTTATTTAACTATTTATTTTAATAATATTATGTTTGATATATATTATTATGCGTGTGTTTTTTGAAGTATATATGTTCTAAGACAGAGATTGGCCTTATCACACGGGCAATCGCCTTTGGCACAAGAAGTGCGCAAAGATGAGACTAACTCATAGTAGTGAAGAACCCTTAAGATAACTTGAGTTAAGATAGTCTCCTTAACTAAGTGTCAAGATGAGATCATAAACATGGATAAACCATGTTAAGCTTATATTATGATCTAAGTAGAAAATTATGTCTCTGAAGGAGATTTATTTATAACAAAAAGGGAGACATCAAATGTCTATCCAGTGTTATTGTAATATTTATATCTATAAATACCCATTCCATTAGATTCATGAGGTATTACTTATTCTATTACAATGTTCATATTTACAGTTAGATGTAGTCCATAAATATTCTCACTAGTCTTTGATTCTAATACTGATTTGACCGTCAGAGTGCCTTTGGGAGGCACGCCTCCCTGTGGTCCTAACTCTTGTATAAATTTAGGTCATCAAGCTCACCAAGCTCACCAAGAGACAAACACAACTCCGGCAACCGTGGAGAGAAGTTTCAAATTTTCGTCGTCCTTGTGTTAGTATTGGTCGGGTGTTTCTCACTCCATCGACGTTGAAGAAGTTTCATCCGACTAATATGTCTTTATCTTTACACAATACGTGGATGAGTCAATCTATTACCTTAACAAAAGAAGAAGATAATTAAAAAATAAAAAGACAAAATAAATAGGAAAAGTAAATGTAAAAAAGGAACTAAGGGTTAAATGAATTTGTTAACCTTCTTTGTTCTTTGTCTGGACAAAAATCCTATTTGATAGCCAATGTGTCTAGACCAATAGTCAAACTAACATAAAATGATAAAAAAATGACTAAAGTTGTTAATTATGGAAAATAAATTGATAACAGATTTTTTTTTTTCAAATATAAAAAGGGATTCTTGTTACTTGAGATAAAAATAAGAAATTATTTGAGACAATTAATTTACAAAAAAGTATTAATATACAAAATTAAATATAATGTCAAATACACTTCAACCTAAAAATTATAACAATTAACATATACCTCCCCTATGTCCCTATCAAATTCCAACTCTTCTGCTCCAAGCCTTATATTTTTCCTATACCTAATTATTTTCTACATCGACCACCACAATAACTATGTTAAGGAAATTCACCTAAATAGCTCCTTAGAATTCATTGATCAAGCACACCAAATCCACCATTACCATCATCATCGACCACCAAATTCCTATGCTTTCAGATTTTATTTCTTTAATAAATTTATCATACGATATTGGGAATGACAAATCTAACTAGTCAGATATGATATTATTTGAAATATCAAGGTATATACTGATTTTAAGCACGTTCAAATTAAATAAGTCGATTTATCTAATATATGTTTCTTTTTGTGCAATTTCTTCCTTTCCCCTTTTTATATTTTTAATGTTAATAAAAATATAAGGTTTGAATATTTTGAATTCCCTATGTTTTGGGTTGACAGGATTCTTATGCATCGGTGCTCAGCGACAGCCATATCCACATTCCCTATGTTCTTGGTTAACACGATTCTTATACATTAGTGTTCAATGACAAAGCAACATCCACACCAGGAGGGGCCATGGCACCCCCTTAATTTTCAGAGATTAAAGTCTTGACTTGAAATAAATAAATAAATTATATTAAATAGGGTTACCCACAAAACCACACCACCTGACCCCACCCAATCCATAAAAAACCGAATCCACACACCCGACGACCCATTAAGGTCCAGAAATCATTTTTTTTGGGTTTGGTCCAGCCCAAAATTTTGGTACACAATCCAGTTCGACACGTACCTGTATTAATTTGTTTACTTCTTCTTTACATTGATCCATTTTGTTTGTTTTTTTACTTTCGTTCACCAAGTTTGGTCTTTGGCCCATTACTTTGTTTTGTTTTTGGAAAACCTAATCTTTCACGCCTCATTTTATTCATTTTATACGATCTTCTCTCTCTCTCTCTCTCTCTCTCTCTCTCTCTCTCTCTCCCTCTCTCTCTCTCTCTCTCTCTACTAAGAAGCCCTCACATGTCATCTTCCTCCTTTTCCGTCCAATCCTTCTGATTTTCTCAGGTAAAGATGTGTTGCTTTACCATTCGCTTTGTTACCATTCGCTTAACTCCGACAGGTTTCTAATCCGCGTGCAACCCTAATATTAATACCTTATGGCCCCTGAACTTTCAGAATCTTCACTTTTCCCCTCAATTTTTTAATATTTTTATTAGGTTTTGATTTATTTTATCTATATAAATATTTTGTTTTCTCTACATAAAGTATAGATTAGGTTGTATAATTAGGGTCTTATAGTGTAATTAATTTATTTATATTGGGACCTATATTACATTTTTTTCATAACATATGGACCTATACTTTTATTTTTGCATAATATAAGGACATATATCACAATATTTCCCAATGAGCTATCCCCTTGCTCCCTACACAAAATTACGGCTCTGTCAATATTAGTTATACTATGTACTATTAAGAGGATCGGAAAAATTCCAAATACTAATAAAATCCTTTTTAAATTAATACTACGGGTGAACTTCATACTATTATAATTTTATAATATAAAACAAACAAATATAATTTTTCATTTTACCATTTTTGCATATATATATATATATATATATATATATATATATATATATATATAGAGAGAGAGAGAGAGAGAGAGAGAGAGAGAGAGAGAGAGAGAGAGAGAGAGAGAGAGAGAGAGAGAGAGAGAGAGACGGGTTCTCTAAATTATTATTTATTATCATTTATATATATTTTGATACTTTAATATTTTTATTTATATATT
Source organism: Nemophila menziesii (assembly GCA_029959085.1). NCBI lineage: Eukaryota > Viridiplantae > Streptophyta > Magnoliopsida > Boraginales > Hydrophyllaceae > Nemophila > Nemophila menziesii. Next base: position 92,285,153 of record JARWIR010000002.1, read on the forward strand.
TATTTACGTGTACAACAATTGGGTCTTTTAAAGAATCTTTTTATGATGTTTATATAAAAAAATTATAAAAATTCAGACAATTTTGGACTGGACCATGTGCCAATGGGGAGTGTGTCATCCTTATCTCTCTTAAATTTACTTATCTTCATGATCATGTATTTTAAATGATTTGATGTAGACCATATCAACTAATATCACCATCTAATTTCTCCTTAACTTTCTATAGGCTACTTATATGAAATTTTTCGGACCACTTAAAAAAGAAGGTTGCTGGCCATGACATTTCAATCAAAGACAACAAAACCAATTAAAAAGGTAATGTACACTAGTATATATATATATATATATATATATATATATATATATATATATATATATATATATATATATTATAGAATAACATGACAATTTACTAAATTAAATACACTATTATTAATAAATGATGATTGAAATTTGGAAAAATACGTTATAATGGCCGGATATACTTAAATTATTTTTTAGGATTAATTACACCACATCTTCATTTTATATGAAATTGATATATATTTATTTAATTCTCATAAAATTTAATGTTTTAATATCACCTCATCTAATATTTTTATATATTAGAATAAATGAATATGCAATATTTAGGTTATTAATTCTAATTCTTTTTAACTTAAATAAAGATACTACATCTATTTTTTTATTTTTTTGTACAACAATTGTAATTATTTTAAACTCAGAAATTAGAAAAAGGCGAAATGTGTGGTTTGGTGTCAGATTAATAGTTAAACAATAATAGCTTGGGGGTGAGTTGCATCAATTTTCAGCCCTATATCCTTTTCTCTAAATATCAACAGAAGATATTCTTTTGATGGGGATCACTTCAATAATGATATATGGAAATTACATTATCAGCATAAATAGACAATTTGCAATTTGTATTATGAATATTTATAACTCCCGTTCTTCATTTCACCTGGTCTAATTATATATGTATATCATTTTCTCATTTTGCAGACATTTGAAAACTGGTATTTCCCTGAAGAGATTATATTCAAGATCCTTGTTCTTCTTCCTGCAAATATTCTTTATGATGAGGTATGTGTGCCAGAAATGGTGTAATATAATCCGTAACCCGGATTTTATTTCCTCCCATTTCGAAAGATCAACTTGTGGGCTCCTCATTCGCGATATATCATCAGGGTTCACAAGGTATGTAGCAAAAAATGGGGAACTTTAAAGTTGATGTGCAGAATATGAATTTTGAGTTGCGTGGTCCTATTTTGGCTAGTTATAATGGGTTAGTAGTTATTGAGGATCAATATTGTCATGTCTTGAGGTTGCAAAAACTATTACAAAGCAACATATGAAGACCCCTCGATTGACTGGTCTTGTTGAAGAATATTGTTTAGGATACGTGGACTCTTTTAGAATATACAAACTGTTAAGAATAAAACAGGGTAAATTTATATGTATATTTACTTTACGAGTTGATAAGGGCATGGAGAGGCCTTGATGTTAGTGGACATTTCCAACCTTATCTTAATTTATTCTTCCCCAAGTCTTCCTCGTTATCATTGGGAGGCCTTGATGTAGTTCTGTATGTTGTTTGTTTGGATGTAGAAACTGAAATAGTTATGGAAATTCATATTCCACCAGGTTTTGAGAATCATTATTGATTAAAACTCTTAGAAAAGGGGGGATTTCTTTCTATCATGGCGTCGAGAGCTATAAATACATGGGAAGTTTGGTTATTGATGGATCATAGAACTAGTGAATGGGAAAAGTTTTTGGATATTAATGTACAAGGTGGTCTTGAAACTCCTAATCCTGTTGGATGGCTCCAGAATGGGGAGATATTGGTGTTTCATAACTTTTCTATATCAGATATGTTGCTTCTTTACAATGTCAAAACAGGATCAAGTCATTCTTGTTTGGATCTGGATATTAGCCGGTTTGGTTTTGAAACTAGATACGATGCTCATGTCAACTCCTTGCTTCGTGTGCCCGAGGAAATGTTAATAAGTCGTCATTTCTATTGTAATTCATCATCCCTGAGTTTGCTTATATTATGTACTAGCTGAAATTGTGTAATTATTTTGAGATTTAAATGTATATTGGTGAGAGAGATTATTGTGAAATATATATACTTAACTGAAGTTACTTCATTAGCATCTTTGGAGCTTTTGATTTTTATATGCATCTTGACCAAATATTTTTGATATTTACGATCATTATTTAGGATCCGTTTGTGATTGTTTTTTAAAATAATCATTTGAATGATTCTAGATTTCCTTGAAAATACTAGATATGTGATTTTAAAAGAATCACATTTTAGATATCAAAATATTTTTAAATATTTTATACAAATATTTTAATTTTAATTTAAAAACGATTTTAACTATAAAATAATCCATCCCAACAGATCTTTAATCTCACGGTTTATATATTCATTTGATAGTTAATATGCCACATCTTATCACCGACATAAATATTTTTTTCACAAGAGTTAGTGGATAATGGTTGGCTTACGAGGAACATGGAAGATAGACATGATGATTTTGTTTGTCTTTTATTTTCAGCCACCATACCTGAGACCCTTACTCTTACCGTGATGATGGTGCTTGCACACATGCCTTGGTTAATATACACAAAGGATGTAGGAATTTTCTCCAGAGAATAAAAAATAATTGAAATTAATTTCAAATTTGAAACATACTAAAAAATTTATATTTAGATTTGAGGATTAATATTTACATATATAGAGTGGAATGGAGTGAGATATGGTGGAACGTTATGGGAGGGTTTGGTACCCTCCCACCCAAAAAGTAAATGTAACGTGAAAATTAAATTCAAGGAAAAAAAATTAAAATTAAATTTGTAAATTGTTTAAAAATGAATTAAGAAAAAATTTGTAAATAAAAAAAATAGAAACTAATAGAAGTATCTATACGAAAAAAGATAGAAAATAATGGAAGTAATAAGAAGATTATATCTTTACACATCATTTCCCTAGAGGTGTGAAAAATGATATGGGATATGAAAAAATCTCCAAAAGTCAGGAATTTCATATAGAGAATCTTGAGCTATGAAAAGTCTTCTACATACTACTGAGAATTTTCTTTTTTAAAAATAATTTACCAATATTAATTGTTGTAGAATATGTAGTAATGGTGTAAAAGATATTGAGCATATTCTTTTCACTTGTTCTTGATCAAAACTTGTGTGATTTTCCTTCCCTCTAAATCTTATACGGTTAAAATAGTTATATGGATGACAAAAGTCATAAAGAAAATTAAGAAATCTTATTAAAAAATCCAAATGATTATTGAACAAGTGTGCATGATACCTTAACAGATATGGAAAAATATATATGCCTTTGTTTATAACGATGTCCCTCTTTCTCCCAAAATCACATAAAACGTTATAAATTATCCTAATAATGATATTACTTATTTGAAGTATTATATGTTGGATATCAAGAAAGCTAAAAGTACAATACCTTCAGTACTAATGAAAGATATCATATCTATATCTATTAGATCTACAAGGACCAATATAAAAAAGTATCAAGTTCATGAACCTTATATGATTTAAGGCCATCAATATTACTGATGTCTCCGTATTTATGATGAAATAATCTAGTCAGGAGACATAATTTTAAATGTATTATGTGCATAGTTAAATGGTTTTCACTATAATTTGATAGTTTCTCAATTCTTACCTTGTTTTGACGTTTTGTTACTTTGGTGTAATTGTATGTTAAGTGTGAAATTCTTAGTTACAAAAATGATATTAGATTCCAAGACATGAAGAAGAAGAAGTCGAGGAAAGATGATCAAAGACAAAATCAAGAGTTAAAGTGCAAAAGAAGCCATTTTAGAAAATGCAAAAGTTGCCGGCCAGAGTTAGAATGTATAGTATATTCGATGATGTATAATATAGAAAGAGAATTTGAACTATCCCTTTTATATATATTTATTGTTTTGAATTAGAAACACGTCGACACAAACGACGAGTGATTTGGAGCGGTAACGAAAGAGTCATAAATTTTACAAACTCTATGGGCCAACCAGTCCACTTTCTAAGGAAAATGTATTTGAGTTCGATTAGGACTTTAACCCTAAGCACATGACCTAGATTTTGTTCCAACATTTTTTTTTTCTCTCTCTCTCTCTCTCTCTCTCTCTCTATATATATATATATATATATATATATATCATGTTTTGACTTAAAAAATAGGTCCTTGCATCCATAATCTCCATATTTTTCAAGAAAATCATCAGGGAGAAGTTGAATTGAGGAGGAAGAAAAGAAGGAGAGTTACAAACTCCTTTTCTCCATCCTTCAACTCTACCATTAGGGCAATCTGTATTAGATTCTTAGTTTAACTATATTTTTAATCACTTTGATATTTAGTTTTATTTCTTTTATTATGAACTAATTTTCCCATAGCTTGGGTTTGCAATATGTATAATCCTTGAATATTGTTTTCCTATTACATGTTACTTAGGATATGAATTTAATTAAGTTGAGATTCTATTTTATAATTGTATTTTTTAGTTGCCTTTATTTCAGCCCTAGACTTAATCACGTTAGGACTTATTTAAATAATTAGGATTGTCATCTTGACAGTGGATTCAATTGCTCAAAGCAACTCATAATAGTCAAGTATGCGGTAGTGATCCCGACGGGCTTTCCTAACTAGATAGTCAATAGGGTTTAGATTTTCACCGCCGGTCTTTACGCACAGTCCCCCTTACCCAAGTTTGTTGGTAGTGTTGAGGTTGTCTTCCAAGATTAGGGGGAATATAGAATATTGATGGTGTCGCCTAAGGTGTTAGAAAATAATAGATAAATAAATGCAATAAAACACCCTAGGCTAGCACGGTTCTGCAAGTATACAGGACGTATGCAAGTTTTAATGAATAAGTAGAATTTGTTCCTCAGAGACTACGAAAGTTAGAGAGAACTTATGCAAATATTCAAGTGTAGATATTAAGCAGCTAACAAATAATACGCAAGAAAATAAAAGGGAAAAGACTTGTATGCTTGAAAAACTCGAAAATTAAAATACTAAATTAAAGACAGGAAATTAAATAAAAGAGAGAAGCAAGTAGTATGAGAGTTTAGCTTGAGATATTAGCAAGTAATCCCCACTACTTTTGGTTATTCTATCGTCTAAGGGTGAATTATGTATTATGAAATAATCAGGATTCTAAATTCCCATACCTTAGACCTTGAGAGCGACTACGGGGGCTACGGACACATCATGAGGCAGCCTAAACCTAGGGTTATCAAACGCCACTAAGGCCCTAAGCAATTCAATTCCAAAGATGATGGCAGTGGTGAAAACATACCCTAATGATTATCTATTTAGGTTATTTTGTCAGGTCTAAACCTTGTTCTAGACGTTATGTGGTGTTTCAATAGTTAGACACCCAACTAAGGCGATCATCTAACTACTATTAAGGTAATTCTATACGTTGCGCACCGCAAGGAAAACAGACAATAAATCAAAACACATAAACATAACATAAAACATAAATTCCAATTAAATACCGTAGTATCCCAAATCAAATAGAAAAACTAGGGTTCATACATAAATGCTAAATCTCTAGCTAAATGTAAATTAGTTCATACTAGAGAAAGAAAAGAAAGAAATTACAAAATTAAAGGTAGAAGAAGACATGATATGGTGTTCAGCTCCTTCCAGACTTCTTCTCTTGTGTTGCTGCTTCCTCTTGACTTAAGGTTTTGCCAAGGATGATCTTTCTAATGATAATAGGTTGTATTTATAGTGTATAGGAAGATCTAATCGTTTTCTTGAAGGAAAAGATAAGTGTTGGACTCCAAGCCCAACTCAAATTCGTAGCCTAAAAATATGGAATCAGCCTCGTTTTTGTTTTGGTCCTAGCAGCTTCAATACTCATCCGTTTGACGCGTATAAGTAGTCTAAATTCATCATCTCGGAAAGATCTTTAACTTTGCTCTTGACCGTTCTTCCAAATTCCTTACCAATTTTGAGATATAAGCTGATTTGTGGTCGTAGGTGCTTGAATTCAGATTTATGGCAACTTTTCCTTTTCCATGTTTTTAGCTTTTACTTCCTTATCTTCAATTTCCATGTTTATCTCTTTCCATATATCTTAGTCTTTGACTTGGAATCTAATTAATTTCCATAATTATCTTTAAAACTTCACACTAAATATATAATGAAACCCAATATGCTCTAAAAACATTAATTTACTAAATCAAGACTCAAAATAGAAAAGTGTAGTAAATCATGTGAAAATCGACCTATAAACTAATAAATACAACTAAAATGATGTCTCCAAGTAGGATTATTTCATGACAAATAGGGAGACATCAAGACCCCAACTCAAAGTTGTATCGTCCCGATACAATAAAAATAAAGAACATTAGGGTAGTCAAATAAACAAGAGGAAGAATTAGGAGGAGAATAAGAACAGAACACAATTAATGATCCTAGAGCATAAATATCTAAAAAGTCTCATGTAGTAATGCTCATGAAATAATGCACAAGTATGCTTAATACACATATAATCAACATTCCATGAATTCAAGTCAAGATTAATTTTGCAATGCCAGAAAGAGAGGTTGATAACTTAGTTCATGCTAATGTCTATAGGTTGTTCATAGGTCCTAATATAGCCTCCAATGGTCTACTTACCTACTACCTAATAGCTCAATTGTTTCTCCACCAAGTAGTTAGAAATCCTAAGGTCTTTGGTTTTAACGTGGCTTAGGGACGGTGTGGTATATTTGGATAAGTGAAAAGTGAGTTTTTGGCTCCCTCCTCACTAGCCATCAACGAATCGCCCTAGAGCTTGACTTTTCACTCGAAGATGTTCTCACTCAACCCAATTTATTGATGCTTTTGATGTGCATCCCCAATAATCCCAAATAAAACCTTTCATGATGATATACAATTTCCACTTTGCCGGTCCGAATATATAATCTTTTCATATCAATTTCTTCTTTTGTATAGCTATGACTCTCTTTTTAATGCTGAGATATCACGCTATTTTTTCCATATATATATATATATTTTTCTTTTTATGCCCTTGTTGGCAATTTTAGCTCGTAGCTTCTTCTTCATTCACTATTACCCTAGCAAAGGGTTAAAATATTAACTTTTTTCATCATCAATAAAATCACAATTATAATTTCCTAAACCCAATGTTCCCTAATGATGAAACCCACCACCCCAAACTCAAGCTCTAAAAATGCATTGTCTCAGGTTTTGTGATTCGAGTGCGGGTCATATAGATAAGTCCTACAAACTAAGGGTATGGATTATAATGTGTTTCGATAAAAGGCTTTATAAAGGCTCAGAGGGGCTAAGACGGATAAATAACAATAATCAAATAAAAGGGTGAGAAGGTATATAAAGGCTTCAAGTGGCTTCAATCTGAAAGAACTGCCTTATTCATTTTTCTAACTACCGGATTTTGTTACTTTTTTCACTACTAGTTCATAGATAAATGGGTTTTCAACTAATTTCAAACCTCACGTTCTACACACCAAATAACTCTCCCTAAGTTTCAACATAACTTCTTAGCATGGCTCATTAACTTTTCTATCTTTTATTTCCTGTTTTCATACATGCATGCTAAACATATTTATGACATCTTTCAAAAACATACTACATACCATCATTAACTTAATTAAATCATGCTCAACTAGGTACATTCAACATAATCTATGCCTTAATTCAACCTAAAAAATTTAAATTTTATGCGAAAACAAAAAGAAGACGAGGACAACGAATCCCCACCCCCAACTCAAAAGTGAGACATGTCCCCACGACTCGAAAAAGACTCAATAAAGCAATAAAATATAAAATTAAAACTAAACTAAACTACCTAATGCGTACAAGAAAATAAGAAAGAGAATTAGAGTGGTGTACCCGGCTGGCCATACAGATCCATTATGTCCTCCTCCGAAGAAGAAGAACGTTCAACTTCATGTTGTAATTTAAGAGCCCATGGGGGAATACAAGCATTATCCTTAGAAGAAGAAGTAGAAGAACCTTGATCATGAATCTTTGTCTTTCCTATAGGTTTTGCTGGTACAGAAATCTAAGCTGTTAATTTCTTTGGTAGTGGTTGTGCTGGTGCCTCTTCTTTTGATTCTTCAATAGCCTCTTCAAGATTGATAGGCTTTTCAATGGTGGCTCCAGGCAATCTTTTGTTCTTACCTAGGATGGAACACTTTCTCTTGTAATCCATAGCATCGGTTTTGTTTGTCATGTTTGATTTACCCACAACTCAAGTTACACCAAGGATGAATTAAAAGGTTAAGAATGATTGGTGTGGCTTGAGTTTGTTGCTTGGATTTAATGAAAGAGAGAGGTTTCTTGATGAATCTTGGAAGAAATCTTGAAAGATTGATGTTCTTGATGGTGTTTTATGGTGTAGTGTGATGAATTTGATGAAGAAATTGTGTTTATGGAGGATGGAGGAGAAGATTATTGATGTTGTTGTGTTAATTGTGGAGGTTTGTACAAGCTCCAAGGTGTATTTATAGTGTTTGGGTCTGAAAATTTCGTGTAGAGGAGGCTAGGGTTATTTCTTGATAAGGTAAGAAGTAAAATAGGATTAAAACTCTTCAAAACCGACCTAGCGCCGGCATACCGGCCATATCGGCGGCATACCGGTGCTGGACGCGTTTACTTCTTGATCCTCTTGGTAAAGAACCCGAGACCATACCTGAGGCCACGTGTTTTTCCTTCGCCGGCATACCGGAAGTTTTCACCGGCATACCGGTGCTGTTTTTCGTCCAAAACCAACTCCGTCAAAAAACTCATGGACACGTGTTTCTCCTCTGGCCGGCATGCCGGTGCCCTGGGCGGCATACCGGTGCGCCTGGCCTTTCTTTTTCAAACCTCTCGGTAAAGAACCCGAGTCACCAACCCGTGGGCACGTGTCTCCCCACCGGCATGCCGGTGGTTTGACTGGCCTACCGGTGGTTTGACCGGCCTACCGGTGGTTTGACCGGCATACCGGCCAGTGAACCGAATTTTTCCCAAGTAATTCCTTTTGACCCCCAACTCATTTCCTGCACAATAACACACTACCTTTCTCTACTCTTAGCTTGTAAACACAATTAAAAATATACACTAACTTAAAATTATACACTACAAAGCATAAAACTAATCTAGAAAGCATTTAAAACAAGGGGTGTCTCCCAAGAGCACTTTTGTTTAACGTCTTTGAGCTAGACGTGTACCTCAGGCTAAGCATTTTCTACGAGATGGATTGTATCCTCTCGTCCAAAGTCTCCACTATCATGGTATTTTTTCAAACGCTGGCCATTCACCATGAATGCCCTTTGCTCGGTTGGATGTTCAATCTCAATCGCTCCATGCGGTGTGACTCTCGTTACAATGTAAGGTCCTCCCCAACGGGATTTAAGCTTTCCTGGGTAGTTCGAGAATCGAGAGTTGTATAATAGTACCTTTTGTCCTCTCTCGAAATGCTTTGGACGGATTCGATTATCATGGCATCTCTTTGTTTTCTCCTTGTAAAGACGCGAATTTTCATAGGCATGATATCGAAACTCCTCCAACTCATTCAACTGCATCAACCTTTGTTTCTCGGCCAATTCTGGGTCTAGATTCAGAGTTTTAATAGCCTAGAAGGCTCGAGCTTCAATCTCAATAGGTAGATGACATGCTTTTCCGTAGACCATGCGGTAAGGAGACGTCCCAACTGGTGTTTTAAATGCTGTCCTGTAAGCCCAGAGAGCATCATCTAGCTTTAAAGACCGATCTTTCCTTGATTTGTTCACGGTCTTCTCTAAAATAGACTTGATTTCTCGGTTAGAAACTTCAGCGAGACCGTTAGTTTGTGGATGATAACCGGTTGATGTGCGGTGTCTCACTCCAAACTTACGAAGAAGGGCTCTCAATTGAACGTTGATGAAATGGGTACCTTTATCGCTGATTAGAACACGTGGCGTACCATGTCTCGTGAAGATATGTGATTTTAAGAATTTAATTACTGTTAAAGCGTCGTTCTTTGGTGTTGTCACTGCTTCTACCCATTTTGACACATAATCTACTGCTAGCAAAATATAAAGATTACCATGGGAGGTGACAAAAGGTACCATGAAATCTATTCCCCATACGTCAAAGATTTCTACTTCTAAAATATTGTTGAGCGGCATCTCGTCTCTTTTTGATATATTACCAGTGAACTGGCATCTTTGACATGACTGGACGGAATTATGACAATCTTTATGTAGGGTAGGCCAATAGAAACCAGATTGAAGAATTTTAGCTGCAGTTCTATCGCCTTTAAAGTGACCTCCATATGGTGAACCATGACAACTTGCTATAATCTTATCAACTTCGCTCTCATGGACACATCTTCTAACTACTTGGTCACTACAGAATTTCCAGAGGTATGGTTCATCCCAAAAGAATTGTTTGGCCTTGTTAACCAACCTCTTTCGTTGTTGTGAATCGAAATCCGTAGGCAAAACACCACTCACGATGAAGTTGACTACATCTGCATACCAAGGTACAAACACATCTTTAATAGTAAAAAGTTGTTCATCAGGGAATACCTCTTTAACCAATAATGGTTCTTTGTTTGCATCAGATCCTTCGAGCCGAGATAAATGATCAGCAACTTGATTCTCGAATCCCTTTCGGTCTCGAATATCTATATCAAATTCTTGCAGCAACGGTACCCATCTGATTAGACGCGGCTTAGCGTCCTTTTTCTCCATGAGGTATCTGATAGCTGAGTGGTCCGTATATACAACAGTTTTCTTTCCAATCAAGTAGGAACGAAATTTATCGAAAGCATATACTACGGCCAACATCTCTTTCTCTGTTACTGTATAATTCATCTGGGCAGCGTTAAAGGTTTTACTTGCATAATAAATTGTATGGAAAATTTTATCTTTCCTCTGTCCCAACACTACACCCATAGCATAATCACTTGCATCGCAGATAAGTTCAAATGGAGCTTTCCAATCTGGAGGTATAACAATAGGTGTGGAGATTAGCTTCTCCTTAATCGTCACAGACGCTTGAAGACATTCGTTAGTAAAACTAAAAGGAGTATCCTTTTCAAGTAAAGAACAAAGCGGTTTGGCGATCTTGGAGAAATATTTAATAAATATTTGGTAAAATCCTGCGTGACCCAAGAAACTTCTCACTCCTTTTACAGAGACTGGAGGTGGTAATGTTTTGATAGCTTCAATTTTAGCATGATCAACCTCCATCCCTGCCTTCGAAACTTTATGTCCCAACACAATTCCCTCTTGAACCATGAAGTGGCATTTTTCCCAATTAAGCACAAGATCTTTTTCTCTACATCTCACAAGGACTTTCTCAAGATTATTCAAACAATCATTAAAACTATCTACAAACACCGAAAAGTCATCCATAAAAACCTCCAAATATTTATCAATCATGTCCCAAAATATAGCCATCATGCACTTCTCGAACGTGGCAGGTGCATTACATAAACCAAACGGCATCCTTCTATAAGCAAAGGTTCCAAACGGACATGTAAAAGTTGTTTTGTGTTGATCAAGGGGATCCACACAAATATGATTATAACCTGAATATCCATCAAGGAAGCAATAATATTCTCTCCAAGTGAGTTTGTCTAGCATCTGATCAATGAATGGCAACGGGAAGTGATCTTTCTTTGTAGCTTTGTTGAGTCTTCGGTAATCCATGCATACTCGCCACTCCACAACTATTCTTGATGGTATGGCTTCACCTTTATCATTAAGGACAGTAGTAATACCTCCTTTCTTTGGAACACATTGCACTGGACTAACCCAATCGCTGCTTGCTATCAGATAGATAATTCCTGCGTCTAGTAACTTGATTACTTCCTTTCTGACCACTTCTTTCATAGCTGGCATGAGTCTTCTTTGTCCCTCTATAGATCTCCCTCCTTCGTTCTCAAGAATGATTTTATGTTTGCAAACGGAAGGACTAATCCCTTTGATATCGGAAATAGTCCATCCAATTGCTTCTTTGTTAGCGCGCAGTACATGGAGCAACTTCTCTTCTTGAGGACCTGAAAGGTTAGCAGAAATAATGACAGGTAAAGTTTTGTTCATACCTAGATATGCATAGCGTAGATGATCAGGAAGTGGTTTTTCTTCGAGAACAGGTGGACATATTATGGATGGTTGTTTTATTGTTTCAATGTCACCTGATTCTCGAAGTTGTTCTCGTATACTTGATCCTAATGCAGCAACTTTGTCAGTGGAAATCTCGTTCTCCCCTTGTGATTCAAGTGTTAAGGCATCTTCAAGATCATCATCTATGCTTTCTTCGTTGAAGACTTCTTGTGTAATTTTTCCGATGACATCTATTTTGAAACATTCGTCTTTCGAATCTGGTAATTTCATGGCCTTAAACACATTGAATCGTACATGTTCGTCTTGGACTCTCATGATCAACTCACCATTCTCAACATCTATTAGTGTACGCCCCGTGGATAAGAATGGTCTACCCAAGATGATGGGGACATTCTTATCCGCGTCGTAGTAAAGAATAATAAAATCACAAGGAAAAATAAAAGTACCAGCTTTAACTAAAACATCTTCAACTTTACCTACTGGTCGGGAGAGGGAGCGATCCGTCATTTGTAATACCACAGAAGTGGGTACTACCTCCCCTATATTAAGCTTCTCGAACAGGGATCTTGGCATTAGACTGATACTCGTACCTAAATCACACAATGCTTTCCCGGTCCAATAGTCTCCAATACCAATGGGAATCGTAAAACTTCCGGGATCTTCTAGCTTCGGTGGTAACTTGTTTTGACAAATAGCACTACACTCCACATGCAATCCAATTGTTTCCCCAGTTTCTAACCTTCGTTTGTTAAAAAGAATGTCTTTCATGAATTTCAGATATTTCGGCATTCTCTTGAGAGCTTCTAAAAACGACATATTAATATCTAACTTGCTCACCATGTCAAGGAACTTCTTAAATTCTTGGTCATTGTCCTTTTTCTTGACACGTGAAGGGTATGGAGGTGGAGGGCGTGTATTAAGTACCACTGAGTCCTTCTTTTGTTCTGGTGTCTTCTCCGGGACACTCTTTGGTTCAACTACCTCTTCGACCTTATCTTCTATTGTTTCTTCAACCTCCTTTTCTGGAATAGGGGTTGGTTCAGGTTCTCTTCTAGGCAGAGGTAATTGTTTTCTACTTCGCAATTCAAGTGCATAACAAGCATCATCTCGAGGAGCAATAGTATCACTTGGGAGTTGCCCTTTCGGCCTATTTTGCAATGTATTCCCCATGTGTGATAGAGTGTGCTCGAGATTTTTGATCACCTTTTGCTGGGCTTGAATTCTTCATTGGCTTATCTTCATATTCTCTTCCACTACTTGCATCATCTTAGCCATACTTGAATTCAAACTCAGAGGTTTCTCTTTCTTTGTCATTTGCATTGATTGTTTCGGTGGTTCTTGATAAGCTTTCTCAACAATTGGCGCTTTCTGTTGTATAGGTTGTGGTGGATAGTAAGATTGAGGTTGGGGTTGATGATAAGTCTCTTGATTTCTGACCCAACTTCGTTGTTGTGGAGGCTGATAACTAGCGTAGCTTTCTTGAGGATAATCATAACCATTAGAATAACGGTTACTTTGCGGAGATGTAAAACAAGCTGAGGCTGGATTATTCATGCACCTTTCCCACATATGATATCTTGATCCACAACCTGGACACGAAGGTATAGTACATACTAGATTTACCTGAGCAATTGTTCGAGCTTGTTCTTGTAGTTCTTTGAGTTGTTGGCTCAATTTTTCGAGCTTCAGAGATTCTGAAGTGTCTTCTTTTTCTTCTGGTTCACTTGGCCAACTTATCTCGTTCTCAAGAATTATCTCCATACAAAGTTCGGCTTCTGTAGGATCTAGTAACACAAAACCTTTGTTTCCTAACGAATCTGCTCTTGTCCTGGACTCGTTATTAAGTCCTCCATAGAACATGGTTAAAGAATATTCCGGCGATGATTTGTGGTATGGACATCTCGCCTTCTTTTCATTAAATCGTAACCATGCTTCACCCAAACTTTCTCCGTCTTCCTGCATAAATTGTTCAAGCTCCAACATATCTTTTAATCTTCTGCTAACCGGATAGAATCGGTCTAGGAATCTTGCTTGAAGCTTATCCCAATCTGGAATAACATGAGGGTATTGGGTATCGTACCAATCGCTTGCACCTCCGGTAAAGAAGAACTGGAACATAACGTAATACATCTGCTCCTTAGTAACTCCTCTTACGATATAAGAATCACAGATCTGCATGAATTTCTGAATATATCGGATCATATCTTGTTGTGCAGCACCGCTAAATTGTCCATGATTTGCAAACTGTGCTAGCATCCCTGGATCTGGCCTAAATTTAGCGGCTTGGATTTCTGGAGTGCGGATTCCACGTGGTTGCACTCTAAACGAGATGGGTAGCTCAAGTCTCCTTGGGATCTCCATCTATAAAAATCTGTAAAACAAAAACTAAAAGACAAAAGCGTAAAATAGAATTAACTGAAATGAAAGCACTAGATATATGCACAAGGACTAACGATGTAGTCCCCGGCAGCGGCGCCAAAAACTTGGTGTCGCCTAAGGTGTTAGAAAATAATAGATAAATAAGTGCAATAAAACACCCTAGGCTAGCACAGTTCTGCAAGTATACAGGATGTATGCAAGTTTTAATGAATAAGTAGAATTCGTTCCTCAGAAACTACGAAAATTAGAGAGAACTTATGAAAATATTCAAGTGCAAATATTCAGCAGCTATAACAAATAATACGCAAGAAAATAAAAGGGAAAAGACTTGTATGCTTGAAAAACTCGAAAATTAAAATACTAAATTGAAGACAGGAAATTAAATAAAAGAGAGAAGCAAGTAGTATGAGAGTTTAGCTTGATATATTAGCAAGTAATCCCCACTAGTTTTGGTTATTCTATCGACTAAGGGTGAATTATGTATTATGAAATAATCTGGATTCTAAATTCCCATACCTTAGACCTTGAGAGCGACTAAGGGGGCTACAGACACATCATGAGGCAGCCTAAACCTAGGGTTATCAAACGCCACTAAGGCCCTAAGCAATTCAATTCCAAACATGATGATAGTGGTGAAAACATACCCTAATGATTATCTAGATAGGTTGATTTGTCAGGTCTAAACCTTGTTCTAGACGTTATGTGGTGTTTCAATAATTAGACACCCATCTAAGGCGATCATCTAACTACTATTAAGGTAATCCTATACGTTGCGCACCGCAAGGAGAACAAACAATAAATCAAAACACATAAACAGAACATAAAACATAAATTCCAATTAAATACCGTAGTATCCCAAATCAAATAGAAAAACTAGGGTTCATACATAAATGATAAATCTCAAGCTAAAAGTAAATTAGTTCATACTAGAGAAAGAAAAGAAAGAAATTACAAAATTAAAGGTAGAAGAAGTCATGATATGGTGTTCAGCTACTTCCAGACTTCTTCTCTTGTGTTGCAGCTTCCTCTTGGCTTAAGGTTTTGCCAAGGATGATTTTTTCTAATTATAATAGGTTATATTTATAGTGTATAGGAAGACCTAATCGTTTTCTTGAAGGAAAAGATAAGTGTTGGACTCCAAGCCCAACTCAAATTCGTAGCCCAAAAATATGGAATCAGCCCTATTTTTGTTTTGGTCCTAGCAGCTTCAATACTCATCCGTTTGACGCGTATGAGTAGTCGAAATTTATCATCTCGGAAAGGTCTTTAACATTTCTCTTGACCGTTCTTCCAAATTCCTCACCGATTTTGAGATATAAGCTGATTTGCGGTCGTAGGTGCTGGAATTCAGATTTATGGCAGCTTTTCCTTTTTCATATTTTTAGCTTTTACTTCCTTATCTTCAATTTCCATGTTTATCTCTTTCCATATCTCTTAGTATTTGAATTGGAATCTAATTAATCTCCATAATTATCTTTAAAACTTCAAACTAAATAAATAATTAAACCCAATATGCTCTAAAAACAATAATTTACTAAATAAGGACTCAAAATAGGAAAGTGTAGTAAATCATGTGAAAATCGACCTATAAACTAATAAATACAACTAAAATAATGTCTCCAAGTAGGATTATTTCATGACAAATAGGGATACATCAATTGACTACTTATATATGATTAATTTACCCTTATAATTAGAATAGTGATTTAGGAAGATAGGTGCACACTAGCAGTCCTAAAATATATATCATCTCCATTCTTATTAGTTACTTTATTTGCATTAGATTAACATTATTTGCTTTTAATTCTTATTTATAAAACTAAACAAATTTTCCCTTTTATATATATATTTAGTGTAAACAATTAATATCTTCTATGCTTATATCTGAACACGAGTTTGAGCTAACTAACAAATCCCTAAGAACAAACTTTATTTATCAACTATTACTTACGAACGATTTGTGCACTTGCAGTGATTTTCTCGTAGTGGTATTAGTTGTGTGCTTTCTTATCGTTCATTTATCACACCTTTTCCACCACCACTCACCAAGATATAGAGTCAGATCATGAAACCATCGGGAGATGTTTTGAAGTTCTACCGTTTGTGTGTTTGTATTGACTGAGTATTTAACGCTCTATCAGTTGGTAACATATGTGGGAATCAAAGTTACAAACCCAGTGATTAACCACAAGAAAAAAAGTTGGATGATATTATACTAGATAAAAAAGATGGAAGAAAAGATGGAAATTTCACTGCTGAATTTACCAAACGCCGAGATGAGATTTCTCTCAATAACCGACAAAGAAAGTTCTCAGAAAAAGGATTTTAAATTTCTTGCCATCACCAGGCTACATATTTGTCTCAATGAAAGCATAATATCCTAACTCGGACCCAGTCCACATTGTCAACAACTTCTACCACGTATATGGGAGATGTATACGAAGTCGCCATCAAGACAAAATCTTATAATCCATATATAATGCCTGAGAAGGTCCAGTCTGACAAAGACAAGAAGAGTACACCAAGGTATTAGAAGTATATGGAAGATCGATCCATAAAAGCCCGTGCTTATTAGAGTATGGATATAAAAGAAATTATTCGAGTGGAGAAGGTCAAAGTCAACAGTGGCGGGGATCACATGTGGATAGGCTGTCGATGGTAACTTTAGATAGTCCTCTCACTTGGAGAGTAATCGATGAGGATATGACACGAGTACCCACACTACCAAATATCCCATTGTTTGATGGTTCCTTCGACACATACGTAGATATCAACAACTTCCAAAGGTACATGTAGTCCATTATGGGGTCATATTCCACTTATTTTCGAGTCTTTCAACCAACTCTATCTGGAGCGCCCAAATATTGTGTCCCTGGATAAATCCACACTCCATTGAAAGCTTCACCCAACTCACTAATCAACTATGAGCCTAGTTCCTGAATAGAAGGATCGAATAAGCAAATTACTCCCTGTTTTATCTTATTCAAGAAGAAAGAGAAAGTGTAATCCTTCATGCGTCAATTTTTTCATAGTGGCTTGCAATGCGGAGAGTTTGGACGGATTAATAGTTTACCTTGCTTTCACTCGAGGATTGGCAAATTACGATTTACATGTCCTTTAACTTCTCAACCCTAAATTTATGACGTGCATATTTTTATAAAGGTGGGGGAACTCCGAAGAAGGGTGAATGAAAGACCACGAGATCGGGATGTCCTCTACGACAGACGCGCTCTTTGGGAAAGAAGAGAAACACTCGATTGTAGTGAAAAACAAGGATTCCATTATAAGTCCCACAAGGATCAAGGAAGCAAAGGTTTCCACTATAGAAGAAATAAAAATCAGACTTTGAGAGGAATCTTGCGGCAAGTCGAAAAAGGCCCTGACATGCGATAACCTCTGAAGATGTCTTTCTACTCTGATACATGGAACACGGGAAAGTACTATCGATACCATGAAAACCATGAACAAGAAACCAGTGACTACAAACATCTACAATGGGAAATAGATAGACTGGATTCAATTGGAAAATTAACAAGTATTGACTCAAGAAAAATCCCCCGCAGACATGATAACAACTCAAGCAAAAGATCCTTTGGTCGAGCAAAATACACAAGAAGTATCATCCCCACAACCTCGTCACTAACATCCATTACTTAAGGCACTACCGACAAGTAAATATTAAAACTAGAGGATATGAGGGTGTTTGAATAATAAATCAGAGAAACTGCCATAGAAGATGAATCAAGAACTAGAGGACAGTAGGGTATCCTAACAACCGGGACTTTATCTTTATCAACATTCCCCCATGAAGATCTTTTAGTGATACATGCAATCATAGGAAATGGTGTGATGCGACGAGTGTTTGTTGACACCCGGATTTTGGTGGATTTGTTATATATGGAGACATTCGACTAGTTTAACATTGAACCCAACGCCATCAAACCATATCAGGACCCGATAAGAGGCTTCTTCGACAAGAGATTTGCTAACCATCAGGTTATACAGATCTACTCATGAATATGGGGTTGGTAGAGTAATCCAAGAACATACATGTATTTAATGTCATCAGACAATATGAATATTCTTATCACACAATCATCAACCAAACCACCGTTAATAAGCTACGAGTAATAGTTTCAACTTATCACCTTACCATAATTTTCCTTTGTCGGGATGTACGACTTTAGTCCGAGGAAACCAAACGCACACTTGAGAATTTTATTTCAACTTTCTTGGAGGTCTGGACTTATATGTGATTACTCAACCAAGTAAAGAGCCACTAAAGGAGGAAAATGGTTGGTGTCCCTCGAGGCATGATACAAAAGTCTTACTCGAGAATGTTCCTTACAAGTGTACGAGTCATCCCAAGTAATATGCAAAAAGTATTATTTATCATTGTCCCCATGGAATATGTAGTTAATTACATGTTTTCAAAGTGTACTAGGGGTAATAGTTGTAGGAAAATATAAATGTAAAGATAATATTTTGGTGTGGAATTTTTAAAAATGTAAATACTACTAAAGGATTAATGGGAAAAATATAAAACTTGAAGAAATAATATTAAAGAGAAACATGTACTAAATGAAAATTGATAATGAATATGAGAAGTTAGATCGAGAATTGCTAGTAATCCCCATTATCTATGACTAAGTCGTTTCTTGACTCAAGGTTGATTTTGGCATTTTAGCGATAATCAAGATTCAACTATCAACCTAAATCCATCATGAATAGATAGCGGTTGTTTTCCGACTCTAGGAACCTCTCCCAAGTGACCCTACAAAAGCCTTCAAACGATAAACACTAACCCTATTAATTATCTAATTAGTCTTGACCTCCTGGCTCTTACATGAACATCTAACATTTATATACTAGTTCCACATTTCGACCCCCTCCCGGGTAAACCATCCCGAACACCTCAACAATCAAGCTCTTTATAAGATTTATTTATCACATAAAAGTGAGAATAAAGTCCCAAGTAAAAATGGCTATATTATTATTAAAATAGGCGAGAAGGAACCTCTCTAAAGAAGGTATGCGCTTGGGTAAAATTGCTTAAGTTATTGCATGTATGCCCCCTTCCAAATAAATTTACAAATCCTATGAAGATGCTTCTAGTCTATTAGATCCAACTCCTGGCCGAACGTCAGTCCACCATGTCCATCAATTTAAAATTCTCATGAAGCCTTAGACGTCCATGTTGCATCGTGTCACCTTTTTACAAGGACCCAATTATTATGCTGCCCTTTATTGATAGAAGGGATATTGTCCTCTACTATATGGCCCATCTTCATTCGAGCATCTATCTGATACCATGCAATGTCAGTCCGACCTTTACTTCCAATGAGGTCATAAATAAATTGGAGCCACCTGGTGTCGCCTAGGGTGTGATAAGAATATGATAAAATAAAGTCTAGAAAACTACGCACTCTCACCCTAGACAGGCACAGTACTTCAAGTATTAGAGGACGTATGAAAGTTTTAGTTGATAAGTTGAGTTCGTTCTCAGGGACTTAAGTGTGTTAATCACGTGGGTAGGAATAACGAGTAAGAAGTAAATAATTAAAGACAATAAAGTAAAAGCAAAATATTTTGAAATTAATAATTAAAACTAAGAAAATAAAGACAATAAAATAAAATACTAAGAATATGAGATGAGAAATATAGCTTAGGTTTTGCTAGTATGCACTAATCCAACTAATTCTTTCTATTAGATCTAGTTTATAAGGGAGAATATTAGCTCTTGTATACTTAGTCAGGATTCTAAATTCCCATTCCTTAGACCTTGAAAGCGACTAAGGAGGCTACGGCACAACCAAGAAGCTATTTCAAATAGGGTTATCAAACGCTACTAAGGCCCTAAGCAAACAATTCATTCAATTGGTGATATGGTGATTAAATTATACCCTAATGACTATCTAGTTAGAATCAGTTTTGTCAGGACTAATATCGACACTAGACGTTATGTGGTGTTTCAATAATTAGACACCCAGCTAAGGTGACCATCTATTTACTATTAAGACAATCCTAAAGTGATCAGTTCTAGGAAAGACAATAAATCAAAACACATAAACAAATATAAAGGTAAGAAGCTAATCTCAGATTAAAACATGTAATTCCCAAAGAAACTTAGATAGAAGAATTAGAATTCATAGATTATACATGATGCAAAACCCAAGCTATGGGGAGTTTAGTTCATACCTGAAGGAAATAAACTAAAAGAAATTACAAAAGACATCATCTTGCTCTCTACAATAAACTGGAAGAATAAAACCTTAAGAACTAATTACTATGAGGCAAGGATGATTTTACAAGTGATATAAGAGTGTATTTATAGGTGTTTAGAAGACCTAATTCGTTTTCTTGAGGGAGAGGCTAAGTAATGGACTCCAAGCCCAACTCAAATTCGTATGGAAATAAAGATAAACACCGCTAGACTGTTTTGAGCATATCTTCTTCGTTATTGGTCAGTTTTTGCTCCACAATATACCAAAAGAATCCTCACAGAATTATCTACATCCCTATGAAAGGAATCTTCCAAAATCGGCTTCCTTTTGGAGTTATCACCACTTCTTTAGGCGTTGCTGCAGAAATTCAGATTTAGGCAGCTTTTCCTTTTCCATAATTTTAGATTTTATTTCCTTATCTCCAATTACCATGCTAATCTCTTTCCATATCTTGTAGTCTTTGACTTGGACTCTAATTAATCTCCATAATTATCTTTAAAGCTACATACTAAATAAACAATTAAACCCAATATGCTCTAAAAATATTTTTTTACTAAATCAAGACTCAAAATAGGAAAGTGCACTATTTCTCAAGAAAATCGACTATTATGACTTCTAAATCACTAGAAATGATGTCTCATCCTATTATAAATCTATCACAAATGAGGAGACATCACCACCTGACGAGAGGAACAAAATATAAGAGAGGTGTGAAGTCGACATAAAATCTAACAATTTTATGCTGCCCTTTATTGATTGAAGGGATATTGTCCTCCACTATATGGCCCATCTTCATTCGAGCATCTATCTGATACCAGGCAGTGTCAGTCAGAGCTTTACCCCTAATGAGGTCATAAATAAATTGGAGCCACCTGATGAGAGGAACAAAATATACGAGAAGTGTGAAGTCGACAAAAAATCTAACAATTTTAGACCAAGCATTCGAGGTTAGTTGGCTTGGGCATATCTTATACTTCCTTAAAAGGTACAAAATGAATTGATCGAATGGAACGCATAACCCCATATTAGGCGTAAGTGTGTAAATTGAGATTTCATATTCACAAGGCCAACAGATCTTGTATCGGGAGAAGGGTATTGGATCTCAACACCCATAACAATAGTGACTTTGAGGATCTTGCGACAGATGAGATCATACATTCTATGATCCACTCTAAAATTTTCAGAAGGAGGACCCACATAACCCGTTCTCAATAAACTAAACAAGGGTTGTACACAACCACCATGTTTGCCTCCACCATTTGCGATGCAATAGGAATGATATCACTCAAAGTAGAATAATCCGAGGAAGACCCACTATTATCCGAGGAGGAAGATGACCAATTTAGTGTCAGACTAATATTATCAATTTGATTTATGGAATCTAAAGGCTTGTTATTATATGAAGAGGATATAGTCCAACTTACCTCAAAAGATAAACCCGAGGAGGGAGGATACCCCCTCCCCCCAAACTCAACCTTGGTTTGATTTTTATAGCCTCTTAAAATATTACTACGATACTTCTAAGAAAAATAATCTAAAATAGAAATACCTCATAAGGAATATCTATGCAGAAGAGGAACTGTTGGGAAAAACTACTTGATCACTAGAAGGATTACACAAAGAATGTCCGAAGAATATTATACTTAAAGTGAAAAACCATATAAAAGGGAGGCCCACTATATGTAGGGAGAAAATGATGTTTCACCTTCCTTGCCATTACCTAAGAAATTATAAATGTAAATCCAATTAAAGGAATGCACATGTCATACAATGGAGTGTACAAAAAGATAAATACCATCGTCACCCATGTCAAAACTAAAAGACAAATGAACTATTCAATAGAACCCATTCTAGTGGTCATTATCGCTTCCACAAGCTCAAGAGGGTATTGATAGGATCGATAACTCCATGAAATGGTCAACTACATGGGCCTTTGTCCTTGGCTGCTCTATGTGACTCATGCCCAATGACTTTTAAGATAGTAAGGATACCGCTAAGACAACGTGCTTAGATAGCCTGCCCGACGATACCTCTCGGGAAGCATTCTCTTTCAAGCACTCCCTTGGAGAATAAGACAAAAGTCTATCCAGTTTTATTGGAATTTTATATTTATAAATACCCATGTTATTAGCTTCATGAGGTGTCACTTATTCTATTACACAATTCATATTTATTGTTGGACCTAGTCCATAAATATTCTCACCGGTCTTTGGCTCCAATACTGACTTGACCGTCAGAGTTCCATTGGGAGGCACACCTCCCTGTGGTACCAACCCTTGTATAGTTTTAGGTCATCAAGCTCACCAAGAGACAAATCCAGCTCAGGCAACCATGGAGAGCAGTTTCAAATTTTCACCGTCCATATGTTTGTATTGGTCAGGTGTTTCTCGTTCCATCGACGTTGAAGAAGTTTTATCCAACTAATGTGGTTTATCTTTACACAATATGTGGTGGGACCAATCTATTACCTTAACAAAGGAAGAAGATAAATAAAAAAGAAAAAGACAAAATACAAAAGAAAAGTAGATATGATAAGTAAAAGAAGGCTTAAATGACTTTGTTAACCTTCTTTGTTCCTTTTTAGGTAAAAAATCCTATTTAATAGCCAATGTATCTTGACCAATAGTCAAACTAACATAAAATGGTAAAAGATGACTAAAGTTGATAATTATGGAAAATAAATTGATAAAATATTGATTCAATTATAAAAAGAGATTCTTGTTACTTAAGATAAAAATAAAAGATTATTTGAGACATTTAATCTACCAAAAGTATTAATCTACAAAATTAAATATAATGTTACTAGTCGGGTGTAAGCCCGGGAACCCTCGTCATCCAAAAAAAAAATATATATATATATATATATATATATATATATATAATGTTAAATACATTTCAACTGAAAAATTATAATAATTTACATATAACCACCCCGTCTCCCTATATAATTCCAACTCTTCTTCTCCAAACCTAATATTTTGCCTATACCTAATTATTTTCTACATCCACTACCATAATAACTACCTTTGGGAAATTCCTCTGAATAGCTCCCTAGAATACATTGATCAAGCACATCAAATCCACCATTAGCATCACCATCGCTCACGATATTTCTATGCTTTCAGAATTTATTTTTTCCATAAATTTGTTATACGAGAATGAGATCGGCCGATCTAACCAGTCAGAAATGATATTTATTTGAAATATCAAGGTATATACTAGTCTTTAAGCACGTTCAAATTAAATAAATTTGTTGATTTGTCTAATATATTTATCTTTTTGTGTAATTTCTTTCTTTCACCCTTTTGTATTTTTAATGTTAAAACAAATCTAAGGTTTAAAAATTCTGAATTCCCTGTGTTTTGTGTTGACACGATTCTTTTACATAAGTGTTCAGTGATGAATCCAGATCCAAACGAGGAGGGGTCATGGCTCCCCTAAATTTTCAAAGATTAAAAATTTGACTTGCAATAAGTAAATAAATTATATTAATTAGGGTTGTCCAAACGAACCCACTGACCCTCAAAACCACACTACCCGACCCCACCCAATCCTTAAAAAATGAAACCCACACACTCTATGGCCCATTAGTGGTCCAAAAATCATTATTTTTCCGGGTTTGGTTCAAGCCCATTAGTAGCCCATTGTATTATTAGGGACTTATAGTGTAACTAATTCAATTATATAGGGATACATATTTCGTTTTTTCATAACATAGGGACCTATATTTTGATATTTGCATATTATAGGGACCTATAGAACAATTAACTCCCAATTTTTTCCCGAGGAGCTATTCCCTTGCCCCCCTAAATAAATTCTGGCACTGTCAATCGGTTATAATGCATAATATTAAGAGGATCAGAAATATTTTTTTCAAATATTAATAATATCTTTTTTAAACAAATATTAGGGGTTAACATCATAATATATATATATATATATATATATATATATATATATATATTCTAATATAAAAAAAATTCATTCTACCATCTTTGCATATATATATACACGTTTTGATACTTTAATATTGTTATTTATCTATTTATTTATGTGTACAACAATGGAGTCTTTTAAAAAAACTTTTTATGATGTTCATATAAAGAAATTATAAAAATTCAGACAATTTTGAATTGGACCGTGTGCCAATGGTAATTGTATCATCCTTATATCTCTATAGAATATACCTATGTTTAGAGCATATATTTCAAAGGATTTGATGTAGACCATTTCAACCAATGACACCATCTTATTTCTTCTAACTTTTTACAGGTTAAAAAATTGAATCACTTGAAGAAAGAAGGTTGTTGGCCATAACATTTCAATCGAAGACAACAAAACTAATAAAAAAGGTAATGCACACTAGCATATTATAAAATAACATGATAATTTACTAAGCCGAATACACTATTATTAATCAATGAAGATTTAAATTTGGAAAATACATTATACTGGTGTGATATACTTGAATTATTTTTAGGATTAATTAAACCACATCTTCATTTTTATATGAAATCTGATATATTTTTATATAATTCTCATAAAATTTATTATTTTAATATCACCTCATCTAATGCTTTTATATATTAGAAAAATTGAATTTATAATATTTAGATTATTAATTTTAATGTTTTTAACTTAAATGAAGATAAGTTTTACTCAGATATATATAAAAAATAAATAATTAAAATTATAGCCAAATTTAAACTATATTATGACCCACCCTTATTTGATCCACCATTCTACAAATAATACATGATGTCATAACTTCCAAAATGAGTGTTACCGGTCATTCTATACTATTTAAAACTTATTTGTCAATCTTTATTTGAAATTGCAAAAATATTATATTCAATTTAACCCTCACAATAGTAAGGATTCTTCTCTCCTAAAATATTGAAAATTTAGAATATATAATTCTCATTGGATAATATTCCAAAATTACCACCTTCACCTTAACAAAATTTCTCAAAATTAATATTATCATCTATTTACTTCCTTTTTTGAAAAAAAAACTTTCCATTTTTCACTTTTTATCCTTTTTATATAAGGTTATGTTATACTAACTACGAAAAAGAAAAAGACCTAATCCCCTCACACTACTAGTAATTAAAAAATATACTTGATCACAAAGGTTGTATAACACTTTGTAACCCTACCGTAAAAGGTGGATCTAGGATTATAACTTTTTCAATAATGAGTACTAATAACGCATTAACAATAATACAGATGTTGGGCTAAATTTTTTGCTGGTGGGTTATAGATTTTGTAGTTCATGTTTTTCCTCAATTAAATTTGATATATACAATAGGTTCCAGATCAACCCCTGCATATCATAAAGCTACATCCTTGGTCGTTCTTGGAGCATTAAGTTGAGTATTTTGGGTAGTATGGTAGGGATGGAATACAGACTAATGGCTGTGAGATTCGGTGGATAAGGAAAGCAAAAATTATTTAATATTATAGATGATTGAAATTATTAAGATATTGTTCAAATAAAAAATATTAAAATATTGGTTATAAAGGATAATTTTATATTTCCAAAATGATAAATTTGTTATTATATTTTGTTGAAATACATGGACATGTTTTTTTTTGTTGAATACATGGACATTTCCAAACATTTTTTTTTATTTCAATACATTAACATATTTAGTGAATAAAGAAACACATAAAATATTATATTTCTTTGGATGTAGATTCAGTTTTACTGATAAAAGATTAAAGTGGAGCATATCTGATTAAAGCTACAAAAACAGTCACATGCACTCCAACTTACTCGCTATTATCTCTTCCAATGGTAGTTGTATGCTAGAAAGTAGTGTGGAATGCGAGACCTTATTCTATGAACGAGATTCTTCTTTATGCCGTAATGATATACTTCGCGAGCTAGGTCACTGGATTTGTTATGGATATGATGTGGAACAAAACATCTCCAGAGTAAGGATCATGATCGTACAAGAAAATGCACATGAATTAGATTGGGCGATGTAATGATCCAAGAGAAGGATAACCAACATGTAGGTCCAAGAAGAAGCAAAAGAAGATCAATTGTTCCTTCTTATTTACAGGACTACCATTAGATACGTGGAAGCCCAAGAAGGATACAATGCAACGTGGAAGACCAAGAATAAGTTCTAATCTTCTGTAGCAGCGGAGAGTAAAGGGCAATTTGTTTAACCAAGAGGAAGGTTTGGCACAAAAGCTATACCCTTATAAATTTCCATCCCCTGAACGTGGGTCTTATCTGAAATATATATTCAGTTATGATGTTGAAGGAGTTAATGAGAATCAAGTTAAATATGATACTCATTTTGTTCCAAAGAGAAAGTTTCAGATCAACGATGTTCATGTCGATCCAAAGGTGTATAGTTGCCCGTATCTTCACTGCCCTAATAGTGATTATCGTCAAGGTTTTACAGATATAAATGCAAGGATCAATTACCAGTTTCTTTTCCCGTATAAAATGCATTTTTCTCAACATAATCAGATTAAATTCGAGAAGTCCTTGGTGACTGATGGTGCATATCTTGTTCCCAATGAAGAAGTTGTTCATGTAGTGAATAATGCTCCATTATATACTAAAACGTCTGGACTTGAACTGCATGAAGATGAACTGAGGATTTTTTTAAACCTTTTGTCATGTTACGGTAATACGCCTCAATGTAATATGCCTTTGAATCATTCTTTTGTCCCTTCAACAGAATCTCAACAAGTTGTGTGTAAATCATCATATGACCATTAAATTAATGGTAATAGCAGTGAGAACATTTTTTACTTTGTATTTGGATCCCCACACGATTTGGTATCAGCTGATTACTCTATGGATCCATTTACGAAGCATCATTGATCTACTTGGTTATGTTAATGGAAGATTTTCTGGAAAGGGGGAAGACGGTCGTGTTCTGAAAGTGGTGAAACTTGTAGTAAATTTGACGTGTTACTTATTCTAGTGGGTTTTTTTATCAGAGCTTATTCTAATCGTTAGGTTGTTATATTTTAGCTCATAACTCACCCTTCCTTTAAGGGGTGCAGCTGTGGGAGGTGGATAAACATGCAAATCATTTGTCCATGATCAAGGAATTGTAATGTTGATATATTTGATTTTATTGGATAGTCAAATGACTTGGGTAAAAACAGTTCATTACAAATTTGGTGCTCTCGTTGAGTTTCTATGGCGGATATACTCGACTCAAGTTTATGGATGAGGCCGTAAAAAAATTCAAGATGAAACTGCCTAAAATTCACAACCCTAGACAATACAATAGGAACATTACAAAATACAATTGAAACATATATCCAACTACTCCATAAAAGTTTTGATCAAATAAAACTGCCTGGTATGAACAATTCAGTGTTTCTGCAAAAAGATTCCTACTTTACACCAAACTGCAATTCGTTAGATGTTTTTCTACAATTGGATCAAATGAATTTGACTGATCAAAAAGTCAATCCAGTTTATCCACAAAAAAAATCATGTTCACCAACAAACTGTAATTCATCAGATATTTATCCACAATTGGTTTCTTGTTCAGCAACAAATATTGATGCTACGGTGGAGAGTCTAGATATGGAAGTCCCTCTAGTCAAAAGAAATGAAAAATCATTCACAAGTGAAGGCACAATTTATTTTAGAATGTTTGAGATAAATAAATTTAGCAACTATATGAAAGAAATATTGGAAAACATTGTTTTCAAGAGATATGATGGATATGGAGATCGAAAATGTAAGATCGTTCATTCTTCAAAAAAAATTTTGGGTACTGTAATTTTTTTCCAGTTTTTCTTCTGTAAACGATAAAATTGGGATCAATTTTGATATAGAAACATTTATTGACTTGAACCTTGAGGACAAGGTTCTTTCTAGAGAAGAAGAAGATGTATGATTCAAGAGAAGGATAACCAACGTGTAGGTCCAAGAAGGAGAAAAAGAAGATCAATGGTTCCTTCTTATTTACAAGACTACCATTAGATACGTCGAAACCCAAGAAAGCTTCAATGCAACGTGAAATTCCAAGAATCATAACGGTTATTCTTCTATTAAATGTCACCTCAAGTCTAGAATCTATATATAGATTTGTATGAAGATAATATAGGAATCCAGAAAAATAAATATTCTCTTAAGTGATAGTTTATTTAATTTATGTTCAAGTCTATCTTGTAAAATCAGTTGTATATACATTATATCTCATGTACATAAAGTATCTATCAATAAAACATGCGTGTTCATCACAATTTATTACAAGCGCCGCAACACTATTGGCCATTATAATTTAGACTACTCACATGGAAACGCCAAAGTGAGCCGCAAGAAGGTAAATTAGTTTGTATGTGGTCGAATTCAAGGTCTCTGTGTATGGTTTACCATGTGATTACGTGTGTCTTGTGCCACGTGAGATCCATCCCCACACAAAAGTTTATATAGTATTGGTTTTGTTTGGTTGTTGATGGTTCGACATGGGCTACAAATGTTTTCTTATTCAGGATCTAGGGCATTACTCGAACATACTTTTTTTAGCACCAACGCCTCCAACCCTAGTACCATTACTTGTACTTTCTAGCACTTCAAGTTCTAAATCTCTTACTCATCTCAGAGTTCCATAGTCATTGACTCTAGCTTTCTCCATATAAAGAAGTAAAGAAAGATTCCGATGAGGATAATTCGAGTAATAACCTATTTTTGCGAGATATTTATTTGTAAATTATTTACTATTTACTAGCTCGTGTTTTTGAACCGTGTATATTTGTAAAAACTGTCCTTTCTTAAAAAAATAAAAAGGAAAAAACTTGCCTTTACAGCAAAAATACGGCGATCAAGGTGTGTACATCAATGTTCACATGTTGCAGAATATACACAATATGGTATGTGAACAGTCCGGGATGATTTTGACCCTGGCCCGTACTGTCTGTTAATAGTTAATTATTCTCTACCTTTTTCTTCTACTCTGTTAACATTCCAGATTCAGCAAATTTATCCATTTCTTTTTACTAAAGAATACCTAGTTGTTAAGCCTAGTCTGTGAATAAATATGTATACCTAGTGTATATACAGGAATCAAGTATGGTGGATGTAATGTTAAAAGATAGTCGAGAGTAGCAGCGGGGTCTAAAACAAATAAGAAAAACGAAGAAATACCAAATGATGAAGGATCAAACAGTATGTAACAGAAAGAGAAGTGATGATGGGTACAAATTGTCAAACAAATATGTATGAAAAACATTTACAAGTTTCAGAAAAGTGGATCACTCAGAAAAGTGAATCGTTCAGAAAAGTTGATTACTTAAACGTCTCATGTATCATCAAAATTGTTATACCCGGATAAATTCTCACACCTTGTTTTATGAATTTTGAGTAATTGTTGAGTCATATAAAAATGATAGAAATCTTTGGTGGACCTTTTCGATAGGTTACTAAAATGATCGGGTCAAATTGATAATTTATGATATATGAGGGGTTAATATTAATTAAATAGAATAGTGGGGATATTACAATTAATAAGATATGGGTCTTTATTTGTATTTAGTGGAAAGTATATTTAGCCTTGTCATGATTTATATGTACGTGTGAGTTTGTGAGTATGTGGGTGTTCCAAAATTTCACACGAATCAGAGAATATATAATAAAAGATAATGTGAAACTTCCCCAAAACACCATAATCTTTTTCTCGAGGGTATCTTTCCATGGAGAAAAATAGAGGTTATGTAAGTTAGTAAGTGCTTGAGTGATTTTAAATTATTCGAAAAAGAAAGTTGAAAATCTCAAAAAATCTCGTGATCATGTAAAGACTATTTTAAAGATGATATTTGATAGACTCCTGATCTTTGTTGTAGATGCTTTGCGTCCTAATTCAAAAAAGCATATAAATTGACAAATATCATGCATCTTTGAAGAAGAACTCCCTTCCAGATTCTATCAGAAAACTAGAATCATGCTTTGCTAATTTTTTCACTCTTTCTAGCATCAGCCTCAAATCTCCAATAAAACCTCCAATTTGTGCCTTGAATGATATATTCCAATTTTTTATTGGGGTAATACCCATGTGCATCAATACAAGAGTTGCTAATTACTTTCTTTATTAACCTACTACCACAAACTACTAAGTTTACCTATCTGATGTGAGATAAAATTTCTTGCTATAGGCCTCAAGCTGATCGGAGTCGCGACAATTTATCGAAAAAAGAAGATGTCCATTATTACAATAGCGTTCCGAGTCATCAAAAAAGACGATCTTCTGTACTTTCGCTTCATCAAATTCCTCAGCCTTTAATCAACCTGGAAGTGTCGAATAATATACCAGTGGATCAATTTCAAACTAGAGCTCAAGCTTCCACAACTGCGATTCAACCTGGAGAACATTTAGTAGAACAATTTGCTGCTCCAGAGAATGAGGTTTCAATTCCAGGATATAAAACAGAGGTTATTATTGTTGGACAAATGGGATTCTACCCAAGTGTTGACCATGTTTATGATGTTAGTCGGTGACTCAATTTTATGAAATGATTCAAATATTAATACGTTTATTCAAGTTGTAAAGATTAACATAATATATTCACTTGGTTAAAATCTTTTGAAATTGAATGAGAAATTGAGTCATGTAATTTGAAGAAATTAAAAGAAAAAAAAGGGTCTGGTGGGGTTTGAACCTGGACCATTAGCTTTGTTGGGCTTTTGGGTCTTAGGTTCATACCTTTGTTCGGCCTTAGGTGGGGTATGAACTTGGACCATCAGCTTTGTTGGGCTTTTGGGCCTTAGGTTCATACCATCTGGACCAGCCTAAGTTTTTTGGTCTTTTAAGTAAACGTTGTATCTTAAATTAATACAACGTAACTCTAAAATGAAACATCACAACCTTTGACAAGCCACCTTTTCATTTTCTATAAATAGTTGGCCAACTAAACCATTTTCTTCATTCATTTTTCAAAGCATTAAAATTATAAGAGAGAGATAGAAAGAAGCAACATTATTAAGTTCGTTGAAGAATTTGTGTGTCAGTTTCTTTTGAATAGTTTTGTCGTTGTATCCTGGAGGTTGAAGCCAGCAAACGTAAGAAACTTATACGTGGCCTAAATACCTTAAAGACATCAGATCCAATCCGTGCCTCGACAAGTAAAGTTATTTATCTATTTACCTTTATTTTATTTCTGCATTAGTTTCTACATTGTTTTACTGGTTTATACAAATAAAACACAACAATTTAAGGTATTTAGGATTCACGTTGTATAAACCAGAAAACATTTTCTTTTTATGTTTTTATAAAGTTTACTTTTGCAAAATTTCTGGGTCTGTGTATACAGAACAAAAATATTACATTCTATTTCTTTTCTCTTATTCTGATTTCTAGGCTTGTGTATACATACTAGAAAATTACTCGCTTACTAACGTCTTATTTCTGTCTCATACTGGACATGGGAAAAATTAGTGAACAAAGTGAAAACATTTAATTTTATGTTGTAATATTAGTGTGTTTTTTTAACAACTAATATTAATTTTGCTAATATCTGCATACTTGTCAAAACTTGTGGTTTGAAAATTTTCTGATTCGAAAATTCTTAATTAATTGAGATTCTCTTTTACGTGAATTGATTATCTCTTTAATTTCTTCGATCCTCTACAACAAGAATATAAAAACTTGGGGGACTAACAAGAATATAATAACTTGGGAAATTAAAATTAATTTAACCATTTTGTCGTAAGAAAGAATTAATTGTTGTGTTATCTCTTAATGAGACTTTATTTATGGAAAATTTATCTACATCATAAGTAGTTGGATTTGGAATCATTATTCTAATAATGACTTTTGGAAAGGAGTTGAGTCTCAATAACGTTCTCCGAGTGCTTGCAATTAGAAGGAATCTAGTTTCATGTTCGTTATTGAGTAAGAATGACTTCAAACTAGTATTTGAATCTGATAAAGTTATTTTCACTAAAGGTGGGATATTTTTGGGCAAAAGGTACCTATGTGAAGGTTTATTTAAGATGAATATAATGACCGTAGTACCTACCAAAAACGTAATAGAGAAACTAATATGTGTTTGACTCACCTAATTTATGGCATGATAGATTAGTACATATTAATTTCGGTTCAATAAATAAGTTAGTAAACGTCGGGTTATTACCTAATGTGAATTTAAATTCTCAAAAGGAATGTGAAGTATTTGTTGAGTCAAAATTAACTAAAACCTCGTTTAAATCTATAGAAAGGACTTCGGTACCTTTAGAGTTAATTCACAGTGACATCTGTGACTTGAAATTTGTGCAAACTAGAATTGGAAAAAAGTATATCATAACTTTCATTGATGATTGCACAAGGTAGTTTCAAATATACTTGTTTCGAAGTGAGGATGAGGCCATAGAAGCATTTATGCAATACAAAACTGAAGTTGAGAATCAACTAAATAAAAATATTAAGAATCTTAGAACAAATAGGGGAGGAGAATATGTGTCTCCTTTTGAGGAGTTTTGCGCTAAACATGAAATCATCCATCAAACCACGGCCCCCTACTCACCTCAACAAAACAAGATTGTTGAATGCAAGAACCGTACGTTGAAGGAAATGATGAATACCTTGCTGATTAACTCAAGGTTACCACATAACTTGTGGGGAGAGGCTTTTCTCACCGCAAATCACATCCTCAACAAGGTACCACACAAGAAGGGTAGATAAAACTCCTTAAGAATTATGGAAAGGAAAACCACCTTCCTTCAAATACTTAAAAGTGTGGGGATGCTTGGCAAAGGTATCAATTACTGCTCATAAAATGGTCAAAATAGGATCAAAGACCATTGATTGCGTCTTTATTGGATATGCTCACAACAGTTCTGCATATAGATTCCTGGCACTCAAATCTTGTCATGTTGACATTCACGTCAATACGGTGATTGAATCAGAAAAATGCACATTTATTTGAAACAACCTTTCCGTACAAGACCACACTAGAATCTAGTTCCTTGAAATGAACATGTGATACAGTTCAAGAAGAGCAAGATCAAAAATCATTGCCAACTGAAAAGCAAGATCTATAATCATTTCCAAATGAAGGAGAACCAAGAAGAAGTAAGCGGATGAGAACCTCTACGTCTTTTGGTCCTAACTTTCTATCTTACATGCTAGATGACGAACCACGAACATTGAAGGAGGCTATGTCAAACCCTGACGCCTCTTACTATAAAAAAGAGATAAATAGCGAGATAGAATCTATTATGCAAAACCATACGTGGGAACTAGTGGATCTCCCTCCTGGAAAATAAACCACTTGGATGCAAATGGATATTCAAGAAGAAACTAAAGACCGATTGGTCTCTTAAGAAATACAAGGCTTGCCTTGTTGTAAAAGGTTATAGTCAAAGAGAAGGACATGACTATTTTGATACTTATTCTCTAGTCACGAGAATATCATCCATTCGAATGTTAATCGCTATAGCTTCAATATACAAGCTCAAAATTCATCAAATGGATGTAAAAACAACATTCCTAAATGGAGAACTAAATGAAGAGATATATATGGAACAACCTGAAGGTTACGTAGTTCCAGGTAAGGAGAAGCAAGTATATAAGCTTGTTAAATATTTATTGGTTTAAAACAGGCACCGAAGCAATGGCATGACAAATTTGATAGATTCATGATCTCGAATGATTTCAAGATCAATGAATGTGAAAACTGTGTTTATGTAAAACGATATGAGATAGGATATGTCATTGTATGTTTATATGTGGATGATATGTTAATCATTGGAAGTAACACTGATGTGATTACATTCACTAAGAGGATGCTTTCAAGTAAGCTTGACATGAAAGATCTAGGCCTTGCGGATGTTATTTTGGGTATCAAGATTCTCCAAATATCTGAAGGTATTATACTATCTCAGTCACACTATATTGAGAAATCATTAAACAAATTTAGTAACGGCGACACAAATATCGCCAAGAAACCTGTTGATGGAAATTTACATCTTGCTTAGAACACTGGTGATACGATCAACGAGTTGGAGTACTCCTGGATTATTGGGAGTCTCATGTACCTAACAAACTGCACTAGGCCAGATATAGCACATGCAGTAAGCAAGCTAAGTAGGTTTACACATAATCCGGGGAAGAACCATTGGATTGATATTGTAAGAGTTCCAAGGTATCTTAGATACACTATGAACGAAGGGTTGTTGTACATGGGATATCCAACTATACTTGAAGGATACAGTGATGCAAACTGGATATCAGACTCCACCGACTCATAATCCACATGTGGATTTGTCTACATGTTAGGAGGAGCAGTCGTTTCTTGGAAATCCACTAAGTAAACGTGCATAGCCAAATTCTCTATGGAATCTGAGATTATAGCTTTAGATAAAGATGCTGAGGAAGCCGGGTGGCTTTGGAATTTTTTAGAGGATATTCTAATTGGCCAAAGTCTGTGTTACCTATCTGCATACATTGCGATAGTCAAAGTGCCATTGGTAGGGCATTAAACAAAAGGTATAAAGATAAGTCTAGACACATACGTCGTAGACACAATACCGTTAGACAATTGATCTAAAATGGAATTATCATAATTGATTACATTCGATCAAAAGATAACATATCGAATCCACTAACCAAAGGTCTACAAAGAGAGCAAGTGCGAGTAGTGTCAAGGGGAATGGGTCTTAAGCCTATGAAATTTGATTTGCCATGATGGGAACCCTACCTAGCAGAGTGGAGATCCCAAAATCTAGGTTCAAAGGGAAAACCGAATCATGAAACTGCAACTTGGTGTGACGCACTGTGGGGAGACCTCCCCAAACCATTCTTGGGACAAAATTAAGCAGTGCTAGTTGTAAAAGTGAAGGATAAGTTAAACTTTTAATGGTTCTTGTATCTTCGATAACATAAGATAGAGTAATGCAGAATACTCTTGACAAGAGATCTCCTATATGAATAAAATGGGTAGGGCCTCCCTACGAGAATTTTTAAAGGAGAAATTCTCCGACGGTTATTCATGAAATAATAGGAGTTGTCCAGGGCCGTAAATGGACACAACCGTGAGAACCAAATAATGTTTGGAAATATACCATGTAAGTTCTATTGTCTTGGGTTACACAAAAGCTGAATAGTTCAAGACATCACGTTCACTAGTTAGCAAGTAAATCCGATAGCTCTTACTACAGAAGGTTCAAGGCCAAAAGCTACCTTTCTCGATGTAGTATTCTTCTATGCTTCTCTCTCGCTCTCTCTCAAGTGTTTAGCATTCTTTTGCACAATTTTTAAGGTGGTTAGTAAATTTCCATTCATGTGGAAATTGTTGGACAAATGGGATTCTACCCAAGTGTTGACCATATTTACGATGTTAGTCAGTGGTTCAATTTAATGAAATGATTCGGATATTAATACGTTTATTCAAGCTGTAAAGATTAACATAATATATTCACTTGGTTAAAATCATTTGAAATTGAATGAGAAATTGAGTCATGTAATTTGGAGAAATTAAAAAATATATATATGTTATTTTATTTCTTTTTGTTATAAAGCAAAGAAAAAAAAGGGTCTGGTGGGTTTGAACCTGGACCATTAGTTTTGTTGGGATTTTGGGCCTTAGGTCCATACCTTTGTTGGGCCTTAGGTGGGGTATGAACTTGGACCATCAACTTTGTTGGGCTTTTGGGCCTTAGGTTCATACCATCTGGACCAGCCCAAGTTTTTTAGTCTTTTAAGTAAACGTTGTATCTTAAAATTAATAAAACGTAACTCCAAAATGAAACATCACAACCTTTGGCAAGCCACCTTTTCATTTTCCATAAATAGTTGGCCAACTAAAGAATTTTCTTCATTCATTTTTCAAAGCATTAATATTATAAGAGAGAGATAGAAAGAAGCAGCATTATTAAGTTCGTCGCAATTCTTAAGAATTTGTGTGTCAGTTTCCTTTTAATAGTTTTGTCGTTGTATCTTGGAGGTTGAAGCCAGAAAACATAAGACACTTGTACGTGGCCTAAATACCATAAAGACATCGGATCCAATCCGAGCCTCGACAAGTAAATTTATTTATTTATTTACCTTTATTTTATTTCTACATTAGTTTCTATATTGTTTTACTGGTTTATACAAATAAATCACAACAATTATCGTGCCACCTACTGAATCACTTGTTGAAATTGAGCATTGGAACAATGAATGTACTATGCTGAATTAAGTGAACACACGTGAGGTTAGAAAGTCTGAAAAGAAGGCTAGAAAGCAGAAGGCAAAGTATCAGGTTGTTGAATTAGCAAAGGGTGTTTCGAAGGTACATCAATTAAAGGTTTCACCAGAATCAAAAGGGACAAGTAACAATAATGTTGAATTGGAGGTTGGACCTGTATCTGGTCATAACATAACTCTAGAGGTTGTGGAGAATAACCTTTGCATGAAGAAATTAGTGTGTAGGATAGTGAAACAGGGTCAATCTCACAGTTTGATGGTGATGCACAAGTACATGGACAGACAGTTTAAAAGCCTGCTCCTGGTTTTAAACCAAAATATTTTTTTGAAATTCAACAGGAAGAGAAAAGAAGAGCCAAAGAAGTAGAAATGGTTGCTTCTGAGATTTCTACATCTATGAACTCTATGAATGTATCCTCTACTACTCCTTGGGCAGGGATTGTTAGTAATTTAGATACTAAGAAATTCAGAGAAATTTAGCAAGATCTTGAGAATAACGAGACAGACATTAAGAGGTCTGAAACTCTAAATAACAAGGGCAAGAAAACCCAACCAAATGAATCATTGACAACAAGTAGTAGTGTAGAGAGAAAGATTTCCAACACTGCATCAAACAAAGAAGTTGTGTCTGCTATGAACTACCCTGTGAATAATTCTTTGGATAATGCCAACCTTATCGTGTTAGTGTTTTATTCGTATAAACCAGTAAAATATTATAAAAACTAATGCAGAAATAAAATAAAAGTAAATAAATAAATTACTTTACTTGTTGAGACTCGAATTGGATCCGATGTCTTTAAGGTATTTAAGCCACGTACCTGTGTCTTACGTTTGCTGGCTTCAACCTCCAGGGTATAACGACAAAACTATTCAAAAGAAACTGACACACGAATTTTTTAGAATTTCAAAGAACTTAATAAAGTTGCTTCTTCTAACTCTCTCTTATAATTTTAATGCTTGACGATTTAAAAAAAATGAATGAAAAAAATGGTTTAGTTGGCTAACTATTTATAGAAGATGAAAAGGTGGTTTGGAAAAGGTTGTGATGTTTAATTTAGAGATACGGTGTATTAATTAAAAGATACAACGTTTACTAATAGACACAAAGATTGACTGGTCTAGATGCTATAAGCCCACGACCCAAAAGCCCACTCACAATTTTTTTTCTTTACTTTGCTTTATAAAAAGAAATAAAAAATAAATTAACATATATTATTAAAAAAAATTATTCTCTATTAATTTCTCTGAATTACATGACTCAATTTCTTATTCAATTTTAAATGATTTTAATCAAATGAATATATTACGTTAATCTTTACAACTGGAATAAACGTATGAATATCCTTATTATTTCTTTAAATTGAGTCACCGATTATCATCGTAAATATGGTCAACACTTAGGTAAAATCTCATTTGTCCAACAATCCCCACATGAATGCAAATTGACTAACCACCTTAAAAAATTATGCAAAAGAATGCTAAACACGAGAGAGAGCGAGAGAGAAGCGCGGAACAATACTACATCGAGATAGGTAGCTTTTGGCCTCGAACCTTCTCTAGTAAGAGCTATTGATTTTACTTGCTAACTAGTGAACGTGATGTCTTGAACTATTCAACTTTTGTGTAAACCAAGACAATAGAACTTACATAGTATACTTCCAAACATTAGTTGGTTCCCACGGTTGTGGTCCTTTTATGGCACTGGACAACTCCTACTATTTCATGAATAACGTTCAGAGAATTTTGTCTTTAAAATTTTCGTAGGGCAGCCGTACCCATGTTATTCATATAGGTTGTCTCTTTTCGAGAGTATTATGCATTACTCTATCTTATGTTATCGAAGATACAAGAACCATTAAAATTTTAACTTATCCTTCACTTTTACAAGTAGCAATATTTAATTTTGTCCAAGGAATGGTTTGGGGAGGTCTCCCTACAGTGCGCCGCACCATGTTGCAGTTTCATGATTCAATTTTCCCTTTGAACCTAGACTGTGGGATCTTCACTCTGCTAGGTAGGGTTCCTATCATGGCAAGGCTTAAGACCCATTCCCCTTGACAACACTCGCACTTGCTCTCTTTATAGACCTTTGGTCAGTGGATCCGCTATGTTATCTCTGGATCGAACGTAATCAATTGTGATAACTCCGTTTTAGATCAGTTTTCTAACGGTATTGTGTCTACGATGTATGTGTCTAGACTTACCGTTATACATTTTATTTAGTGTCCTACCGATGGAACTTTGACTATTGCAATGTATGTAGATTGCTGACACTGGCTTTGGTCAATTAGGAATATCCTCTAAGAAATTCCGAAGCCACTCCGCTTCCACATCAACTTTGTCTAAAGCTATAAACTCAGATTCCATAGTGGATCTGGCTATACACATTTGCTTAGTGGATTTCCAAGACACAACTGCGCCTCTTAACATGTAGACAAATCCACTTGTGGATTTTGAGTCGGTGAAATTTGATATTCAGTTTGCATCACTGTATCCTCCTAGTACAACTGGATATCCTGTGTACAACAACCCTTCGTTCAGAGTGTATCTAAGATACCTTTGAACTCTTACAATAGCAATCCAGTGTTTCTTCCCAGATTATGTGTAAACCTACTTATTTTGCATACTGCATGTGCTATATTTGTTCTAGTGCAGTTTGTTAGGTACATGAGACTCCCAATAATCCGAGAGTAGTCCAATTAGTTGATTGTATCACCAGTGTTCTTAGCAAGATGTAAATTTAAATCAAGAGTTGTCTTGGCGATATTTGTGTCGCCATTACTAAATTTGTTTAATACTTTCTCAATATAGTGTGACTAAGATAGTATAATACCTTCAGATGTTCGCAGAATCTTGATACCCAAAATAACATCCGCATGACCTAGATATTTCATGTCAAACTTACTTGAAAACATCCTTTTGGTGAATGTAATCACATCATTGTTACTTCCAATGATTGACATATTCTCCACATATAAACAGATAATGACATATCCTGTCTCATTTCGTTTTACATAAACGGAATTTTTCACATTCATTAATTAGTGGAAGATTTTGTCCTAATTATGTTTATATAGCAAATTTATAAATATTCAGACAAATTTGGATCAGAGCCCGGTGCCAATGGAGATTGCATCACCCATATCTCCCTCTTAGATTCGCCCCATAAACATGAGGATATATTTCGTCTAGTTTAGTATAAATCATATAAACCAATGACACCATCTATTATCACTAAATTTTTTACATGTCATATATGTGAATACCTTTAGTTTACGTAAAAAAGAATATTGTTGATCATGTCATTTCAGCAAACAAAATTAATTAAAAAGGTAATGTACAACATATATATATATATATATATATATATATATATATATATATAATCAATAAGATCATCCGATTACCACCTCCATCTTAACAAAATTTATTAAAATTAATATTGTCATTTATTCACTTTAAATCAAAAAAGAAATTTCTCTATTTTTTATTTTACATCTTTTTATATGAAAGCATATGGATATATGAATCAAGAAAGGGGGGGGGGGGACTTAGCTCCCGCACATCCACTATTATCACTCTACAATTCAATACCACTTTTCATCCAATTCATGTTCATAGAATCATATACCTATCAAGTGGGAAGGGGTTTATGTCTAATTTTCTGGGTGTGTATTTTGGATAGAATTGTTTGCTGGTAGAGGAACGAGATGGGATGAAGAATTACATCTCTGAACTCATTGTTAATGTAATCTTAATAATTTAGTATAAAATGTTCATAATGCTTTCAACTTACATTTATTATTACTTGTTCATTCTAGTGACGAAGTATCATTCCGCTAAGAAAGAGTGTATATCAATAAATAAATATTTTATTGGTTCAGGTAGTTATTTTCTTTCTCAAATGTTTTTGTTACTACAAATGGCTGTGCTAGAAATATATTATTGATATGCAGATTTTAAAGCACGAGTGGCCTACCAGGTGGAGAGGCATTATTCCAAATCTTGCCGTTGTAGCCAGGGCCGGTTTTGACATTTTGGGGGCCTAAGGCAAATTTTAAAAAATGGGCCCTAAAAAATTACAAGTTATATAAAATAAAATAAAAAATTCAAAATGTAATAAAAAAAATAATCAAATAAATTTTAAAGGAAAAAAATATCTAGGTCTTTTTTAAATTAACAAGTAATATTAAAATTTAAAAAAAAAGTAACTTAATTAAATATTTTGTAACTAAAAATATAATCTAATATTTTTATTTCAGGTGGGCTAAAACTGGGCCTTTGTAATAAAAAAAAATTAATACTTTAAAAAGGGGCTGAAATTATATGAGTTGGGGAAGAACCCAAAGCTATGAGTAAAACTGGGTCTTTTTAATAAAAAAAATTTATGCTTTAGAGGAGGCCCTAAAATTATATAAGTGGGGGAGGGGCCCAAGGCCATGGCCTCCTTGGCCTCTCCCCAGGACCGGCCCTGGTTGTAGCAAAGACTAGTTTTTTTTTTTTTTTTTTTTTTGTCGGTTACAATGCACAGTTAACGATTATTACACATTAAAGTAAGAAAGTTGGTGGCTCCCAAAATAGTATAGTCCTCCCAATTAGTAAGGTTAACGCCTCTTCTAGTACACTTCGCCAAAGCGTCAGCAGCAGAGTTCAGTGAACGACTTATATGAGTGACCTTCCAGTCCGGAAAGTAAGACAGCCAGTTCTTCATTTCGGCAACGATTGGGACAATCTGCCATTTAAGACCTGAGTCTTTGTATAATCCTTGAACAACTTCAAGGTTGTCGGAGTAAAATGATGAACTCCGAAGGTTAAGGCTACCCGCTAGCCTCATGGCCAAGAGCATGGCCCAACATTCCCCTTCTAAAGCACTTTTAACCATCCCTTTTCTCGCAATTTTATGTTGGATAATGCCTTCTTTGTTAATTCCAAGACTGACTATACCTGCTGGCTCCCATTCCTTTTTAAAAGACGCATCACATAGCCATTTAATATCTGAATAATCGTTGAGAAGTGGGTTCTCCACCTGAACTTTTAGGCCCTTGTTTCCCGGCAAATAGGTGTTTGTATCACCATTAGTCTTATCAAATAGACTTTTGATCGTGGTTTTAACATTGAGGTTTATTTCATAGATGTTCCATTCTTTCTTCTCGTATAAACCTTTCATTTTGGCTTTCCAGATATTCCACAGCGTAAGAAGAATGTAAGCTGAAATTTCTCTCTTATCCCATCCATTTTTTGCGAAATCATCAATTGTATCAAGTAGCCAGCCTCTGATGTTCTCGATGTTATTTAAGTCACTTTTAATTTGCATAATCGAGTTAGCCCAGACTGAGGCACTAAAAGGGCAACGAAGAAAAAAATGTTCAATGTCTTCATTATGGTGATCACACCATTCGCATTGTGAGTTTGGAGCACATTTTTTAATGAATAAGTTTTTCTTTGTAGGGATAGCTCCATTACATATCTTCCACCCGAAATTTCTCACCTTCGATGGTACATTAGACTTCCAAATAGTATCCCAGAGTTTTGGATCACGAAGTTCACCTGCAGTTGATGATTCAGCTTCCATTACGGTTTCGTTATTGCAAAGAGTATGATAGCCTGATTTTGTGGTGTAGACACCATCCTTAGAAGTCGGCCAAATTAGTTTATCTCCTTGTTTTATGTTCATTATGGGGATTTTAATAATATCACTGACAATGTTAGGATGAAAAAGATGTCTCAATTTTTGGATATTCCATCCATCTAATCTGTCATTAAAAAGTTCAGCCACCCTATTTTCATTACACCCTGCCGGTCTTTCCAGAATTATATTATTTTCTAACCATTTATGCTCCCATATATTAGTGTCTAATCCATTGCCAATCTGCCAAATAGAGTGTTGTTTTATAAATTGAATACCTTTATATATACTAGCCCAGCTCCAAGATCTTTTTTTGGCGAGTTTACAATC
This sequence comes from Nemophila menziesii, assembly GCA_029959085.1. Taxonomy (NCBI): domain Eukaryota; kingdom Viridiplantae; phylum Streptophyta; class Magnoliopsida; order Boraginales; family Hydrophyllaceae; genus Nemophila; species Nemophila menziesii. The sequence goes on from JARWIR010000002.1 coordinate 92,328,010, forward strand.
AAAGAGTCTCGAATTAGGGGAGTAGATTCCTTTAAGCACTTTAGCCACCAAAGAGTTGGGGTTGTTAACGATTCTCCATGCTTGTTTAGCTAATAAAGCGATATTCATCTTATGAAAGTCCCTGAAGCCAATGCCACCCATCTTCTTAGTTTTTGATATTTTCTTCCAAGATACCCAGTGTATTCTTTTCTTATGATTGAGATCCCACCAAAAATTTGCAATAATACTTAAAAATTTCTTGCAGAGTGATTTCGGGAATTCAAAAATTGACATCGCATAGTTCGGGATGGCTTGTAAAACAGCCTTAATCAAGACTTCTTTTCCACCATCTGATAACAAGTTGGATACCCAGCTAGCTGACTTAGATAATAGACGGTCCTTAATATAATTTAAGTTTTCTGATTTAGCTCTTTTCAATGAAAACGGAATTCCCAGATACTTACCAAAAGTATTAGTCCTATTAATATTAAGAACATTAACTGTTGAGTCGCAGAGGGTCTCTGGCGTACCTTTACTGAACAGAATTGAGGACTTATGATAATTAATCCTTTGTCCCGAGACTTGGCAATATTCATCTAGAATATTTTTGAAGGTGTTAATTTCAAGTTCATTAAGATTTATAAAAAATAGCGCGTCGTCAGCGAAAAGAAGATGAGTGAGTTTTGGGCAATCCCTAGTAATAGAGATTCCTTTGAGATTACCTTCTCTGCAGTGAAAATTAATTAAACTTATAAGGCTTTCAGTAAGAAGAGCAAACAGTAGCGGAGAGAGCGGGTCCCCTTGTCTTATCCCTTGCGATGGAGTAAATTTTTCAAGTCTTTGACCATTGACTTTAATTTGAAAAGAAATTGATGATATGCAATTATAAATCCACTCCGTCCATTTGTCACAAAATCCCAAGCTCTTGAGTGTATTAATAAGGAAGGACCAATTCACTTGATCGTAAGCCTTTGCCATGTCGATCTTAATAGCAGCATAATGTTTATTGGATTTCCTTTTGTTTTTTAAGAAAAAGGAAACTTCTTGAGCTATCAGAATATTATCTTGTATACTTCGTCCTTTAATGAAAGCCGATTGGGTCGGTGAGATGATTTCATCCATAATCGGTTGAAGTCTAAGAGCCAAGATCTTAGCAATAATCTTATAGCTAAAATTGATGCAAGCGATCGGTCTAAAATCTAATATTGTTTCCTGATGATCACCTTTAGGAATGAGCGTGATAAGTGTATCATTAATTCCATGAAGCGGAGAATTATTATTGAAAAAGTTCAGCACCATGGTGAATAAATCATCTTTTAGAATATCCCAATATTCCTGATAGAAATTTCCGGGAAGGCCATCCGGACCAGGAGCTTTGGATCCTGACATACTAAATACAGCTCTTCTAACTTCTTCAATATCTGGAGTTTTAATAAGAGCTTCATTCATTGAAGAAGTAATTTTACATGGAATATTCCCCAAAACTTCGTCAGGAGAGCTAGTATCCTTCTCTTTGAATAAATCACTATAAAAGTCTTTGATTATTCCATTAATTTCATCAGCATCAACAGTCCATGAGTCGTCTGCCTTCTTTAAGCAAGATATTCTATTAATTTTCCTCCTGTGTAAGGTTTTTGCAAAGAAATAACTCGTATTCTTGTCACCTTTCTTGATATTGGTATCTCGAGCTTTGTCCGCCCAGAAGGCTTCCTCCTGATTCCAAGCTTCCTCGAGTTTCTCATAGATTATTTTCTCTTTTACCCAATTTTCTTCTGATGAGATATCATTTTGTAATTCTATTAGCTCTTTTTGATATTCATTGATAAGTTTTCTTGAGTTGCGAAAAGCTTCTTTACTCCACCCTGCAAGAGCCGCACACATCGCATCCCTTTTTTCACAAAAATCTCTTATATTTTCAATATTGCGAAAGCTACCCCAAGATTTACTTATTATATCTTTACATTTCTCATTTTCAATCCATCTAGATTCGAACATGAAGTATTTTTTGTATTTTGATAAAGTGGAATCCTCTGTAATAATTAATGGAGAGTGATCAGATCCGATAGCTGGAGGAACTTGAAGTGAGAAGTTTGGGAAGAGATTACACCAAGATGGAGACGCGAGACCCCTATCAAGCCTTTCTTTTACCATGTCATCCCCTTTACGTTTGTTTGACCATGTATAGAAGCAGCCTTTACTAGGTAAGTCAATTAATCCGTTATTGTTTATGAACTCGTTAAATTTAATAATTCTCTCGAAGTTAGCATCCTTCTTACCTAATTTCTCCGATGTTCGAGATATATCGTTAAAATCGCCAATGAATAATTTTGGTAAGTCAATCTTAGAGCTCCACGAGGTTAGATTCTCCCATAACTTAATTCTTTCGTTATCATCATTAGGAGCATAAACACAAACAAGGTACCAAGAAAGTAGATTAGATTCATCGATTCTAGCAATAACAAAAGATGGCGAAGAGCTTACAACTCTTAGCTTAACCGACTCTTTCCAAAGTAAAAGGATTCCCCCAGACATATACGTTCTTCCCCTGGGTTCCACCGCATGAAAGTTATTAAATGCACTAAAGTGATTACAAGACTTGACACTTTGACCTCTAATCTTAGACTCAAGCAAACAAGCAATTGAAATACGGAATTTAGAAGTAAGGGACTTAAACATTTTCTTTGTCGTGGGTGCCCTCGCCCCCCGACAATTCCAAACAATTAAATTATCCATTAAACCCGGCCTTGGTAAGGGATAGGCCGCCATCCACCAGCACGTTGTGAGGACGAACTTCCTTCACGGGAACACCCCGGGTACTTGTCGCCTCGAAAGAACTAGAATCTTCACTTGAATCATTCTCGAAATGCCCATCGCACTCAGCCCCTTTGCAAAAGAAACGCTTCCCCTCTTCATCTGAATGATTAAATGCCATTTGTCTCCAATTGGGAGGGATATTGCAAGAGCACGAGCTAAATTTCTGAGAAAAAATAATAGGTTTTGTAGCTTCCCACGCGTGTAGAGATAAATCTTTGTATAAGATTGATTTTGTTTTGATCAAGGCATAAGTAATACACGCTACTTCATCTGATATGGTTAAAAGATAATCCAAAAAAATAGAAAACCAATTGGGATCACTGAATATCTCAGTTTTAACTACACAAATACATTTAGCCGCCTTTTGAAGTATCACAACAGAGAGAAGTGGAAGAAGTTGAGTCTTATAAGAGACAAAGTGTAACTTTAGGCGAAAAGAAGTTTTCTGGGATAAGAATAAAATAATTCTACCAATCATATTAAGTCTGCAGAAATAAAAACTCTTCCCAATGCTATTTTGCTTGATCATGCGCCTCAAATCTTGGTTGAATATCTTAAGGGATAAGTCACGCGAATAACAAAAGACAGAGTAGCTATAGCCTAGGGTCTCCATGTAGGTAGTAAAACGAAAAGACGCAGCAGCAAAATAGATAAAAAAGAGAAAAGAGATTGACGAGAACATACTTGTGATTTGTTTAAAGGCTGCATTATAACGAGAGTAGGGAAGGTGATCCATTTTGTCTCGAGCCCAAAAAGCCTCTCCATTAACCATCGTAATATAGTAGGACTGATGATGAAGCCCATTAAAACCAGAATAAACTTTACTAATGGGCTTGAAAACATGTTTAATCTTCTTAATTAGTCCATGCAGCGCTGTATTAGTCCATATAGTCCAGATATAACATATTCCTTGAGCATTTGATGTCCACAACTTCGTAATATCTGTAACAGTTGATAGCTTAGCCCAAGCGGGGGTGAGATTAACTGAGATCACCATTAAAAACCAGAAAACTATCAAAGAGACCAAGAAGAACCAATGCATGTTTAATAAAGGATACCCAATAATATTTTTGAAGACATTAGAGGAGTCTTTGACCTTTGAGTTGGTGGATTGAAGCAAGATTAGTTCCTGCATGTGTAATTGAGTAAAGATCGATGGCCAATTCATTCTTCTTAGACCATCGAAAATTAAATAGAAAGATGGGGGGCCTGGATCGTAATGCAGAAGTGGGAGAAGAATTAAAGGGAAGTTAATCATTGTCGAATTAGTTTTAGGAGATTAAATGATTAGAATTTAGGATCCATTGTAAGTTTGCATCAGATTGGCACAGAGTTGTACAGGGAATTTTAGAAAGAGAAAGTTAGAAAGAGAAGTGCAAAGACTAGTGAAAGTGTATGTGAAAATTGCATGACAATATTAAAATGAATTTCGATATATTCTCTATCCTACAGTTTTTTTTTGGCTAACGACCTTCTGTCGTTCCCGTTAATAAAATAAAGTACAACCAACTTGGGAATCAACTCCGCAGAGTACGAATCGTAGGTTAGCAAAAATTGATAAGTAGGGTTATCCCCGCATAGATGACGTGAGATTAAAGGTTTTCAAAATAATGTAAATGTGTAAATTATGTAATTTGAATAAAAAAATAGAAATATAAATTGGTTATATTTGTTCAGTTTTTTAAGGTTTTATAATTAGTGACAAGATAAAAGTAAAAGAAATTAAAATAAGAGTAACGATTATCAACTAGTGAGAATGAAAATAAACGACTAAAAGTAAATAGAATTAAATCGATAAGACAGGTACTTGAGGACATTGCCAAGTAATCTATTGTGCCACTAATTACTTTGTTATTCATAAGGGCGAGTGGTGTTTTTGTTCACCCAAGTCAGAACACTAATTGATTAAGTTCCCACAAGGGCAAACCTAACTTTGTTCCTTATTGGTCTCTTGGATTTTGGGTCCGTTTAAGTCACTTTAGTGACTACCTAGTGTGCTAATATAGTCCGATAAAAGGCACTAAGCGCTCGTATACTATGTCTGTGATCTTTTCCCCACCTGGGTGTTAGGCAAATTAGAACGACTCATGTTACTTTGGCCAGAGAACACGAGTAATGAAATCACGTATGCAATCAATAGAATTACATTAAAAACATTCTCAATTAAACATCTAAATAAGATTTTTTTTTATCCAAAATAAATTAACATCATCAAATAGCAAATTACATGTATTGCATAAGCATCCTCAAGCATAAATAATTTAGCTATAATAGAATTAATACTAATAAAATAAAAACTAATTTAAACTAAACTCATATTCAGAGTTAAAATAGAAAATAAAGAAATGTTACTATTGGAGATAAGAGGAGTTGGTGATTGGTTGAGGCAGAAAGGTTTGGTTCATGGACAAACCCTTGTTCTTTCTCGTCCTTCTTTCTGGTGCTTTTCCATCTCTTCTTTCATTTGTATAAAATAATTTCTAAAATGAAGTGATGATGGAATGTGATAGAATATCGAATCGGGGTTGAAAAATGAACATTTAGGGTTAATAAAATAGGTTTAGAATGAGCCCAACCCGTTTAACTTTAACTAGATTTCTGGTTCGAACCATGACAAGTGCAAATGTCATAACTTTTTCGTCTTAACTCCGAATCGAGTGTCATCACTTGCCACGCGACCCTGACTTCAAGATCTTTCCAAAAAAAGGAATCAGTTCAAAATCTCCACCAAAAAGTCTAAGTGACAGGAATAATAGGGTGTAATAATTCTCCTAAAAAAGCTCTAATTCTCCGCAATGACTCTAAGCTCATATTCCTCCTTGACTTGGGGATCTCTTCAATCTTTGACTTCTCCTCTTCATCTTGGACCCTTGTATCAAACATGTACCTAGAAGTTACTTACTAAACACATGATTAAAGCACAAAATCTCTATAAACAGTAATAAGTCCAAAACTAGGGGTAAAAGTACAATATAGAAAATAATAGGAAAAAAATCCTCACTTAGACCCGATAAAATCCCAAAATAATGTCTCTTGGACGATTTTATTCATCACAAATTGAGAGGCATCAGTTTACATGATAATCTTTTTTATCAGCTGTTAAGTAAAGAGGTGTTTGATTTCTCAGGAGGAAAAATGACCTGACAGAAGATAAAAGAGCTGAAGCCGTCATTATAGAGGTAAATTTTGTCTTGATATTCAATTCACACTTTACAAGTTAGCGAGTTATGTGTTGCAGGGAGTTTCAACTAGTTCACAGCTGACATTTTTACGGAAGCTGGTAAACTCACAACTGAGTATCTAGTTTTCAAGGGGTTATTACCACCTAATGCTCTTTCATGTAAGTGGTAAAATGGTAATTTCAAGACACAAGGAGGAGAAAATCCGGAACATTCATGAACCAAGAGTTTTGTAGAAGTGTATATGAGACCCACCACCAAGCCTGTTGCAGGACCTACTACCGAGGAGTCTCTGGATGAGGGGGAGGTTAAGGATGAATCTGTTAGTGATGAAATAAGGACCATGTTATTAAGGAAGACATAGATATCGATGGTTTAAGCCTACTCTGTGATGTTTTAAAAGATCAGATCTGAGTTGAAAAACAAGCACTTGAAGTTGATCAAAGCTTCTCTTGAACGAAAAAATTTAGAGCCTGCTCAAAAGGTGGCATGATCCTTTTAGTTATTTGTAATGGAACCCTTCAAGGCCTCAAACTAGAATATGAAGTATAACAGAGTCTTGGATTTCCTTTCGGTTCTGGTGATTAATATGGAGGACGATATTGTACTAGAAGAGAAGACGTTTAATGGTTAGGAGAAAATGCAAGTGTTTCCTGTCTTTATATTTTTGTATAATGTTAGGTCATCAAGCTCACCAAGCTCACCAAGAGACAAATCCAGCTCGGGCAACCATGGAGAGAAGTTTCAAGTTTTCACCATCCGTGTGTTTGTATTGCTCGGGTGTTTCTCACTCCATCGACGTTGAAGAACTTTATCCGGCTAATGTGGTTTAATCTTTACACAATACGTGGAAGAGCCAATCTTTTACCTCAACAAAGGAAGAAGATGAATAAAAAAGAAAAAGACAAAATAAAAAAGAAAAGTAAATATGAAAAATGAATTCAAGGTGAAATGACTTTGTTAACATTCGTTGTTCTTTGTTTGGACAAAAAGCCTATTTGATAGCCAATGTGTCTTGACCAATAGTCAAACTAACATAAAATGGTAAAAATTTACTAAAGTTGATAATTATGGAAAATAAATTTATAAAATATTTTTTTAAATATAAAAGGGTATTCATGTCACTTGAGATGAAAATAAGAGATTATTTGAGACATTTAATCTACCAAAAGTATTAATATACAAAATTAGATATAATTTGAAATACACTTCAACCTAAATATTTTAACAATTGACATATAACTCCCCCGTGTCCCTATCTAATTCCAACTCTTCTACTCCAAACCTAATATATTGCCCATAGCTAATTATTTTCAACATCCACTACCACAATAAATATGTTAAGGAAATTTTCTAAATAGCTTTCTGGAATTCATTGATCAAGCACACCAAATCTACCATTACCATCACCATGAATCACCAAATTCCTATGCTTTCATATTTTATGTCTTTCATAAATTTATTATACAGGATTGGGATCGGCAAATCTAACCAGCCAGCTATTACATTTATCTAAGATATCAAGGTATATACTGATATTTAAGCACGTTCAAATAAAAATTTGTCGAGTTGTCTAATATATGTATCTTTTTGTGTAATATCTTCATTTCCCGTTTTTATATTTTCAATGTTAAAACAAATATAAGGTTTGAATACTCTGAATACCCTATGTTTTGGGTTGTCAAAATTCTTATACATTGGTGTTCAATGACAAAACCAAATCCACATTCTCTATGATTTGGGTTGACACGATTCTTTTACATTAGTGTTCAATGACAGAGCCACATCCACACCAGGAGGGCCCATGACACACCCTTAATTTTCAGAGATTAAAAATTTAACTTGCAATAAATAAATAAATTATATTAATTAGGGTTTCCCAAACAAAACCACCGGCTCGCAAAACCACACCACCCGACCCCACCCAATTTTAAAAAACCAAACCTACACATCCGATGGCCCATTAGGATCCAAAAATTATTTCTTTGGGTTTGGTCCAACCAAAACTCGGGTACACATACCTATATGAATTTGTTTACTTCTTCTTTTGTCCATTGCTTCTTATTTACATTGGCCCATTTTGTTTGTTTTTTTATTTTTGTTCACCAGGTTTGGCTGTTGGCCCATTAATATGTTTTGTTTTTGGGAAACCTAATCTCTCACGTCACATTTCATTCATTTTATACTCTCTCTCTCTCTCTCTCTCTCTCTCTCTCTCTCTCTCTCTCTATATATATATATATATATATATATATATATATATCTTTCTCTACCAAGACGGCCTAACATGTCATCTTCCTCCTTTTCCGTCCAATCCTTCTGATTTTCTCCGATAAAGATAGGTTGCTTTGTACTCCGGTTTATTACCATTAGCTTAGCTTCGACAGGTAACTAATCCACGTGCACCCCTAATATTAATACCATATGGCCCTTGAATCTTTCAAAATCTTCACTTGACCCCCAAATTATTTTAATATTTTTTATTAGGTTTTGATTTATTTTATTTATATAAATATTTTGTTTTCTCTACATGATATATAGATTAAATTGTATAATTAAGAACTTATTGTGTAACTAATTTAATCATATATCGACATATATTACATTTTTTCATAACATAAGGACCTATATTTTGATTTTTGCATACTACAGGGACCTATATCACAATTAACACCCAATTTTTTACCGAGGAGCTACCCCTTTGCCACCTAAACAAAATTACTGACTCCGCTAATATCAGTTATACAACATACTATTAAAAGGATAGAAAAAATTCCAAATATCAATAAAATCCTTTTCAAACAAATATTAGGGGTTAACTTCATAATATATCTACTTTCTAATATAAAACAAGCAAATATAATTTTTCATTCTACAATCTTTTCATAAATATATATTAATATGGTGTCTCTAAATTATTATTATCATTTATATATATATATATATATATATATATATATATATATATATATATATATTTTGATACTTTAATATTATTTACAACAATTGGTTATAACAAAAAACTTTTTATGATGTTCATATAATAAAGTTATAAAAATTCTGATAATTTTGGTCTCGGACCATGTGTCAATGGGGATTGTGTCATCCTTATCTCTCTATCTTGGATTTACTTATGTTCACTAGCATATATTTTAAACGGTTTGATATAGACCATATCGACCAATGTCACCATCTAATTTCTCCTAACTTCTATAGGCTATGCATATGAAATTTTTTGGACCATTTAAAGAAGAAGGTTGTTGGTCATGACATTTCAATAGAAGGCAACAAAACCAATTAAAAAGGTAATGTACACTATTATATCTATATTATAAAGTGACATGAAAATTTACTAAATTGAATATATAATTATTAATAAATGATGATCAAAAGTTGAAAAAATATATTATAATGGCATGATATACCTGAATTATCTTTTAGATTAATTACACCACATATTCATTTTTATACAAATTCGATATATTTTATTTGGTTCTCATAAAATTTATTGTTTTAATATCACCCATCTAATATTTTTATATACTGGAAAACTGAATATATAATATTTAGGTTATTAATTTTAATTTTTTCTTAACTTAATAAGATAATTTTTTTTACTCTGGTGTATGCAAATAATAATAATTAAACTTGTAGGCAAATTTAAGCTATATTATAACCCCACCCTTATTTGATTCACCATTCTACAAATAATACATGAAGCCATAACTTCCAAAATGAGTGTTACCTGTCAATCTATTATGTTTAAAAAAAAATTTAGTTACGTTGTTAAATCAGAATTAGGTTACCCAAGTCAATTATATATGTTAAGTTGATCGATCTTAAAATATTATACACAAAAATCTTTAGAGAATGTGTTTGTGACATTTATTGATGAATGAGTATGTACTGATTAGTTGTTATATATATATGTGCTGCCCCTTCTTTTTACCTTTAAAGCATCGGCCCTTGTATGTTGTTCTTAGGCCGCTTAATTAGTAGTAAGAGGTTAATTTCTCAACATATATGTATCTTATTTTCCTTTTAGGTAGTTTTTCATTTTATTAAACTATCAAATTTTTTGTACATAGTATTGTAAGTCAAGGCCCATAGAAACAAACTTTATGACCTCGCTCATCTGCTAACAAACTAGAAATTTGCCAATTAGCAGTAATCACTCTATTCAATCTAGTGTTTGGAGAAAGACCCACTCTTGATTACAATACAATTAACAGCAAATCTAATTTCATTTGCAAAATGTTCTTCTGATTTGCAGTTGCCTGCAAATATTCTTGCATTCCACTTAGACTAAAGCTCTGTTACGATCTTTCCTTAACCAAATGGAGCTGACCAAAACTATTCGAGGAAATGCAAATTAAGGACATGTATGGTATGGTATATCGGTGCTCTGGCAAGACTTTCCGGTACCCCTACTTACTTACGGTGTCAGAGTTCACTTATTTGCGGCCAGATCACCTTATAACAGGTACTTTTTTTAACCCCTCTTCAATAATGGTTCATAATTGTTCCAATTTTTATTTGTTTAGTGCTATGTTATACAAAGAAGATGAAAATGGTGAGAATCATATAGTTTTATGCTGGGTTATCCTCGAAAATGTTGAAAATATCGAGTTAGGATCTAACCAATCATACCCTTCAAGCATGGATTATGATACAAGTGTTGATGATTTAACAAACCCTATGTGCCATATCATATGGTACGCTAATATGAACACTCGTATAATCCCAGAATGTATCGTAAGCTATAAGCTTAACCCAACCCAGGTAATCTTTTAATTGTTTAATTTTTTAAATATTCTTTTTTAAATATTCTTTTTTAAATTTTTTTTCTATAATCTTCACACTAATCAAAAAATATAGGTATGGTAAAAGAAAATATGGAACGATTACTCGAGAGGTTAAGCAAAGTGCTTCCTTTGCATAAAGTAGAACAATTACAAACATTAAACCGTGTATGTGTATTTAAAGTGAGTAACACATATAATTTATCTTCTTTTTTTTAATTTAATTTTTATAATTTTTTTATAGAGTGGAAGTATTACGAGGCAAATTTTTGTGCAAAATTTGAGAGCTATAGCAGGAGATAATTTGCTTCGTGAGTTGAGTGAGGAAGTTTTTTCCTGTGGATGAAAAAGTGTAAGGGAAAAATTTAATTTGTTAAGAGTGTAAAGGATTTTAGAGGGTTTTTCAGAAATAGAGAATACTGAACTGAAGACTTTTTTATGTAAGATCGATAGTTGGTCTAGTGGTTACACTACCCTATCAAAATGTCCTGTGATCGAATCTTATTGAAATTGTGAGATATCTTACTAGTTTTATTATACCCCTTATTATGCACATAATGTGTGATTATGTACATTTTTTGGTTTGAGTATTATCTATCTATCTAGCGTTTAACTTGTGGATATATTTTTGTTTTATTACATTTGAGTTTGAAGATAAGCATAGCTTTATCTGGCATTTCTTGATGAGTGCTTGACAATATATTTTTGTTTTTTTGTATTTGAGTTTTAAGATAATAGGTATATATATATATATATATATATATATATATATATATATATATATATATATATATATATGTGTGTATATATATATATAGATATACGAGGCTTCATACTTTGTAGTTTTTTATATTATATTTCACCCCCACAAGGGGTTGGTATTGGGACGTGTGTCAGGACAATGTGAACATTAACCAAGAGATGTGTTAGACCAACAAAGTGAGTGTGAGTAATATACTTGTGAAAAAACATAAATGTCTCTTATTGCATATAGAAGAGGGTTGTTCTTTTTGTTCATAATTTTTTATATCATGTTAGAGAATCACTAATATAGAGAAAAAAAATGACGTTAAATAAAAGATACACAAGATTTACGTGATTCGTCAAATTGCCTACGTTCACGAAAGTTCACACCAATTCACTATAATATAGAAAACCATGATGATGAAATCTGAAGTCATGTACAATTTTTTTGCATGCTTAGTATTTGTTAAATTGGTTTATTTGATCTTTGACTAGTATTCCTCATTGAATACATACACTTAGAATTTGATAGAGTTTCCTATCACTAGTGTTCTACTAGACATTCTATTTAGAATTCTTAAAAAGTCAATTTTTAGATTGAACCAAAGGATCTGATTTACATTATATTTTCATTTCCGCATTTTTCTATTCATCTCCTTCTCCTCTAAGATATTATCTTGGCTTTCAATATGTATTAGAGTCTAACTCTAATATTGATTGTACTTAATCACACCTAAGTTGTTTATATTCACATGGCGTTGGGTTTACAGAAGAAGATTTTTCCTGAATAGTCTAAGCAACATAAAAACATAAGAATATAAAACGTCTTTATTAAATTTTAGAAACCTAAGCGACGCATATCACTCAAGCAGTCTTAGACAGTATTATGAGGTACATGCAATACTAGGCAACTACCATGGCCTTGAAAATTGGTTATGTGCTCCTAGCCAGCAATAGAACATTCATAAGTTGCTCGACCACCTTTTAGCACTGATGTCTTCTCTTTTGTTCTATTTATATGCCTTTAGGAGACATCAAATTTGGTGATTATTTGACTAATTCGATGACTTTTAGTGATAATTCGTTACATTTCATTTTCTCTCCTTAGATTCTAGTAATTTTTAATTATTAATCTTTTGCGCGTTAAATGGTTTGTTTTAGTATAAAGTTTGTAGATACTAGCAAGGAGAGGAATCAAGAATGGAAGTCTTAGATCGTGTAAAGAAGTCAAAGGCTAGAAGAAATATCCCGAAGAGGTGACAAATTTGAGCTGCAAATCTGGAAGGCTGATGGTAATCGCTGATTTTGAGCTACTTAAACGTGGATTCAGCCTCTGAGTTGCAAAGACGATTTGTGCCTTATCGAGTTACGAAGAATTAGCAAGTTAAATGAGTCAATTCGAAGTTAAATTGAGAAAGTTAAAGCCGTTTTAGTGGAGGGTGTACAGCAGTTACAGGATTTGGACTTGAAAAGTGGACTTGGGCCATTCAATATTTATTTAATTCATTTAAAATAGCCCAAGTCCGAATTATTTAGTATAAATAGGCTTTTTGACTTTATTTTTACACACAATTCATTTTACAAAAAGTCAGAGCGTCAGAGAAAAGAACAGAAGTTAGGAAGAAGGAAGAAGCCAAGAGCTGGAGAATTCAACCTCTCCAAATCAACAGCCAAATCCAACATCCTAATTAGGTCTTTTATTTTATTCTCTTTCTGTAAAACATGAAATCCCTTGTTTTTATTTCTTTCGTTTTAATTTCAATTATGAGCTAAATTTACTTTGTACTTGAGAATCGCAACATGGGTTGACCCATTCTTGAATAATTGGTGGTTTTCCGATTTGTGATTGAATAATTTAATTTGAGTTTTTATTTTACGTTGGCTTTTACTTTATACTTTATTTATTATATTTAGAGTCATGAACTAAGGATAAGTTTTAGTACCTAGGCTATTCTATATAGTGGCGTAGGGATCACCTTGACGGGGGGTTTAGGTATAGAACTAGGTATTTGCCGTTGGTATCCGCCAATGACCTTGACATGCTTGACTAGCCAATAGCCAAAGTGGTAAGTTTTAATCATCCAAAAGTGGTTTTAATCACCCTGACGGGGTTTAGAAGACCGTAGGAGAACTTTTAGATCCACCCTGATGGGGGCTAAGAGACTTTAGAATCCCGACCAGCGTAATAATATTAACTCGACCCTTAAAAGAAAACATTAATTAGGAAAGTTTGCGGTGAAACCCTAGCATGACTCAAGTACTACTTTTCTCTTGCGTCTACTTCATTTACTTGCATTATTTCCAGTCTAGTTTAATTAATTTAGTATTTAGATTACTTTTGCACTTTAGTTGTTAATCAAAAACCCAAACAAATATCATATCTTATACATTTCCGTTTTTGCAATTATTCCACTATTTGATAACATTAGAGTCAACCTATTCCGTCCCTGCGAACGAATTTGATTATCATATATTACTTGGTACAACTGTACACTTGTAGTTAGTGGTTCCTCTACTTTTATCCTATATTTTATAACACACAAGGACCCACCAAGTTTTTGGCGCCACTGTTGGGGATGGTAGTGTGTGACCCCGGTGTTTATCTTTTAGTGTTTTAATTGCATTTTTAAATTTATTTTCGGTTTTACGCTTTTGTTTTCTTTGTTCTTTCTCAGTTCTTACAGGTTTGGTGTATGTACTCAAACACTGAGAGGTTAGTTCGAGAAAGAAACAAAAGAGAAAAAGAAGCAAGAGAACAAGCAAAGAGAAAATGAGAAATGGAGGATTTGAATCTTCATCACGATGAGGAACCTTGCATTCAGTTGGATGCAAATGGCTAACCACTAGTACCACCAATCATTCCTAATCCCCCAATCATTCCTAATCCAGTTTTTAACAATCAACAAAATTATCCACCTTTGCAACAAGCTCAACCCCCTATGTATTATTATCCATGTTCGTACATGGTCCAGAGCAAGCTCCCTATCGCACTCCTGCTCTCGGTATTGGTCCTGCAAATATCAATGTTGCACGGTATAGACCCGGTCCTGGTATGCTATCCTAATTTCAAAATTTTGGAAACTTTCGTGGAGTACCTGGAGAAGATCCTATTCGTGTAGTTCAGAAGTTTATGCAAATCTGCGATTCGTATATAACTCAAAGAGTGTCCAAAGAGAAAATGTATTTCGCTAATTTCAGATTTTTCATGATAGACGCAACTAGTGAGTGGCACGATTCACAAGAAACTGGAACAATAAATACTTGGGATGAGCTACAAACATTATTTTTTGATCGTTATTATCCGACGAACATGAGACTAGACGCACAGGTCGATTTGACATCATTTGTCCAAGAACAAGAAGAGACTCTAGGAAGATGTTGGACAAGATTTCACTCATGTTTGAGAAGAGTTCCTAACCATGGCCGCACAGGGCAACAACAGTTGAAGATCTTTTATAAAGGCCTATATGGAGGGTCAAGAAAAGACCTCGATTTATTATGTGGTGGTGGATTCTTACAGGTTGCTCCAGTACATGCTAAGATTATTTTAAACAAAACGGTTATGAATGAGCAAGGTTGGAGTACAGTGAGAACACCTATCCGAGGTAGGAAAGAAAGTAATATGGGTATTGACGAGAAATTCTCCTCTTTGGAGGATACGTTGAAGAGTACATTGGAACAACAAATGAAACAACTCGCTTTAGCTGTTAAAGAGGGTTTTTCAGGTAAGAAGGCAGGTTTTAATGTTACTCAAGAGGTGTATGGGTGTTCGAATTGTGGTATTCTAGACCATGATAGGGAGCATTGTGAAAATACACCTGAAGCTGTAACGTTTGTTTCTAATAGAGGGAGTTACAATTCAATGGTCAAGGATACCAACCCAACAGAAACCATCCTGGTTTCCAATATTCGAATCCTAATGGGGTAGCTAATCCTACTTATGCTTATCAGCCGCGTCCCCAAGGTAATAATTATCAACCTAGACCACAGAATAGTTATCAAGGAGAACAAAATTACGGAAATCATGCTTAGAGACAGCCTCCTCAAATTATAATGACACTATGAATCAAAAAGCCATACCTGCTCAACCTCAAGAAGGTACAGATGATCTTCGTCAAAATGTAGAAATATTAATGGCACTTCAGGCACAATCTATTAAGAGTCAACAAGCTAATGAAGCTGCAATTAAGTTACTGGGGAATCATATTACTCAGATGTCAAAACAGATAAATCAGCGCCCACAAGGGCAACTCCCTAATGATACTGAAGTTCCAAGACAAACAGAAGATTGTAATGCTATAGCATTACGAAGTGGTAAGAAGCTCCCTCCACCTCCTTTTCCTGTGATGGAAGAGAAAGAAGTGACCAATAAAGAAAAACTGGTAAAGGATGTGGAAGAGAAAGAAGATGAAGCTGAAGTGGTAGAAGTGGAGAAGATTCCAGAAATTCCGAAAAAGAAAGATGTTATGGGAACCCGTCCTCTTCCACTTTTTCCCTCTAGAGTTCAGAAAAAATGAGATATGGCTGAGTATCAAAGATTTTTGAATAGGGTGAGAGGTCTCAACATTAACATTCCCTTGTTAGAAGCTATTAAAGATATACCGAAGTATGTGAAGTTCTTGAAGAGAGCCATCACCAACAAGAGACCATATTGCGACAATGAGATGATAGGGTTGCCAGAAGAGTGTAGCGCCATCTGTCAAAGTAATTTGCCACCTAAATTTTTTGATCCTGGTAGTTTTACTATTCCGATTTCGATTGGTAATTAATGGCAAGGAAAAGCATTGTGCGATTTGGGTTCGAGTATTAATCTCATGGCCAAATCGATTTTTTATAAGTTAAAGATGAGAAATGTAAGACCTACCTCTATGGTCCTAGAAATGGCTGATAGATCCCTCGTGCATCTTGAGGGACGAATCGAAGATGTCCTCGTCAAGGCAGGTACTTTAGTTTTCCCCGTTGATTTTGTTATTCTTGAATACGACGCGCATAGAAATGTCCTAATCATCTTGGGACGACCATTCCTAGCCACGAGACGTACTTTAATTGATGTAGAAAATGGAGAATTGACCATAAGAATCCAAGACAAGGAGGTAAAGTTCAATGTGTTCAGAGTTATGAAGTTTCCAGACGTTCCAGGAGATTGTTTCTGAATGGATATAGCAGAACATGCCACGCAAGAGGTATTTGATTATTTTAACCATGATGATATCTTGCAGGCTACTTTTTCACTTGACTTACCTGCGATGATGGAAGAGCTTGTCAAAACAGTGGCAGCTCTTAATTATGAGAATCTGAAATATTATGAGAATCTGAAATATAGGCGTCCTGCCTATGACTCTGTGAGAGACTAATGTCTCCCTATTTGTTCTAAATATTAGCCCTTTGGAGACATCCTTTTAGGTGAACATTTGACTTATTTGATAGACGTTTATGCTTATTTCGTCATATTACACTTTCTCCCATTGGAAATAGACTATTTGCATTTTTAGAGCTTTTGTGCGTTAATTTGGTTATTTTTAGTGCAAAGTTAGTAGGTTCTTGAATTTCATGAAAAACAACTACAAGGAGGAGAAATGAGAGTTAAAGTCTTAGGGTATTTTAGTGTGTTATATTCTATTCGAGTTTCTGATTTTAGAGTGTACTTTCTTATTTCTAGTCTTGAATTATTGATTTATTAATTTTTAAAACATATGCGGTTTACTTATTTATTTATTGTGAAGCTTTAAAAGATATATGGTAATTAATTAGAGACCAAGTCAAGTCTAATAAGTAAAGGAAATAGATATACATGAAAATAAGAAGATTAAGGAAGGATATATGCAAAGAAGGAAAAGATAAAGCTGCCAAATAAATCTGAAATTCCAGCCACGTTCTAAAGACGAGCTCATAACTTAATATTGGCTGGGAATTTGGGAGAATGGTCTGCACCAATGGAAAGAGCTTTCCGAGGCAAGCGGTTTCGACTATTGGAACGCGTCAAACGGATAAGTAAATGGGAACTCAAGGACTTGTAATAAACATTTTCCCGTTTCCTTTTTTTGGACATATTTGGCTAATGTCCCTGACAAACTCATCAAATGCCCATACTTGAGAAGCCTTGAATCAGTGATGTCGAGTACTATTGTCCTCTATACTCTATCCTAGCGATTTTTTCAAGAAGATCTTCCAGTCGGTTCATCCGACGTGGTAGATGTCGGTAGGATATAGGGCCCGCTTGTTCAACCGGTGAATTTTCCAGATGATCGGTTGTATTGTCCATCTTATATTAATTCAAGGTTATCTGAGTATATCACCTTCGTACATTCCAGGAAATCTTTGCACTATTCTGTTGCTTCCAAAACCACGAGTGCTTCGCCTTCTAAAATAGTATCGCATCTGTTGTAATCTTTGTTTCCTTTGATCCTCCTGTCCTATGATGTACTTGCAATATGCCAATTTCGGTGGGTTACTATTTATTGCTAAAAGAGGCGTGACGTTTGAATGGGATTGCTTCCGTATCAGGGATTTGTGGTATGTGGGGTTCTCGTGTCAGTCTCGCTACCTGATCTGACTTCTGTGGTGTTGCCCAAAGTGGGTCGTGAAGTTCCCCATTAGATGTTGGGTCGCCTTATCACGTGGTCCACGTACATGTTAGTTTCTTCGTGAAACACTTCCATTTTTTTCTTCCAGATGTTCCATATGATAATAAATAAATAGATTATGATTTTATTTCTCTCCCATCCGCCTGCCGTAAATGAAGTGATGATGTCCACGATGCAATCTCCTATGTCTCTTGTATCTTTTTGTTAGATTCATATCTGTAACGTTGATGCTACCCAAATCGCTTTGGTTGTTGTACAATGTAAGATTAAGTGTTCCACTGTTTCTTTCTCTGTATGGCACCATGTCCAACTTGGTAAATCTGCACATCTTTGTTTTTCCAGGTTCTAAGCAGTTGGAATCGCATTATTGCATGCCTTTCAAATAATATTCTTATTTTTTGGGTAGCCGCATTCTAGACCGTGCTCCAAAGTGTGGGTTTGATATTTGATGTAGCATTTATTTCTTGCATTTCATTTGGTGTTTCGTCTTCTGTTAGCACCTTGTATCATGTTTTTGTAGTGTACTTGCCATTATCATGTGTGGCCATATGTATTTGTCTTCATGCTCTGTATTTAATATTTGTATCCTAATTATTTTTGGTATCAAGGGTTGCAGAAACACATTATCCAGTGTTTCTGTGTTCATCGCTTCCTATTTTTCAATTTTTTTACCGTTTTTCAGTTTGAAATTATGTGGTTTTCCTAGCTTCCATGTTGTGTTTATCCATTTGTCGTTCCAAATGTTAATTGTTTGTCCGTTTCGAATCTGGAATAAGCCATGTTTTTTGATGAAATCGTGCCCTTCCAATATGCTGGCCCAACTCCATGTCCTACTCTGTCGAAGTTTAGCTGACACTTTTTGGGAAGTATATGCCTTTGAGTAGTCTTTCTGCCAGTGTATTCGGGTTACAAATGATTCTCTAGGCCTGCACCGCTAGAAGTGTTGTATTCATTCTCTTAAGATCCCTGAAGCCTGACCCTCCTTGTGGCTTTCCAATCGTCAATTTCTCCCACACTACCCAGTGGATTCTATTTTTCTCTCTAGAGCTCCAATAGAAGTTCGTGATAGCTGAAACTAATTTCTTGCAAAAATAGATTGGATACGAGAAAATAGACATAGTATAAACTAGAATCGCTTGTAGTACTGCTTTATTAAAGACTTCTTTAACTCTGTCCGATAATAGTTTGGATTTCCACCCTTTCGTATTTGATAAAACTTTATTTTCTATCCATTCTAATGACTCAACCTTAGATCTTGCCCAAATCTTTCGTTTCTGCCACTTGTATTTCGTTCGTGACTTGGTCCCTAATTTCTTGTGGTATTTCTTTACTAAAAAAGATGCCCTATTTTCAAAAATTAATTTGTTGTGCCGACCTGTCACAATATTCAGTCAAGAATTGTTTAAAGGCTGTAAGATCTATATTGTCAATTGTAAGAAAGAAAAGTGATTCATCGGCGAAAAGTAGGTGTGAAATTTCCGTACAATTCCTTGTAAATTGTATGCCTTTAATTGTTCATTGTTGTACGTTATACTCAATTAAACTAATAAGAGCTTCCGTCATTAGAGTAAAAAACGGTGACAAAGGGTCTCCTTGACGTAGTCCTCTCCCCGACTGAAACTTGTCTAACCTTTCTCCATTAAAATTGATCTGGAAAGACACTGTGGTAATGAAATTCCTAATTCAACACATAATACCTGTCGTTAAATCAAAATTTGTGTAAAAGAAGTAATATGAAATCCCAATGCACCTGGTCATAGGCCTTGGCCATGTCGATTTTTATCACAACCATGAGTTTGGGATTCTTCCGTTTCCAGTTCATGTAAAACGATAGTTCTTGCGCTATTAGAATGTTATCTTGTATTGCCTTTCCCTTAATAAAGGCTACCGGTGTTGGGGATACTACTTTATCCATAATGTGTTGTAGTAGATTTAATAGAATTTTAGCGATTAATTTGTATCTGAAGTTTACACATGAGATAGGTCTGTAGTCGCCAAGTATCTCCTTAATTTCTCCTTTTGGAAGTAAAGTAATAATTGTATCCTTTAGGGTTTCTAGTGAAATATTATTGTTGAAAAAATTCTGTATCATTAGAAACACGTCCTGTTTGATGACATTCCTATATTCATGATAAAATATATCGTTCAATCCATCTGGGCCA
Source organism: Nemophila menziesii (assembly GCA_029959085.1). NCBI lineage: Eukaryota > Viridiplantae > Streptophyta > Magnoliopsida > Boraginales > Hydrophyllaceae > Nemophila > Nemophila menziesii. The sequence continues at coordinate 92,348,274 of JARWIR010000002.1, forward strand.
GGTGCCTTGATCGGAGATGGGTTGTGTAGTTCCATCTCAAGCTCCTCCGTTGTTGGTTCTTTTGTTAACTCAGTATTCATTTCCGCTGTAATTTTTTGTTGTACATATCTCATTGCATTGCTCATTTGATCAATAGTCGCATCATTTCCTTCAAATACTTTATTATAATATTCTGGAAACCTCGTTTTCACTTCGTTTATGTCTTCGTTCATTTACCCTGGATCGTTCTTTATTTTCCTAATTTTGTTAAACGTTCGTCTATGTATTGTGGCCATGTGAAAAAAAATTGTGTTTTTATCACCACGTGTAAGCCATTGTTGTCATGTTATCCTCCCAGTATTTCTCTTCGCGTTTGTATTCGAATTTAAATTCATGTTTCAGTAGTTCCTCCTCTCGTTGCAAATCCTCTGTAGGTTCCGAGTTCGTTATTTTGGTTAACCGGTTTTGTATTCTCGTGATTTTGAAAGTAATTTCACTCCATCTTCGTAAAGCATGTATTGTGTTGTCCTTCTTCTCCAAGTAATTTGGTAGAGATTGTTGATGCCCCACCTCTTTCCAACTTTGTTGGACCGTATTCCTACACCTTTCGTTGTCTAGCTAGAAAGATTCAAATTTCGAGGGTTTTTTCCATGCCTTACATTAGAATCGTGTTGGAGAATCATGGGTGAATGATCTGATCCGATCGCCAGTGGGACAAAGACTTGTTCTTTTGGGTGTTTGGTAATCCATTCATATGATGCCACGACTCGGTCAATTTTACTTTTTACTACTCTATTCTCGCTTCGTCGGTTCGTCCATGTATAATTGCGTCCATACGAAGTTATTTTTGCCAAGCAAATGTTAGTTGTTAAATTCTTGAAATCTGTAATATGTTGTTTTTTTGGAGGCGTCAAGATGCACTTTTCGTCTATATTGAGTATGTCATTGAAATCTCCCAGTAAAATCCATGGTTTGTTGTTTGTATCATTCCAACTGGTAATTTGTCGCCAAGTCTATTGACAATCCTCATAGTTGTTTGGATCGTGAATACAAAATATATAGTAGGGGAATAAAGGTTTCTTAATATATAAAATAACATAGTGCCTATTACAAAAATAAACTTCAACATGCAAGTGCGTATGCCACGAAATCAAGAAACCTTTTGAGTGATCATATGTACTGGTTGGGTAAAAAAATAAAGGAGTTATCATACCTAAACTTCCTGAGAGTCTCCCTATCATCCACTTGACGTAACATGGTTTCACAAAAACAAACTACTCCGGGCTTAAACCTAGCCAATAACAATTTGACTAGAGCGTCTGTCAAGGGAGCCCGTATCCCTTGATAAATCCAAAAAACGATATTCATTTAAACTTAGCGGTCAAAGAATGACCGCTTCCACTTTGGATGCCTGGGGACCCATTTCTTTCCTTTTTGTCTCTTACTCTGAATCACCTTGCCACTTTCCTCCTCCTCCGTTTGTGAACCATGTTCCTCCTCGTCGTTACTAGTATCCCATTTGTTCTCTTTCTGCTCGTGTTCGAATTCTGAATCATCTTGCAAAATGTTAGTTATCTCATTTCCCTTGCTTGTTTCATAGCCCGATAAATTGTAAACCCTTCAAGCTCTCAGTTTCTTTGTCACTATCCCCATGGCTTTCCACCTTATTCTGTTTTCCCGTTTCTTCGCTATCCATACGAATTCTATTGTGACTATGCTCTCCCGTTTTCCTAGAACCACTCGTGTTCCAACCTTCCCCCGCCGTCACTCTCCTATTTCCGCTGGTATAACCTCCGCCTACTTGCTCATAGAAAACGCGTCTCCTTTTCCTAGCCATCACTTTTTGTTTCCTATTGGTTGTTGTTCTACATTTTGTAGATCCACCTCGGAACCTCCCTCTTCCTATAAGACGGTCATGTGTTTCCATGTTATCGTGTGTGTTTTTAGTATTTCTACAGTGGAAAAAAATGTGGTGCATCCTTGTATATGTTCGTATTATGTGATTTAATGTGATTGTAGCATTGTCTGAGAGTATTGAGTGTATTTTTGGTGTGATAAATGCAGATGTATGTCGTGAGGGTGAGAAAGGAGAAAGAAAATTGGTAAGAGCTAGAGGAGACTTACGCGAATTATTGTGAAATCCTTTGGGTGAATTTATACTGTCTTCGTATCTTTCTTGTTGTTTCCCTTTGCATGCTTGCTACATTACTCATCAGCCAGTTCAACTCTCACCATTTGATCTTCTTTTCTTGTTTTCTTACACGCATGGATAAAGTCAGATAAGTATCGGAAAAAGCTGCATCACAATTAATTTTTAATTTATTTGGTGGAGGTTTTTTCAAAGATAAGTGGAAAAAACCTCCACCAAATAAATTTAAAATTAATTGTGATGCAGCTTTTTCCGATAAGGGAGCTGCAATAGCATGTTTAGTTAGAAACTCTAATGGAGAATTTGTAGCAGGTAATAGTTGGAAGATTGCGGCAGATTCGGTGTTAGAGGCAGAGGCCACAGGGATCTTGAAAGCTACTGAGATTGCTTCAAATTATCCTTTTGGAAGCGTGATAATAGAGAATGACTCAGCCACTATTATGAAGTCTCTTTCGTCAGGGTTACCGGTGTTGAGTCATTCAATTAAAAACTTAGTTTGTAATATTTATTATTTTGCTGAACTATCATCTCCTTCTTTTTCTTTTGTAACTAGAAGTAGAAATGGGTCAGCTGACTGGATTGCTAAACAGGAGCTTCTTAGCACTTTGTTGGGTAATTGGGGTGCTTATATCCCTCCCCAGTTAGCTAATTTGATTTGTAATGAAGCCGAGTCCTCCGGGATGGGCTAAACCTTGTAACCTTTTTCTACTATCTATAAATTTTATTTTATTTTTGGGTCGGGTAAACGGTTGTATTAAAATATCAAAACTGTACACTATACATGGGTGTTACCTACCTAGGCTCGAAAGCTTAAGGTAGCAACAAGGAATATAAAAACAACTACCTCATACTATACTAATACAAGCTAGCCTTCCACTCACATCCAAAAAAGAATGCCGAGGGAACAAGGAAAATAAGATTGAATAAACACACCATTTAATTTCCTTGGTTACTATTTCTCTAGTCTTGGAAGCACCTCTCATGGCTAGGTGATTTCTCGCCGACCAAATACAATACACGGTAGCTCCAAAACCCACTTTCCAAGCCTTTCTTCTCCAATTCTCTCTAGCTTTTAATTTTTTAAGTCATTTCAAAGCGCTTAGCATAGTGTTCATTTCCTTGTCTAGTCCAAGCCACATTTTTATATCATCCCATATAGCCTTAGCAAAAGAGCATTCAAAAAATAAATGCCTATTCGATTCAAAATCTTCCTTACACAAATCACAAAGTGGATCAAGTTCCATGTAAGTCATCCTATTCTTAGTTTTAAGTCTTTCTTTTAATGCCATCCATACTATGATTGCATGTTTCGGAAATACACTCGGATCCCACACAATATTTGCCCAAGGTTTAATAAAAGCTTTACGACGAAATAAATCATAAGGGAATTTATATACATCATAAAACTCTATTCTATTTACCTCATATGTTGATCGGGGCGCCTTAACGGAAGCAAACCATAAAGCTAATATTTCTTTTCTTCCTTCTTCACCTAGGGACCCACGTATAATTTCTTTTAACTCCCAAATATTTTTCAAAAATGAGAAATTACTTTTTTTAGGAATCCATTCCCAAAAACCACTACTATCTATAAATTATTATGCATTTGAAAAAAATAAATAAAAAAAGGCATACTTGGCTCGTAAACCTGACCCTGCATGTGGGCCAAGTGTCCTTAACTCTTGGCTTCCAATTCTTAGCCATTAGTAAAGTAAAAATTTCCCCACTAGTCATTTTTCCCTCGATTAGAATACTTGATAAGTCCAATTTACTTTTCTTTTTATTTTTCCTTCCATCCACAGTCTTAGTGTTGTACTGTAGCTCCTTCATGTGGGAATGTGTGTTATTCTTATTGTCCTATTCATGTGTACCATACTCCGTTCCTTTCCCTTAGTGTAACCCCACCTTTGTTTCTTTGGTTGAGAAGACCCGAAACTAACAAAAACTCATCACCTCTAAGATCTATGTTGTTTTTGTATTTTTCTCCTTCCATCTTATACTCTCCTCTGTTCTTAACCCGCTCTACGTATACTGTGTACTAAGGATGCTGCATGTTGAGCTTTATTTTCTTGCTTTTTTATGGTTTTCCCTAAGTCGCTTCTTTGAATATTCGTAAAGTCCTCTGCCGTCACCGGAACGTTTGTGATGCTTATTCGTATCTCTAATATCCAGAATCGCTTGATTGTTGTAGCCGCTCCTTGTAATAGATGATTTGCTTTGTCCAGTAATGTTCTTTCCTGTTGTCGGGTCTTGTAAGTAGGAGTATAAAGCCCATCCATCTGACGAGGAGTGCATGACTGCCAACCCTTCAAACAGATACCTTAAAAATTGGGCTAATATCCAAAACTAACCTAGAAGACTGGGAAATAGCAAGAGAAAGATCTGCGTCAACAGCCGAGACCTCAACAAGGTCTGCCAGATTAATAAACGTTTCTATGTGGTTGTGATTCAGTGTTGTTGTAGACCTAATTGATGACTAAAATTGATTATATTGTTTAAATGCTTCTGATTGTCGCCTCCTTTGCCCTTCTCTCTCTATATCGTGCCGATTTACCTTTCTAACCGCCTGAGAGAGAATTATATATTTTCCCTTTTCCATTTTCGCAATATCTTTGGGTCTTTGGGTTATCAAGAGGGTGATGATACACCGTTAAGTTTTTGGAATTCAATTCTGTGATGATCCGTAAATCCATATTTAAATCAAGTAAGAACAATTTTCTCATTATTGAATTACTTCAAGGTTACACGTTCGACTTAAGAAATATATCTGCCATTCGCAAATGGTCTAACTACCTTGAAGTTGACTCTGGAGTGTAGACCTTAACATCCTACATAGTCTCTTCATCTAGATAATCCACTTCCCCAAGTCCACTTACTTTGATGATTTAATCTTAGTTGAAGAAATCATTTTTAGAAATTAGTTATACTCGATTTTTATTAGAATTATTGTGTTTTTTTATTTCTAGTATTGATTTGATGATTTAGTATTTTTAAAGCATATTTGGTTTAATTGTGAAAATTTAAAGATATATGGTAATTAATTAGATGTCAAATCAATTCCAAAAGATAAAGGAATGAAGATAATGATGGAAATTGGAGATAAACGAAGAAAAAGATAAAATAAGAAAATAAATGTTGTCAAGTAAATTTGAATTTCAACAGCTACATCCACAAAAGTGATCATAACTCAAGATTGACTGGGAATTTGGAATAATGGTATGAATCAAAAGCTTGTAAGACTGTTTGCCTTGAGATTGAAGAGAATAAGGAAGTACCACATGATGCCGAAAGTACCGTGGAAGATCCTAGTACCAAAGAAGAACCAACAAAGTCTAACCTCGTGGACTCTAACTGTTCTGAAGATGATGAGGAAAAAGATTAAGAAAAATTCGAATTTATATAGCTTCTGAGAGATATACAAGAAGAGATTAGATCGGTTATGGAGTTACAAGCTGAGAGAGCTAAAAAGAAAGAGGAAGAAGCCTCAAAAGAGAAAGTAGAAGTTGCACCTCCGGTGCAAGAAAAGAAAGAAGAAAAGAAGGTGGAATCGCCACCAGTTGTTCAAACAGTGTCATCAACCATTCCTGATACAAATCCGAAAGGTGACATTGAACTCAAGACATTTGTAGAGGCGTACACTCCTGAGAATATCAACGCCCAAATGCTTGAGATTGCGAAGAAAGGGCTTACACCGCAACAAGTTTTTACGCAAGTTATTTCAGAAAAAGAAGCGAGAGTAGAAGCCAAGAAAGAGACAGTGAGAGTCTCAAAAAGAGTAGAGAATGAGTTACCATTGAAGCTCAAAGATCCTGGAAGCTTTAACCTTCATATACAAATAAATGGTACCACAACAAGAAAATCCTTTTTTGCCGACTTCGTTTTGACCTTTAGACGACCCTTTTAAAGCGTTGGCTTATCTTTGCCTGCACTTTATCCCATAGTGGCCTATACTCGTGTTGCCAATGTTATCACTACATTTCGATAGGATAGTCGGCTATTGAGACCCCATTTCCCAGCTGCCATCCAAAAAGAGTCGGCTATTGCGACCACTTTTCCCAGCTCCCCTTCAAAAGAGTCGGCTATTGAGACTTCCTTTCCCAGCTCCCCTTCAAAAGAGTCGGCTATTGCGACCTCTTTTCCCAGCTCCCCTTCAAAAGAGTCGGCTATTGAGACTTCCTTTCCCAGCTCCCCTTCAAAAGAGTCGGCTATTGAGACTTCCTTTCCCAGCTCCCCTCCAAAAGAGTCGGCTATTGAGACTTCCTTTCCCAGCTTCCCTCCAAAAGAGTCGGTTTAGAGTCGGCTATTTGCAATAGATTTGCTTGCACCAGGTAGCATCAAAGCATCCTACAAAAGAATACATTAACAAAAAGGTAAATATCTAGATAATTGCACTATAGGTCCCTGTGGAGGGGGGATAATGCAATAATATATTTTTCTATAGGCTCAAAAGTTTTATTTTTCAAAATATTAAAAGAAGATAAATTTCGACACTATTATCACAATCTCTTCCTATAATTAACGAAGAAAACATTAGAAACACAAATACACACATTCAAACACGATCAGCTGAATCTTGGATTATAAAAGCCTAAACAAAACAAATTTGAGGTGAAAAAAAGATATTTAATAATAATTTGAGGGACCTAGGGTTGAAAAGGTAAGTACCTTCCATATGTAAAAAACAACTTGACCCTCTAAATAGTCCGCGTGATTCCGATTTGAAACACTAACCTAGGATTAAGTGTGTTAAGTTAAAAAAAAAGAAATAATTTTTAATTAAAATATAATTACCTCAACTAAAAATGAACCATAAACCTCCTTTTTAAACTCATGTTGATGCTCTGTGCTTTCCATTTCTTGTAATCTAATAAATTAAATACACAAATTAATTAGTCTAAATACAAAAAATGAATAAAAAAATCACTAACCTGTTCATACATTGTCGCACCATATTATTATTCTGTTACTTTTTTTGACTTTCACGACCTTATTTCTCGTGTATTTCCTTCCAGCTCACAAATTTACGCATTTAATGCTTCCTATAGTAAAAGAAAAGGTTAAAAAATTGTAAAATAATTGTAGTAACTCAGAAATATTTAGTTTTTAGGAAAAACAAAGAAACCCAAGATGAAAAATATACAAAAAGATTCTTAGAAGATAATACAATTAAATAAAATGAAAGAATTTTGAGTGTTAAGCATCTTCGTGACTTTGATAAAAAGATAATTTAATCTTATTCTTTTCGAGACAAATCTTTCGTACCTTATTTTCAATAAGATCCTCCAATCCATTTCTATTCCATATAAAATCTTGGATCAACCTGTAATGTAAATTAAATCTGAAATCAGAAGTGGAGCAATAAAAGGTGCTTCTTTTGAGTTAATTGCATTATAAGCCCCTATATCATGCAAAATTTCACTATACATCCTTACACCGTGCACATACTGCACCAAGTTTCTATAGTTCGAGGACCATTTAAGAAAATTTAAAAGCACAAGGACTTAATGGATAACTAGCCTATAGTTCAGGGACCATTTGGGTATTTCCCCTAGTCTCAACACAAAAATTGTTCACGTACCATTGCTTCTCAGCCGTCTGTACCTTCATTTTTAGACAACCCTTTTAGACCTCCTTCTCGAACGTGAAAGTTCAAAATTTTGAAAAGCATATATAACGACAAGGGCAAAAAAGGAATAACAGGGATTTCCAATGAAACTGATGAAAAATTAAAACTAAAATTAATATGAAAACTGTAAACTTGATGCATTGCTTTTAAAATCTCCCACTGCAAGTCTAATAACCTGATGCATTGATTTTACAATCTCTCCATCTGTGTATAATTTAGAAGTAGCGGAGGTAGATAAGCTATAATCACAAAGCTCCATTTGGATGTATAAATGATCACTTCCAGAACAAGAGGAATAGTATCTCAGAATATTATCATGTGCTCCTGCAATTATAACATAGTATTTAACTTCAGTAACTAAGTAAGAAAGCTTTGACACAAAAATAGAGAATCATATTAACCTAAAGCAGCCATAGCTTGAACTTCCATCAAAGCCTTTCTCCTGCAAAAGTCGAAACATATGTTAAATTATCATGTTTTTACTGTTGAAAGTTTGTTTGAGCTCAAATTATCACCGTAACCAACAACCTCGGAGAATCTAATAAAGATCAGTACAAAAGGAAGCTTTTTTACTGTTTCAGACTGGAAAAAGGAAAAAAAATCAATATTAGTTATCAAAAGGTTTAAAATTTTTATAAAATAACGATTATGTATTACCTGAACAAGACTATATGGATGCAAAGCAACCTTTGAGACACTACTCTCCACCTTAACACAATCGACAGCTATAAGCTTGAGAAGTGGATCTCCACCACAGACCTGATATAAAACGTCATATAAATCAAGTGTAATATCAAACAAGTTTAGGAAATTTGAGACCAAACCTTAGTATTATCTTTCAAATATGTTTTCCCTCTGATCATGAAAATCGACTTATCTTGAGATGTCCAGCAATTATTGTCGAATTCACCAAGTTGAAGCTACAAAAAATGTAATTAAACTATTTACCCTAAGAAATATGCGTAGTAGACATCTAAAATTTGCACTTCAAGATTTGAGATATAGCTTAAGAGTCATCAATAATATGAGGATAAAATAACAAGAACTATTTTTTAAAGCGTATTAAAACAACCTGGCTTTTCAAAAAAGGCTGAAGCATGACAACAAATTGCGAGGGCTCTGAAGCTGGTGCACATAATGTGGGGTCCACTACACAGAAGGCATACAAAATAAGGGTTAATGACTGTAACAAGAAGTTGATGACCTGGCATTCTTCTAACCCAACAATTTGTTCTGTTCACTTAGCTACATCCAAAGGAACTAAACTTCCATCTCCAAAAACATGGCTTTGGAGAGTCTTCAAAACATTGTTGGAGATATACTCTCTCCAATGATCCATTTGATAAAGTCAAAAAGAATGATTTTTTACATTTCCCACATCGGTGGGATATAAGTGCTCAAGACCATTTTTATACTTAGTGATTTTAACTAAGTTCAAATAGCCAATAATCATGTACATGGCAAAGCAATGATCTAGCCCACACGCGCGCACCACCACCACCACCCACCCGCCCGACCCGGCCCGGCACCGGCACCGGCGACGGCGACGGCGTAAGGCGTGGGTCGTGGGTCGTGGGTCGTGGGGAGTTTGGGGAGTCAAAAATGAAAAATGAATTGGATTTTGTACCAGCTCTTATAGTAGTGGTTGACTACTCCAACTCAAACGTAGAGACAAACTTCCACTAATCTCGCACGCGTTAAAGGGAAAGAATATCAGCAGCTGTTACTTAGTCAAGTCAAACACGTGGGCAATCAAAAGGTCAACATAGCTGTTACAGAATATTCTAAACGTGAGGGTTACAAAGCTGTCAAAACGTCAACTCAATCAAATCATATCCGGGAGAGAATCATGGGATTTAATAGGGGCGTTTGTGGAGGCTTGTGTATTCCACTCCTCACCCCTATATATAGAGCTCCCATTCCATTCTCTAGAGCTACGAAAATAACACAACAGAAAAACACTCTGCCTCACCACCTACTCTCTACAATTTTTCCTACTACGTTGTAGTTCTGTTAGAGATACCGGTCACACCGGAATATCTTTTTAACAACGGTGACTCTGTTTTGTTTTTCTATTTCCGTGTAAGTTTGTTATTTCCGTGTAATTTAAATTCGGTTTTCTTGTAATCGCATTTCTTTCCGTGTAATTGTTATTCGATTGTTGTAATCGTTTTTTCCCGGATTATTGTAATAGTTAGTCTATTTCAAAACCTTTTTCTTTTCATTTTTTTTTTGTTTTCCGGAAACCATTTTTCTCTTGTACAACTGGTGGTTATTAATATAACAATTTAAAAAGATATTCATTTTCTTTTCCACCGGTTATTTTAGAAAATGGCTCTTCCTGTTTCGGCTGTTGGTTCCTCTTTGAACACAAAGCCTCTTCTCGACGCAAACAAGTTGGAACCCCTTAATGGTTCTAACTATAAGCGTTGGGCGCAAAAATTAATGATATGCCTTGAACAGTATGAACTCGACTTTGTTATAGTCGAGGCTCCTCCACTTTTGGAAATTGGAGCTCATACTGAACAAGAGCTAGCAAGGCATGCTGCCCTCGAATCTAGGTTCAAAAGAGCTAACACCATGGCTCGGGGTTGGATGTTGAACAACGTTACTAATCCCATTTTTGACCTCCTTGCCAAAGAGAAATCGGCAAAGGTCATATGGGAAAATCTCGAGAAGAAGTATGGGGCTGATGATTCGGGTAAGAAAAAATACGTGACTGGGAATTGGTATAACTTTAGACTTACGGATCAGAAACCCATGACTGAACAACTTCACGTGTACGAGAACCTATGCGCGGAGGTAATCGCCGAAGGCATGAAGATGTGTGAAATTCTTCAAGCCAACATTTTGCTTGAGAAATTTCCCCCATCTTGGAGTGAATACCGCAACCACCTCAAGCACAAAAAGAAAGAAATGACCCTCCAAGAGCTCATCAGCCACATCCAAGTCGAAGAAGCGAATCGTCTAAAGGATAAGTCAATCTCTTTCCCTTCTCATTCCTCCAAAGCTAATCTAGTCGAAGGTTCTGGCCAAGGTAACAAAGATAGGTTCAAAGGGAAGGGAAAGCAGCAAGGGTCCAACAAATCTAAGTCTGGGGGAAATAAGAATCGCGGCAACACCAACAAACAAGGTGGAGGGTTCAAGATCTCTGGTAAGATTCAAAAACCTAAAGGGGCCTGTTACTGTTGTGGCAAAGAAGGGCACAAAGCTTTTGAATGTCCCCAGAGAGCTGGCCAGGGTCCCAAAGCTGCCGCGAATCTGACTGAGACCGAAGAAATCATCGCTGCGGTAATGGTTGAGGTAAACTTGGTAGAGAATAAGAGCGAGTGGATCCTTGACACTGGAGCTTCTCGTCATTTCTGCGCAAACAAATCCTTGTTCAAGAAATTCGAAAAGGCAACTGATGGTGAGTGTGTGTACTTGGGTGAATCTTCCACCGCTACTGTTCTTGGTAAGGGTCAAGTTCCCCTCAAACTCACATCTGGTAAGACTCTTGAACTAAATGATGTTCTCTTCGTCCCCTCTCTCCGTAGGAACTTAGTTTCCGGGGCTCTCCTTAATAAAGTTAGTCTCAAACTTGTTTTCGAGGGGGGTAAAGTCATTATCACCAAAAATGACGAATTCGTGGGGAAAGGGTACCTTAATAATGGCTTGTTTGTTTTAAACACTGTAACCCTTAATGAGAATGCATCTAATTCCGCTTATATTGTTGAGTCCGTTCAAACGTGGCACGGTAGATTAGGCCATTTAAATGTTGCGTCTATTAAAAGGCTTAAAAAACTTGGACTAATACCCGTTAACAACGTGGATGACTTTGAAAAATGTCAAATATGTGTAGAGTCCAAACTTGCGAAAAAACCTTTTAAATCCGTTACCACGAGACAAACCAAATTGCTTGAATTAGTTCATTCGGACTTAGCTGATTTTAAAAACTCCGCTAGTAGAGGTGGAAAACTTTATTACATAACCTTCATAGATGACTACTCTAGGTTTACTAAAGTGTATCTTCTTAAAACTAAAGATGAGGCGGAAAATGCGTTTTTAAAATATAAAGCCGAAGTTGAAAACCAACTAGATTGTAAAATCAAACGACTTAGGTCCGATAGAGGAGGCGAGTATAGTTCCAATTCCCTTAAAGAGTTTTGTGAAACAAATGGAATTATCCACGAACTAAGTGCCCCTTATACACCCCAACAAAATGGCATAGCAGAAAGAAAGAATAGGTCCCTTAAAGAGACTATGAATGCCATGTTAATTAGTTCAGGTTTACCAAACAACATGTGGGGGGAAGCTGTCTTGTCAGCCTGTTATGTACTTAATAGGGTACCGCATAAATCCCTAGAAAACACCCCGTATGAAATGTGGAAGGGTTTTCCACCAAACCTGAAATTTTTAAAAGTGTGGGGGTGTCTAGCCAAAGTCAAACTACCTGATTTTAAAACTGTCACCGTTGGTCCCAAAACCGTTGACTCAATTTTCATAGGGTACTCTCAGAATAGTGCGGCTTTCAGATTCTTGTCATTAGAAGATAACTCTATTTGTGAATCTAGAGACGCTGAGTTCTTTGAACATGTTTTCCCTTTGAAAGATTTAAATACTGTCAATGCTTCTTTACCTGTTGATAACTTATCTACTAATGATCTTGTACCTCTTTGTGATGTTTTTTCTAACCCCTCCACTTCCATGGAGCCTAGTAGTATTCCCGAGGAAGAACCTAGGAGAAGTAAGAGGCGTAGGATTGAGTCTAGCTTCGGCCCTGACTTTATAACATCCTTTATCACAGAAGGTTCTCACATTGATCTATTAGACGAACAGGTAGTCAATTGCTTCCTCATGGAGGATGACCCAAAAACTTATGATGATGCTTTAAAATCTATAGATGCTAGTTTTTGGAAAGAGGCGATTAATAGTGAACTTGAGTCAATTAAAAGTAACCATACATGGGAATTAACCGATTTACCTAGGGGTAACAAAGCAATTAGTAGCAAATGGATTTTTAAGAAAAAATTGAGACCCGATGGCTCAATAGAAAAATTCAAAGCCAGACTTGTTATTAAGGGCTTCACCCAAAAGAAAGGTCAAGATTACTTTGACACCTATTCCCCAGTGACCAAAATTGCCACGATAAGAACCCTTATTGCTTTAGCCGTCATTCACGAACTTGTAATACATCAAATGGATGTCAAAACCGCGTTATTGAACGGAGATCTAGATGAAGAGATCTACATGGCTCAACCTGAAGGGTGTGTGGTCCCTGGTCAAGGGGACAAAGTGTGTAAGTTGAAAAAATCCTTGTATGGTTTGAAATAGGCACCGAAAAAATGGTATGAAAAACTAGATAGTACTCTCATTTCATACGGGTTTATTGCTAACACTTCTGATTCATGTGTTTACTCCAAGGTAGCAAATTCAGAGTGTGTTATCATCTGCCTTTATGTAGATGACATGCTCATCTTTGGTACTACTATTCATATTATAAATGAGACTAAACGTTTCTTGTCTTCCAGATTCGACATGAAAGATATAGGAGAAGTTGATGTGATACTTGGGGTAAAAATCATTAGAAGCAGTAATGGTATTACCCTGAATCAGTCTCATTACGTAGAAAGGATGCTGAAGAAGTTCAATTCCTTTGATGTAACGCCTGTAAATACTCCTTATGATTCTAGCATTAACTTATCTAAACATGTTGGGGATGCTGTATCCCAAAATGAATATGCTAAAATCATAGGAAGTGTAATGTTCTTAATGAACTATACTCGACCCGATATTGCCTATACCGTAAGTAGACTTAGTCGCTATACTCATAACCCAAGTAGTGACCACTGGGTTGCACTTCGCCGTCTGTTGAAATACTTGAGGGGTACCATCGATCTAGGCTTGCACTATAACAAATTCCCTGCAGTCCTTGAGGGTTTTTGTGATGCAAACTGGATCTCTGACAATGACGAAGTAAACTCCACCAGTGGTTATGTGTTCTCCCTAGGGGGAGGTGCTATATCATGGAAGTCTTCCAAACAGACTTGTATAGCACGCTCCACCATGGAGTCTGAGTTCATAGCACTAGAGTTAGCTGGGCAAGAAGCTGAGTGGTTGAGAAGTCTCTTATCGGATGTGCCACTTTGGGAAGGAAGTGCCACACCTGTATGTATCCACTGTGATTCACAAGCAGCCATTGGAGTCGCTCATAATAGCGCCTATAATGGGAAAAAGAGACATATTCGCATCAGACATGGGTCAGTAAGACAATTACTGAAGAATGGTGTGATAGCCTTGGAATTTGTACGATCAGAGGAGAATCTAGCTAATCCATTCACCAAAGGCTTAACCAGGAGACTAGTCCTGGAGACGTCGAGGGGGATGGGACTAAAACCCACTAAGTGGGAACATGTGACTAATGAGTCAATGTAATTTACCCATCCCTAAGGCTCAAACCTAAATCGTCTTGTTCATAGCCACTTGTGGTGGTTCTTTTGAGAAGGACCTGATGAAAAAGACGTAACGAGTGTTGAACTCACATTGAATTCATAGCCTTTGTGGTGGTTCTTTTGAGAAGGACTTGATGAATTCAAGGGTAACATTGAAACCCAAATATTCATGGTAGAGTGTTGAGGAGGCGTCCTTGCACCACTCTCAAACGAATAAATCCACCAAGTTCATAGCCCTTAAAGGGTGGTCCTTAGAGAAGGACTTGATGAACCAAAAGGTGATGTCAGAGGGGACCATAACCTTGAATCAGGTAGAGTATGTGCTGTGAGGGTCTCGATCGATAACCGTTAAAGTTCAAGAGTAAGTTCACTTAAACGGAATTCGGTGGTTGCCTCACTTCACTACGTGTCAATTCAAATCGCAAGATATTGACACTTAAGTACAATTCACCTATTCTTCTTTCTGGAACCTTCTCACAAAACCTTTTGTTGACATTCAAATGTGTGGGGGATTGTTGGAGATATACTCTCTCCAATGATCCATTTGATAAAGTCAAAAAGAATGGTTTTTTACATTTCCCACATCGGTGGGATATAAGTGCTCAAGACCATTTTTATACTTAGTGATTTTAACTAAGTTCAAATAGCCAATAATCATGTACATGGCAAAGCAATGATCTAGCCCACACGCGCGCACCACCACCACCACCCACCCGCCCGACCCGGCCCGGCACCGGCACCGGCGACGGCGACGGCGTAAGGCGTGGGTCGTGGGTCGTGGGTCGTGGGGAGTTTGGGGAGTCAAAAAATGAAAAATGAATTGGATTTTGTACCAGCTCTTATAGTAGTGGTTGACTACTCCAACTCAAACGTAGAGACAAACTTCCACTAATCTCGCACGCGTTAAAGGGAAAGAATATCAGCAGCTGTTACTTAGTCAAGTCAAACACGTGGGCAATCAAAAGGTCAACATAGCTGTTACAGAATATTCTAAACGTGGGGGTTACAAAGCTGTCAAAACGTCAACTCAATCAAATCATATCCGGGAGAGAATCATGGGATTTAATAGGGGCGTTTCTGGAGGCTTGTGTATTCCACTCCTCACCCCTATATATAGAGCTCCCATTCCATTCTCTAGAGCTACGAAAATAACACAACAGAAAAACACTCTGCCTCACCACCTACTCTCTACAATTTTTCCTACTACGTTGTAGTTCTGTTAGAGATACCGGTCACACCGGAATATCTTTTTAACAACGGTGACTCTGTTTTGTTTTTCTATTTCCGTGTAAGTTTGTTATTTTCGTGTAATTTAAATTCGGTTTTCTTGTAATCGCATTTCTTTCCGTGTAATTGTTATTCGATTGTTGTAATCGTTTTTTCCCGGATTATTGTAATAGTTAGTCTATTTCAAAACCTTTTTCTTTTCATTTTTTTTTTGTTTTCCGGAAACCATTTTTCTCTTGTACAACTGGTGGTTATTAATATAACAAACATAACTCATTCGTGCAGACTAGGTCCTGTAAGTCAAAGAAAATAACAAAATTATTCTATTTTGTACAAGGTAAATGTAACTCAGCTTGGTTACTTCTATTTTTAATTTTCACCTTCTCCGGAATTTCAGAGCTTCGTATGCAATTACAACTTCTTAAAAAGGAGTCTCAATCCAGTCATGAGGAATCCATGTTTGTCGATGAAGATCATACATCGAGAATCGAAAGTTGGGAAGATATATACATAATCGATTTACTAGTGGAATTGGGATTTGAAGAAAGCGACCTTTATTTAACACCTCTGTGGAAAATTCCGTCGCTAGATTTCCCTGTTGAAGTGTCGCTTTTCGATAGCATAGAGAAATTGTATAGCGATGTGCGGTTGAGATCTGAAAGGAAGCTTTTATTCGATCGTTTGAATTTAGCTCTTGAGGAGATTTTTAAATCAGGTGGTTTGAAATGGAAGGGTTATGGACTTAAGGAAGCAATAAATAAAGTGGTGGAAGTGCAGGAAATGAATGCTAAAGGAGATGCACCGGGAAAAATGCTTGATGAGGTGATGGAGTGGAGTGGTTCTAGAGTTGGTATTGAGATGGTGTGTGAGGAAATTGAAGGGTTGATAATGGTAGAGCTTGTAATGGAAGCTGTAACTAATATAGGTGTTTGGTAGTTTTAAGTGGCATTTTAATGGAAACTGTGTATGGTTGATAGATTATAAATAAAACTTTGCGATGCTGCTTACTTTGAAAATTGAATTATGTTGTTATCTTTTGAAAATTATATGGCTGGCTAGTCGTTAAGTTTTGAAAATGGTTGCTTTATTTGCTTGGTTTTTGGTTGATATGTTTCATTTATCATACCGATTGTAGCTATATAGAAATGTCTACTCATTATTTTAATGGTCTTTAGATATTTTAAATTCTGGTATGAGGGATGTTACTTTTGTTTTTAAGAAATAAGGTAGCTTTTTGTTTTCTTAGTAAACACGTGTTTTGGTTTCTCAATTTTACAAACACAACTCTACATATGTTATAGAAAAAAGTAATGATATATACCACCCAAATTCATACCACCCAATTATCACCCATAACATAGCGTGAATTGGTTGGTTAAAGATTATTAATCTATTAATCTTTTTGATTTGATTAACGATTTACTTCCAAGCAATTTACGCCACGTCATGGGTGGTAATTGGGTGGTATGAATTTGGGTGGTATATATCATTACTCTATAGAAAAACAAACTGATCCTCCTTTAAATCTAAATCTCAGGGAGAAATTCTCAAACAATTTTACTACCTTTATATTTGTTGATGCCTCTTATATAGCAACTACTAATGAAACAGCTATTGGATATATTTTCAGTGATTTTCAGGGCCAACTTTTGAAAGACAAATCATGGAAACTAAAAATAAAATCTTCGGAGGAAGCTGAAGCAATTGGAATACGTAATGCTATCAAAGAAGCCTCCTTTCAACCAAACAATCATTTTGTGCTTTTGAATGATTGTCAATCTCTTATGAAGCCGCTTATGGAGTGTCAAACGTTTGCAAATCGTCATTTACTTCATGTTTTTGAAGATATACAAACATTTTCTAGCACCCTAAGCATGGATTTCCACTTTATTCCTCGGAAATCTAACCAAGCCGCCGATTGGATTGCGAAGAGGGTCATCACAAATAGCCTTCCTTGCAATTGGGTGTCCTCACCCCCAACTTTTCTTGAAAAGCTTATTTTTAGCGACTTTGTTTCAATAGGAATTGGTTAAATACATTTATTTTATCTTATTGTAACCTACTATCGTTTATTTTAATTTAAATTATGTTTTAACGTCAAAAACAAAAGATATTGGCAAAATATGTAACTCAGACGGGTAAGGGATAATCCTGGAAGTGACCAAACTTTTACAAGTGTGAACCAATTCTGGTTCAATAGTGGCAACGTTGCCTATTGTTTTTTATTATCCTTTATTTGGATATGTGCGGCTCAAACCTCAGTTATTGTTTAACCTTTTGAACGTCGCATACTAAATAATTACAGTAAAATAAATATAAATATTGTAGATTAATTGCATATAATTTTATTTAACGACAAGTTATTATTCAACGTTATGTGATGCAACATACACGATTATAAAAGAAGTGGGATGGGCATCCATGACTAATGTCTAGCTAAATCTGTGTTAATTAAGGACACTTGGTTGAACATTGCAAAATGCAATTAGTGCCGTATGCGAGATCCTTTCGGTTACACGTTCATAGACTCATCTATTTTACACTATGAATATCGTCATATTCATTCCCACAACCTCTGTTGGGTTATGGTTGAAATCGAAATTTAATAATTTAATCAAATTTAAAGATTAAGAAAGATGTTATTTGACTTGAAATTCAAGTAATAATATATTAAAAAATTATTAAACTCGTTCTCTAATTACTATTTTTTATATATGAGACTCCATAGTTTGTAATTCTCTGTATCATATTCCGTTTCCACAAGCGGTTAGGGGTTAGGTGTGTATCAAAGTTGTGTGAACATCAAAATGTATGAGACAAACAAAATGAGTGTGAGGGATACACTTATAAGAAAATATTAGACTGATTCTTGTAAAACATAGAAAAATGTTGTTTTTTAAAAAAATTCAATATCATAGTCTGTAGTAGAACTCGCTTCGCGGCCTAGGCTTTCGAACGAGCCTTGGCGCCTAGGCGGATTTACGCGGTCTTAAATCGCGCTATATAATTTTATATATTTAGTAATATATATATGTATATGTAATCACTATAATAATTTTAACTATTTGAATGAAAAGAGTTCAATCTAACAACACTATAAGAAATATAAATTATATTAAAAGTAAACTTATAATATCAATTCAAGAAATTCCGAGAGTAAAAAATAAAAGGGAGGGCCTAGACAACCATTTTTTGCCAATTAATCGAAGCCTAGGTGGGATAGGCGCCTTTTCCACGATGACTAAGGTGTTAGGCTAAAACACAAACATTTTTACTAGGCGTAGGCGACTGAGGGGGAGTTGATGCCTAGGCGGCGATATTTACAACATAGATCATAATGAAACGGTGTGAACCTTCGTGGACGTAGGCAATTTTTCAAACATCATGATTATAGGTATTATTTACGGCAGAGTCCAAAAGTTCAGTGACTTGATTAATCTGAACTTCCTTATTGACCTCCTGACCAAAGGTTGTTTCTTTACCTAGTCTAATAGAGGGGGTGTTGACCTACATGTTAAAGAAAAATTTGACATAGCCTTTTGCTTTAGAGATTGGATTATTCAATTCCGTAACACTAGTTTATTGTCTCTTTCGGCTATTTATTCGAATCATTCACCTTTGATCATATCTCAGAACCTCACAGGAGGTTGAACAATAGCCACTTCAAATTGAATCTTTTTGTATAAATGATCCCAAATGTAAGGATCTTATTGACATAACTTAGGATCCAATATTACCCATACAGAATATCAAAGGGATTGAAGTGAAAAAGATTATTTGCACCATGAATTTTAAGAAGTGGAGGAAAAGATCATTTAATAATAATTGAAGACCTATCCAAAAACACCAAAAAAACTCATTATTCTCAAGAATAATATCCCGACACCCCATAAACTTGGGTCTTATTAAGGATGTTTAGTTTCAACTTGATCAAGTCTTGTATAGAAAAGAGAAATACTGGTCTAGAAGGGTAAGGCTTAAATGGCTTGATCTTGGTGTTAGGAACACCACCTTCTTTCATGCTTATACTATTCAACATCGTTACATCAACAAGATTTTAAGAATTCAAGACAAGAATGATACCTGGAAAGATAAGTTGGACACCATCAAAACCATAGCCTTGGACTTATATGAAATCTTTACAAGACTTATTAAGATTGTTCCTGTTTCCAGTAGTTAAACACATCCCTTGTAAAATCAAAACTGATATGAATGAAGATCTTATTAGGGAATCGACTACGGATGAAGTTTGTAAAGCAGTCTCTAGTATGTTTGATTCGAAAGTACTAGGACTAGATCGTATCCTATGTTGTTTCTTTCATAAATATTATGATACTATCAAGAGTGATGTGTTTATTATAATTAAGGATTTCATGACCAATGAAAATGATTTGAATACCTTTAAAAGACCTTAATTTCTATTATTTTTAAAGGTGAATCCCAAGAGTCCTTATGTAATTATAGACTTATCTCATGTGCTAGATTTGGTTACAAATTTAAATCCAGTTTGCTGACCACCAAGCTTTAGCCGTATTTTATGACATTTTCCATAGGACCTAACCGACGTTTGTCAAAGGCTGTGCCATCCAAGACAACACTGGTATTGTTCACAAACTGTCATATTTCCTTTGAAGTAACTGAAGTCAAATTGGATATAACCAAAGCTTATGATAGAGTTCACTTGGACTTTCTTACAATTGTTTTGTATACACTTGGGTTTCACCCTACATGTATCAAATGTGTCATGAAGTAGGTTAATATGGTCATCGGTGAATTACCATATTAATGTTAATGTCGAGAGACTTCCAAAAATTAGACCTGAGAAAGGCCTCATGCAAGTAGACCTTGTATCTACGGTCCTGTTTTGCATGATTTTTGAGGCCTTTATCGAACTTATTATCTTAAATTTCGCTCGGGTAATATTAAAGGTCTTGATATTACGAAGGAGTGGCCAACTTTGACTCTTCCTCTCCTTGAAGATAATTCTCTCTTCTTCGTTGCTCTCTCTCCTCCAGAATTGGATACTTTCCAAAGATGTAACCAAATATACAACGATGTTTCGGACATAATATTAATTTGAGAAAATATAATTAATATTTATAAAGTTGAATCTTTGGGGGTAATACCGTGGGATACCAATAACTTATAACTTAACTAAAATTAATACTCCTGAGTGGTTATATGATTGGGTTTTACTAAATTTCAAAGGTTTAAGGAGTTGTTATTATTAGATGGAGGTAAAAAAAGTTTGAACTAAATCAATCCTTTAGTCTTTGCTGAACAGTTTTATGTGTCTTTTCCTTCTTTCTAAGACATTTTGCAAGAAATTATCTGGTATGTTGGCTAAATTGTGGAAGGGATTTACATAGAAATGTATAATCCACTAGGTTTCTTGGACAAAAAAATTATGCAATCAAAAGTTAGGGTGGTCTCGTGATAGTTCTAGGATGGGGTTGGGGTGAGTAAGAAACTAATCTAATTATGCCTAATTAAAAAACCTTCTTGAAAATTATAAATTGCATGACTTTCAGTTAGGAAATTTATTAAACACTAATAAGATAGACAGTATACACAATGTAGATTTGATATACAAGCATGCACAATAAATACAATACACAAAGCAAAGAGATAGAGATAGATAGTACACACGTACTTGAAGTTGTTCAAACTCTCGGAAGCCTAGTCCACTACATAAGGTATCCATCCTTAGGATTTTAAACTTCTCACTGAACTTCTTGTAATTCTTAAATGTGTATTACAAACCCTTTACAAGGAGGTTCTTACCAGGGTAAACATAACCTAACTCTCATGATTTTTACCAACTCAATCACAAACCAAGGAGATTTTTATAAGACTCAATCTCAACCTTCACAACCCATTATTCTATAATCTAGATTAAGAGCAAAACCCTGTGTTTGATTGTATATTACAATGAACAAAAATCATAATGAGTAGTGTCGTCTCCCAAGGTGTGATAAAATAAGCTAACAAGTACACACCTCGAGAGAGAGCTAAACACAGCAAGTGTACAGATCGTTTACAAGTAATAAAAGTAAGTGCTTAAAGAGTATCCTCTCCACAGGGACTACGAAGGTTAATTCTTGGGCAGTGTTCTTAGAAAGTGTTTTAGAATGATTTGCTAAATTAAATAAGAAAAATAAAAGACATATATTTGTTTTGTTTTTTATTTATAAACTAAGACGCAATAAATCTAAATTAATAAGCATTAAAGATCAAACTAATCAACTAAGAATGTAAAAAAGCTAAGGAGAAAAGACGAGAGTAGAGCACGAGAACTCGCAAGTAATCCCTACTAGTATTAGTTTTACGTTTATTGATTATGAGGGAATCGGTAATTATGCAATAGTGGGGATTCTGACGTTTCCCCAACTCTTGTCAGGGTAGCTTAGGAAACTTCTTCAACACTACAAGGGGACTCGGGTGAGGTAACCTTATCGGTAAATAAAAGTCTCTGACCCTATTAATTATCCGGCTAGTCAAGCCCGTTAGTATCACTAACGCACACCGGACGATTATGTATCCTTTTTAGTTACCGAACACCCCGTCAGGATGACAATCCTAATTACTAAGGGAAGTCTTATATTTTTCCAGAGTAAGGGATAAATTATATGTCAAATACATAAGCAAATCATATAGAATAACAATTCAATTTAAATACGCATTATCCCTAATTTAATATACGACAATAAATAACTAGGGTTCATACATAATGTTGTTCTCAAGCTATCATAATTTAGTTCATACTAAAGGAATTAAAACTAGCAATTAAAAGTATAATATTTATGTTCAGAAGATAAAGTAGGATAAAGTTACACTAATAATTGAAGACGAATGATGCACGCTAGAAGTGGAATGGCAGGATCTATTTCCAAACTTCCTCTCCTCTTCCTTTCTCTGCTCCAGGTGATCTGTACTTGTTACTAATGAATGAAGACCCTTTTCTAATGTTAAAAACTAATATAAAAAGGTTCCACGTTTTTTATCTTGTGGGCCCCTTTTAGATAGCCAAAATCTACCAAAAATATGTTAATGAATGGGTGGATGGGTCTGTACCACAACAACGAAAAATTTAATAACTTTCTCAATTCAGCTCTGAATCACTAACCATCAGTTCCTACGTGCTCCAGACTCTAATTACTAACCATCAACCAAAGGAATCCTCCGGAATCTTTATCAATCTCGCGTGCTAACTCGAACAAGACACTTTTTAATTCTGGCCGACATATGCTTTCACTTTCTAAAAATGGTCAATCTTCCTTTGACGCCATGACTAAGAGGTGATCTTGTTTTCTTGACTTCTTATCATCATCCGGAGTATCTTAGCATCCAAGTACCTAAGAACTGCACATTTAACATCTTGAAGGTGAATTTTAAATTACCTTCTCTACTTAAAACGTGGATTAAGTAAAATATGGTTATCGAATGTCTGTCTTTCTCTCATTAATATAATATTAACGAAAAACGGTCATTCGAGGTCATCATTTCAAAAGTGTTAGATCTCAGATTACTTTAAAATGAGTGCTTGTTTGTCAGTTTTTTATGTCAAAAGTTCTATATCTAAAAAAACCAAAGGGCTCCTCCAGAATCTTTATCAATCTCGTGTGGAAACTCAAACAAGCCGCTTTCTAATTCTTGATGACACATGCTTTCACTTTCTAAAAGTGGTCAAATCTACCTTTTACGCCATGGCTAAGAGGTGATATTGTTTTCTTGACTTCTTATCATTACATGGAGTATCTTAGCATCCAAGTATCTAAAAACTGCACATCTGACAACATGAAGGTGATTTTTAAATTACCTTTTTGCTTAAAACGTGAATTAAGTGAAAGAAGATTATCGAATGTTCGTCTTTCTCTCATTAATATAATATTAACGAAAGACAGTCATTCGATGTTTGCATTTCAAAAGTATCAGATCTCAAATTACTTTAAAATGATTGCTTGTTTGTCATTCTTTTATTTAAAAAGTTCTATATCTAAAAAACTCACATATATTCCAAAAGAAAGATGCAAAAGAATTTCTTAGGCCGTGCATATATTCGATTTTTTTGAGGGAATTATTTTCTAGAGCCCCAACAATATTGGACTAACAATATAAATCCCAAACCCTATCACCTTATAACTATTCGTCCAATACCAACTAAAACCTACTAATATACTAATAAACCCCTCATACCCTCTTATACTCACTGAAACAACAAAATTCAAAAACAAAAACCCCTATTAGGTTTTTGTTTCTGAAAAACTAACCTCAATGTACCCTCTCTATCTCTCTCTCCTCACCCTCATAACCGATCCCTTCCACCTCCCACCACCATCATCGATTCACCTCCTCACCATCATCAATAACCCAGCGTCTCCACTTTCCAGCGCTCCTATACACCAGATCGTGACCTCTGGACCTCCGTTCCTAATGAGACGGGGACCTCCGTTCGTGAAGAAGACGCCTGGTGGTCCTTTGTGTGTTCTAAAAATGAATGCAAATGCTAATCGAACCACAACCGCAAGTGTACGGTTGTCCCAAGTAGTAATCCTGATAAATCAGATTCGTTCCAAGGACGGATGGTTGATCACAATGTTTAGCAAGTAGTGATTGATGCACTTATGGAAATGAAAGATAATAAATTATTTGTTTTGGTTTTGTTTATTAATTCTAAATAAATGAAAGACAAATAGTTAAATGCAAGTAAAAGATAAGACTTAAGTAAAATAAGTGAAAACGCAATATGAGATGTAGTACTTGAGAACGCAAGGATCCTCCTAATTTTACTTTCTAACTTATGTTGTTTAAGGGCTAAATCAGTCAATTACAATGGTCGGGATTCTAAATTCCTTATACCCCCGTCAGGGTGGACTATAAGGCAATCCTAAAGTGTCACTAGTCCCGTCAGGGTAAATATGATCCACCGTTGGATGATTAAGATTTATTACCACTTTGGCCCTAGGATTAACTAAGTTCGTCAGAATCAATAGTTTTTATCCCAGATTGAACAATTAATTCTGTACCTAAACCCCCCGTCAAGATGATCCACACGCCACATATGTGGAATAGCTTAGATACTAATACCTAATTTTAGTTCGCGACTCTAAAATCAGTAAATAATCATAAATTGTCGAAAAGAGTAAAAGACCTGATTTAATTTAATTTAACAGAAACCCAAATTCAACATTCGTTATAAAATAAAACTAGGATTCACCCATTGTTTGTTCTCAAGCACTAATGAAAGCTTAGCTCATATTAAAATTAAAAACTAAATTAAAAGAATTGAAATTCATATTGTTTACAAAATTAAAATACGAAAAGAACCTAATTTCCGGAATTGGAATGACTACGAACGGAGCTATAGACCCACTCCAGCTCTTGTAGCTTCTTCTTTCTTCCTTCTGTTGCTTCTCTCTGGTGTTTAATCTTGTGGAATGTGAATTATGTGAAAAATAAAAGTCCAGACCTCCTTTTATAAGTAAAAATTCGGACTAGGGCTTGGACCAGAAAATAAAAGCCTAATTAAATGTCCAAGCCCACTTTCTAAGCCCAAAATCCCGTAACTGATGATAGGCCTTCACTAAAACAGCTTTTCCCGATGCGTTACAACTCCGATTGACCTCATTCCAGTTGCTAAAGTTCCGTAACTCGATAAGGAATGATTTCTCTTCAAAGGTCAGCGGCTAAATCATCGCTTAAGCACCTTGAAATCAGCAATCTATGGCCTGGAAAGTGGATTTTCAGCTCTAAAAATAATATCTTCGGGATTTGTCTTCAAGTCTTGACTCTAATTCACGATCTTTGACCTTCTCCTCGGATTCCTCTCCTAGCTAACATCTAAAACCTGTAAACTTTACACTAAAAATACCAATATTACGCGCAAAAGTTTAATAAATTAAAAATGCTAGAAATAAAAAGGGAATTCCGAATTATTGCATATTAAGTCCAAAAGTCTATCATATTAATCAAATAAACACCAAAAATGATGTCTCCTAAGGGTCTAAAATAAGAACAATTAGGGAGACATCAAGACCCCCAACTCAAACCTTTGTCGTCCCGACAAAGTAAAACAAAACAAAGGGGTAGAAGTAAACGTATAAACACATAGAAGCTAGCAAATAAACCTTAAAGCAATTCTCAAAATAAATCTCATATAGAAAACTCT
The DNA here is from genome assembly GCA_029959085.1 of Nemophila menziesii. Classification (NCBI taxonomy): domain Eukaryota; kingdom Viridiplantae; phylum Streptophyta; class Magnoliopsida; order Boraginales; family Hydrophyllaceae; genus Nemophila; species Nemophila menziesii. Next base: position 92,373,854 of record JARWIR010000002.1, read on the forward strand.
AGAAACTAATATACACATACACTAATCATGCAACATCAAACCTAAATAATCTCAATCATAAAATTAAAGTCGCAATGCTTGAAGGTTACACTTGTACTCATCTCTGTATGATGGCTATAGGGTGGTCATTAATCCTAACTCGCTTTGAACGCTCCACCTAGTGTATTCCCTATCAACAGAATAATAAATTCACTATGCACTTAGGAATCACGAGGTCTTTACGGTTATAATATTGGCTTAAGGACAGGTGTGGATGTATATTTGGTAAATTTGAAGTGAGCTTTTGGCTCTCTCCTCACTTACCATCAACAATGTCCTCGAGCTTGAGTTAACGCTCAAAAAGATGTTCTCACTCACCAATATACGCAACAATTTAGCGTCCCATGTCTACCCACTATAAACAAGATGATTTTCAGAAAAATTCCACTTTGCCGGATGTTTTATTCATTCATATTTTTCTTTTTCTTTTCTTTTCTCTTTTTTTTTTTTTTTTTTTTTTTTTGTACAGGAGCAAACCGGGTTCCCGGTTTTGACGAATCCGGGTTCCCGGTTCCTACTGTATGATTTTTCAAAATTTTTCATTTTTTCTTTCTTTTTCATTTTTCTTCATTCCCGACAAAGGGTTACAAGTATATATCATCTGCAATTGTGCTACAATACAAAGCATATCGATCCCTACCCATTTAATTCCCCATATGTGGTCCCACCACCCCAAACTCAAGCTCGAGACATGTCTCAGGATTGTGATTCAAGTGCGGGTCATATGGTCATGCCTAATAATCTAAGGGATAATGGCTTATATCGTGGCTACAAAGAAAAGGCTAAAGGCTCAAAGTGGGTTAAGACGGATAATAATTAATACAAGGGATAGAAGGCTAAAAAGGCACAAATGGCTAACAAAGAACTGCCCCTATCATTTTCCTAAGTACATAGCTTGTCTTTAGTTCATATCTAGGTGGGTTCTCTACTAATTAGGATTTCACGTTCTACACACCAAACATATTCCTTGAGTACAAGCTTACTTCATTTGCATTGTTAATTAATTTTTCCTATCAATTACCTATGTTCGCATGCAATTGTAAGTGCGTTTTATATCAATCCCTAAAGTCCACTATTTACTATCATAGATTCATCAAAAGTATGCTTAAAGGGATATTTAAAAATTTCTACAGTCAAACGCAACTCCGAAAATTCTTTTATTGAAAGCAAATAAAGCAAATAAAACATAAAAATTGGGATGAGGCAACGAACCCCACCCCAAACTCAAAAATGAGTCGTGTCCCCACGACTCGAAAAGACTCAATAAAGCATTTAAACTAATATACACTAAGAGGAAAGTTTAGAAAACGTATCTTAACCAGCGCAAGGCTGGTTATCGGTGTTGCGTTCTGGACCTTTATCTCGCGTAACAGCATCATAAATCGCGTTTTGAAGTGTATTTACGCCTAGGATTAAATTTCGAAGCAGGTCCAATTCTTTTGTAACGTTTCCCAAGGTAGCAATCATCCTCTCCTGATTCTCTTCCAACACCTGAATCTTCATTTCCAACTCAGGTACAGTTTTCGCTTTCTTTGATTGAGGAGTTCTTGGACTTCTTGTAGCTCGTGTTGCCTCTTCATGGATGTTCTTGATTGTGCTCAAGGCTATACTCACACCAACTGAAACAGTATCAATATCTGCGTCCTTACGCGGAATCTTTGCGTCTAGACACAACTGAGTAATAGTACAAGGAAACTTCAGATTTTGTTGTTTCATTGGTGATTTCGCGAACTCCATGATCGTATCATAAATGATCTTAGCAACATCAAATGGTTTCTCCTCCAAAATACACTTAATAACAAATATGTGCTCTTTCTTCAACTCGGAAGTGTGTTTAATACCAAAGAAAGTGGGTATTATGAAACGAGACCAAACCTTAGCACGAGGTGTCAAACTACTGCTGTAAAACTGTCCAGGATACCTTTCACCTTCAGGAATTGGGCTAGTCCCATTAACAAGCACGGTCCCCCAAAGGGGTTCAAAATCAAAAGAAGGGTCATTAAGAGTTTCTTGGAAGGGGCATGTTCCAGAAAAGTTGGGTAGTTTCAATGATTTCCGAATACGTTCAATAGAGAAAGGAACTACCTTTTTGCGGATATCAATGGCATCATGGGAGGTAGCTAAACCTTCGTAAAATTCCCGCACAAAAGTAGGAATAAACTCAAGCTTCCTTTCTTGTAACGCCTTCCAACCAAACTTAGCACATGTCACAGCATATTCCTTGTAATCACTACTCATAATACCCTTAGGAAAATTCGTCTCCTCACCAAATTTCAAAAATTCAATTCTTTCACGAACCTGAGTATTCCAACAAGTGTAAACCCTCTTAGGCTTGTGGGCCCACATCTTCATACGCGGAGGTTTCGTAACGGGTGCTTCCGGAATCTCTTGTTCAGTTTCCTTCTCAATGTTCTTCGCAATTTCCTCTTCTGGTTCCTTCTCACTTTCAATCTCATCAATCAATCTTCTCTTTAGACCTGTGATTTCTTTTCTGTTAGAATCAAGCTTAACTTCGTCAATTTTTCGTTTAGGACGCGAATCAGGAATCTCAATAGCTTGTTCTTGAGAACCACCAGTGGTGGTCTTTCTTCTAGGAGCAGTTCTTCGGAAATCACCGGTTCTGTTAGTCATCTCTTTTCACCCCAAACTCAAAACTTCAAATAATGAAAAACTTAGGGAAAAGTTTAGAATTTTGATGTTTTGAGGTTTAAGAATTTAAGAACTAGGTGAAATATGAGATGGGTCTTGGTTAATTTGTATGGGAGAAGAAAGAATTGGGTTTAATTTAAGGAATTGGGTGAAGAAGAATCTTGGGAAAACTAAGGATTTGATGTTATTTTGGAGAGGAGGTGAGTTGATCTTATGTTTTTGTGGTGAAAGAGGGTAGGATTTGATGATATATAGTGTTTTGGTAGATGAATTTCGGAGGTGGGGAGGCTATTGGTGCGTTTTAGGTAAATACTTGCAAAAGAGGCCAAGAAACTAGGTTAAAACACCTCAAAACCGCCTCTCACAGCTTTCGGAGTGGGTCTTTTTTTTTTTTTTTTTTTTTTTTCAAAACGCACCAAAACGCTGGACCCCAAGACGCGGGGTCAGGGATTTTTACTCGCCGAAACCGGGTACCCGGTTCTGTGGAATGCGGGTTCCCGGATTTTCTCGATGGCGCGAGTCAAAACGCGCCAAAACGCAGCACCTCAAAACGCTGGACCAGAACTTTTGGATGTTTACAGCTCCGAAACCGGGTACCCGGTTCTGCCAAATGCGGGTACCCGGATTTGTGTCGATGGCGCGAGTCAAAACGCGCCAAAACGCAGCACCTCAAAACGCTGGGCCAGGGATTTTCAGAAATCACAGCACCAAAACCGGGTACCCGGTTTTGCCAAATGCGGGTTCCCGGTTCCGACGCTGTGATATTACCCAAAAACGCCAAGTGTTGCGTTAGAATGGTTGGTACCAGCTCCAAAACCGGGTTCCCGGTTTGTGCGAAACCGGGTTCCCGGTTTCTCCTGGACATCCAACCAATTTTTCTTCTGTTTTCGCCTAATCGACCCCAAACTCAAGTCCTTTTTACCCCTGAAATCATCAAAAACAACTACCCTTCCTCATTTCTTAATAAAAACAATAAAATTACGAAAATCAAACTAATCTAAATTGCAAAAATGTAAAAACTCAGCTAATATACAAGTAATTGGCTTTTGTTTAACGTCGTTAAGCTCGACGGGTTACCTCACGCTTCTAAGGATTCTCGAGGAGATACATGACCTCCCCGGGATGTGGATCTTCCGAGCGATTGGTATCTTCACCTCCATGGTATATCTTTAATCTGTGACCGTTAACCATAAAGGTACGGTTCTCTAGCGGGTGTTCTATTTCTATCGCCCCATGAGGTGTAACTTTGGTCACTATGTATGGACCTGACCACTTAGATCTTAACTTACCCGGAAAATTGCTGAACTTTGAATTATACTTTAATACTTTTTGCCCCACTTCAAAGTTCTTTGGACGAATCCGATTGTCATGCCATTTCTTTGTGTTTTCTTTGTAAAGTTTGGCATTTTCATAAGCATGCAACCGGAATTCGTCAAGTTCATTAAGCTTCATCATACGATTCTTTCCGGCTAAGATAGGATCTAAGTTCAACTGCGCAATCGCCCAATAGGCACCCATTTCAAGCTCTAAAGGTAAGTGACAAGCCTTACCATACACCATACGATAGGGAGATGCACCAACTGGAGTCTTAAACGCAGTACGATAGGCCCACAACGCATCATCTAACTTAATTGACCAATCTTTTCTTGTAGGACCAACGGTTTTCTCTAGGATTGATTTGACTTCACGATTCGAAACTTCAGCTTGACCATTGGATTGTGGATGATATGCAGTAGATACACGGTGTCTAACTCCATATTTCTCTAGAATAGTCTTCAGATATTTATTAACGAAATGAGATCCTCCATCGCTAATAATCACTCTAGGTGTGCCATGTCTAGTGAAAATATGTGACTTCAAGAACTTAATCACCACTCGTGAATCATTAGTAGGTAAAGCCACCGCTTCTACCCACTTAGACACATAATCAACAGCCAATAAGATATAAAGGTTACCATTTGAAGGAACGAAAGGACCCATAAAGTCTATGCCCCACACATCGAATATCTCAACCTCTAACACATTATTACGCGGCATCTCATCCCTCTTGGATATGTTTCCGGTAAACTGGCATCTCGTACATTTCTTAACATATTCATGACAATCTTTTATAAGAGAAGGCCAGTAAAAACCTGATTGAAATACCTTTGCAGCAGTTCTGTCTCCTTTAAAATGTCCTCCATATAATGAATCATGGCATCCAGCTATAATGGCTTGAGTCTCTTCCCTTGCTACACATCTTCGTATCATTTGGTCAGCACAAACTTTATAGAGGAACGGATCCTCCCAAAAGAACTGTCTAGCACGATGAGCTAACCTTTTTCTTTCTTGATAAGTAGAACCTTCAGGAAAAACACCACTCACCACTAAATTCGCAATATCTACATACCACGGAGCCTCATAATCTCGAACAACGAATAAACTCTCATCAGGAAACTCTTCTCTAACTGCTTCAGTACCACTATTCATCTCTGAACCCTCTAAACGCGATAGATGATCTGCAACCTGATTCTCACAACCCTTTCTATCTTTGATCTCTAAATCGAACTCTTGAAGCAATAACACCCATCTGATTAACCTTGGTTTCGCATCTTTCTTCTCCATAAGAAATCTGATCGCGGAATGATCTGTATAAACAATAACTTTCGCTCCAAGAAGATAAGAGCGAAATTTATCAAACGAATAGACAACTGCTAGCAACTCTTTTTCTGTAACTGTATAATTAATCTGAGCACCACTAAAAGTTTTACTAGCATAGTAAATCGAATGAAAAACCTTCTCTTTCCTTTGTCCTAATACAGCTCCCATGCACAAATCACTCGCATCACACATAACCTCAAACGGTAAATTCCAATCTGGAGGTAACACTATAGGAGCAGAAATAAGCTTTTCTTTGATTGCTTTGAAGGCTGCTAAACAAGCTTCATCAAAAAGGAATTTGCAATCCTTTTCGAGTAAGTTGCATAGCGGTTTAGCAATCTTAGAAAAATCTTTAATGAAACGCCTATAAAAGCCAGCATGGCCAAGAAAACTCCTTACCCCTTTAACAGAAACGGGAGGGGGAAGAGTTTTAATTACCTCTATCTTTGCTCTATCAACCTCTAAACCAACACTCGAAACTTTGTGACCCAGAACAATACCTTCGCGAACCATGAAATGACACTTCTCCCAGTTGAGCACCAAATCTGTTTCCTTGCATCTCACTAACACTTTCTCCAAGTTATCCAAACATATATCAAAATCATCACCAAACACGGAGAAATCATCCATGAACACTTCAAGGAAATTATCTATCATGTCCCAGAAGATGGCCATCATACACCTTTGAAAAGTAGCGGGAGCGTTACACAACCCAAATGGCATTCTGCGATATGCAAAAGTACCAAATGGGCATGTAAAGGTAGTCTTATGTTGATCTTCTGGAGCCACGTAAATTTGATTGTACCCAGAGTAACCATCCAAGAAACAGTAATATTCTCTTCCGGCTAATTTATCTAACATTTGATCAATGAAGGGTAAAGGGAAATGATCTTTTCTGGTGGCCTTATTCAGCTTTCTGTAATCCATGCAAACTCTCCAACCTACTACTGTTCTTGAAGGAATCGCCTCATTTTTATCATTAAGAACTGTTGTAATTCCTCCTTTCTTCGGTACACACTGAACTGGACTCACCCATTCACTACTCGAAATGGGATAAATAATCCCCGCATCTAAAAGCTTAATCACCTCCTTCTTCACCACATCTTTCATCGCGGGCATCAATCTCCTTTGGCCTTCAACTGAGCGTGCGTTAACATCTTCAAGTATGATTTTGTGTTGACAATAGGATGGACTAATGCCTTTGATGTCAGCAATTGTCCAACCTATTGCTTCTTTGTTGGCTCTTAACACACGCAACAGTTTATCTTCTTGAGGACCTGTTAAATTAGCTGAAACAATAACAGGTAGAGTTTCATCAGTACCCAAATATGCATACCTCAAGTGTGCTGGCAATGGTTTTTCTTCCAATTCCGGAGGAGATTCAATTGAAGGTTTCTTTTTAGGAATAATCTCCCCCGGTTCTCTCACAGGTTCATAGGCAAGACGCCTATACTTCGGATTTTCAGAATTGAGAGCTGCCACTGTTTCTGTAAGCTCCTCCATCATCTCAGGTGAATCTAATGTCAAAGCAGCCTGCAAGATATCATCAAAATTTAAGCAATTAAATACCTCTTGCGATGCTTGCTCTACTACATCCATTCTGAAGCAATCTTTTTGAGAATCTGGGAATTTCATAGCTCGAAATACATTGAATTTTACTTCCTCATCTTGTATCCTCATTGTCAATTCGCCATTCTCTACATCGATCAATGTCCTCCCTGTAGCTAGGAAGGGTCTACCCAGAATAATGGGGACATTTCTATCTGCATTGTATTCAAGAATTACGAAATCAACAGGAAATATAAGTGTACCTGCCTTAACAAGGACATCCTCAATACGGCCTTCAGGATGAGCAAGAGATCTGTCCGCCATTTGCAAGACCATAGAGGTAGGTCTTGCGTTTCCAATTTTAAGCTTATCAAAGACTGATTTGGGCATCAAGTTGATGCTTGCCCCCAAGTCACATAACGCCTTTCCTTTCCATTCTTCTCCAATTGAAATCGGAATCGTGAAACTCCCCGGATCAACTAACTTTGGAGGTAATTTACTCTGGCAAATCGCGCTACACTCTTCCGGAAGGCCAATCATCTCATTATCACAGTAGGGCCTTTTATTAGTGAGGGCCCTCTTCAAAAACTTCGTATACTTAGGAATATCTCGAATTGCCTCAAGTAACGGAATATTAATACTCAAACCCCTCACTCTATTGAAGAATTTCTGAAAATCACCCATATCACCCTTTTTCTGAACTCGCGATGGAAACGGTGGTGGAGGGCGATTGCTTACAATTTCATCTCTCTTTTTCGGAATTTCTCTTGGTCTTTCTATCTCTTCAACCTCACTATCTTTCTCATTCTCTGTCTCTTTCTCACCTACTTCCTTTTCTTTTCTTGGAACTTCTTTCTCTTTCATAACGGGAAAAGGAGGTGGAGGAAGGTTCTTACCACTTCTTAATGTAACAGCCTTGCAATCTTCACGTTGTGTTGGATTTTCCGTATCGCTAGGAAGTTGCCCTTGTGGACGCTGATTCAACTGTTTATTAATTTGACTTAGCTGATTCTGGAAAATCTTCATATTTGCTTCAGCTGCGTTTTGACGTTCTAAAGCTTGTGTTTGAAGAGCAATCAAATTTTCAACGGTTTTCTGAAGGGTAATTACTCCTTCTTGTGGAAGGGCAGGTAGAGCTTTCTGGTTTAAATTCTCATCGTATGTATTCTGAGGAGCTTGTCTTTGCACATAATTGTTTTGATTCTGTCCTCCTTGATGATTGTTATGTGGTCTTGGATTATAGTTGTTGCCTTGAGGACGCGGCTGATACGCGTAAGTAGGATTGGCTGCCCCATTAGGATTTGAGTATTGAAACCCAGGATGGTTTCTGTTAGGCTGATATCCATTACCACTTGAATTGAAATTACCTCTATTGGACATAAAATTCACTGATTCTTGGTTATTCGGACAACTTTCCTCATCATGATCATCTACCTTACAAATTGAACACATATAAACCTCTTGTGCAGCATGCACAGCTACCTTCTTACCCGAAAATCCTTCTTTCACAGCTAGAGTAAGCTGCTTCAATTGTTGCTCTATGGTATTTTGGATCTTATTTTCAAACGTAGCAAATTTCTCTTCCATGTCAACATTATTTACTCCCTTAACTGGTGTTCTTACTGAGCTCCACCCAACTTCATTCTTGACTGTTCTCTCTAAAAGAATTTTGGCATGAGCGGGTTGAACTTGAAGAAAACCTACTCCACATAGCGTATCCAATTTCTCTCTTGAAACTCCATCAAGGCCTCTATAAAAGATCTTTAACTGTTGTTGTTCTGAAAAGCCGTGATTAGGAACTTTACGCAAACACATCTGAAATCTTGTCCAACTCCTTCCTAAAGTTTCTTCATACTCTTGACGGAATTGTGTCAATTCTAGTTCAGCATCTAACCTCATGTTACTTGGGTAATACCTGTCAAAGAAAGCAACTTCTAATTGGTCCCAGTTAGTAATCTTCGTAGGATCTTGCGTATCGTGCCATTCACTTGCTCCATCAATGACAAAGAATTTGAAAGCAGCAAAATACATCTGTTCTCTTGAAACCCCTTGTGTGATATAAGAATCACATATCTGCTTAAATTTTTGTACCGCTCTAAGAGGATCTTCCGATGGTCTTCCGCGAAAATTTCCAAAGTTTTGGAACTGAGCTAGCATACCCGAATCTGGACGGAATCTCGGAACATTAATATCTGGAGCACCTACTCCTATAGCTGGAGCGCGGAATGGAACTTCTGGAGGGCCATTAGTGAACCACGGATCATGATTCATCACTATCTGGACTGGAGGATTAGGATTTAGTGGTTGAACTTGAGGAATAACGCCTGGAGCTAAAGGTTGGCCATTTGCATCTAACTGGCCTTGTCCATTCTGTTGACCTTGAATAACGATATTCTCCATTCTGTTACTTAATTCTTCTACTTCTAAAGCTTCTCGTTCTCTTCTTCTTCTGTTCGCAAGTCTGATCAACGATTCTGGATTACTTAGGATCGGAGGTGCTGGCTCTAGATCCTTGAATAGCCTTCTTCGCATACACCAAACCTAAAAACCTGAAAAAGCTAACAAACAAAAAGCGTAAAACTGATAAAATAAAATAAATGCACTTATCACTAAAGGATAAACACCGTGGTCACACGCTACCGTCCCCGGCAGCGGCGCCAAAAACTTGGTGGTCCTTTGTGTGTTCTAAAAATGAATGCAAATGCTAATCGAACCACAACCGCAAGTGTACGGTTGTCCCAAGTAGTAATCCTGATAAATCAGATTCGTTCCAAGGACGGATGGTTGATCACAATGTTTAGCAAGTAGTGATTGATGCACTTATGGAAATGAAAGATAATAAATTATTTGTTTTGGTTTTGTTTATTAATTCTAAATAAATGAAAGACAAATAGTTAAATGCAAGTAAAAGATAAGACGCAAGTAAAATAAGTGAAAACGCAATATGAGATGTAGTACTTGAGAACGCAAGGATCCTCCTAATTTTACTTTCTAACTTATGTTGTTTAAGGGCTAAATCAGTCAATTACAATGGTCGGGATTCTAAATTCCTTATACCCCCGTCAGGGTGGACTATAAGGCAATCCTAAAGTGTCACTAGTCCCGTCAGGGTAAATATGATCCACCGTTGGATGATTAAGATTTATTACCACTTTGGCCCTAGGATTAACTAAGTTCGTCAGAATCAATAGTTTTTATCCCAGATTGAACAATTAATTCTGTACCTAAACCCCCCGTCAAGATGATCCACACGCCACATATGTGGAATAGCTTAGATACTAATACCTAATTTTAGTTCGCGACTCTAAAATCAGTAAATAATCATAAATTGTCGAAAAGAGTAAAAGACCTGATTTAATTTAATTTAACAGAAACCCAAATTCAACATTCGTTATAAAATAAAACTAGGATTCACCCATTGTTTGTTCTCAAGCACTAATGAAAGCTTAGCTCATATTAAAATTAAAAACTAAATTAAAAGAATTGAAATTCATATTGTTTACAAAATTAAAATACGAAAAGAACCTAATTTCCGGAATTGGAATGACTACGAACGGAGCTATAGACCCACTCCAGCTCTTGTAGCTTCTTCTTTCTTCCTTCTGTTGCTTCTCTCTGGTGTTTAATCTTGTGGAATGTGAATTATGTGAAAAATAGAAGTCCAGACCTCCTTTTATAAGTAAAAATTCGGACTAGGGCTTGGACCAGAAAATAAAAGCCTAATTAAATGTCCAAGCCCACTTTCTAAGCCCAAAATCCCGTAACTGATGATAGGCCTTCACTAAAACAGCTTTTCCCGATGCGTTACAACTCCGATTGACCTCATTCCAGTTGCTAAAGTTCCGTAACTCGATAAGGAATGATTTCTCTTCAAAGGTCAGCGGCTAAATCATCGCTTAAGCACCTTGAAATCAGCAATCTATGGCCTGGAAAGTGGATTTTCAGCTCTAAAAATAATATCTTCGGGATTTGTCTTCAAATCTTGACTCTAATTCACGATCTTTGACCTTCTCCTCGGATTCCTCTCCTAGCTAACATCTAAAACCTGTAAACTTTACACTAAAAATACCAATATTACGCGCAAAAGTTTAATAAATTAAAAATGCTAGAAATAAAAAGGGAATTCCGAATTATTGCATATTAAGTCCAAAAGTCTATCATATTAATCAAATAAACACCAAAAATGATGTCTCCTAAGGGTCTAAAATAAGAACAATTAGGGAGACATCAACGCCGCCGCTGAAGACGTCGTCGTTGTCGTCTTCCATCACCAGCCAGCGACCTTCGCCAACCTTCAGACTGCTCCAGAACACCACGTTCAGATCTGCTACTCACCGCCGCTTCTTTTTTTCAGCGTTCCTCCACACACCAGATCTCTGTTAGAATGAAGTCCCGCGAACCAGGATATCAGATCTCCGTTCTCCTCCACACCAACAGTCCAACACACCACCTCGACCACCTATGCGTGTGAATAGTCTCCGCCCTACCCACCATGACCAACCTTCAGTTTCGTTTGTTGTTTTGTTTTGTGCGAATGTACTTTTTACGTGTTTGGTCCAGCCAGCGAGTGTCCAGCCGTTTGGGCTTTCAGTAACTAATAGGTCCAGCCCATTATGGGCTCTAGCTCATTTCCTTTAAAAAAACCTTTGTTTGATCCAGTCCTGATGGGTCCAGCCCTTGTTGGGCTTGCTTCTTGTTGTACAGCCTGTTTTAAAAAATAAAATTGTTTACTTTTTATTTTTTTAGGGTCCAGTTCATAATTGTTAACCTTTATATTGTTATTTGTTGTGTCTAGTCCATTAGGGCCAGCCCTTTGGGTCTAGACATTAGGGGCCAGTAGAATTTGTTGTTTTAATTTTTAAAAATAAAACCCTAATATAGTTTGTTAATTTTGCAGGTGAAAATTAAACACTAATTAAACACTACTGTGAAAATCTTAAAGGCTTGAGAAATATGAATAAAAAATTAATGTATGAAAAATAATTCAAACACAAACACTTAACATAGGTACAGCCCCTAGGGTATAACATTGGACACATTCGATGCATTGGACATGGACTTATATAAAAAATGAGACTTGGGTACAGCCTTACGGGTACTTGGACAATTAGATGGACAAAATCTGTAATGACATGGACAACTATAATTGCAATTATATAAAAAAATCATTTTACTTAACTTAAAAAAGTTAAAACCTAATATAGATCCGTACCCATGGGTACGGATCCACTCGCTTAAAGAAAAGAAGAGAAAGAATAAAAAATGAATTTCTGAAGAAAAAAAAATTTGAAAAGAATATAGCTGAAAAAAAATCCAACAAAAAATTATAACTAGGCCTTATAAAGTAGGTTTTGGTAACTAGATCTTATAAAGTAGATTTTGATAACTAGACTTTAAAAACTCTCTTTCATAGGATTTGGGTTCTAATTAGTAGTAGATTTTTTTTTTTCAAAAACCACGAGCAGCATCACTAAAACTAAAGAGTAAAACTTTTTTTTTTGGTCGAAAGAGTAAAACTTAAAAGGGAAGGTACTTTGGACAAAAGAATTACTTGTCCAAGAAGAATGTTGAAACAATAGTATAACGGAGAGTTTGGACGGTTAAGATCGATAGTTGGCCTGGTGGTTAGGCTACTCCGCAGAGACTGAAAGGTCCTGGTATCGAATCTTATCGGAGTCAAAATGATTCCCGAGTCCAAAGTGGCTCTCATATGTATCAAAAAAAAAGAGTTTGGACGGTCCGTTACTCACTTACTCCTATTTGTACAACCTGGTCCCACTAATTCCACCCCTCTCAGCCAAATCACATACCACCACGTCCGTCACTCATTCCCTTTTCACTATATTCTCTCTCTCTCCAAAACACAAAACAAAAACGTAACAAATTTTTCTCCCTCTTCTTTTAAGCTGCCTTTTTTCTTTAAATGGCCAAGATCTATTGACTTTAATGCTTGACGCTAAAATAGATGAGCAATGAGTTGTTTTACTCAACTGCTTCGCTTCCTCTCAAGCCTTTTTTCTCTATTGCTGCTTCAGGTACCGATCAAACTAACTCTCTCTTTAGCTTATAGTTTTCTCATCATTTCTACTCTTTACCTCCACATCGAACTATTTTTCGATAAATTTCACGCTCTGCAGCTTCAATTTTCAGTAATAATTGCGCATGTGTGTATATCTTGTACATGCACTACACTTATATTCAACGATTTACACTTCAGTAAAAGCTTCTTCATAAACATATATACATGTATACATACATATATATCTACATTATACATGTATACATACATATATATCTACATTATATATGGATAGGTATACTTAACGATCTTCACTTTTTTATGTTTCAATGAACTTCAGAATGCCATCTGATAACTCGATCATTACGGTAATTTTCTTGCAAGTGTGGTTTCCGTAAGTTACTTTAGATCTGTTTAGGTAGAGAAAATTTATCTGCGTTTACGTGATTATTTGTTTGTATATTTTGTGTATTTATTTATTTATTTTTGAGTGGAGTAACTAAATTTCGTGAGTAATTGGCTTTTAGTGTCAAATCTAGTCTTGTGTTATGCAAAATAGTAATTTCAAGGGGAAACAGTTATTTTACATATATGACAGGGTCCAGGGTGCAATTTACTCATATTTGTGATCTCCACTTACATTAAATTCATATAATTGCAGTATGAGGAGATGAGGAAGAAAATAATGGAGGATCCAGAAATCTATAAAATCCTTAAATATCCAGTGATTAGAAGTGTGAGTTTTTGTTATAAATGTGTGTGAATACGAGAGAACTTAAAGGTTAATTAATTGGTTTCAGGTGCTAAAAGACTTCTACGAGAACCCAAAGGCTGCTCAGGAACTAATGAAGGATCCTTGTGTGATGAACAAGCTTCAGAAGTTGGTTAATGCAGGGCTTATTAATGAAGCTAAGGTATCTTCTTATAGGAAGTTGGTGTCATATAATCAAATGCTTGTGAATCATGTTTATATGCCATTTGAATTATGTGAATTGATGCTTAATTATTTCGCTGTTTATGTATGTGTTTTCAGTTTAAAAATATGGCGAAAGAATGTGGTGGCTCTAATAACTACTCACGTCCAGCTCTAATAATAATTACTCATCCTTGGCATGATCTTGCAATTGGTATTTTAATTACTTTTTATTTTTATTCTTTGCTCTTCTCAACTCTCTAACTTTTTTACTCTTTATATTCTACTATAGGACCTGGAGCCCCAAAGGTTTTCAACTGTGTAAGGATACGAAATTTAGTGATTTATTTTTCTGAGCTAAACTTAGTTTGTTTGTGAGATAGATAATAGAATATAATGAAATTGATTTTAATCTCATTTCTAGGTGATTGAGATCAGCAAGGGAAGTAAGGTGAAGTATGAGCTTGATAAGGAAACTAGACTGATCAAGGTATTATTATTATTATTATTATTTATTGAAGCTTGATTTTGAGGGTGAATTATAATTAATATTTGTTTAATTTGTACAGGTTGATTGTGTTCTTTACTCATCAGTTGTTTACCCATATAACGATGGATTCATTCCTCGTACTATTTGTGAGGATAAAGACCACATAGATGTTTTAGTCATCATGCAGGTATGAATTAATTACAATTATAGATTTGTATTTTATCTTAATTACAAAGATAACTGCAGGAACCAGTTATTCCAGGGTGCTTTCTAAGGGCAAAAGCAATTGGACTTATGCCAATGATTGATCAGGTATTATATATGAGACTAGACGGATCATCATATATTAAATTAGTTACTAAAACAATACAATACACAGGGAGAAAAGGATGACAAAATAATTGCAGTTTGTGCTGATGATCCAGAGTATAAGCACATAAAGGATATCTCCCAAATTCTACCTCATTGTTTAGCTGAGATTCGCAGCTTCTTTGAAGATTGTATCCTTTTTTTTCTTCTTCTTCTTATTAAATAAAGATGTATGCTCTTTTCTTAACCATTGGAGGGTTAAATTAGATAAGGAAGTTGAAGTTGATCATATTCTGCCAGCTAGGGACGCCTACAAAGCAATATTGCATTCCATGTAAGATATATTATTATTAACATTATTGCTTTAATTTATTTGCTTACATTAATTACTCATTGAATTGATTTGTTTATTATTTCTTCCTTGGCAGGAACCGTTACAAGGCTTACACCAAGTGAAGATTTAAAGGGATAATTTGTTGCTTTAAAATTACTTTACTGTCATGGACAAACTGCCTAAACAATACTACTCAATGTTCTCTCATGAAACCATCCTCTGTTTTTGTTTAGCTACTCAATTTTTTGTTTTCCATCTCTACATTTCTTCTCACAACAAATAAACATAAAAAGTCTACCATGTTTATAAAATGACCCAATACTTTATTTTCTTATAAGTCATGAGTCTGGAATTAAAACTAAATATATGGATGAGAGGCTTTCGCCTTCCCCATGTGCTAAACTAAATTTAGGGTAGAGAGCATTCCTTAAGGTAGAATCGGGATTTTTACTAAATTAAATTCAGGGTTTTTGTTGAATTGTAACTTCCCAAATCAATTCGTTATTACATTATTGTAACCTATAAGGGGAAGTGAGTCCGACTTATTCTAATAGGTGCTTCTAGTTTCTACTATATTTTCTTTTAATTTACTCAATCAATCGTTTGAGGTTTCTAATAGAAAATGCTAATTGAAATAGGTTAGATTGGGGGTTTTTTGTTGGGACTTTAATTTCTTTTTTCAATTTCCTTTGTTGTGTAAATAGACCTCACGCAAAGGCGGATTTTGGGGTGGTCTCGGGGTTGACATCCCACCCTAGACCCAGGTTATAGTGCAAATTTTGTCTAAATATTTTTTTCTAAGAGAAAAATACAATATTAGTCCTGTCATGAATATTACACTTTATCTTTTTTTTTTGCTAAGCCAGCCAGTTTATATTTTATATCAGAACAAATAAGTGTTTTACAACTCATACTCTAGTCAAACTTTGACTAGATATAAAAAAACAAAACAAAACATGACATACGGACAAAACAAAACAAAACACCCACTAGTACACTTTAAAGTACAAAACTCAATCTATGACACAATGAAACCCTAGTTCTCTCTCCACCACTTCATCGCGGCTTCCATGTCTTCTCCTTTGAAGCTTTTCAACTTCACCATATTCTCAATCACTCGGTTTGTGATCTTCTCCTTGATTACAGTTTCAGAGGTAAAGCTTTGATTGAATATTCTATCATTTCTTTCCTCCCAAATCGTGTGAACCGCTATTGGTAACATAATTACGGTAAGCTCTTTCATCATACTATTTGTGTTCTTCTTCTCGATCTCTTTGATTATATCTGTCCAATCATTGTTTTGAATCTGAATTTTTGCCTTTATCTTGCAAAAATCCCAAATACGCTTCGTGTAAGGGCAAGCCCAGAAAAGATGATCCCTATCTTCGCTTTGTAATTTGCAGAACTCGCAAATAGGGTTCGATATCATACCCCAACTCAATAATCTCTGTTTTGTTGGGAGTCTATCTAAATTATATAACCATAGTAGGAATTTATACTTGGGTAAGGCTTTCGATTTCCAAATCACTTTGTGCCAATCATTCTTGTTACCCTTCTCTCTGATTTCTTCATACACTTCTGCAAACTTAAATTTTCCTTTTTTCGTGCAGGTGCATATTATAGAATCTTTTTCCTCTGACATTGTTAGATTTTTGGTAAGCTCAATCATAAATCTCAGAGTAGCTGGCCATTTCCAGTTTTTGTTATGAGTAAACTGAGCCACCTTACTATCAACATAATAACCTGATGCCATGTTACTGCAATTCATCTCATTTAATATTTTATTACAAGGTAGCCAGTTGTCCCACCAAAGTGCTATATCTTTTCCATTACCCATCTTATATTTGAATAGACCTTTAGCCAAGTTCCTGTTTTTCAAAATCTTCCTCCAGCCCCATGAACAATCAATAGGTATTTTAATTTGCCAGATAGATTTACCCTTGAGATGGTTAAGTTGCAACCACTGAGACCATAAGGTCTCTTTAGGAAGGCAACAACCCCAAAGTAATTTGAGGGACCATACTTTGTTTTGTATTTCCAAGTCCCTAATACCCAAGCCTCCTTCTTCTATGGGTTTACAAATAGTATTCCAGGAGACTTTAGCACCTCCCTCATAAACACTTTTACCACTCCATTAAAAGGCCATGACTTTACTTTGTAGCATTTTAATAATCTTCTTAGGCAATGTAAATACACTACACCAGTGATTAGCTATACCTCCAAGCACTAATCTGATGAGCTGGACTCTTCCTGCATTAGACAGGTGTCTTGAACTCCAATGCTCAATCCTTTTAGTCATTTGATCCACTAGAGGCTTACAATCATTAAAGCTTAGTCTTCCTGTGATAAGGGGAAGACCAAGATATTTCATAGGCAAAAATCCTTCAGGTATAGTAAGAATTTGATTAACTTCTTCCTTTGTTCTCTCTTTTACACCCCAATAGAATATATTACTTTTGCTATCACTTATTTTAAGACCTGATAGGTTATAGAATAAATTCAAGCCTTTTTAATCCATTTTGCTGTTTCCACAGTTGGGTAAAAAATACTAAAAGATCATCTGCAAACATCAAATGATTGATCTTTAATTTACCACACTTTGGGTGCCATCTGAAGTTATCCTTTTGTCCCACATAAAAGAAAATTTGTGTTAAAACTTCCATACCTATAACAAACAGGTAAGGAGAGAGTGGGTCCCCCTGCCTGAGACCCCTCTCACCTTTAAAACACTTTATCTTTTTATACATGGAAGAAGAACTATTTTAGACTTGGAGTCATTTTAACTTTCATTTTAACTTCAATGAGATTCGATCTCATGATTTTTTAATTTTTTGCAAAGTTGTCTAACCACTAGAGTGACTATCTATCTCAAATATTACACTTTTAGTTCAACAAAATTAAAAATTAACCCTATACCACACTACCCCACTAATTGTTTTAAATTGTAGTCCACGCGCAGCTCCTGATTCATAATTATATACTATATATTTCGCATATTAACAATTTAATCTCCCAACTTATATTTATTTTTATTTTTATTTTGCTTAACCCCACATCTTTGATATTTTCCCATAAGACCCCCACTTAACTTTAACAAATTTAATACCCAATTACGGTGGCAATATCAACATTACCACTAAAGATCATGCAAGCAATGATCGAGATATCACACTAACTAACAGTACATATTAAGAATCAACAGGACTGCCATTAATCATAGAGAAGATCGATCAACTTATAGAATTTTTGCATGATGATCCTTTTCAGTTACAGTTGATTGCAATGAAAAACAATGATTAAAAACCTACTTGACCAATAAGCCCGCATATAGAGACAGAATCAGTTGCAAACAGTTGTTTCAACAAAACAACTCTACTAGAATCGTAATAGAAGAAGTAAACGAAAAAACAAGAAAACAAGAAAACAAGAAAAGACAATTCATGTTATATTCCTTCTTGTGAACCATTCTCTTTCAGCTTCTTTACCGGATGATTAGGAGCATGAGTCGGCCTTCGTGACAGCAATGCAATTCTTTGATTTAAAGCATCCAGTTCTGAATCTGAGATAGTTACAGGGTTGAAGCGAGGAGCGCGTGGAGTCCACTCTGGCACACCAGGATAGTCCTGAGTTGTTGGCTGAGCCTGAGGCATATGAATATCTCCGACAGCTGATTCTTGAGGAATTTGAGAGAATGTTGTTGGTGTGACATGGCTTGGTCGTGAGTTGAATTCTGATAGCCGACGAAGTGCAACTGGGCAGAAAGGACTCCCCGGTGTGACATGATCTTGTTGGTTTGATGAAGTGGCGATGGCATCAACCGACTGTGATGTTGGTAGTGGCGATGACGTTAATGGTGGAGGGGATGGGGGCGATGATAGTGGAAGTGGAGGTGGTGATGTTGACGGTAATAGTGGAGATGACGGGGGTGGTGAGTGTGGAGATGTTGTTGGGGGTGATGGTGCAGGTGGCGTTGGTAGTGATGGTGGAGATGACGGTGGAGGTGATAGTGGAGGTGGTGGTGATGGTGGCTGTTGGCTCATGTTTTCTTGGTTAGGGTTTCTTGCGAGGGGTGACTTTCACTTAATAGCTATGAGAAGTATGAAATGCTTTAATAGCAACGGAAATAGAGAGAACTAGCTGGTGAGGTTGTTAAGTAATTTCTTCTGATAGCAATTATATATATATAAAGTGATTTCTTCTGATAGCAATATATACATATGAAGTGATTTTAGTCTGATGGCTCAAAAAGAAATTTGGCGAGTTAGTTTCTTGAATCAATATTATACCGTTATAAATAAAAATATTCAACATAGAATGGAGCTTATATATGAAACCAGTAAAACTAAATATTATGTCCAACTGCGAATTAGTGTTACTTGCTCATCCAACCATATTACTACCTCCACACCATAATAATTTATTTTTCATAATTTTGTACATTATATTAAGAAATCTAAAAAAAAAAATTAGTTATGAGTTAATTGGAGATTGTTTCATAAATTTAGAGATTTATTTTGTTTTAAAAAAAAATTATGGATTAAAATAATAATTTAAAATTTTATTGTATTTCATGTATTTCATGTTTTATATTTTTTTATATTTTAAAATCAATTTATATATTAAAAAAAATGAAATTTTGTAAGTCAACGGGTTGATTAATGGAGAAAATGGACATCATAAAGCACCATGTCAAGTAAAGATCGTGGATTAAATATATATATATATATATATATATATATATATATATATATATATATATATATATATATATATATATATATATATATATATATATATATATATATATATATATATATATATATATATATGATTTTCAAAATAAGGAATAAAATTTCTTCTGATCCAAAACTCAAGAGATTATAGAAGTATTTTTCTCATAAATCTATCTTTTTTTAGTTCTAAACGTTATTTCACTAATACTCAGAAAATCTTACAAACTAACTTAATCAATCCCCGAAGAAGATGCATCTAGAGCTAATAGACCCGCTAATTAAGTTAAAAAAGGGGTTACCCAATCCCTAAGACAATTTTCCAGTGACATGTGCTTGGCTACCCAACCTGCAACTTTGTTTTTATCTCCCGAAATAAGAGAGAATAAAGGTTTATAATTTCCAAAAATAAAGTAAATACTACGAGTGATATTACAAATACTAGGGGTTAATTATACTAAGATTGTTTTCGAGGGTTTCCTTCAAGACTTTACAATTATTCTCAACAATGCACTTGAATTCATTGCGATCTCTCACTCATAGACAATCCTTCAAGATCCCCTAAAGCTTCAGCCTTAACTGCGCTCTTTTCATCAATCTCCCAAGCATTGCACTTAATAACAACTTCATAAGAATCCCTAAGAAAACAAGCAATAGATGATTTATTAGGTGTGAAAGAAGCCTCACAGTTAATCTTTAGGGTATTTATAGGGGGAGGGAACCACTTATAGTTGTATTTACATATTTTCTTATTTTTTTCCCTTACCTGAAGCATTTCGAGAAGTACTTAAGTCAATTATTATTTTTTGTTGTAGTAAACCCTCATTTCCAACTATCTTCCATTTCTTAGAGTGTATATACTCCTTGGGACCAGACATTTTCTCCTTTAGACACTTAGAGTCATCTAGAGGAGTCTTTTTATTATCATAATGCCACACAGCTTTTGTATCTACCTTCAGACTACATATGTCATCCTTTGGATAGAGCATATTATTTTGTTCCTCCCATAGGAAAATTTCTTTCTAAATTGTGTTTAATGGGGATGGGTTAAGTTTTTTTTAACACAAACCATTCGTATACTTCCAAATTTTCCATGCAATTATACATACCATCTCAGTAATCATACTGTATTTTTCACATAGTTTACTAGCTTTACTTAAGAGATGGCCATCCAAGTGTCTACCTTATAGTAGACCTGGTTGGCAGTGATGAAGCCCAAAGGTGATGCAAACCAAACAACCTTTGCCCAGGGGAATTCAAATAGAACATGTTCATTTTTCACTAGCATATTTACAAATGCTACAACTTTTAGTGTCTAAATTTTTTTTCTGGAACAAAATTTTTCATTTTTAGGTAAGAGATTTTGTATTTCCTTCTGCAAGAAGTTCCCGACTTTAGGAGGAGTCTCCATATTCCATATGGTTATCCATACCTTAGGGTCAGTGACACGAGAAGTGGAAGATTTTTTTATGGTTTTTTAATGATTCATTTAACTCATTTTCCTATTTCAAATAGGAAAAATATCAGGTTTCTTGTTGAGAGCACGCGTGAAAAAACCGTGGGCGTGAGTGTCGACACGGTTTGAGAAATTTTTGACATGCATGCCGCTGAGGGGACCGGTATACGGGCGCTGGAAAAAAAAATTGACCAGCATACCGGTCAGTTGACCGGTATACCAGACAGACCAATACCGTGCCACAGTCACCGAAATCAGGGTCAATGCCGAGGCGCGTTATCAAAACTGTGGTTGCGAATTCCGACACGGTTTTATATAAAAAACTTCAAAAGGCCATAACTTTGTGCTCGGAGGTCGGAATTCACTTTCTCAAGAGTCTAGATCGCATATTTTTTCGAGATCATCTTTCTTAACTTTATTCTATCCTTGGTGTAACTTGAGTTGTGAGTTAATCAAAGACGACAAATAGAACAGATGCTTTGAATTACAAGAGGAAGTGTTCAATCTTAGGGAAGAACAAAAATTGCCTGGAGCCACAATAAAAAAGGTCATTGACCTTGATGAGCCTATTGAGAAGAAACCAAAGATAGAGGCACCAACACAACCACTCCAAAGGAAATTAACAGCTAGAATGAGTGTACCACCAAGGCCTAAAGTAAGACACCAATCCAAAACCAAAGATAGAGGCACCAGCACAACCACTCAGAAGGAAATTAACAGCTAGAATGAGTGTACCACCAAGGCCTACAGTAAAGACACCAATCCAAGATCAAGGTTCTTCTTAATGAAAATCCAGAGATTATATCCACACCACCAGCATGGGTAGTTTAATTGATGGAAGAAATTGGTAATCTAAAAAGACAATTCAACACATGCTGAGATAAAATTTCAAGGATTAATCAGGTAATAAACAAAGTAACAGAAGACTTGTATATTGATAATTATTCTTCTTCTTCAATGGATGATTTGCTAGATCTTTATGGCTAGGTACCCTGTTCTAGTTCTTCTTCTTAATTGCTTGTATGCATTAGTTTAGTTTAAAATTTATTGCCTTATTGAGTCTTTTCCGAGTTGTGGGGACACGACTCACTTTTGAGTTGGGGGTGGGGATTCGTTGTCCTCGTCTTCCTTTTTGTTTTTGCACAAAATTTAAAAATTTTACGTTTAAATTGGCATAAAATATATTGAATGTACCTATTGAGCATGATTTAATTAGTCAATGATAGTAGGTAGTATGTTTTTGAACAATGTCACAAATATGTTTAGTATGCATGTATGAAAACAGGAAATGAAAGATAGGGAAGATTAATGAGTAATGCGTAATAAGTCAAGTTGAAACTTAGGGAGAGTTATTTGGTGTGTAAAATGTGAGATTTGAAATTAGTTGAAAACTGATTTGTCTATGAACTAATAGTGAAAAAGTAACAAAATCCGGTAGTTAGAAAAGTGAATAAGACAGTTCTTTCATATTTGAAGCCACTTGAAGCCTTTTTAGCTTTCTCACCCTTTTATTTGATTATTATTTATCCGTCTTAGCCCCCCTGAACCTTTCTAAAGCCTTTTATTTAACCACATTATAAGACATATCCATTCGTTTATATGAATTATCCATATGACCCGCACTCGAATCGCAAAACCTGAGACAAGCCGTTTTTAGAGCTTGAGTTTGGGGTGGTGGGTTTCATCATTAAGGTACATTGGGTTTGAGAAATTATAATTGTGACATTATTGGTGATGAAAGTTATTATTGTAACCCTTTTCCGGGGTAAGAATAAATGAAAAAAACCTGAAAACATTGAAAAGAAAAAATTATATATAAATTATTAGCATGATATCTCAACGTCAAAAAGAGAGTCATAGCTATACAAAAGAGAAAAAAAAATTAATATGAAAAGATTGAAAAATATTTGGACCGACAAAGTAGAATTTATTATATCATCAATAAGGTTTTACTTGGGTTATTTGGGGATGCTAATTAAAGCATCAAAAGTTGGGTTGAGTGAGAACATTTTCGAGTGAAAACTCAAGCTCTAGGGCGATTCGTTGATGGAATATGAGGAGAGAGCCAAAAACTCACTTTTCATTATCCAAATATACCACACATTCCTCAAGCCACGTTATAACCATAAAGACCTTAGAATTTCTAGCTACTTGGTGGAGAAACAATGGAGCTATTAGGTTGTAGGTGAGTGGACCATTGGATGCTATACTAGGACCTATGAACAACCTATAGCCATTAACACGAATTGAGTTGAAGACCTCTCCTAATGGCATTGCAAAGTTAACCTGGACTTGAATTTATGGATTGTTGATTATGTGTATATTAAGTGTACGTGTGCATTATTTCTTTAGCATTACTACATGAGACTTTTTAAATATTTTGCTCCAGGATTATTCATTGTATTCTATTCTTCTTCTCCTCCTAATTCTTCTTCTCTGTTTATTATTTGACTACCCTACCGTTCTTTATCTTTATTGTATCCGGACGATACAACTTTGAGTTAGGGGTCTTGATGTCTCCCTATTTCTGATGAATTAATCTAGGTTGGAGACACCATTTTAGGTGTATTTAATAATTTAATTGTTTTATTCATATTTCTTTATTTTCCTATTTCTTGTCTTGATTTAATTATTAATTATTTTTAGAGCATATTTTGTTTAATTGTGAAGCTTTAAAGATATATGGTAATTAATTAGATGCAAAATCAATTCTAAGAGATAAAGAAAGAAGATAATGATGGAAATTGGAGATAAAGGAAGTAAAAGATAAAATAGGAAACGAAAAGTTGCCAAATAAATCTGAATTTCAGCAGCTACGTCCATTAAATTGATCATAACTCAAAAACCGATAGGAATTTGGAAGAATGGTCTGAAGAAAAAGTGTAGAGCTTTCCGAGACTATCAGTTTCGATATAAAGAACTCGTCAATCGGAGCAATATTGAAGAAGTTACAGCCAAAACAAGACAGCAACAGTTTATTACCTTTTCTATATTTTAGGGCTATAAATTTGATTTGGAAAAGAGTCATCTTGCTTGCCCTCTACTCCAAGAATCCGAACTAGAGTTTAAAATACCCTATAAATACACCATTTATTCAGTAGAAACACATCCTTGGTCAATCCTTAAGCCAAGAAGAAGCCTACATCAAGAGAAGAGAAGTCTAGAAGGAGCTGAACATCAAATTATGTCTTCACACAAGCCTTCAAATTTGTAATTGTTTTCTTTTCTTTCTCTAGTATGAATTAATTTATTTTAGCTTGAGATTTAGCATATGGGTATGAACCCTAGACTTGTTTTACATCTATTTTAATTTGGGATTTTAATTATTTAATTGAATGACTGTTTTATTCTCTAATTTATGTGCTTTGATTTATTGTCTGTTTTCCTTGCGGTTGCGAACGTATAGATTACCTTAATAGTAGCTAGATGGTCACCCGGAAGGGGTGTCTAATTATTAATAATCACATAAACGTCTAGTGTGCGGTAGTAATCCTGTCGGGATAGCCTAACTAGATAACCATTAGGGTTTAATTTAACCATCGATCATCATTAGAAGGACAGTCTAATCTAAGAACCTAGTGGTGTAGGAGCACCTTAGTTAAGTCCCCTCGTGATTGTGAGGTTGCCACCTAAGTCCACCCGGAAGGGGGTTAGGAAGAATTTAGAATCCTAGTTATTGCAATTTTACATAATTCTCCCTTACATGATTAGAATAAACAAGGCTAGTGGGGATTACTTGTTATATCTTGAGCTAAACTCTCATACTATCTTATTCTCTTATTTAATTTCCTGTCTTTATTTTACGTAGTTAATTTCTCTTATAAAAAACCAAACAAAAATTACTTGTCTTTTAATTCTTGCGTATTATTCTTCTATCTTTATAAATTGCACTTGATATTTATATAAGTTTCCTCTATCTTTCATAGTCTCTGAGGAACGAATTCACTTATCATTAAAACTTGCATACGTATTGTAATACCTTGTAGTACCGTGCTAGGCTAGGGTGTTTATTTTCTTTATTTATATCTTATTTTTATCACACCTTAGTCGACACCAGTAGTGATCCCGAGTGCCTTGCAGTAGCTAAGTTTTGATTTCACCACTGATCATTGTGCACGGTCCCCTTACCCAAGTCCCTTGGTAATTGTTAGGTTGCCTCCTAAGTCCACCCTGAAGGGTGTTAGGAGGAATATAGAATCCGGGCTATTTATACTTCCATAAATCTTAAATCACCCTTATAATTAGAATATTGGTTTAGAAGGATAGATGCATAGTAGCAAACCTAAGCTATATCTCCCATCTCCATTCTCTTTGTTTATTTATTTGCATTAGTTTAATTATTTGTCTTAATTCTTATTCAGAAAACCCAACAAATATTTATCTCTTTATTATTGTCTTTTAGTTTTCACAATTAATCTCTTCTACGCTTTTATATTGACACAGTTCGATCTATCATACTAACTACCGTACTACATTTCTTAGTAGTTCTATTTCTTTTAGAAAATTACATACTTCATGTATAATTAGTGAAATTTCATTTGTATGCCTACCATGGACAAAAGTAGACTGATTTTCATCAATAATTTACTTCATAAGAGGCTGGAGTCTATTAACAAGAATCCTAGCAAGGATTTTGTATATAAAGTTAGACACACTGATAGGTCTAAAGTGTATAATTATTCTTGGACTTTCAATTTTGGTACAAAGGAAATTAAGGTATGATTTATATCATCAAGACTTCCATCATCATACCAAAAATTATTAATAACTTTATTACATCAAGTTATATAATATCCCAGTACTTTTTATAGAAGAAGCTTGGATACCCATCATGCCCATGAGCCTTATTTGCTCATAGTTCCTTAATAACTACTTCAATTTCAGAGTTTTCTATTGGTTTTATAAGTGTATTGTTCATATTGGTAAATATATCAGGTTTAATAATATTTGATATAGCAGTAAAGTCCCTAGGACCAACACTTCTATATATATTATTAAAATATGTGAGAATATTCCCAAATACTTCAATACTGTTATTTAACCAATTATCATTATCATTATCATCCATGATTCTTGCAATTTTATTTATACTTCTTCTTTCCTTAGTAATGGCTTAAAAAATACAGTGTTCTTATCCCCTTTTTTAACCAAGTATTTCTTAACCTTGAAGCCCAGAAATCCTCTTCTTTTTTTCCAAATTATTTCAATTTCATTAACAATACTATTGTATTCATCTTTATTATTCTCATTAATATTAGTATAGTTTGTTAATACCCTTAACTTTTCCATTAATTCACCAATTTTGTCCTACCGTTTTAATTTTTCTTTTACTCCACATCAGGAGTAATCTTTTACACATATTCAAATTCACTTTAAGATTATTTTTTACAATAATTTGAATAATTCTTTTAGACTTCTAAACATTATTAATAATCTCTTCCTCTGTCCAAAAATTCTCAAAAATAAATCTCTTATATTTTTTATTACACTTGTCATCAAAGTGTAGTACTTGTAGACTGTGATCAGATCCCAGTGCTCGCAACAAAGTTATCCAAGAATTATGGTATTTTTTAGTCCACTAAGTATTACTTAGACATATGTCAAGTAGAATTTTGATAACAATTTTGCCTTCTCTTCTGTTAGACCAGGAGAAGGCGCAACTCTTATTATTAATTTGATACATAGTGTGATGTTAGATGAATCCATACAACTTTTCATAGTATTCTTAAATTTATTATTACCTATCAATTTCTCATGAGAAAACCTTATATTATGAGAGTCTACAATGAGATTCCAAGGTATATCATTTTTAGGGTCACATTTATTAAACTTCTCAAGGGGTTTTAATTTATCTTTCTCATAAGAGGAACAATAAACAAAGGTTGTCTGGTGTGATTCACCATTATCATTTAAAATTTCACAATGTATAAAATACATATCTTTATAAATCACTATAATATACTCTTTTTTATTGTAGAATAGAGCTAAACCCCCTAATTGCCCAAATAGGTTCCATACTGGTAATTAAGGTCATTTTAATACTTTTCTCCAGCTTAATTAGAACAGGCATAGTGTTTTTAGTTTTTGAAAGACAGATTACCTTGGGCTGATATTTGGAGCAGATATTTACTAAGGCTTGGACTGTCAGGGGTATGCCAATTCCCTGATAGTTCCATGCGACGTGTATCATGATTCAGCGTGGGATTTATTTTGTTCAATCCCGCAAATCTCAATAGTAGCCGTCAACTTAGACATCGAGGTCTCTTCTTCATTACAATTCTTACTCAATTCCTCAGTATTACCTGAACCCACTATCTTCTTAATAGAATATCAAAATTGCCATATTTTAGACCTTTTATTTGCCTTTGATTTATTTCTCCTTAGATTATATCCATTCTAGATCTCCTTTTGATCAATTTTCTATCAGTTTCCATAATCTCATTATCATCTTCATACCTCAAATTTTAAGTTTAGGTTATACGGTAGAAAGAGATTGGGTAAGGTCTATGACGGGTGAAGGTATGGTTAAGGTTGAGTTTGGATCAATTAGGTTTACAGAGGTATGGGGTTGTTAGGGGATTAGACAATGATCGTATTAGCTTTAGGGTCGAAAGAAGAAGGTGAAGTGTTTTGATTGGGCTTAATTTGGAGTACAGTGTATTGAAGATAGGGTTTTTGGTTTTAGGAGAATTAAAAATGAGGTTTGCGCTGTTCAGATAAGAAGCTTGTGTTGGGACTCCTTGACTTGGGCTTGGAAAAGACCCAAAAGTTATGTCTTCAATACCCAGATGTGGAGTATTCATTTTTTAGCAGCTCAACAGCCAGCTCACCTAGTTTTTTGTTTTTGTTCTTCTTTCTTCTTTATCTTCTCAGTCCCAGCCGATAGTTATACACACATACCAATACCCTTAGTACCCATTTGTCTCTTCTTACCGTATTACTACTACCATTAGCAAATTCAAATATCTCTCATGGACTTTTTTCCATACTCATATTACTCTCACCTTTAGTACTTGTCCTTACCAACGTCATTAGTAAACATTTTTTTTAACGTTGATTTTGATTTAGTAATTTTTTAACCCTAACTCGGTTTGAATGTTTGCTTTCCGCCATTAATGAATTTACCAGCACCAAAATCTCCATTAAGACGGATGATTTAGATGGGCCTCTCGTAGATAACGTATCCCAGCTTCCTAATTTTGGTTGAACCTTAGCATGGTTACACTTACTTTCCATTTGAACAAACAATCTACAGCTAGACCATACTTGCCCTATGTATTCATACATTAACATAATCCATATTTGTGTTTTCTGATCTTCCTAGTAATTGATCCTAGCGATGATGGGGTTGTCCAATTTCCGGTCCACCTGAACTCTAGTGATTAAATGTTCTTTAATGAATGTTGATTCAAGCAACTACACTTGGTGAACCTTTTTGAAGTAGTAATAAAAATTTTTGGTAAACAAAGTAACTAGTGTACCTGAAAGCTGAACCCCTAAAGTGGAATGATTCACTAATTTTTTACTTTCATTTTTAACCGATTTATGACAAAATATTTGCCCATAATCGTCCATGGTCTTGGAGCCCAAAATCATTGTTAATCTTCCTCATTCTTAAATTTGATGATAACACATTATTACCAAGCTTATCAGTGTCTACAGTTTCAGATAAACCCCAATACTTGTAAATGTAATTTTTAATATAAACAAGATTGACATGCTCATTAATTATAAGTTTAGCTATCAATTTTGCCTCACAGATTGTTTTATACTTTATATTGTTTTCAAGAGTGACGACTAGTTCAACCGTTTTAGCATATAAATGGTCTGTAGAGTAGAAATTCATAAATGAAGGAAGATGCTTAGAGAAGAAATTTGTAGAAAAATAAGAAAAATTGAGAAAAAAATGAGACTTTGCCTCTGCCACCCATTAAAAGGTTCTTTTTCCAAATAGGATTTGACAAGAAAAAGAACGAGTGGAGGAGCAGAGAATACGAGCGATCTGATGTAAGTTTTATGAAACTCAAACTTTTTTACTCAAAAATAATTTTTTAATATTTTCTTTACTTTACAGGAGACGTTGAGGTCCATTCTGGAAACCCGAGTGTAGGAATCCCAGTCTCAGAGTGGAGATTCATCATCTACCCCCACCTTATCGGAGCAATAGCAGGATGACACTGTATTGGAGGCGGCGAAATAGGATTAGAAGGCGGGTCCCGCAACTGGGTCCCGGGAGTTGGACACAAGCTACCGGAGAGACGCGCGAATTCAAGTTCTTACGATCCAGTCAGAGCTAGGATGTTGAGGGACTACCAGTGGATAGTGCGGTCCCTTAATGAGTTCCTTGTCTCCATAGGCAAGGAGCCTATGCAAGATAACGCATCTCAATCATCTACCTCTACAGTGAGTACCCGTTCCACTAGGGATGTGATCCACGAATAGATGACTGTCGCTATCCAGACGCTTAATAAGTATGAGTTTTGAGTTTTATTTTATTAAATTGTATGTTATGGGTTTTAATAATAATTCGGCCATAAAAAATAAGAGTAATGATATATACCACCCAAATTCATACCACCCAAATGTCACCCAATGACGTGGCGTGAATTGATTGGTTACAAATTGTTAATGCATTTATTTCCGTGATTTGATTAAAGATTTGCAACCAACCAATTCACGCCACGTCATTGGGTAATATTTGGGTGGTATGAATTTGGGTGGTATATATCATTACTCAAAAAATAACTAACGAAAAATGACTAACGACTTGTAGTGTTATGGGAGACGGGGGTCGTGGAAAGATAGAAAAAAAATTCACAGGTCTGTCTAATTGACTAAAACTTAGAGAGCCTATATATATCTTACTCTCAATCTCAAGGCCATTGAAAGATCGAGTACTTTAACATAATAAAATACTTGTACCACCCTCTCTACTCTACTTTAATAGCTATTTCAGTTCATCAAGATTCAAGAGAAGATGAATCGTACACAGCCACCTTCATCAACACCCAATGAAACCGACGAAGAAGATATTTACGAAGGACTTACAGACATAAATAATAATTTTCCGATTTCAGAAGAAATCTACCCAGAAGCCTATGGATTTTATCTGGCGTCACAAACCATACCAAGAAATTCACTTCCTTATCAAGAACGTCCATTACCCAACAGCTTTAGCGATTATGATCATATACCAATGAATACGCCACCATCCACGGCTCCCTTCAGGCCTATAACCGGATTATCAAGTTCTGGTGGTAATGCTAATATGCCGTGCCTAATAACCAATACAAGACCACCGCCGCCACAAAGGCCACCTGCTATAGTTTTGCCGTCAGGGCATCCTCTTTGGCCACGACCTGCTGTATTTCCGCCGCGACAAACGCCACCTCCCTTAATTTCGCCGGTCCCTACAAGACCAAATCTGCCAACGAGTGAAACACTTGTTGAGCTTATGGAATGGCCACAAACAGGTAAACTTAATTATCATCCACAAGAGTTTCCATATCCTCTCTATATTCACTACTTGATAGCTTCTGGAGTTATTAAAATTAAGCACAATATGAAATGCTCGGCCTGTGGAGCGATAGGTATCTTAGAATTCGATTTGAGGGAACAGTATACGGAAGTTGCTTCCTATATCATTAAATATCAGAGCGACTTAAATACAATAAGTAATTATTTGTCAAACCCTAAACTGGGCAACTGCTCATCTTGTGGGGGAGAGGATGTTACAGCTCCCATTATCATTGAAAATCGTATAAACTGGATCTTCTTGCTACTGGGAAAATGGATAGGGCATTTGAATATTCCGTATTTGAAAGATTTCTGTTCAAGAAAAAGGTATAGTGAACGAGGCGACAAAAGTGTGGTTGTTCTTCGTACATTTATTTTACTCGCCCATATTCTTCTTCCTGAAGCTAATTTTGATTGTTTAGCCCAGAGCATTTGATCACCACCTCCGTAATTGTGTTTGTTGCATCACGAATATTCAATCGTGTAGTATTACAAGTTTTCATTAATTTTACGTACGTGTTGGAGCCAATTGTTTTTAGTTCAAAGTAATTGTATATGTATATCAACTTTCATTCTTTGATTGTTTTTATTGTGATGAACTGGAATTTTAAAAGAAGAACATCAATATTCTAGTAATTGCTCATTAGTGATTATATGATATCTGATGTCAGATTGTCAAAACTTTGTGTATTTGCATGTTTTTGAGTTTTATTCCAGGTATTTGATAAAAAAACATTTCAACTGAAAACATATAGCCAAATACAACGAACAAAACTATACAAACACCTAAATTAACGAAGAAATTATAGGCATTAATTCAACCGATTCCTGCACTTTGACAAAAAAAAAAAAAACCCGGTTCCCACACATTTTGTTGATAAAAATATATTTAAATAATTAATAAAATATTTTAAAAATTCATCGTTAATATATACTTTATCATCTGTAACAAATTATATCTGTCGCCAATATTATACTAATTGACAACGAAAATTGGGTCATTAGCGATGATATTTTATCATCGTTAATGATACACACAAAGTATAACCAATAAACTAGCTAGAATTTTTCTTCAAACCCCACCTAAAAAAAATTTCTCCCCATTTATCAACTCCTAGACCCTATTTGAGTCACGAGACCATTCCAATTTGCAACCTCTTCTTTGCCACGTCATTAACATAACCTCCTATCACATATTTACAGGTACGAGGCCCACTTCAACATCAAATATACCATTAATTTTGCCAAAAATATGTATCTAATAAATTTTAATCTTTAATTTATTGGTATCACGAGACAGCTTTTTAGAGGTTATTTGGACTTATTTGAGGATAAGAAGTTGAGAAAGTAAGGTCAAAACCCAAATCATGGCATTAAAGGACCAAAATACCACGTTTGAAAAATGACTTAAGAGAGTCACCATGTGCAATCACTTTAGATTATGAGTAAGCATTTTTGGATTGACTTGGGTCATTTAAAGGGGTCCAGAATTCCAAAAACATTTTTGGACTTTAATATATCAGTATTGATTAACTAGAAAAAGAAGGGACACAATTTTACAATTTTAGAGAGAACACTTTGAGAAGAGACAGAACGTCTAGGAGGAGAAGAGAAGAAGATTGAGCCCTACTCTGCCATTCCTTCACTGAAATCATTTCACCACTAGAGTAATTTGTATTCTTTTCTTGTATTAAACATGATTATAATACTATTATTCTCTGGTTTTTTACTCTTCAATTATGAACTAAATACCATGTAGCTTGAATTTTGCAATAGTGTATGAACTTTGAATGATGTTTTGATGATTTTATATGTTATTTGGGATCAATTTATGTTTAATCGAATTGGGTAATTTATTTCCGTTGTATATGGATTAGGCATCGTTATCAACCTATGATCATGATCAAATATTAGGTTGTTTAAGCGCCCTAGACTATCGCTCGGAAAGGGGGGTTTGGGAATCAAAAGAATGCATATACGTCTCGTGTGCGTTAGTGTCCTTGACGGGTTTGACTAGCCAGATAATCTTATGGGGTAATCACCTTCAGCACCAATCATTCGTTCAAAGTTCACTCGGAAGAGGTCTCTAGCGGTGTTATGTAGACTTCTAAGCTACCCGGAAGGGAGTTAGGAGGAGTATTGACTAATTCACAATAAAACGGCGCCCCGTTATATACGATACATACTCCGTAATCCTGAGTCACCTTTCTTCTCCCTTTTCACGAGTAATCCATATGACACTGTTTACAACACATGAATCGTATATGTGAACCAGACCATGAGACGTGTTCGCCAATGAAATTATCTCAGTGGTAGCTAATGGATCACCAGCATTGAGCATTGAGCATTGCACATATCTACCATAAAAAGGAATTATTACTTTGAAAATAATTGTGTATTACTTAAAAAATGTATGTTATATAATTTATCTATAAACCACTCTCTAATCTTAGCTGACCCAATAATCGCATCGCTAATCGTTTTATCATCTATAAGCCCGAGAATACTAGCCACGAAAAGACTCTGCATTATTACGTGACAATCATGTGATTTCATTCCAATGATCTTTTCCGTATCACTCTGGACGTTATTCCTCAAACTAGATGTGAAACCATCAGGAAACTTTTGTGCCTTCAACCAATCAAGAAATACTCGCTCCTTATACGATGTCAACGTATACTTTGCTTTAGGTAGTATTATTTCACCTCCTCTTGGGATCAACCACAGGTCTTTCTTGATGCCCATATCTTTCATATCCATTCTCGCTTTCACGTTATCTTTGTTTATTTTTCCATCAATTCCAAGAACTGTACCGAATAGACTATCGCACACATTCATCTCGCAATGCATAACGTTGATGTTATGTTTAAGATAAAAAAAGATAAAAAACTCTTTCTCTTCCAATTGAAATCACGAGGACCTGTTTTCTTCGTCGTCTTGCCCCCAAAATCCTTGCGCTTACCGGTAAACAAAATAGGAAACACATCTGATTGTGTTTGAATATCAGTCGGACTATGTTTTCAAGTGGGGCGGGCCCTGTGCTAGGTACTCGTGTATGAAGCTGTGTTTTTTCTAAATCGATGTCTCATAAGTAACCACGTCCGTGATCAAAATAAACTACCCATTTTTTCACCTTCTTTGATGGAGTAGAATCCATGCATTCAAGGAACAATAAGTCCTTGACCCTGCCAACCTGACGTGTATAAATCATTAGTCGTGGACAACAAACAAACCTTCATTGTAAACTCTTGCTTCATATGAGCATCATACGTAACTATCCATGTTTCCCACAACATGTCCAGCTCATCTATAATAGGGCGGAGAAAGACATCTATGTCCTTACCGGGTGAATGCGGATCCAAATCAACAAACAAAGCTGGAATATAGTTTCCTTCATGCAACCCACTGTGGCAAGTTGTAGACGGACAATATAACTGGTCGCATGTTATATGAGTTGTTCAACATAAAGAACAGACAAAATCCATCAATATCTAGACCCAAGAATACATTTGGAGGTTCACTATCAAACTCATGATGTAACTCTACAAAAAAATTCCAGCTGTCACCATCAAAAGGATGGCGTAACACATCTAGATCGGTACTCTTTCCTGTATGATGCCAGATAATGTCTTTGGCAGTGTGCTTCGAGCATATAGTCGATGAAACCTCGGCGTAGTCGGAAAATAACTGAGTTTTTTATGCAGTACTTTCTTACTCTTCTTCGGATACCTTTTAGATTCATTACATAATGGACACTTCTCGATGTATTCGTTCTCCTTGTAATAAGGGCGAAATCATTCAAGCAAACATCAATATTACTGTACCCCTTACCCATACTTTTCAACTTCTTGTTGCATTCCTCGTAAGACCCAGGCAAATTATGAGGTTTGGGCAAAAAACGACCAACCAATTCCAAGAGGTCGGTGAATGATGTGTTAGTCCACTTGTTCTTCACCTTTATGTGCATTAGTTTGGAAATGAAATTCAAGGAACCCGTCACTGTAGATACATGGTATAATTCGGTCTCCAATTCCTCGAACAAAGCTTCGAAACTTCCATGACTTGTTTGATACACGTCTCTCATCTCGGTATCACCCGAATAACCACCAACATTGTAAGTGGGTCTTAAATCGTCTTAAACATTTAAAATTTCATTGTATACAATTTTTGTGGTGATTTTCTTGGGAAATTCTAAATTTTCACAGTGTTTTGTCTAACCCTCATGGCTGGACAAAATCCCATACTTTTGAAGGTGAGCCCTAACCCTTTGGGTTGGAAAGCGATGATAACTCGAACATTCGTTACACGGACTAAACATATAACCATTAAAACCATATTGTTTTTCAACAAACTCAATAAATTCTTCTACACCATCAATATATTATTTTGTTACATAATTACCAGTTTTAATCTAACTCTTATCAATACCCGAATGAGTATCGCTTTACCTCCTCTTGATGTCAACCACAACTCTTGCCTGATTTTCATATCTTGAAGATCCATTATCGCCTTCGCGTTATCTTTGTTTATTTTCCCATCAAGTCCTACAACTGTACCGAGCAAACTGTCGCACATATTCTTCTCGCAATGCATAACATCGATGTTATGTTTTGAAAAGAATTCGACCAATAAGGTAACCGATAAAAAATACTCTTTTTCTTCCAATTGGACTCGCGAGGACCTGTTTTCTTCGTCGCAATGCCCCCAAAATCCTCGTGTTTACCGGGAAACACAATGGGCAACTCATTTAATTGTGTCTGAATATCGGCTAGACTACGTTTCCTCAGTGGGGCCCTATAATCGGCACTCAGCTACAAAACTTTGTCTTTTCTAAATCTATGTCTGGCAGGTAACCAACGTCTATTTTTTAAAATAAACAACCCTTTTCTTCACCTAAAATGACGGAGTAGAATCCATGCATTCTGGGCAAGCCATGTAACCTTGACCCTGCCACCCCGAAGTGTATGACCGAGCAGGGTATTTATTCATCGTGGACAACAAACAAACCTTCATCATAAACTCTTGCTTCGTGAGCATCATACGTAAGGACCCCTGTTTCCACAACATGTCCAACTCATCTACAACAAGTCGGAGAAAGACATCCATGTTCTTACCGGGAGAACGATGACCCGAAATCAACAAACAAAGCTGAAATGTGGTCTCCTTCATACATACCCATGGTGGCAAGCAGTAGACAGTAATATAACTGGACACATACTGTACGAGTTGTTCTGCATAGAAAACGGACAAAGACCATTAATACCCAGACCCAAAAATACATTCTGAGGTTCACTAGCAAACTCAAGATATAACTCTACGAATCTTTTCCAGCTATCACCATCTATAGGATGGCATAATTCATCTGGATCGGTACTATTTCCGGTATGGTGCCAGATCATGTCTTCGGCGGTGTGCTTCGAAGCGTATAGTCGTTGCAACCTCGGGGCAATCATAAAATAGCGAAACTTTTTATGGGGGTACTTTCTTACCCTTCTTCGGATCCCATCTAGACTCACTGCATACTGGACACTTGTCGATGAATTCATTCTCTTTGTAAAAAATGGCACAATTATTCAAGAAAATATCAAGAGTTGTGTAACCCATACCCATACTTTTCAACTTCTTGTTGCATTCCTCGTAAGACCTAGGCAAATTGTGAGGTTTGGGCAAAACACGACCAACCAATTCCAAGAGCTCGATGAAAGATGTGTTAGTCCACTTGTTCTTTACCTTTATGTGCATAAGCTTGGCACTGAAGTTCAAGGAACTCGTCACTATAGATCTAGGATATGATTCGGTCTCCAATTCCTCGAACAAAGCTTCGAAACTGCCACGACTTGTTTGTTGTGCGTCTCTCATCTCGGTATCACCCAAATGACCACCAACATCGTAACTGAGTCTCAAATCGTCATACACATTAAACAATTCATTTTCTAAATTTGGCACGGGTTCTTCGGGAATTACTAATTTCTCACCGTGTTTTGTCCAAACCTCATAATTAAGTGGATAAAATCCCGTTCTGTAAAAGGTGACCCCTAACCATTTGGGTTTGACATCGACGATTATTCAAACATCTAGTACACGGGCAAAACATCCATCCATTAAAACCATCTTGATTTTCAACAAAAGTAATAAAATCTATTTCACCAAAAATATATTAGTCCGTAACAAGATCGGTCGCTTTGATCCAACTCTTATTAGTCCGGGGTAATAGTGAATGAAAAAAGCTAAAAAGCATGAAAAGAAAAGAAAAAAAATATATGATAAAAGTAGCGTGATATCTCAACATCAAAAAGAGAGTCATAGCTATACAAAAGAGAAAAAAATTGATTTGAAAAGAATATATATTCAGAACGGTAAAGAGGAATTTTTATGCGAACATCTTTATGCTTTAATTGGGTTATTAGGGATGCTACTTTGTGCATCAAGAAAAATCATTGGGTTGAGTGAGAAATGTTTTATGAGAGTAACTCAAGCTCTAGGGAGATTCGTTGATGGATAGTGAGGAGAGAGACAAAAGCTCACTCTAAATTATCCAATTATACTTATCATACCGTCCCTAAGCCAACATTACAACCTTAAAGACCTTATGATTCTTTGCTATGTAATCTAGAAGTGATTGATCCAATAGAGAGTAGTTAAATGGATCTTTGGATACTAGTAAAGTTCGATGAACAATCTATAGCTTCCTTGGTAAACTGAGTAAAGTTCCTCTCCTTCTTACATTGCGAAGCTAATCTAATCTTGAATTCAAGCGTGTTGACTGTGGATATGAGAAGTGTACAGGTATGTAGTTTGTAAATATTTTTACATGAAATTTTCTGAGTAGTTTCCTTATGTCTATTCTATATATTCTACTAACTCCTTTCCCATTGTGCTTAAATTAATCTAGGTGTGTATTTAGAGACTTCCCTTTATTTTTATCTTTATTGTATCGGGACAATACAACTTTGAGTTGGGGGTCTTGATGTCTCCCAGTTTGTGATGATTTAATATTAGTTGGAGACATCATTTTTAGTGTTTTAGAAGTCTAAAATACTCGATTTTCACATGATATAGTGCACTTTCCTATTTCCAGTCTTGATTTAATGAATTATTATTTTTAGAGCATATTGGGTTTAATTATTTATTTAGTTTAAAGCTTTAAAGATATATATGGAGATTAATTAGATACCAAGTCAAGTCTAAGAGATAAAGGAAAGAAGATATACATGGAAATTGGAGAAAAGAAAGGAAAAGCTAGGATATGGAAAGATAAAGTTGTCAAATAAATCTGAATTCCAGCACCCACGACCACAAAAAGGCTTATAACTCAAGATTGGTTAGGAATTTGGAAGAATGGCCTGAAGCAAAGTTAAAGAGCTTTCCGAGACGATCAGTCTCGACTATTGGAACTCATCAAACGGATAAGTATTGAAGCCGTTATTACCAATACAAAACAGGGGCTGATTATTATACTTTCTATATTTTAGGGTTACGAATTTGAGTTGGGCTTGGAGTCCATTACTTTTCTTCTACTCCAAGAAAACGAATTAGGTCTTCTAAACACCTATAAATACAACCTTATATCTCTTGTAAATCATCCTAGCCTCACATAAATTAGTCCTTTGGGTTTATATCATTAGAGTTATTGTAGAGAGCAAGATGAAGTCTTTTATTCAATCTTTTAGTTTATTTCCTTTAGGTATGAACTAATTTTTCCATAGCTTGGGTTTTGCATTATGTATAATCTATTAATTCTATTTTCTTTCTATCTAAGTTTCTTTTGGAATTATATGTTTTAATTTGATATTAGCTGCTTACCCATATATTTGGTTATGTGTTTTGAAATATTGCCTGTCCTAAACCTGATCACTTTAGGCTTTCTTAATAGTAGTTAGATGGTCGCCCGGAAGGGGTGTCTAATTATTGAAACACCACATAACGTCTAGTGTCCGATATTGGTCCTGAAAACACCGATTCTATCTAGATAGTCATTACGGTATATTTTAATCACCATATCACAAATTGAAGGACTTGTTTGCTTAGGGCCTTGGTAGCGCTTGATAACCCTATTTGAAACTGCCTCGTGGTTGTGTTGTAGCCCCCTTAGTCGCTGTAAATGTCTAAGGTATGGGAATTTAGAATCCTGACTACGTATTTAAGAGCTATTATCTCCCTTATTAACTAGAATTTGATAGAAAGAATTAGAAGGATTGGTGCATACTAGCAAAACCTAAGCTATATCTCTCATCTCATATTTCTTCGTATTTATTTTATTGTCTTTATTTTTATTAGTTTAATTAATTATCTCTCAAGTATCCATCTTTATTTTCTGTTTTTTAATTAACTACTTGCTACTCCTGATTATTTCTCATTCGTATAACACATTAAGTCCCTAAGAACGAATTCAACTTATCATTAAAACTTGCATACGTCTTGTAATACTTGCACTACCGTGCTAGTCTAGGGTGATTAGTGCATTATTTTTTGGCTTATTTTTATCTTATTTTTATCACACCCTAGGCAACACCACCATGCCAAAGAGAATATCTTCACCACGGTTTGCAATTCAGGGTCAAATCCGAGAGGCCACAAGGTCAGACCGTTTCGTCAACACCGCAAGACCGTGACACGGGTAGATGACGTCACTAGTGGTACGCCGCAGGAAATCCCCAGAACACTGTAGGGAGATGGTTTAAAGAGGTGGAATTGTTTCCTTTCTGGATTTTAACCCTACAAGACCTAATCCTAGCCTCTTCCAACCTCCCAAACACGAAATTTTCAGACCCAAACTGTATAAATACACCTTGAAGCTTTATCAAACCTTCAAACAAACACAAAAACAACACCAAATCTTTCCTCCATCCTCCATAAACACCTAGTCTTCATCAAATCCGATCCATAACACCACAAAACACCAAAGATCATCAAGTGTTCAAGATTTCTTCCACCAAAAGTCAATTATTCCTTCCTCTGTTATTGATAATCCTTCATCCAAACAACAAATTCAAGGCACACCAATATTTCCTATATGTATTCCATACTCGGTGCATCTTGAGTTGTGGGTTAAACAAAGATGACTAACAAAACAGATGTTATGGATCACAAGAGGAAGTGTTACATCTTAGGGAAGAAAAACAAATTAATTGGAGCTACAAAATAGAAAGCCATCGATCTTTATAAGCTAAGTCCAAAGAAGCCAAAGCTCGAGGTAACTACACAACCACTACGTAATAATAACATGAGAAAGAAGGTACCAGTCAAGCCTAAAGAAAAGACACCAATAGAAGATCAAGGTTCATCAGCAAATCTTA
The DNA here is from genome assembly GCA_029959085.1 of Nemophila menziesii. Lineage (NCBI taxonomy): Eukaryota > Viridiplantae > Streptophyta > Magnoliopsida > Boraginales > Hydrophyllaceae > Nemophila > Nemophila menziesii. The sequence continues at coordinate 92,413,793 of JARWIR010000002.1, forward strand.
ATGAAAAATCAGAAAGTGTATCTACACCACTAGAGTGGGCGGTGACATTGACAAACAAAATCACAAGCTTAGAAAACACGTATCGCTGCCACTGGATGGAAATTCTGAGGATGAACTACAACATTGACAAGATCGCAGATATATTGGATATAGAAAACGATTCTCCTTCCGAGGATGGATGGAAAAAAGATGCTTTATGGCAAGGTACCACCTTCTAATCCTTCTCCTTAACTGCTTATTTGTATTAACTTAGTTTAGTTTAAATTTTTTTGAGTCCTTTTCGAGTCGTACGATTCGTAGGGACACGACTCATTTTTTAGTGGGGGTGGGGATTCGTTGTCCTCATCTTCCTTTTTCTCTTTTGCATAAAGTTTAAAAAATTTAGGGTTAGAATTGGTATAGAATATGGTGACCTATGGAGCATGTTTTAATTAAGTCAATGATAGTAAATAGTATGTTTTTGAACAATGTCACAAATATGTTTAGTATGCATGCATGAAAACTGGAAGTAAAAAATAGGGAAGATTAATCAGCAATGCATAAGAAGTGTCAAGTTGGATCTTAGGGAGAGTTAATTAGTGTGTAGAACGTGAGGTTTGAAATTAGTTGAAAACCCGCTTAACTATGAACTAATAGTGAAAAAGTAACGAAATTTGGTAGTTAGAAAAATATTAAAGACAATTCTTTCATATTTAAACCACTTGAATCCTTTTAGCTTTCTCACCCTTTTATTTAATTATTATTATTATTATGCGTCTTATCCCCCATTGAGCCTTTCTAAAGCCTTTTATTAACCACATTACAAGCCATTCCCCTTAGTTTATAGGACTTATCCATATGACTCGCACTCGAATCGCAAAACCTAAGACAAGTTGTTTTAGAGCTTGAGTTTGTGGTGGTGGGTTTCGTCATTGGGAAACGTTGGGATTGGGAAAGTTGATTGTAATTTTGATATTATTGATAATGATGAGTTTATTATTTTAACCCTTTGACGGGGTAAAAGTAAAAAGTAAAAAATATATGTTGAAAAGAAAAAGAAACTGAAATATGAGAAAAAGTGGTATGACATCTGGTGTGGCCTAAGGTGTGATAAAATAATGATATAAATAAGTGCAAATACACACCCTAAACCAACACTGTACTGCAAGTATTACAGGACGTATGCAAGTTTTAATGATAAGAAGATTCGTTCCTCAGGGACTGACGAAAGTTAGAGAGAACTTATGCAAATTATCAAGTGCAGATATTAAAGATAGATAATAATACGCAAGTAGAAAGAAGAGGAAGATAGATATTTATTTGGTTTTTAATAAGAAAACTAAACTACTAAATTAAAGGCAGAAAATAAATAACAGAAAAGAAAAGAAGCTAGTATGAACGATATAACTTAGGTTTTACTAATATGCACTAATCCTTCTAATTCTATCTATTAAATCTAGTTCATAAGGGAGAATATTAGCTCTTGGTATACTTAGTCAGGATTCTAAATTCCACTACCTTAGACCTTGAGAGCGACTAAGGGGGCAACGGCACAACCAAGAAGTGATTTAAAATAGGGTTATCAAACGCCACTAAGGCCCTAAGCAAATACTGCAATCTTGGTGATATGGTGGTTAAAACAAACCTTAATGACTATCTAGTTAGAAGTATGTTTTGTCAGAACTGCTATCGACACTAGACGTTATGTGGTGGTTCAATAGTTAAACACCCTTACAAGGTGACCATCTAACTACTATTAAGGTAATCCTATACGCATGCATTCGCAAGGAAAACAATCATTAAATCAAAACACATAATCAAATATAAAGGTAAGTAGCTAATATCAGATTAAAACATATAATTCCCAAAGAACTTAGATAGAAGAATTAGAATTCATCGATTATACATATGCAAAACCTAAGCTAAGAGAATTAGTTCATACAAAGAAATGAAGAAGAAAGAATTACAAAATAAGAGGTTGAAGGAGACATAGTTGTTGCACAGCTCCCTCCAGACTTCTTCTCTTGTGTTGCAGCTTCCTCTTGGCCTTAGGGTCTGGCCAAGGATGATTTAAGAGTGTTAAGAGGCTGTATTTATAGGGTATAGGTTGACCTAATTCGTTTCTTGGAGATAACTTCAAGTAATGGACTCCTGGCCCAACTCAAATTCGTAAGGAAAACACTGCTGCGTTGTTTTGAGTGTATCTTCTTCGTTATTGGTCGGATTTTGCTCTATAAGATACCAAAAGAATCGCAACAGAATTATCTAGGACCATTAGAAGGAAATTACCAAATTCGGCCTATTTCTTAGGTAAAAACACCAATCTTTGGACGTGTACTGCAGAATCCCAGATTTAGGCAGCTTTTCCTTTTCCTATTTGAACTCAGTTTCCTTCTATCTCCAATTTCCATGCATATCTCTTTCCATAAGTTGTAATCTTTGACTTGGACTCTAATTAATCTCCATAATTATCTTTAAAGCTTCACACTAAATAAACAATTAAACCCAATATGCTCTAAAAATAATAATTCTACAAATCAAGACCCAAAATAGGAAAGTGCACTAAATTAAGCTAAAATCAACCTATAAACTAATAAATAAGCCTAAAATGATGTCTCATGAGTATATTTTACTATCACAAATGAGGAGACATCAAGACCCCCAACTCAAAGTTGTATCGTCCCGATACAATAAAAGTAAAGAACAGTAGGGTAGTCAAGAAGAAGAAGTATGAGGAGATTAAGAACAGAACACAATGAATGATCCTAGAGCAAAATATCTAAAAAGTCTCATGTAGTAATGCTTAAGAAATAATGCACAACTATGCTTAATATACATGTAATCAACAATCCATAAATTCAAGTTTAAGATTAATTTCGCAATGCCAGAAGGAGAGGATGATAACTTAGTTCAGGTTAATGGCTATAGGTTGTTCATAGGTCCCAAATACAGCATCCAATGGTCCACTTACCTATTACCTAATAGCTCAATTGTTTCTCCATCTAGTAGTTAGAAATCCTAAGGTCTTTGGTTATAACTTGGCTTAAGGACGGGTGTGGTATAATTGGATAATGAAAAGTGAGCTTTTGGCTCTCTCCTCACTAGCCATCAACGAATCACCCTAGAGCTTGAGTTGTTCACTCAAAGATGTTCTCACTCAACCCAATTTGTTGATGCTTTTGATTTGCATCCCCAATAATCCCAAATAAAACCTTTAGTGATGATTTAAAATCCACTTTGCCGGTCCGGATATATATTCTTTTCATATCAATTTTTTCTTTTTTGTATAGCTATGACTCTCTTTTTGATGTTCGAGATATCACGCTATTTTTTCATATATATATATATATATATATATATATTCTCTCTTTTTAATGCCCTTGTTGGCAAATTTAGCTCGTAGCTTCTTTTCCATCACTATTACCCCGGCAAAGGGTTACAATAATAACAATTCATCATCAATAAAATCACAAAGATAATACCCAAATCCCAAAGTTCCCTAATGATGAAACCCACCACCCCAAACTCAAGCTCTAAAACGAGTGTCTCAGGTTTTGCGATTTGAGTGCGGGTCATATAGATAAGTCCTAAAACTAGGGTAAGGATTATAATGTGTTTCAATAAAAATGCTTTAGAAAGGTTCAGAGGGGCTAAGACGGATAAATAACAATAATCAAATAAAAGGGTGAGAAAGTATAAAGGATTCAAGTGTTTTAATCATGAAAGAACTGCCTTATTCATTTTTCTAACTACCGGATTTCGTTACTTTTTCATTATTAGTTCATAGATAAGCGGGTTTTCAACTAATTTTAAACCTCACGTTCTACACACCAAATAACTATTCCTAAGTTTCAACGTGATTTCTTAGCATTGCTCATTAACTTTTCTATCTTTTATTTCCTGTTTTCATACATGCATCTAAACAAACTTGTAACATCTTTCAAAAACATATTACCTACTATCATTGACTTAATAAAATCATGCTCAAATAGGTACATTCAAAGATATTCTATGCCTAATTCAACCCAAAAAATTTTAAATTTTATGAAAAACACAAAAAGGAAGATGAGGACAACGAATCCCCACCCCCAACTCAAAAATGAGCCGTGTCCCCACGACTCGAAAAAGACTCAAGAAAAATAAAATTAGCATACATATTGCACATAAAGAAATGGTAGGGAAGAAAGAAAACATACTCTTTGAGGCTATTACCTTGCCTTGTTGATACTCAGATTAAATTCTAATGTATCTTCTTCACCCAACTTCTTATTCGCTTTTCGTTCAAGACACGTGATCATAATAGGATATTGCATTATATAACGTCATGGGAGAGATCGAAAATTCGTATCACCTCCTCATAGATCAACTGTGCCACATCTTCTTCTTTTCTTCACAAAATACAATTCACAAACAACCCAAAGCATTCCAAATCTCCATGAACCTTCATGTATTCACCTTCAACTTCTTCTTCAAATACTTTCTCATAAGAAAAAGGTAGTTCCTTTAATCGTTACTTTGGAGAAGCTATCATGGCCATTGAAGCTTTCTCTTTTTCTCTTGGGTATAAGGTCTTTGATCTAGAGAGGTCGTGTTGTCTTCTTCACTAAAGTTGGAATCTTTTTTTTTGCTCATTGAATCAAACACAGCTAGCTAACCTCTCTTCTCTTGACTTGTTTTACCCATTGAATTGGAACTAGGACTTGTCTCACTTGATTTCTTCTCAATTAAATCCAACACCTTGATTTCTTCATCTCCCATACAGTAGATAATGTTCATGTTCTCTTAATCATCTCAATTGACCCCCAACTCAAAGCTTTAACCACTCTTGAAATTTGAAACTCTTGATTATTGGTTGTACAAGCTTAATTTGGGTTAGAAAAGGTGATTGGATGATGATTCTCTATGTGGGTAAGATGGATTCTTCATGGATTGGCTTGGATTTAAGATATTGTAGGATGAAATTCTGAAACTTAAGCTTTTGATTCTTGGATTCAAGGTGTTTTGGGATGATATAGGTGGTTGAATCTTCTTTGTAATGATGTGGAGAATGAATTGGATGTGTTTTCATGGTGATTGGGTAGTGTTTTGATGATTGGTGAAGGTTTTGATGAGCTTTAATGGAGTTAGGAGAGTTGTGGAGAAGAAAAAGAGGGTTTGGGTTTATAAAATTCGGAACTAACAGCTTAATACCTCCTTTATAATCAAATCCCGTAGGTTTTTCTCTCCCTTGCGGCGCTGCGGACTACCCCTGCGGACCATGGGGTGTACCGCGGGGTATACCGCACCTCCTACGTCAAAAAACCTGTGGTAGGACCCCGTGGCACGTGTTTGTGCGGTGCATGGCGCGGTATAGGGTCCGGTATACCGGACCCATCAGCTATTTTTTTTTCGTTTCTGGATAAAACCCGCGGTAGCAACCCGTAGTACGGGTTTTTGACCACGCGGTGCACCGCGGCTGAGGTCCGGTGTACCGCACGTGGCAAAAACCTCCCCAGCAGCTAGATCTCGAAAAGTTATGCAGTTTAGGCTCAAAAATCACCTGATTCCGATATCCGAGCGCAAAGATATGACTTGCTGAAGTTTCTCCGTTCTAAAAACTTTGCTCGCTTCCCTAACTCGATTTCTCCAATACCTAATCATCAAAAACACTAATACCTTTCTCAAATATGCAATATCAACTAAAATTAACTAAACTAAATATAAATTAAAAACTAAAAACGTAAAAACATAAAAGAAATTACGGGTTGTCTCCCGTACAGCACTTTTGTTTAACGTCTTTCAAAGTTAGACGTGTTACCTCGATTAAGGATGACGAAATTTCCACCCTTTGCCTTTAATTCCCACGAACTTTTCAGCTCGATTCTTTATAATCATGGATGGTGCCATCCAAGATGTCGTGGGAAGTGGTGGTAACTCGATTTCATTTGTAGCACTACACTCCTCTAGCAATCCATTCATTTCTTTAGCTTCGAATCTTCGTTTGTTAGAAAGAATGTCCTTCATGAATTGACCGTATTTTGACATTCTTGTGAGAGCTTCTACAAACGGGCTGCTGATCTTTAACTTGTTCACCATGTCAACGAACTTCTTGAATTCCAGGTCATTGTCCTTTCTGACACGTGACGGGAATGGTGGAGGAGGACATGTGTTGGTTACCACCGGGCTCTCTTTCTTTTCTGGTGTCTTCTCTTGGACACGTTCTTGTTCAACTACCTCTTCGACCTTATCTTCTGTTGCTTCTTCCCCCCTCTGATCTGGAATAGGGACTGGTTCTGGTTCTGGTCTTGTTGGAGGTAGTTGTTTTCCACTTCCTAATTCAACTGCATGACAAACTTTGTTTTGTGGAGCAGTAGTGTCACTTCGGAGTTGCCTTTCCGCAAGGATTTTAGTTTTTTCCACCATTTGTGACATTGTCTGCATAAGCTTGTCAATCGCATCATCTGAGTTTTGGATTCTTTGCTGGTTATTCTCTATCTTTTCAATTAGATTCATCATCTTAGCCATGCTTGAATTCAAACTCGGAGGTTGTTCCTGTATGGTTTGCTGCATTGAATAAGGATGTGGTTCTTGATAAGCTTCATTATAAATCGGCGCTTCTTGATAGATAGGTTGTGGAGTATAGTAAGATTGTGGTCGTGGTTGATAATAATCATCATAATAATGATTATTATGATTATAATTCTGTTGATCTCCGACCCAATTGTAACTCTGTGGGGGTTGATAGTCAGCGTAATTTCCTTGAGATTGATAATAACCATCATAATAATGGTCTCTTTGATAAGGCATGAAGGAAATTGAGGCTGGATTGTTCATGCAATGTCCCCACGAGTGATCTCTTGCTCCACAACTAGGACATGAAGGTGAGGCATGTACTAGATTCCTCTGAGCTAGTTTTCGCGATTGTTCTCGTATTTCCTCAAGTTGTTGGCTTAACTCCTTGAGCTTTAGAGATTCCATCTTGAATTAGCTTCTTCCGGATCTAATAGCACGAAACCTTTATCTCCTAATAAATCTGCTCTCGCCTAAAAAGAATCTGTAAAGACAAAAACTAAAAAGAAAAGCGTAAAATAGAACTAAATAAAATAAAAGCACAAGATAATTGCACAAGGACTAACGATGTAGTCCCCGGCAGCGGCGCCAAAAACTTGGTGTGGCCTAAGGTGTGATAAAATAATGATATAAATAAGTGCAAATACACACCCTAAACCAACACTGTACTGCAAGTATTACAGGACGTATGCAAGTTTTAATGATAAGAAGATTCGTTCCTCAGGGACTGACGAAAGTTAGAGAGAACTTATGCAAATTATCAAGTGCAGATATTAAAGATAGATAATAATACGCAAGTAGAAAGAAGAGGAAGATAGATATTTATTTGGTTTTTAATAAGAAAACTAAACTACTAAATTAAAGGCAGAAAATAAATAACAGAAAAGAAAAGAAGCTAGTATGAACGATATAACTTAGGTTTTACTAATATGCACTAATCCTTCTAATTCTATCTATTAAATCTAGTTCATAAGGGAGAATATTAGCTCTTGGTATACTTAGTCAGGATTCTAAATTCCACTACCTTAGACCTTGAGAGCGACTAAGGGGGCAACGGCACAACCAAGAAGTGATTTAAAATAGGGTTATCAAACGCCACTAAGGCCCTAAGCAAATACTGCAATCTTGGTGATATGGTGGTTAAAACAAACCTTAATGACTATCTAGTTAGAAGTATGTTTTGTCAGAACTGCTATCGACACTAGACGTTATGTGGTGGTTCAATAGTTAAACACCCTTACAAGGTGACCATCTAACTACTATTAAGGTAATCATATACGCATGCATTCGCAAGGAAAACAATCATTAAATCAAAACACATAATCAAATATAAAGGTAAGTAGCTAATATCAGATTAAAACATATAATTCCCAAAGAACTTAGATAGAAGAATTAGAATTCATCGATTATACATATGCAAAACCTAAGCTAAGAGAATTAGTTCATACAAAGAAAAGAAGAAGAAAGAATTACAAAATAAGAGGTTGAAGGAGACATAGTTGTTGCACAGCTCCCTCCAGACTTCTTCTCTTGTGTTGCAGCTTCCTCTTGGCCTTAGGGTCTGGCCAAGGATGATTTAAGAGTGTTAAGAGGCTGTATTTATAGGGTATAGGTTGACCTAATTCGTTTCTTGGAGATAACTTCAAGTAATGGACTCCTGGCCCAACTCAAATTCGTAAGGAAAACACTGTTGCGTTGTTTTGAGTGTATCTTCTTCGTTATTGGTCGGATTTTGCTCTATAAGATACCAAAAGAATCGCAACAGAATTATCTAGGACCTTTAGAAGGAAATTACCAAATTCGGCCTATTTCTTAGGTAAAAACACCAATCTTTGGACGTGTACTGCAGAATCCCAGATTTAGGCAGCTTTTCCTTTTCCTATTTGAACTCAGTTTCCTTCTATCTCCAATTTCCATGCATATCTCTTTCCATAAGTTGTAATCTTTGACTTGGACTCTAATTAATCTCCATAATTATCTTTAAAGCTTCACACTAAATAAACAATTAAACCCAATATGCTCTAAAAATAATAATTCTACAAATCAAGACCCAAAATAGGAAAGTGCACTAAATTAAGCTAAAATCAACCTATAAACTAATAAATAAGCCTAAAATGATGTCTCATGAGTATATTTTACTATCACAAATGAGGAGACATCAACATCTCACCTCAGAAAGGGAGTCATAACTAGCGTAGGAAAACAAACAAATATATATGAAAAAGATCGCAAAAGATTTGGACCAGCAAAGTAGAATTTGTTATGTAATCATCATAAAAGGTATTATCGGGTTAAATGGGTATGCAAATCAGAGCATAAAAATTGGGTTGCGTGAGAACAACTTCGAGTGAAACTCAAGCTCTAGGGCGATTCGTTGATGGAATGTGAGAAGAGAGCCAAAAGCTCACTTTTCATCATCCAAATATAACATACCGTCCCTAGGCCAACGATATAACCGTAAAGAACTTCGGATTTCTAACTACTTGGTGGAAGGAAAACGGAACAATTAGGTCACTGATAGGTGGACCATTGGATACTATAGTAGGACTTGTGATCACCATATAGCCGTTAACACAAACTGAATTGAATACCTCTCCTTCTGGCATTGAGAAATTAATCTGATATTGAATTTATGGATTGTTATTTATGTGTATATTAAGTATGTGTGTGCATTATTTATTTGACATTACTACATGAGACTCTTTAGATATTTTTCTTTAGGATCATTCATTGTTTTTAGTTCTACTTCTTCTTGTTCTTCTATGTTAGACTACCCTACTGTTCTTATCTTTATTGTATCGGGATGATACAACTTTGAGTTGGGGGTCTTGATGTCTCCATATTTGTGATATATTAATCTATACTTGAGACATCATTTTAGGGGTATTTAGTAATTAATTTCTGGATTTTCCCCATTTATTCATACTATGCACTTTCTTGTCTAGTTTTAGGTGTTTTGACATTTTGTGAGATTTTGCGCGTAATTTGTGTGTTACTTGTGTATCACTTAGGTATATGGAAGCTATTACACCTTTTGAAAACGGAGGGAGTAAGAATTTTAGAACCCATCATAACTTTCCATTATTCACGCATCTAGTAATCTGATAACTCCTTTCTTTACCACCTCCTTCATAGTTGGCATTAATCTTCTTTTCCCCTCAACTGAGCGTGCACTTGTATCTTCCATAATTATTTTTTGTTGGCAAACGGAAGGACTAATGCCTTTGGTATCAGCAATAATCCATTTAATGCCACTTAAGTAGCTCTTAGTACACACAGCAAGTTATCTTCTTGAGGACATGTTAAAGTAGCTGATACAATAACAGGTAGAGTGTTGTTAATACCCAAATAAGTGTACCTCAAGTGTGACGGAGGCGGCTTCTCTTCTAATTGCGGGGGAGATTCAATTGATGGTTTCTTTTTAGGTTTCATCTCCCCCAGTCCTGTCACAGGTTCATAGGCTAGACGCCTATACTTTGGATTTTCAAAGTTCAGAGCTGCCACTGTTTCGGCAAGCTCTTCCACCAGCTCAGGTAAGTCAAGTGTTAGGGCGGCCTGGAAGACATCATCAAAATTTATATATAAAATACCTCTTGCGTGGCTTGATCAATTGTATCCACCCAGAAACATTCCTCCTTTGAATCCGGAAACTTCATTGCCCTAAACACGTTGAACTTTACCTCCTCGTCTTAAATACTCATGGTTAATTCTCTGTTTTCTACATCAATAAGAGTACGCCCTGTGGCTAGGAATGGTCTTCCCAAAATGATGGGGACATTCTATCCGCGTTGTATTCAAGTATAACAAAATTCATGGAAAAAATTAAAGTACATGCCTTGACGGTCATCTTCTATTCGTCCCTCTGGATGTGCGAGGGATCTGTCATCCATTTGCAAGACCATAGAGGTCGGTCTTGCGTTTCCAATCTTCAACTTCTCAAAAACTGATTTGGGTATGAGATTAGTCCTCGCATCCAAATCACACAAAACTTTCCCTTGCCACTCATTACCATTATAAATAGGAATTGTGAAACTCCCAGGATCAAGTAGTTTAGGTGGCAACTTACTCTGGCATATGGCACTACACTCTTCTGGCAAACCTATCATTTCATTCTCAAGATATGGCCTTTTGTTGGTGATAGCTCTCTTTAGAAATTTTACATATTTCGGTAAATCTTTAATAGCATCTAAGAATGGTACATTAATGTTAAGCTTTCTCACCACATTCATAAATCTCTGATAATCATCCATATCTCCATTCTTCTAAACTCTTGAGGGAAAAGGTGGAGGAGGGCGATTTTCTTCTACTACAATATCTTTCTTCTTTGGTTTTTCTGGAATTTTCTTAACTTCCACCTCTTCTACTTCTAGTTCAACTTCTCTCTCAACTACATCCTTTACTGTTTTCTCTTTCACAATTGTTTCTTTTTCTTTCATAACGGGAAAAAGAGGTCGTGGTAGCTTCTTACAACTTCTGAGCGCTATAGCATTACAATCTTCTCTTTGCTTTGGATTGTCAGTATCACTTACGAGTTTACCTTGTGGAATCTGATTCAATTGTTTTTCTATTTGAGCTATTTGATTTTCTAACATCTTGAATGCTGCGGTAGAAGCTTGCCGATTTTGTTGCGTTTTTGCTTGCATTTTAATCAATTTCTATAAATTCTGTTGAAAATCTTACGCACCTTCTTGAGGTTGAGCTGGTAAAGCTTTCTGATTCATAGTACCGGTATAGTTGTCTTGGGGAGGTTGTCTCTGAGCTTGATTTCTGTAATTTTCTCCCCCTTGGTAGTTGTTTTGTGGTCTCGGTTGATAATTATTTCCTTCGTGTCGTGGTTGATATGCATAAGTCAGATTTGCGGCTCCGTTTGGATTTGAATATTGGAAACCCAAATGGTTTCTGTTTGGTTGATTACCTTGACCACCTGAATATAGTTCCCTCGGTTGGAAACAAACATCACATATTCTGGGTTGCTTTGACAATTTTCCCATTCATGATCTTGTACACCACAATTAGAACACCCATGTATTTCTAGAGTAATATTAACTTCAGCTCTCCTACCTAAAAACCTTCTTTGACATCTAACGTTAGTTGTTTCAACTGTTTCTCAAGTGTGTACTTCAATTTATTCTCTAATGAAGAGAATTTCTCATCAATTCCAGCACTACTCTCTCTAGGACATGTACCTCAGATAGGTGTTCTCACAGTATTCCAACCCAACTCATTCTTTAATGTTCTATTCAGTATAATCTTGGCATTAGCTGGAGTTACCTTATAAAATCGCCCATCACAAAGTAAGTCTAGATCTTTTCTTGAGTGTCCTTCAAGGCCTTTGTAAAATATTGACATTTGTTGTGGTTCTGTAAGACCATGATCTAGAACTCTTCTCAAACATAATTGGAATCTTGTCCAAATGCACCTACGGATTCACCTTGTTCTTGTTCAAATGATTTCAATTCGATTTGTGCATTCAATCTCATGTTGCTTGGATAATAATGAACAAAGAACGCATTTTGTAGCTCATCCCAATTAGTGATCAATCCTGGTTCTTGTGAATCATGTCATACACTCGCTGCATCTATAACAAAAAATCTGAAATTTGCAAAGTACATATGTTCTCTTGTTACACCTTGCGTTACATACGCATCACATATTTTATAAAAAACTGTACATCACGAATTAGATCTTCTCTAGCTACTCTACGAAAGTTTCCAAAGTTTTGGAATTGAGATAGCATATACCCGGATCGGGTCTGTATTTACGACATTAATATCTGGAGGAACAACACCAAGAGCAGGAGCGCGATATGGAATTTGTTCGGGACCTTGTACGAACCATAGATCATAAAACATTTGAGGTTGAGTTGGTCCTCCAGGTGGAGGAAGATTTTCTTGATTCTGATTGTTAATAATTGGAGGATTATGGATAATAGGATTTCCGTTTGCATCCACTTCCACTTGAGAGGCATTAAGATTGTTGAAATTGTTGTTGTTTATATTAGTCATTTCTTCTTCTCTGGCTAATCTTTCGTCTTCTTCTCTTGATTCTTTCTCTTCTTTCTTTCTTTTGTTTTGAAGTCTGAATAATATCTCGGTGTTATCGAGCATACACCAAACCTGTAAAACCTGAGAAAGGAAGAACAAACAAAAGCGTAAACCTGAAAAATAAAATAACAATTAAACTACTAAAAGACTAACAATGGGTTCACACGCTACCGTCCCCGGCAGCGGCGCCAAAAACTTGGCGGGTCCTGGGGTGTTATAAAATAATGCAATAAAAGTAAAGGATCCACAAACTGCAAGTGTACAGTTGTCCATGTAATACTCCGATAAGCAGGTTTCGTTTGCAGGGACGGATAGATATAACTCTGGTATTAATCACTAAGTAGAGATAATTGTTTGAAACAAGAAAGTAAAATATGAATATTAGGACTAAAGATGCAATAAAATAAAATATTAAAATGCTTAACTGAAATAAAATACTGAAAGTAATGAGATGTAGACGCAGAGATGAGAGGTGTACTTGAGTCTCGCAAGGTATCCACCTAAGTTAGTATAATTAATGTTTCCGTTTAAGGGTAAAGTTGATATTTAAATATTTGTCGGGACTCTAATATCTCCTAGACCCATGTCAGGTGGACGTAGGAGCTATCCTACGGTAATGCAAACCCATCTAAGGTTGTAAGTTTACTTACAGTGTGAAGTTCTTTATCTCTTTGTCTATGTGATTAGTCAAGCCTGACGATCAATTAAGGACATCACACGGATATTACCTATTTCAGTCATTAAACTCCCCCCTATCGGATGATCACTTCGCCACCAAAGTTAATAGCCCAATTACTATAACCTATTTCTAATTAGCTAGGTCAGAAATTGTAAATAAGAACAAAATAAAATCCAATAATAAAATACACAACTTAAATTAAATTAAAAATCCCAGATCCAGAAACAGAAGTTAAGTTAAACTAGGTCTTCAGCCAATTTATTGCGATTCTCAAAAACTAAAAAATTTAACTCATGTTCAAATTAAAAATTGATAATATATTAAACACATTCATTATTCGAAATTACATAAATAAAATTAAGAACCTCTTTTAAGGATCGGATTGGGCTGCTGTTGGAAGGAGTGGAAACCTCCAGCTCTAGCTATCTCCTCTACCTTTCTACTTTGACTCTAACTTTTAAAATAATGAAACTATTTAAAAAGGAGGTCTAAAAGTCTATTTATACTAGTCTAATTCTGAATGGGCTTTTAATTAATTAAAAATAAGTCAAATGTTGAAAAACCCAAGTCCAAATTAGAATTCCTGTAACTGTTGTACAGTTTGTTGTAAAACGGCCGTAACTTTTGCATCTCACGTCCAAATCACCTGGTTGACCTCAAATCTTCCTAACTCAAAGGCGCAACTTTCTCTTTCAAATCTCCAGTACTGAATCAGTGCCTAAGTGGCTATAAATCAGCAGTTAGTGACAATTTTCCAGATTTTCAACTCTTTTAGTCAACTCTTCGGGTAATATTTTCTTGCTTTTGACATCTCCGCCTGATCTAAGACTTTAATTATCACTTCTTCTCCTTATTTTGGTGCTCCATAGCATCCATGGACCTAAAACTTTATACTAAAAATAAACAAATTAACGCACAAAATCTCTAAAAATGCAAATAACATAATTCAAATGGGAGAAAGTGTAATATATCAAATTAAGCATATAAGTCTATTATTCACCTAAAATGATGTCTCCTAAGGTCATATATTTAGAACAAAACGGGAGACATCACCTAGGCGTCGATTAATGGTAAAAAAAAAATGACCGCCTAGGCGCCAATTCATGACAAAAATTGTCACATAGGCTTTCTTTTTATTTTTCTTTTTCTCGAGTATACTTGAATTGAATTATAACTAAAATTTTAGTATTTTTTATATTTAATATTGTGTTTTTAGTTGAATTTTATGACTTACATAATTTAAATTGTTATAATTAATACGTATATATTACGAAATATACAAAATTACACATCGAGATTCAAAAGTTCAAAACCGTGTAATCCCACCTAGGCGCTAGGCCCCAGTCGACCGCCTAGGTTGCGAAACCGAGATCTACAGCATATCCGATAAATGGAATTTACCTCAAAACCTGGATGAATCCTTAACATCTCATAACAATCGTTTTCGATATGACAAGACCAGCTCTTGGATCTACCACCATCCTTCATTAGCACACGAAGTTCCCTCAAATCAGTCTCAGTATACAGCTTCTTAATGCCTCAATTCACCGCCCATCTCAAACCATAGTGAAGTGCCAGGGTCTTCGAATAAAGGGGATATTCTACAGCACACGCTCCCAAAAAACCAGTTATGAATGATCCATCCTCCTTTTTAAGTATTCCTCCTATCCCAGCCTTATTTTTAGCAAGATCGCAACTTCCATCCGCGTTTAGTTTATTTTCCCCTTGAGTTTTAACCCATTTAAGCTATGTATTCTTTGTGGATATAATTACCCCACCATCACTCTCTTTTCCCCATGCCAACGCATAATCATTAGTTGTTCTCAATTCTCATGATATCCTTTTTCAACCCTCCGATATGAGAAGCTATAGAGGATTGACTGAAAAACATATCATTCCTCTTATGCCATATATCTCGAGCGTGGCAACAAAGATCAATGGCCACTCAAGTTCCTTTAACGTGAAATTTGCAGCAAAGTGATAGCTCATCCATTTCCTCATCTCAGAGTCCAGTGCATGTCTTCTCTCCTTATTCGGGATATTGTTCACAGAAGCATTGTTTTGAAAAGTCTGCATGGTCACTTCATGATGAGCAATCAACATCTCACTTGGAATTAAAGCATTCATATCCGATGTAGTAGAAACCTTCGTTGGACCTACAGAAATTTCAGGATCATCAGAATTTTTATTCCAAGGGTCTGACCTCGACAATCCCATACCTTTCCACACCGTTGCAGCGATTTTGCACCTCAAGAACACATGATGTGCATCCTCTCTCACGGCTCCACAAATATTACGTACGATGTCCTCTAGAACATTCCTCACATGTAAATTCTCCGTTGTGGGAAGCCGACTGCATGCAACTCTCCATAACATAACTCGTATCTTCTGAGGACATTTTATACTCCAAAACCTACCCCCATTTGAAAGATGTATCAAGGGTTATATTATCGATATAAGCGAAATCTGATTTCACCAAAAAGTGGCCTAAAGGTTCATGTTTCCACTTATGATTCACTTCATCCACGCCTACCACCTCGGATACTCCATCTTTAAGCAATTAGCGCCTAAAAGGACGGCTTTGCATATATTCAAATCACTATCCCTTTTCTCCCTTTGTAACAAGCCTTATCTAGAATATTTGTTCTTAAAGACTTCCACCCTCCCCACCTTGTGATCTTGAAGTAATTTGCATCCGAGTTTCGCTAACAGAGACAAGTTATGATTGGTTGCCCCTTTTATCCCTATCTCTCCAGCCTCATTTGGCTTACACAGTTTACCTCACGAAACCTATTATATTTTCCTTTTATCATCTAAAAACCCTCATACAAACCAGATGAGATTAGCTCACTGGCCAGGGCCTTGGTCTACCAATCTAGTGGTGCAGGTTCGAACCGAGTCAATGACTCCGAGTCCAAAAAGTGGCTCTCCTATGTAACAAAAAAAAAAACCCTCATACAGAATTTCTCACAATACGGTCTATCTCATCATACACATAAATTAGGAAAAAATAATAAGATAGTTGATTAGGTTGTAACTTGTTTCTTTGAATGTTTAACCAACCTTTTCAATTGACTAAGTTGTTATTTGATGACCAAATTGCTCTAGGTATTGGTTAAACTTGTTGTATTCATTCTGATTTTTATGATTTAATGGAAAATTTATTCTACTAAAAAAGAACAAGTGTATTGGAAAAGAATAAAAGAATATTAAAAAGTACACCTAATTGTTTAACAATTGGGTCCACCCGCTTAAAAGAGTGTCCACCATCAACTTATTCCTCAACAACAATTAATACTACTATGCTAAAAAAATATCATAAATGGCAAGAAAAATGAAAAGCAATTTCATCCTCCAGAAGATCAAACTCCTCCGATCTCCCCCTAGTAAGCCTCTCTTTGTTTCTTTGTGTATCTATTATTCTCTGAGCCACCATTGTGCTTGTGTATGTTATGAATTATAATAAAGAATTAAAACACACTAAAAGATACACTAACAATTTACTTTTTTGTTGACTCTGCATCGAGATTAGCTCCCACATCCTTTATTTCTTTGAAATGTTTAAGTGTGAACAATTTTCTAAACATTGTGAATTGTATGTTAGTACAGCAAATTTGGAATGTTGAATTTGCTTAAAAGTTTTCGAACATGATTTTATAGCTGTCTTTTTTTGTGCTCAATTCTGATGAACATTAGAGATGAGTTCTTTGATTATTTGAGATTTGTCGAGTTAGAGAATTTACAGAATTGATAATCCTTTCAGATGAAACATACTTGTTAAAACGATTATCATACAACGATATTAAAAAAGCAACAGATGGATTCAGAAGACATATTAATAATTATGATGGGGATAAAACAATTTACAGAGCTAAATTCCCAAATGGTGATACTTTTATAGTCAAAGAATTTACACAATCAAGTGATGATGGTGATAATAACAAAGCCTTCTATAACCATCTTCAACTCCTTGCTAGATTGCATCACCGCCACATTCTTACCGTTTATGGCTTTTCCACGGGACATAAGAACTTTTTCATCTTTGAGAATCTGGAAAATGGGAGCTTAAAGGACCATTTATCAGGTAAATTAACTAATTAATTAATTGATTTAGTTGTAAGTTCGGATTTGTAAATAGTAATAAGCATTTGTAATTTGTTGGTGCAGATCCATTGAAGACTCCATTGAATTGGAGAACGAGGTTACAAATAACTGTTAGTGTAGCTGCAGCATTGGTAAGACACTCAATTGGCCTGCTGTTTGAAGTCTGATTTGTTAACAAAATACAATTTGTTGAAAAAAATAACAAAATAATGTTAAAAGACAGTAAAACATTATCAGTTACCAAATTAAAAAACAGAGCAAAGAAACACATTTTAATTGATTCATGTTCCATGTAGGAATATTTACATTTCTTTTGTGATCCTCCCGTCTATCACATCTCAATTAATTCAAATTCTATTCTCTTAGATGACAACTTTACTGCAAAGGTAATAATTCAAATCATAGGGGACTAATGGTGCAAATTACAACAATCTTAACTTTGTATGTTATTGTATGCAGCTTTCTAATATGAGTCTAGTTTCTCCACCCACGAATCATGATCCAAATTCAAATTCCTTCTGCTCAAAAGGTACCACATTTTCACCATTTGTTGCACAAAAGGTACCACATTTTCACCATTTGTTGCACAAAAGGTACCACATAGGTTTGTTTTCATGATTTTTAATGATTTTTTCTTTTTTGTAGAATCAGAATGCACAAGTGAAACATGCAAAAAGATGATGTTTGAGCTTGGTTTAGTGATCCTAGAGCTAGTAACTGGTCAATGCTCAGGAAATGGAGGAGTTGACTTAATCCAATGGGTTCAACAAACTGGTTTCCGCAAATCTATACATAAGATGATAGATCCAGATCTTGGAAACAATTATGATACTCGAGACCTTAAAGGACTATTAGCTGTAGCTAAATTATGTATCGTATCGATTCATAAGCCAAAAGTATTTACTCCACAGATATTACATTATCTCCAAAACAAACTTAGCATTCAATAAAACTCCACATACACTACCGAATATTTGCTAGAAAAATCCTTCAATCTTTTAATAAAAAAGTACACATAAAACTGAACATACATAGCAATGTAATAATAATATTTAAATATCAGCTTTCAATAAAACCCCACTGAGGTTTGTTCACCCTTTCTTTTGAACTTAGGGTGTTCTGTTTGCTGAACCACGAAAATTAAATCTCCTGGTACCATATCAGGCACTTCATCAGCTTCTCCATGGAAAGTAATTCTCTGTCCGTTTTTCATCCCCTTTTCGATATTAACCGTGATTACTTTCTTTTTTGGAACAACTTTTTCACCTTTACATTTTGTGCATCGATTTTCGTCGCTAATAATTTTTCCTGTTCCTTTACAATCATTGCAACCAATTAGCATTTGTCGCATCATACTGGGACCCAGTTGCCCAATAATCAACTTCCAACCAGAGCCTTGACAATTCGAGCATTGCATTATAGCACCACCAGATTTTGTTCCTTTACTGAGGAATTAAATACATACAGACATGCAGATTAGCTTATCTATTCAACACATTTAAACAAGTTAGAGGGAAAAACGTAATTACCCGTTACATTTTGAGCATAGGACATTACGGGAAATAGAGAGCTTCTTGGTTGTCCCTTTAACAAGGTCCTTTAACGATACTTTTAATGGATAGAATACATTTACACCCCTTCTCTCCCTGCTTCTCCTACTACTACTACCTATACAAAGGTGGTTCGGTACAATTCACAAAAAACAAAACACAAATTGAAGGACTAAAAATGAGTACAATAAGTATATTCTAACCTCTACCAAAGAAAGACTCGAAAATATCAAAGGGACTCATTCCTTCTTTGGGTGCATCTTCACCATATTCATCATAAATCTTGCGTTTTTCTGGGTTCCTTAAAACCTCATAAGCCTGAGCAATCTCCTTAAACTGTCACATAGCGAATGTTTTCACGACTCATAACAATGAAAAATGAAATGTGAATTTGTCCAATTGTATATAATCACACTTGCAATATTCTTCTACAGAATAAAATGTCTCATTAGTTGTGTTGTGCGGAAAGGCTAAATACATATATTTTGTTTGAGAAGTACCGGAATTTATTAAAGATTCTTTTTGTTACGGGAATTTAACATTTATACTAGGTAAAAAACACAAGAGCTGAAATATATAAAAATTCCCTCCATAATTGATTTAAGTTTTTATTTTTCACTTAAACTACAAATCGAACAACTGAACTGCGAGACAATAGAAGCATATAATGCATAAGGAATTAAAAATTTACCTTTTCAGGATCACCACCCTTATCAGGATGGTTTTTGAGTGCAGCTTTCTTGTAAGCTTTTTTAATCTCTTCTTCATTTGCAGTCTTTGACACTCCTAATACCTCATAATACTTTGTGCTATCACTCTTCTTTGGTCCTCTTCCAAACATTTTTTTTCTCGAATACAATGGAGTGTGGTGTTCTATTCTTATAGTGTGTGTATAGGTGCTGGCGACCGTTTATCGAGGATTCCCTAGGGTTCTTGTTAAGTAGGAGTTGTACTTTTGGAGGAGTAGTTTGTTTAGGAGTTTTTGAAGGAAAGTTACCGCCAAATCAATTCAAACACAAATAAAGCAATACATATAAAAAATTATATCAAATCATATCAACTAATAGTAAACCATATAAAATGTAATATTATATTTTAAGTTGAACAATCATTTAGAACAGGTTATATTTTTTTTTTTTGGTAGGTGGGTGATTCAGGTTTATTTGTGCGCACCACGACTAATTACACGGGGATATACACGTCTCTCCATGTATATTTTCAAGTAAATCAGAACTAGGAGGGGTTCGACTCTTGTACCTCTTACTTTACACTGCTGAAAAAATAGAAAGGCTCTGCCCAGTTGAGCTAACCCAACTGGTTAAAATTGACAATATTATTTGTATTATATATATATTTCATACATTTGAGTAATAAAAAAACACAAAAATTATATCTTTTGTATTGTATCGAACGATTCAACTAGAGTAGGGGTGAGCAAATGAGAACCAGATAACCAAACCGAACCAAAAAACCGGAAAAAATCGAAAAAAACCGAACCAAAATAACCAAAAACCGAATAACCAAATGGTTCGGTTTTTAATTTTTCAATAACCGAATTCTTTGGTTCGGTTCGGTTTACTACGTAAAAACCGAACCAAAAAAACCGAACAAAAACCGAACTAACGAAGGAAAAAATAGGGAATGTTTGAACTTCTTTTATAAGAATTATGTGGGAGAAACTTTTGTTAAGAATTTATCGCCTACGTGAAATTTTAATTATACTATTCGATGGTGCTATTAGTGAGAATTTTTTTTTTATATCACTTAAGATTATAAGTATTCATTACTTGATTGATTTTATAAATCATGATTTTATGAATTAGGAAATAATAGATTTAAATTTATTGTAGTCTTATAAATTAAGATAAGTATTTTTATATTATAAGTTTATATTCAATTAATATATTAATAGATCACATGGACAAGTAATAGTAGTATAATTGTATTGGAATATTAGTCTCTATTGGACAATGTATTTCAAGAAATGGGGTGAAAATATTATTGACCAAGCATCCGAATTCGAAGCGAACCAAAACCGAACCGAAACGAACCAATTCGGAACCAAAAACCGAATGTGGAACCAAATGCGAACCACCCGGTTTGGTTATTAAATTATAAAAAACCGAAATATTCGGTTCGGTTCCGGTTTTGGCCAAAAACCGAGACGAACCGAACCATGCTCACCCCTAAACTAGAGCATTAAGTCTCTCTATTTTAAACTTTCTGTCGTTTTTCTCTCTTATTTTTTAAAAAATACCATTATCTTTTTCTGCTATCACCCAGATATTTTCAAATGGCATCCATTAATCTACCTATTCAAAAAAATTATTTTACCAAAACTTTCATTGCTCTTCCTCTAACCACCATTAACCCTGCTGCACTACTTCCTATCAAACTCAATGGTCCCAGTTACCCAATTTGACGTGACCAATTTCACGCTCTTTTATTTGGTTACGACCTTATGGGTTATATCGATGGTACTCTGCCATTTCTTCCAATATAATACTCGTTAATAAACCCATTCCCAATTCTCCATACCTTCCTTGAAAGTGCCAAGACAGTTTCATTCGGCATGCTATGGTCGCCTCAGTTGAACCTACCATCTATTACATGGTCACCTCAACCCCCACCTCTGCGGATGCGTTGAACAAACTTTCCACAACCTATGCAAACACTTTTATTACAAGAATTTACGGCATTCGCAACAAACTAGTCTGTACTACAAAATCCAACCATTCCATTACTGAATATATGCAACAAATCAAGTCTATCGTCGATGATCATGCCTTGGTAGGGTCGCCATTAATTAATGCTGAATTAGTAGTTAATATGCTATCTGGCCTTGGAAATTAATACCGAGAAATAAGTGTGGTCATACAAACTCAAGACACGCCCACCACTTTTCCAGAATTCTGTGACAAATTGACGGATAATGAAACGTTTCATCAACAAGATCAACCCAACAACTCACCATGAACAAGCTTTGGAATAAGGAAAGGATTGGGAACTCAGCCAAGAACAAGAAGCTAATAAAAAATAGGATTTGGTGGTACGATTAGATAGTGATGTTTTGTGTACGTTGTATTACTTTGTATTAGCTTGTATATTGTAAAGTTGTTTAGCTAGTAGATTGTTTACTAGTTTAGGTTTCTTACATATAATAGGTGATCAAGGAGAGCATAGCCTTAAAATTCTATGGCCTTAGGCTATCCTTCATTTAGCTTGTATGTTTTTACAATGACTTTTAACTTAAAAGACATCTTAACGAGCTAAAAAAACCAACACACCATTCACAACTCATGTAACAAACCGTGGTCGTGGCCGTGGCCGTGGCCAACCTCACACATCCCACTCCAATCTAGGTACCAAAACTTTTTCATCTTCAATACACTCTTACGAATTCCAACAGCAAAATCGCACCTACCCTTCTCAAGGACGAGGCCAAAATTATCCAAGAATACAATGCCAACTTTGTGACGAATTTGGCCACATTGCACTCTCACTATCCAAGAATACAATACAATACACTCTCACAATGAATCCAAAGCCCTCTACACGAACCGTGCATTGAGCCCTTCAAATGAACCTTGGGTCATCGGTTCTGGTGCTTCTCATCATGTACATCTGATCCAGTAAACCTAATGCAAAGCTCACCTTATACCAGTTGTGATGGCTTCCTCATTGGCGATGGGTCTGGACTACCGATCACTCATACGAGTTCTTCTAACCTATTATTTTCATCTTCTAACTTTTTATTGAAACGGGTTCTTTGTTCCCCCTCCATTAATCGCACTTTATTAACAGTCTCACAATTTTGTACTATTAATCATACGCCAATTGAATTTTTTTCCTCATTTTTTCTTGTGAAGAATTTGAAGATGTGGGTTCTGCTAGTCAAAAGGCGGAGTAATGGACACATGTACGAGTGGTCTACAATATCCTCGCCTCATGCCTACACCACTAATACTATCACATCTTTACAAGCCTGGCACGAATGATTGGGACATCCCAATAAAAGAACACTGAACTCTATTATATCTACATTTAAATTACATTTGTCGTCATATACTTTTCAACATTGCACCTCTTGCTCTAATAGTAAAAGTCATTGTCTTCCCATTTGGGATTCGACGTTAACAAGTAAATATCCTTTAGATATAATATTCTCGGATGTTTGGGGCCCTGCTCCTATAACTTTGCATGATAATTTTCGCTATTATATCATCTTTGTTGATCATTTTACTATGTATGTATGGTTATTTCTTTTAAAACTTAAATCGGATGTCAAAAATACTTTTCTCAACTTCAAGATAGTTGTTCAAAATATCTTCAATCCATCATCCATACATTATGCACTGGCGGGGGACGGGGGAGGCGAATAAATTCGCCTACAACTCGTACTCTTATCACATGGAATCCAACATATGATCATGCCGCCTTACACACCTCAACTAATGGTGATTGCTGAAAGGCATCATCGACATATCATGGAAACGGCTCTCATGTTGCTAGATAAAGCGAAAATATCTAAGCTTTTCGGGCCACTAGCTTGACAAACATCCATATATTTAATCAATCGTATGTTATTCCTTCACTTTAAAATAAATTTGCATACGAACTTCTTTTTAAAGAGGAGTCTTTGGTTGCGTATGCTTGCATTGGCTTAAGCCTTATGCTCCTAATAAATTTTTGCCCAAGTCAACACCATGTGCTTTTATTGGTTATTCTACACAACACAATTATATAAATGTTAAGACTTCAAAACAAATAAAATTTATATATCACGTCATGTCACTTTTGTTGAATCCATGTTTCCTTTTGAGTCACACACCAACCTCTCATCTATCTCTCATACCTGAATCGTAATTCCTAATACCCTAAACTCTTCCCATAACATCCTTCATAAATTGAATTATTACAACCTGTACCTTAAAAACCTCGCACCAAACTTCAATATCCTATACATCACATAATTTAAACTACACATACAACTATGCCTACAGATACAACCATACCTACACAACCCAATACCATACCACAACCTTCTAGCAACAAAATCACCAAGAACAACACCGAGCATTC
Organism: Nemophila menziesii; assembly: GCA_029959085.1. NCBI lineage: Eukaryota > Viridiplantae > Streptophyta > Magnoliopsida > Boraginales > Hydrophyllaceae > Nemophila > Nemophila menziesii. The sequence continues at coordinate 92,437,780 of JARWIR010000002.1, forward strand.
ATCACCTAACCAATCCCTACCCTTAACTGATCAAACATCTCATCCATCACCATCTAATGGCCAAATAACGACTAGTGGCACCCATGCTTCAGATACTGAACAAGTAATATCCTCTCTTCCCACTCGTCTTAATAATACTATCATTCCCTTCCACCAATGAATTCACTTTCTCAAAAAATAACATTGTTAAACCACTTACTAAACTCACCCTTACCACTCAAATATCATCAGAAGCCACTATTGAACTAACATGTGTCTCTAAAGCCTTAAAATCTCTCGAATGTCATAAAGCTATGAGTGAGGAATTTGATGCTCTAGTTCGTAACACCGCCTAAACCTTGGTTCCACCACAAACAGCCACTAATATAATAGGATGTAAATGGATTTTTTGTATTAAACACAACTCAGATGGTTCTATACATCGGTACAAAGAGCGCCTAGTAGCCAAAGGTTTTCATCAACGACGAGGAATCGACTATACTGCCACATATAGCCCTTTTATAAAACCTACAACAGTCAAACTTGTTTTAAGTATAGAGGTTAATTTTGGCTGGCCTCTTTGCCAACTAGATATCAATAATGTTTTCTTATAGAGTTATTTATCAGAAGACGTCTACATGTCACAACCTCGGGGCTTCATAAATCAACAATTTCCTAATCATATATGTAAATTGAAGAAGGCGATCTATGGACTCAAACAAGCACCATGTTAGTGGTACATTGAGCTTCGTACATATCTCATATTGTTGGGGTTTATAAACTCACATAGAGATACATCCCTCTTTATTTTAAAAGATATGAAATTCACCATTTATCTATTAGTTTATGTCGATGATATTATCCTAACATGAAAAGTGAGGTCCAACACATCATAGACAAACTTGCTCTTCGTTTTTCCCCTAAAGATCTCGGGCAACTTGATTATTTTCTAGGATTTGAGGTGACACGTGCAAGGAGCGAAACTTTTTTGTCTCAACGAAAAATAGATCTCCTCTTATGATCAAATATGATTGAAGCTAAAGGATTTCACTCTCCTCTTTCTACATCAACATCTCTTGTTCTCAACGATGTAAGTCCACCTATTGATGCTATTCAATATAAACAAATTGTAAGAGCCCTTCAGTACCTTGCTCTCACATGATCAAATATCACTTTTTCAGTCACCAAACAATCACAGTTCATGCACAAGCCTTCAGATACTCATTGGAATGCAGTTAAGCGTGGTCTACGCTACCTCATATATACTGCATCTCATGACCTATTCATTCAAAAATATGTCAATGCCACTCCTTATGGATTTTTTGATGCTGATTGGGCAGGTGACTTAGACAATAGACACTCAACTTCAGCATATGTCATCGTCTTTGGCTCCTCCCATATCAGTTGGTCCACCAAAAAGCATCGTCCGTTGCATGATCCTCTACTGAAACTGAATATCGCGCAGTTGCCTCGGCAGCGGCAGATGTCAATTGGATTCAAAATTTACTTCAAGTACCTATTATAAAGGTACCCAATATATATTGTGATAACATCGGAGCAACATACTTCTGCTCCAAACCGGTGTTCCATTCACGCATGAAGTATATTTCCATAGATTATTATTTTGTTCGGATCAAGTAGCCGAAAATAAACTCACTAACTCTCAATTTCACTTTGCCGATCAACTCGTAGATTCACTTACAAAACTGCTCTCTCGACAACTACATCAACATCATTGCAACAAGTTAGGCATTCTTGATGGAACGTCTATCTTGAGAAGGAATATTAAGAAAAGTCAATACCAAATCAATTCCAACACAAATTAAGGCAACACAAGATAAGGAATCATATCAAATAATAACAAATAATATAAAATCATATTATATCATATCAAATCAAATCATATGAAATGTAATATATATTTTAAGTAGAATAATCATTTAGAATATGTAATATTATTTGTATATATGCTCCATACATTTCAGTAATGAAACAGAAAAATTATATCTTCCATACCGTAAAGTATGGAAAAAAATCAAAAAGACAATTTATTAAATTACCAGCTTGTCCTTAAAGTAACTAGATTTGTGAGGCTCCACATATATTTAGTATAGAGTAGCTTTTTGATTTTGATTTAATTAAACTTTTTGTTTGTATGCAATATTACAATTTTACCCTTACTATCTCTTGTTTATTTTCGTTCCAATACATACTTATATTATTGTTTTTTTGCGTGGTAGTGTACTTTCTCATTTGAATTTCACCAAGTTAGAAATCCAATGAAAATACATTGTTTCGCCACGTGTCAGCGTGGTAGAGTTTTTTTATTTTCTTTCGTTCCCACGTGACTTGCACATGATGTACTAACACATCGTTCTCCCTCAACTCTCACTTCACAGTCTGTTATTTCTCTCTCACTCTCTCTCCATGCTAAACTCTCTTTTTCACACACTCACTCTCTCTTCACGCTACTCTCTCTCTCTCTCTCTCTCTCTCTCACGCACACACACACACATAAACCAGAACCTCCAGCATCGTGAAACGCCTCTATCACCGCCATCAATCTCATATGTCAGGCTAGAAAGCTTTCTCTCTCTAACAGTATGTTCTCCTTTAATACCTCACACGTCAAAACCCTTCGCCACCATCTTGAGCAATGCCACGGCCACCGATCTCCTATCTTTCGAAATAACGCAATCTCGCTGTCTCTCACACGATGCACATCGTCGTTCGCCGTCTCTAGTTTTTGCATCTCTCACGCAAGGAAGTAATGAAGCAAGGTTTCCCTATCTCAGTCGCCTGCCTCTCTCACTCTTACATCATGTCTCGGTCAGGATCTAAAAGGAGATCAACAGCTAAGAAAAGGTAACCCTAATCTCTCGCACCGTGTTTAACTGTCAGTTAGCAGACGAACATGGATGTTAGGGTTTTCGTTAAGACTGGTTTAGGTAATGGGTTAATCTGTGTTAATAGGGGTTAAATTTTCTTGAATTAGGGTTTATATTGATTTAGGGAATTAGTTTTTGTGAGTTTGTGATTTTTTTCTGGATTGGTCAAATACTTTTCGTTAAATTTGGGTTTTTTACTTGATTAGTGAAATAGTTATTGTGAATTTGGGGTTGAGGTTTTCACAAAATTTAGTGACTTAATGTATTCAGATTTTTATTTTTTAACAGATTCTATAACTTCAAAATGTAATTTATAATTGATATGCTTGAATGCTTAAAATGTGACTAAGAACTTAAATATTTCTAAAAATTAGAGTAAGTAGTACAAATTTTTTGTTTAGTGGTGCAAGAAGTTAAATTTTTTATGTTATCTAGACTAAGATGTTAATATATTTTGTTAATTGATTGCAAGGCAAGCCCACAATCGACCGAAGTGGTCAAAGGTTAATTTTTAAGGTTAATGCCAAATAGGCACCTCCATTTTACACCCTTATCTATAAAAGACATTGTTTTTTTTTAAAGAACAACAAATTATGGGAAGTTTCTCATAACTCAAACAACTCTTTGTATGGACAAAAAAAAGTAAAACATATGGTGTTTTTTATGGGTAAAAAATTAAGAGTAAGACTTCCATCCAATATTAAATGGTCCAACAATTACATCTCAGCTATTGATTGTTATAACAAAACACATACTTTTGTAAGTTTAAAATATAGGGTATGTGTATGAATATAATTGGTGTTGGATCATCTAATATTAGACAAAAAAAAATTCCAAAAATGAATGGTTGAAATAAAAATAAATTAATTCTAACTTGAAATATTTCTTAAGCATTAATCTTAATTTTTTTTATGTGTGAGTTACGTTATATATTACTTGCCTTTTGGCTTTTTTATATATATAGATATGTAATCAAGTTGTTTGTACTTAGAAACCTAATAAAGACTGAGTTCTAATAATACGCTGCTCCCTCGAGAAAGAAAGATTTATAACACTATAGCCCCGAGACTAAATGCTCCCTCGAGAAAGAAAGATTTATAACACTATAGCCCCGAGACTTTTTTTTTTGTTCAAATGCATAATAATATAGATAATAAGGTAACGGTTACAACGTTTAGCCGACCCCTGAAGGTTCAGCTTCATTACAAATAATATCAGCTAACTGGGGAGGAATACAAGTATTCCAGTTTCCAAACAGATTGCTCAAAAGCTCCTGTTTGGCAACCCAGTCAGCTGCCCCGTTTCTACCCCTATCAACAAAATGAAAAGTGGGGGAAGATAGTTCAGCAAAATAATAAATATTACAAATAATGTTTCTAACTGAATGACTCAATACTGGAAGTCCAGAAGAGAGAGACTTCATAATAGTAGCTGAATCATTCTCAATTATAACACTTCCAAAAGGGAAATTTGAAGCCATTTCAGTAGCTTTCAAAATCCCCGTTGCCTCTGCCTCCAATACCGAATCTGCTCCAACCTTCCAACTATCACCTGATACAAATTCACCATTAGAGTTCCTGACTACACAAGCAACTGCAGCTCCTGTATCGGAGAAAGCTGCATCACAATTAATTTTAACTTTATTTGGAGGAGGTTTTTTCCATTTATCCTTAAATTTTGGATTTTGTATATTATTTCCACTATTATTAAGGTTTAGAGGATTAATATGAATAATTTCTTTGTTTAAATCTAAAAAATTTATATCATTTGGGTTTGAAATTATGTAATATTCTTTCCAATTTTGAATAGCTTTTATTAATTGTGTTTACCGGATCACACTTTTTACCATTATAGATAAAATTATTTCTATCTTTCCAAATATGCCACATTATAATACTTGTAAGTTCTAATATTCTATCTGTGTTTTTAAATTTTTTTATAATGTTTTGTACTTGGTTTAAAATCCAATGTTCCAACTTTCCAGTTGATTCATTGTCAGTTTTAAGATTAAGCGGACTAATAAACCATACACTTTTAGCCCAGGGGCATTTAAATAGCATATGTTCAACAGTTTCAATGTTATTATCACAAATTTTACAAATATTAGTTTTACTACATTTCCTATTAAAAAGGTTTTCTTCAGTGGATAAAAGATTTCTAACCCCTCTCCACATGAAGTTTCTAATTTTTGTTTGGGTTTCCATTTTCCAAATTAATTTCCAAATGTTTTTATCCCTAGTATTAGATGAAGTTGAATTATCCTTCTCTTTAATGGTTTGAAGTATAGTTTTACTCGATCCTTCTTGTATTTGTAAGTTTTTGTTTAGAGTAAAAAGAACAAGTCAATCACTTTGGTGGTTACCTGCCAATTGTTTTACAGGTGGCTATGCTTGTAACCAAGCTTTTTTCGCCCAAAATGCACCACATATTTTTTTCCACCATTTGTTGCACAAGCCACAACATAGATTTCTTTTCATGAGTCTAATGATGTAAAAAAAAATCTTTTTAGAATCAGAATGCACAAGTGAAACGTGCAAAAGGATGATGTTTCAGCTTGGTTTGGTGATCCTAGAACTAGTAACTGGTCAATGCTCTGGAAATGGAGGAGTTGACCTAATCCAATGGGTTCAACAATCCAGTTACCACAAATCTTTACCACAAATCTATACATAAGACGATTGATCCAGATCTTGGATCTGGAAACCATTATGATTTTCAAGACTTAATGAATTATTAGCTGTAGCAAAATTGTGCATCATATCCGTTCACATAAGCCAAAAGTATATACTCCACACATATTACATTATCTCCCAAACAAACTTAGCATTCAGTAAAACTCCACATACAAAAGATATTAATATTTTTAATAAACACACAAAACTGAACATACATAGCGATGTTAATAATAATGATATTTAATATCAGCTAGCTTTTGTGATCACTGTTGTGCACATTGCACCCTTTGAGCACCACCACCAATATCTTCATCTTCCTCATACGCCTCTTGTGCTTGAGCTTGTTTCCTACGCATCTCCTCCTCAATATTAACATCATACATAGTTGTTTCCTCATACTCATCTATATCCATATCTGTTTGTCCAAAAGGCTTCGAAGGTAGAATCTTTTCAATTTCCTTAACCTGTTCCAAACTCAAAGAATCTGGAAAATCAACACTAAAGTGGATATAAAGTTTACCCTTCATAAATGGACTTGAATAAACAGGCATTCCTTCATCATCAATAGCCTTAAATGAATCAGGCTTAACAACTTGTCCAATTTTCGATTTGATAAGCAATTTTCTTCCATCAAGATGAGTTAAAACAAAACTAAACCCACACAAAGCCTCAGTAAGAGACAATGTATGTTCTAAAAATAAATCTTCACCCTTTCTTTTGAATTTCGGGTGTTCTTTTTGCTGAACCACGAAAACTATATCTCCTGTTACCATATCAGGCGCTTCATCAGCTTCTCCATGGAAAGTAATTTTCTGTCCGTTTTTCATCCCCTTTTCGATATTAACTTGAATTACTTTCTTCTCCGGAATAACTTTTTCACCTTTACATTTTGGACATCGATCTTCATCACTAATAGTTTCTCCTGTTCCTTTACAATCATTGCAAGTGGTTTGCATTTGTTGTATCATACCGGGACCCACTTGCCTAATTTTCACCTTCATACCAGAGCCTTGACAACCTGAGCATTGCATTGAAGCACCAGATTTCGATCCTTTACTGAACAATACATACGTAAATGAGAATTAGTTTATCCATTTGACACATTAAAATGAGAAAAAAGGTGTAAGTGGTAGAAAAAAAGGTGATTACCCGTTACATTTTGAGCATAGGATATTACGTGAAATAGAGAGCTTCTTGGTAGTTCCGTTGAAAAGATCCTCTAAGGATACCTTTAATGGGTGGACTATATCATCACCCCTTCTTTGCCTGCTTCCCCTACTACTACCACCTATATAATGGATATTCAGGTCAATATATTATATATGTATAAAAGACAAATTGGAGGGTCAAATGGGTCAAATATATTCTTACCTCCACCAAAGAAAGATTGGAAAATATCGAAAGGATCATGCATTCCACCACCACCACCCATTCCTTCTTTGAGTGCATCTTCACCATATTCATCATAAATCTCACGTTTTTCTGGGTTACTTAAAACCTCATAAGCCTGAGCAATCTCCTTAAACTGTCATATACCATTTCCAAATCAAATTTTAGTGCATCAAGAATTAGCTGTTTTATAACTGGAATTTATAAAAAAAAAAAATTCAAGACTCATACAAGAAAAAATGAAATGTGAATTTGTCCAATTGTATATCATCACACTTGCAATATTCTTTTCTATCAATCAAGGCTAAATGTTTACATTTTGTTTGAGAAGTACCAAAATTTAACGTTTATACTAGGGTAAAAAACATAAGAGCTGGAATAGATGAAAATTGCCTCCATAATTCATATAATTTAGATTTTCTTATTTTAATTAACAAAACTAATTTTATCAAAAATTTACGAAAACTGATTCTTCTCCACTCAAGTGAGAATATTTTCCTGAATCAAATTTTAGCTGGGACTAAATATAAGATCAAACTAAAAATGAACCAAAAAAAAAAAAACCAACAGCCTAAAGCTTCATTTTTTTAATTCACTTAAACTATAAATCAAACAACTGAATTGCGAGACAGTAGCAATAGAAGCATATAATGCATAAGGAATTAAAAATTTACCTTTTCAGGATCTCCACCCTTATCAGGATGGTTTTTGATTGCAGCTTTCTTGTAAGCTTTCTTTATCTCTTCTTCATTTGCAGTCTTTGACACTCCTAATACCTCATAATACTTTGTGTTATCACTCTTCTTTGGTCCTCTTCTTCCAAACATTTTTTTTCTCTTTTGTTGAATACAGTAAAATTATAACAGATGGCCAATTTCTAGAATGTTAATGTTATGGAGTGTGGTGTTTTATTTATATAGTGTGTGTATAGGTGCTGCCAACCGTTTATAAAAATGAGAAACATAGAAACTTCTAGAGTTCTCTCGGCTTATCGAGAATAACTCGGAGGATTCCTAAGGGTTCTTGCCTAGTGGAAGTTGTACTTTTGAATAGTTTGTTTAGTTCCGCGTCCCCAAAAAAAATAAAAATTGTTTAGTAGTATATGTAGCTTTCGAGAAAATTCTTGTAAGAGGCATTTTTTTTTTCTTTTTCAAAATATTACTTAAAATTTCCAAAATTATTACAAGATTCATCCAATTCTTCTGCAAGGAATGGATTCGATTTTTATTATTTCAGTTAGTCTACTTGGGTACGTATCTAAACACGAGCCATTCATTTTATCAGAGAACATATGTTTGGCTACCCCTTCAGCTAAACTATTCCTATTTCGACTTATCCATCTAAAAATAAGGTTACAAGTTTCCAAACAGTAGTAAATACTTTTAATAATATTACATATTCTAGGAATAAAAATTTGCTGCCTTTTCTCCAATGGTTGCATTACTTGTAGACAATCGATTTCAATTATCACTCTAGAGTTTCTCATGTCTCGAGCAATAATACAAGTTTTGAGGATACCTAAAGTTTCAGCTTCAAGAGGAGATTCGGCTGCAACTTCCAAGCTTTGCAATCTTTAACCTTATCTAGATAATCCTTGGAAACATGAGATATAGAGTCACGTTTATTAATTATAGCAGCATCACAGTTAATTTTGATTGTATGTTTGGGCGGTTGTATCCATTTCTCTTTATTTTTCCTATCTAAAACCTCTTTTTCTTTCTCAATATTACCGAGGGGTTGCTCCTGTCTTATTTGATTTGTATCCATTTCTCTTCGACAGCATGTTTGAAGAAGATACAGAAGATGGGATAAATAAGGATGATGACCGAGAAAAATCTATAGCTGGTGCAGATGATGTGGGAGATGATTCTAATTTTAGTGAGGACATAATTGGTGATGATGTAGAGCTTGTTGGGGAGAAGAGGGCAACGAACCGATCAGAAAGAGATGTTCGTAGATGGAACAGGGGATCAGTTTGAGGGGCGGTAAACAAGAACATAGCAATAGGATCAGTGGGCAGTAGCATGATTAAAAAAAGGAAAGCGCGCAAAGTTACGCCTAGTTCATTAAACCGTAAAATTAAGGAAACTGATAGGAGCAACCGAACAATAGTTGAAATGGAAGATTATGTGATGCCGCCCCAGAAGAAAACGAGAATTGCGGACAAAACAAAAAAACTTGTAATAAAAGAAGTTGATTATAAGCTTTTGGAAATTCTTGCAGGTGATGAACCATATAATGTGGAGGTCTGGAATTACATGGGTCATAAGGTGATGGTGGAGGACTGTTTTGAATTTGAGAGGGAATTCCAGCTAAGTGCGAAGGTAAAATGTTAAACAAAATATATTTTTTGCTTTGGTTTATGTTTATTCTGTTATAAAAATATTTAAATGTGTGTCAGAGGTTGGAGGTTGGTATGTGTGTATACGAAGAGCACCTGAGAAGTGAGCTTGTGAAGACTAAAAATCCCGAGATTACGTTGAAGTTTAGGGTGATGCCTTCTAGTGTATCAGTGTGTTGTTATATTTCAGTTAATAATTAAATGTTTTGTTGAATGCTTAGATTACTTATATATTTTGAATTTGTCAAATACAGGGGTACATGAGGAAAGGATTGATGCCAGAAATAGAAAAATATGTGCTTGGCTTCTTCCGGGATGGTGTCCGCGAAATGAAGGACGTTAAAATACCACTTGAAACAAGAGACAAGGCGAAGGAGTCCACGCATTGGTCGATGCTGCTATGGAACAGTGAACAATCTCAGTTTTACCATTATAATGGACTTGGCTGTATTCACCGATCATGAATGGGTGCAAGGGCGAATGAAATTGCAGATAGAATGTACGAGTTTCTTCTAGAGAATTTTTTGAAGGAGTGGTGTGTGGAGATGGGAAGGTCAACCCCAGATTTTCCAGGGATAGGTCACGTCAGAGTTGATCACGTTAAAAGCCGGGTTATGGACTCAGAAGTGTATACAATGTTGTACGCATTGGGGATAATGCGAGGTGTGGGATTGAAGAAGAAATACGAGCATAAGGAGGTGGTAGATTAGAGAATGAAACTTATCTCGTGGATACTGAATGACAAGAAAACAGATAAATCTGTCTTCGAAACACGCAGGGCGATAACATACGTTTGATTTTTTGAAATAATTATTTTAATTTATGTTTTTAGTTAAATTAATGTGTTTTTGATGTTGAAAACTATGAACTGCTTTGTAATTTGGTAAACTGATTTTGTTTTGGTATATGATACATTGGAACGTGATCGTTTAAGTACTATTTTACGATTAAAATGACTTATCTCATTATTCTAATGATGTGTGATTTTTATTTAACAAATCGGATGTCAGTATACCATGGTTCTGGGATTTATCAAGACTTGTGTATGAGTTGGTGTTTTATCAAGATAAAAAATGCTATGATGTTTTATCTGGTGATTAATCTGCTAAGGAATATAGAATAGTTATATAGTGTGAATGATTTGAATCTGGTGGGTAATGTTAGCAAAACTGATGGTGTGTATGCTTGAATTGATGGTGTACGTGTAATTTTAATTAGTCGGGTTGTTTTTGTTATTTTAAAGGGTAATATGTTGTTAATGATGGTATATGTGTTGTATTATCTAGGCTAAAAGATAACAAGAGTATATGAACTAAAAAGCAATACATAACATTTATGTATGATCATGATAATATAACTTGTATTGAAAGTCAAGTCAAAGTAAATAGTCGTGATCATGACGGGTATTGTTTGTACATTTGATGGTTTAAAACATACATCAGTTTGGGTATAATATAGGTAATGGTTTGTGTTTGTTAATTTGATGATTAGTATAATGAATCTGTTGGGCATATACCTTAAACGTACATAAGTCTTAGTACTCTAAACGGAAAAGGAAAATTCAAGAAAAATCATTGTAGCTGATAAAAATGTAAAGACAGAACTAATTTAATCTTCAATAACAAGGTATCCGATGTTTGTGCATTATCATACACGTATTGGTGCAGAAAAAAATAAACAGAATAAGAGCTGAAAGTCAAAATTAATGTGATTTAGGGCAGGTCGAACGATTGTGGAATCCATATGTGTGACAATTGCTACACATACGCCTATGAGCTGAATCTGCGAGCTCTTCCTCGGATAAGAACCTCTTCTTATTGGGTCTGCCAGGCTGAGGCTTATACATTGGTGGGTTAACAATCAAATCGCCTACATCACCGGGTTGATGTAGGAAAGTTGAAAGAGCGGGTATGTTCTTTGCGTATGTCGAACGGTAACTTGAAACGTGCCAATAATTCTCAATGAATGGGTAAGGAAGACCAGGAGAAGCAGTTTCAATAGCGGAAACTGCGTGTACACATGGAAACCCTTTTACCTGCCACTTACCACACGAGCAGGTGCGTTCGGAAATGTCAACAACCATATTAGGGCTAGACAGGACTTCAAATGATGAGTCACTTGAGCGCAAAACAAACCAAGCCCGCGCATAGTCAAATTTGATTTTGTATATAGCTGTTGCTTTGGGAGATAGGATAGTTGTCCAGGAGGCGGCTTCAACTGACCTTTGATACATCTGCTACATAAGTAGTACACGGATTGAGTCAATAAGCTCCGTAACGGGTATTTCCCTAGTCGCTTTGATTTGTTTGTTGAATGACTCGGACGCATTAGAAGTAGTCTCTCCATATCGTTTTCCCTTCAAAAATGCGTTTGCGAATTTCTCTTTTGGAAGATTTTTCATAAAGTTAGCTGCTTTTTTTGCACCTGTATCGAAAAACATTTGTAAGAAGCCGTCAAATGTGTCTGTGGTCGCCGCGAATCACATTCAGTCTAGGAGGTATAACATAGTCTCCCTCTGGGACTTTGATCTCCTGAATTTCGTCTTGAGGTTTTCTTTAAGATGTCGCTGACAATAGGCGTGATGGGCCATGGGGAAAACAGATTGGAGCGCATTAGCAATACCTCCGTGAAGATCGGAAACAAATGTCACATCCCTTGAACCAATGAGTGGTTGAATGAAATGAAGGAAATGTGTCCAGTTAACGGTGTCTTCGGACCTAACAATAGAAAATTCCACTGGGAATAAACCTGCCAAAAAACAAAAAATAGATGTTTATCATTTGTTGTATAATGTAAAGAAAGCAGGTATAATAATACGAGCGGTATGATACCTTGATTGGCATCTTTTGCAGTAGCGACGAGGAGTTGGCCTTTATACTTGTTCTTAAGAAAGGTGGCGTCTAAAAACAACAAAGGGTGACAGTGGTTAAAGCCTTCAATACATGCACCAAACGCAAAGTGGCATCTCGTATATGAACGGTTAGCTGGATCACATTCAAGCGCAACAACACCTAGTGGGTCTACCTCACTGAGTTGATCAAAATACGCTCGTATCCTGTTGTAAGACAGGCCAGCATCGCCAAAAATTTCATCACGAGCCTTGTTCACAGCACCATAAGTAACCTTGTATGACATGTTATATGTATAGTCGTGTTTAAGGTAGCTCATAACATTACCTGGTTTAGTGTCAGGTTTAGAACGCAACATGTCAACTATAATATCTTTAATTAAGTTGCCGGATAAACGAGAATTTCAGAATTTTTTCAACGAAGGGCCGCAGGTATGAATTCGATTGAAGGTCCTAATGTATACTTTTTTATTATCGTTGTCTTTAGATGCATATACATACCACTTGCATCCTGGGTGAAAACATACAGTATAAGATATATAAGTAAATGGGAAGATAAAAATCGTCTATGATTTGAATGATGGTGTTTGTGTGTGAATGTAATGGGTTGTGTGAGTAATCCAACGGGGTGTGTGTGTGTTAAACTGATTTAATAAATGATGTATTATTTATGATGGTGTGTGTGAGTAAAAACAGTGGAATGTGTGTGTAAAACGGCGGGGAATGATATTAGTCTGACTTGGAATACATAAACAACAAATAAACTTAAAAACAGGAATTAGAACCTGATGATTTTGAGTCCGAGCAATACGCGCTAATACGGTTTAGACTATTGGGTACGAAATGGAACATGTAACCGGTTTCACAAGCATACTTTGCGAGCGCACAACGAAACTCTTTCATTTTGTTTTGAAAACATTGACTGGGTTCTCTGAGTGCATATTTCCAAACCTTGCTCTTGAGGATCCTGACAGTGTGATGATAGTTATGTTCATCCACTTCATCTTCGTCAAAATTTGCTTCTATATCAGTAGATTAGTGTGGTACGATTACATCGTCCAAAAAAGCAGTTGCAGCTTGGGATTTTCAACAACCTCGAGGCTATTATGAACAACCAACACCTCGAATTCAGCCACAAGGCTATGTTTCAAGCAACCAAACAATGGTGCCAAAGTCTCCTTCACCAACTAGTTTTCACTTCTGATGCTCAACAATCGAGTATACTAGTTCAATGTTCTTACCAGTCAAAATAGGCCATGTTTCATTGACGTAGTTCTTGATGGATTCATAAGAATCAAATATCCTGAATAACTTCAAAGCCTTTTCTCCATTGAACAAGAAAACAACTAGCACGTTGGAAGCCATAGTTGATTCATATACAAAACAATGGTGTCAAATGCAGTGCACGATAAATGTGAACTTACGAACAAGTTCTATCATAGACTATAGCTACAAAATTACAAAAACACACATTGATATCTTACTGCATAGTATTAGAATTGTGTGAAAATTAATAAGCTATCTATATTATAATTATCTTCGTAGCTATACCATAATGATCAAATCAGAAATAGCTTTAATAACGATATTAACACAATAACAGTGAAATTTTGATTTGATACATACCGTGTTAAACGATGATGCAGAGTCTTACAATGCGAAAGAGATATGGTGCAAAGCTTGATGAATGTGATGGAATTGTAATGTTTAGTCGTGTAACAATTTTCCATAATAAAAGCTAATAATCAGGGATTTATTAGATACGTTGAAAATCAGGGATTTGATTCAAGCCTATAATTAAGGACACGATATATCATATTCCATCCTTTACAGGGGTATTAAGGAAAGATCGGATTTGATGGTGGACCTGATGGGGGGAAAATTGTGTTGGACTCTTTAGGGGTGGGTAATTGGGTTGCTGGACTTAATTAGCTAAAACCTCTTTTAATTTTATACATAAATGTTTGAAATTAAAATTAATATATTTAATATTAATTTTTTATTAAATATTACTAAAAATAATTAAATAGATATTATTTATCGTAATATTTTTTATATAATATGCTCGATTATTTATTTCTATATGAGATTTTTAAAAGTATTAGTTTTTCAAATTTATCCAAAAAATATAATCAAAGTCATTAATATTCAAAGAATAAAATATAATTATGATATTTTATTGGAAATATGTGTTAAATTAATAAAATAGATTGTTGGGAATAAATTGTTTTGGTTAATGAAAATGATATAAAATACTATAAAATTAAATTAGGGATGAAATTGGGGTTAGCCACATGTAGCTAACATTTTTAAGAATCGGGTTCCCTATTCTGGCTTTAGCTAGAATTGAGAACCTGTTGGAGCTTTTTTTTCATTGTTCAACTCCCAATTGTAACTTTTTGCTACAATTTGGGACCTACTCTAAGTCCAATGGGCTCTCGATTGTAGCAAAAAGCTACATCTGGGAGTTGAAAAATTTATTTTATCACTCCAGCAGGTGATGTCTCCCCATTTGTGATGATTTATTATTAGTTGGAGACATCATTTTAGGTGTATTTATTAGGTTATAGGTCGATTTTCTCATGATTTAGTATACTTTCCTATTTCGTATCTTGATTTATTATTTATTATTTTTAGAGCATATTGGGTTTAATTGTTTGTTAATTGTGAAGTTTTTAAGATATATGGTAATTAATTAGATGACAAGTTAATTCTAAGAGATAAGGGAAAGGGGATAAACATGGAAATTGGAGACAAAGGAAAGAAATATGAAAAAAGAAAAGATAAAGTTGACAAATAAATCTGAATTCCAACAGATATGAACATAAAAGTGATCATAACTCAAGATTGGCTAGGAATTTAGAAGAATGGTCTGAATCAAAGTTAAAGAGATTTCTGATACGACCAGTTTCGACTATTGGAACGCGTCAAACGGATAAGTATTCAAGGAGTTAAGGTCAAAACAAAACAACACCAAAATCTTACCTTTTCTATATATTAGGGTTGCGAATTTGAGTTGGGATAGGAGTCCAATAACTATCTTCTACTCCAAGAAAAGTTTTAGGGTTTCCTATACCTTATAAATACACCCTCTTATCGTAAGAAACACATCCTTGGCTAGTCCTTAAGCCAGGAAGAAGCTTACAACACAAGAAGAGAAGTCTGGAAGGAGTTGAACACCATATTATGTCTTCTTCAACCTTCAAATCTATAATTGTTTTCTTTTCTTTCTTTAGTATGAGTTAAATAATTTTAGGTTGAGATTTATCATATATGTATGAACCCTAAACTTGTTTGACATCTATCTAATTTGGGAATTATATGTTTTAAATTGAATCCATGTTTTATTTCTCTGTTTATGTGTTTTGATGTACTGTCTGTTTTCTTTGCGGTTGCAAACGTATAGGATTACCTTAGTAGTTAGATGATCACCCAGAAGGGGTGTTTAACTATGGAAACAACACATAACACCTAGTGTACGGATTTGGTCCTGACAACCCAGCCTAACTAGATAATCATTATGGTTTGGTGTTATCACCTCTAATCAATTGTAGGAAAAGTTTGCTTAGGACCCTCTTGACACAAGATAACCCTATTTGAAACTACCTCGCGATTGAAGCCGATTATTGCAATATTACATGATTCACCCTTACATGTTTAGAATGGACAGGACTAGTGGGGATTACTTGCTAATTTCTCAGGATAAACTTTCATACTATCTGTTATTCGCTTATTTAATTTTCTGTCTTTAGTTTCTTAGTTAAAATTTCTCTTATAAAAAACCAAATAAAAATCTATCTATCTTTTCTTTTCTTGCGTATTATTATTTTATCTTTTATATCTGCACTAGATAAATTGCATAAGTTCCCTAACTTTCGTAGTCTTTGAGGAACGAATCTTATTTATCAGTAAAACTTGCATACGTCCTGTATACATGCAGAACCGTGCTCAGCCTAGGGTGTTCATTTGCACTTATTTTATCTTTATTTTATCACACCTTAGGCGACACCAGCAGGCTCCCCATTATAGGGTACCCGATTATAGGGATCTCGATTCATTAGTTTTTCTAGCTACATCTAGCTATCCCCAATACACTTTGCTACATTTTTTTTGTATTTTTCTTTTAATTAAATATATTGTATAATATAATTAATCTATATTTTAAATTTATAAACATAATAACATATCGTTATAATTTTAATACTATCAACTTAAATATTGTTATTATTAGTTTAAAAGATTTTTTTTAAAAATCAATAATTGAATAAATTAATTATTAATTAAGAACTATTTTCAATAAAGTACATACTAATCATTGAAGTAATTAAAAGTTATCATGCCATGATTTATAAATAATTTCAATTTTTACTTTATTTTTAAAAAAATTATAATTTAAATATTAATATATTATTTTTTATTTTTTATTTTGAATATTTACATAATAGATTAAATAATAAAATAAATAATGAAAATTTGTGAGAATTTAAAAATTAACTAATTAATTAAAATACAAATGGAATATAGTTTTTTTATGATTAGAAAATTGAAAATAGAAAATTGTTGAAGCAAAATTGTTTTAGAGAGTTAATATTTAATAGAGAATAAATAGTTGACTTCCAATTATGACCAGATAATTGGAAAACAGTTAAACTTAGTCTTTCTTCATCTACCCAATTGGTCAAATTCTTAGGGCTATCTAATAAGGATTAGTTTTTTTATTTTTTTGTCAAAAACGATGAATATGAATAAAAGAGAATATGTATTTTTTTCACTTTTATACTTGGAAATAAAAAACACGGTGACAAAACAAAATTTACGTTATTTTGTTTAGTCATTGATATAATTAGTCAAACTCTTAGGTGGCGTCTGTTTTTTTAAGCATTAAGTACTGAATGCTGAATGAACAGCTGAATATGACTTATTCTGTTAAGAGGCAGTGTCTGAATGATTCAGACTTAGTTTGAAATCTTAATGAAACAGACCCGTTAAGAGCCATTCAGATCTGAATTGGCCAGTAAAAACAAACAGTCTTATTGATTCAGTGTCTTAATGAACCAGATTAAGATCTCATTAAGTGCAAACAAACACCCCCTTACTTAACTAGTAATAATAAGTTTTCTTTTATACTTAAAACAGACAAAATGAAAATTATAGTATAGTAGTTATTAGGTACGTTCTCCATCTACCTTTTTTCTTTTTCTTTTCGTCAAAGTCAAACTCTAGTTCAGATGTTCTAATAAGGATTGTTTTTTTTTCAAAGCGGTGAATATAGATTAAAAAGAAAATATGGAATTACAGTAACCATAAAATCTTACCAACACGGTGGCTGTTGGTGCCAATACAATCCCGTGATTGGCTCTTTTGATCCCATGTGCATGCAGGGCCGGCCTAGGGTATGGACGACCAGGGCGACCGCCCGGGGCCCCAAGCGGATGGGGGGCCCTAATTTATTAGGGGTATGTATATATATATGAATGTATTTATTATAACTAAGTATAGGTTCTGTAAATAACCAAGTTAGTTACTTTGCTGAGTTGGTGAAACGTTTGTATTGGCTTGTTGGGGATGCTCAAGTTTGAGCCACCTTACTTACGTTTTGTTTTTCTAAGTTCTTTTTTATTTTGTATTTTTTAAACTTTATTTTTCCTTATAGTTACGCTCTGTTTTTTAAAAAATACTTCTCTTTATAAAAAATACATTACTCATTTCTTTAAAAACTATATTTTTATATAATTATTATTTTTTAACTACATTTTTCTCTATAATTAATTTTTGTTTATAATTATAAAAAAAATTAATTTAACATGTACTTTACAAAATTATTTAGCTTTTCGTTCTGAATTTTTAAAAATATAAACAGTGTAAGTTGAGTATTTTTTATAAAAAAAACATAATATAGAATTTTTAGTTTTTAAATGTGTTCATTACAATAGACATGTATAAAGAATATCAATAAGCTATATATTTTACTCAAAATATTAAGTTTTTTTATATTAGTTAATATAATTTATTTTACATTATGAATATGTTAAACTCATTTGATTTCGTCGGAATACGGGCAATTCGCACAATCTCGGATTTATATTTGAGTGAATCAAAGTCAAAGTTATATTTTAATTAGTTATCGGTATAAGGTTGTCGTATTGTGATTTATTGTTACTTTTAGTTTAATTTTTATTTCACTATTATAAAGGTTAAATCTCGATTAGGTTGCCAATGAGACCTAACCCAAATGGTAAAGGTTGAGAAGTCTCTATAACCAAAAGGTCTTGAATTCAAATCTTATTAAATAAGAATGATCCCAAGTCCAAATTGTCTTTATGATATACTAAAACAAATTTGGATTCATTTGACCCAAAAAAAAGAATAGGACTTACGATCAACATTATCTCCGATGTGCCTTCTAGATTTGTCATATATTAAGAATTATATATTTTTTAAATTTTTGTATATTGAACACATATGAATACAAAATTTAATGTTCTATTTAATTATTTCACATAAATCTAATAATTATTTAACATGCTAAGAAATATTATGGAAAAGATTGTTTCTCTTACACAAGCAGCTTTTATTAAAGGTAGGGCCATACAAGATAACATTCTAAATGCTCAAGAAATTTCTTATTTTATGAACAGGAAAAGAAAGAAGGATAAACACATGGCAGCAATAAAACTTGATATGGATAAATATTATGACCAAGTCAGATGGGACTTTATCTTTATGGTTTTAACAAAAATGGGCTTCAATGAACAGTGGTTAATCAAGAATTGTATTTCTACGGTGTCCTTCCATATAAACTTAAATGGTGAAAGGTTAGAAATTTTTAAACCAGATAGAGGACTTATACAAGGAGACCCCTTATCTCCTTTTCTTTTCTTTATAATGACGGAAGCCTTGATTAGTATTGTGGACTATTTTTTCATAAACAGAAGAATCAAGGGTATACAAATTAATCGTAATTACCCAATTATATCTCACCTACTTTTTGCAGATGACTTGCTGTTTTTTATGGATATCGAGGGTACTAATCTAGAAAGTTTTAAGAAGTGTTTGGAGATCTACTGTTTAGGTTCGGGACAAAGAATTAATTTTGATGAATCAGTTATTGTCTTTAGCAGAGATACTCCTGAGGAGATCAAGAATGAGTTTACGTCGTATATGACTATCAAGGAAACCAAGGATTTGGGGAACTATTTAGGAATACCATTATGTCACAAAAGATCAAAAACTGAACCTCTTGAATGGATAGCAAATAAATTATTTAAAATTATCGAGGTTTGGAAAGAAAAACTACTATATGAAGGAGGAAAAAAGTGCTCATTAAAGCCATTTTACAGGCTATTCCTAACTATTACATGTCGATTTTTTCTTTTCCTACAACCATTTGCAAAAAACTTAAATCAGCTATATCTAATTGTTGGTGGAACTCAGGTGAGAAGAATAGGATCTACTGGGTTGCATGGGAAAAAATTGCAAAGGGGAAACTTATCGGAGGATTAGGATTCAAGGATTTTAAGAAAATGAATACGACTCTGTTAGCAGCACAAGTTTGGAGAATATTGAACAGACCAGGTAATTTAGCTACTAAACTCCTCAAAGGTATATACTATAATAAATCATCTTTTATGAATATTAAATTACGTCAGAACCGGTCATGGAGTCGGGCGAGTCTGATCGAAGGGAGAGACATGTTGAAAAAATATGGAATTAATATTATTGGGAATGGAGCAAACATCAATATATGGGAGGATAAATGGCTAGATACCGAACTGAAACTCGATAAACCAAAGGGATGTAATTTACATAAAGTCAAAGATTTATTTATACAGGGCACTAACAATTGGAACTCAAAAATTCTTGACGATATTTTTCCAGAACCAATTATTCCTATTATTAGAAGCCCTAAGATTTATGATACAGCTTGTGAAGATAGATTTATTTGGCCGTACTCTTTTGAGGGTTCTTATAATACAAAAACGGGCTACAAAATTCTTTCAGAAACAGAGGTGATCAATAAACCCACATCGGCTACTGAAATAGTAAAACATAATTCACCAATATGGAAAGTCATATGGAAATCTAATGTCCCCAACAAAATCAAGTTGTTCAATTGAAGAATATTAAATGATGATTTACCTACACGGAAGAATCTTTATGCGAGGAATTGCTCGGAGATTAAACGATGTTTATGGTGTAAAATGGAGGAAGAAAATGTACAACACCTTCCACTTCAATGTAATATGTGTAAAGAAATTTGGGCAGGAACTTCTCTACAAATCAGAATTCAAGATGAGATGAAGGAAGACTTTGGTTAATGGCTCTATTTTTTTTTTGAATACATATGAGAGCCACTTTGAACTCGGAGTCATTTTGACTCCAATAAGATTCGAACCCAGGACCTGTTGGTCTCTGGCTCTTACAAACCATTGATACCTATGTTAAAGGGGGATGGGCCTTTGAAGTGGTTAGGGACTACATCATGATTACAAGTTGGAACATTTGGAAGGAGAAAATGAAAGCCATACATGAGGATTCGAAAGTGGATGGGGAAAAATATCATACACTCTTACAACAAACTTATAACAGAGGTTCATGGAGTTGATTCGGAAAAGGTTAATAACAGTCAAAGTTTTCCGAGTTGTAAGTTCTCGAATAACTCACCATGCGATGAATTACAAGGAGATGAGATCAACATCATCATATCTTGTGAAGCGTCTTTTAAAAGCAAAGATGAACTGACGGGTATACTGATAATCTGCGATAATAAATCAACAGGTGTCTCTTCTGAGAAAGCTATGACAGCAATTTGTAATTTGGCTACGAAGGGATGCATTAGCTATATTGGAAGCTATGCAGATTTGTAAAAATATTCAACAAGAAAGGAAGACTAGTGTTTCAGATAACCTTGGACTTATCCAAGGTATTAAGCATGTGTCAGCAACGTATTGGAAAACACAACGATGGTCCGGAAAATCATTTCTCAGGCTAAGGAGGTGGGTCATTTGGAATTTCGTTTTCAACGTAGGAATCTCAATGACAGAGCGGACAAGATCGCAAAAAGAGCTAGACACGGAGCAAGTTTTAGTGGGTAGTACAAGTTAGCTGCTTTGAGCTGGCGTTCTCCTTTTCTAGACTAGGGATAGGTTGATTTTTACGCCTCGGTGCTTAGGCACCGTCCTTTGTCCAAAAAAAAAAAATCAAAGTCAACACTAAATGAAATAAAATACTATAAAAATTGTTAATATTTTCTATCTTTTTTCTAAAGAAAAATAAAATGATAATATAAAAATTATTGTATTTTGTTTAGTTATTAGGTTCGTTCTCCACCTACCGAATTGGTCAAATTCTTAGCTATCTAATAAGTATTGGTTGTTTTATTTTTTGTCAAAAACGGTGAATTTCAATAGTAGAGAATATGTATTTTTTCTCTTTTGTACTTGGAAATAAAAAACACGGTAACAAAACAAAATTTACGTTATTTTGCTTAGTCATTAAGTGTGTTCAGACTGATATATAATTGGTCAAACTCTTACTTAACTAATAATAAATTTTCTTTTATACTTAAAACAGGGTGACAAAATGAAAATTATAGTATAGTTATTAGGTACGTTCTCCATTACCTACCTAAATGATCAACTCTAGTTTTTCCTTTTCGTCAAAGTCAAACTCTAGTTCAGATGTTCTAAAAATAATAAGGATTGTTTTTTTTCCAAGGCGGTGAATATAAAGTAAAAAGAAAATATGGAATTACAGGAACTATAAAATCTTACCAACAGTGGCTATTGGTGCCAATACAATCCCGTGATTGGCTCTTTTGATCCCATGTGCATGAAAAGTTGAAAACGACTCTGCTTAGTAGCACGACATCGTATTATATCACCATCCCCACTAGCGTACGTTAGCCTGTAAACTAGTAATAATTCGAACACCTGAAAAGTCATCACAATTCATTCTTATCATTCAATGTTCAGTCACTCAGCTCAGAAAATGTTACTGAAATTCCCCCTTAAAATAAGTAAGAATTATATAATATAAAATAAATAAATATTATTGAAATTTCTGTTGAGTTTCAGTGTGAAATAGAGATCATATTACTCATATTTTCCCATTGAGTCACTGCTGACTTATCTCAAATCAAAGGTTCTTTCACTTCTTCTCGTCCTCTACACATTAAAGTAATCTGTAGATCTGCACTACTGATCGTTGGCTGAATACTAAATTGTCAATTAACTCAATTTTTCTTTTTGGAGGTATATTTACTTAATTTAGTAATTTTTTTGTGTAAATTTTGTGAGAATGAGTTAAAATAATGATGAAGCTTGAAATGATGGTTATATTATATAATAAGAGCAATTTGATGTACCCAAATCAAAAAGAAGTAATCTTGATGTGTTTATCAGTACTAATCCGTTTTCAGGTGAAAATTCAAGACTGTGCCACTATTAAAAAATTCACATTTGTGCTTTGGTGCCTAATCAGCATAGATTGTGTAGTTTAAGGTTAGAGTTTTAGAATTCATGCAATTTTCAGCTGTATTTTCGTTTTACTATGTGATTGAGTGTTAAGTATATATGATGTCACTGTGTGTTAATCAATTGTCAATAGAATGAATTTATTCACAATAAGGATATTTGCTAATTCTTCTCATTACTCATTTACATTATTCTTACCGAGTTTTGTGGTGTTTGTGTAAGCCTTTCTTGCACTAACTACTTAAATTCTTTGCCGTGACAGGTTATTGGTGGTAGAGCTTAATAACACTTGATGGGAGTTTCAGGAAAATGGATCAAAACTTTAATTGGCTTAAAGAAGTCAGAAAAGTCTCAATCTTCAGAGAAATATGAATATGTGAGTTATATGTACATTTATGGATGATTAATATTCATCCTTTTACAATGTTCATATTAGTACTTAATCTCATATACCCTAATCCCGTGACAGAGATCTAAAGTTACCGGAAAGTCAAAACACCGAAGAAAGCATTCTGTGGAGTATAATACTGAATTTCTTGATCAAAATGCTTCCAAATCCTTTGGTAATTCAAATCTAGGTGGCTCTAGCTCACCTTCTAGTTCATATCAATTGCAAAATACTATCCAAAATGACCATATTCTAAGAGTAGAATGGGCAGCTATACGTATTCAGACAGCATTCAGAGGATTTTTGGTATTCAACTTACTTAAAAAATCATTTCCGTAATTTGAAATATTAATAATGGTTGATATTTTATTTCAGGCTAGGCGAGCTTTGAGGGCTTTAAAAGGTTTAGTTAGACTTCAAGCGCTTGTTCGAGGACACGCTGTAAGAAAACAAGCCGCAATAACTTTAAGATGTATGCAAGCTTTAGTAAGAGTTCAAGCGCGTGTACGTGCAAGGCGTGTTAGAATTGCATTACAGACTCAAACGACTCAATATAAACTTCAACAACAAGTTGAAAACGAAGCTCATTTTAAACAAATTGAAGTATTAACAATATTACTTTTTATTAATTTTTTTTTAATATTATATTAATTCTTTAATTAATACAGGAAGGTTGGTGTGATAAAGTTGGATCTGTTGAGGAAATTCAAACGAAATTGTTAAAGCGACAAGAAGCTGCAGCTAAGCGAGAAAGAGCTATGGCTTATGCTTTGGCTCACCAGGTAAATAAATAATCTTTTATAGCTTCAATATGATTAAAAAAATACATAAAATATATAATTAAATAATAAAAAAAATTTGGTGTAGTGGCAAGTAGGAACTAGACAAGTGGGGTTTGAACCAGATAATGAAAATTGGGGTTGGAATTGGTTAGAGAGATGGATGGCTGTTCGTCCATGGGAAAATCGATTTCTCGAAAAAAATAACAAAGAAGATGAGTTTAAATCTGCTGGACCAGGTCCATCTTATTCTGATGGATCTTCTCAAGATCAAGTCAACAAAATGAACTCTAAAGCAGTTATTGAAGAAACTAGCTCGAAAACTAGAGTTGCTTCAAGATCATACAGTAATTCTAAAGAGAGATCTACGCTTGAAGTTAATAAACAAGGGAAAAAAAGATTGTCTCTACCTAGTAAAACCACCATTAAAATGACACCTAAGGCTAAGACTATCAAACGTAGATCCAGTTTCGATCAAAATGATCTCAGAATTGGCTTATAAGTACTTTACTGCATTTATGCTATGTTATGTATATATAGGCTGTGTGTTCACAAAGAGATGTGATATAGTTGCAGCTTTCTTGGCCAAGAAATAAAAGTTTATGTGAGTATTGGTATAGATGATTAATTATTGTTATAATATATTATTTATTACTCATTGAGGAAAGGGTGTAGATTGGTTTTCGGTTAATTGTCAAAAAGTTGAGGATGGAGAAAAAAAGTTTTGTTGTAAGTATATTTATTGATTTATCGTGTATGTTAATTATTTAATTACTGATTGTGTCATTGTACTTTCTTTTTTCCGTTTCTTTTTTGTTTTGAATGATGAACACTCCAGTCTCCAGGCACAACTTGAATGATAATAGATATAAACTCAAGCATATTGATTTCAACTTTGAAACGCTTATGGTGCTATAGTATTGCATTAACTTGACTTTAATTATCTTGGAGTGGTAAATAAATTTAAGGTCTAAAGCATTTTTTTTGTTTTTCTTTGGGACGGAGAAACAAAACGTACATCCTAAAAAAAATCTATCATACAAATTGCTAATCTGAACAAAATGTGTGTATTACTAGTCGAACTCCGATATCTAGGGATACAAATGAATCAATATTCTCGCCAAGGGTTTGAGTTTGAGTTTGCTAAAAGTTTGTTTGAATTCGACTCGTTAGTTAAACAAATTAACCTCAAGCTTTATATTCAGGCTCGTTTACTAAACGAGACAAACTCAAACTTGTATAAGCTCGACTCGTTAAACTCGTGATCAGTTCGATAAGAGTTCATTAAGAGCTCGTTAATAGGTTTGGTAGATATATACAATTACAAATTATATCTAGTTAAGTATATTTTTTTCTTCAAGTCAAATTATGTAATGTGTTGTATACTAGTTTTACTTAACTTCATTTTAAATCACTAGAAATCCCAAATATATATATATATATATATATATATATATATATATATATATATATATATATCATAGAAAAATAAACGAGGCTTAAATGAGACTTAAATGAACCAATCCAAACCGAACTCAAGTTTGGAAAAAATAAGTTCGCTAAGGGTTTATTTGAGTTCGGCTCGTTAGTTAACGAACCAAGCTCAAGAAAGCTAAAGTCCGGCTCGTTTCAAACTCAAACCAAGTTCAAGCTCACTAAAATATTAGCGAACAAACTCAAGAAAATTAAAGTTTGGTTCGGCTCAGTTCGTTTGCAGCCCTACCGATATCCTTCGATGGCTCTATACCTAACCATTTTTGCAAGTTTATTTGCACAACAATTAAAATGCTTTGGTATATCACTAACACTTTCATCGCCGTTATCACTATCACAAATCGTATCACACATCATCAAATGAGCGGTAGATGGTAAAGTTGAGTCAATTGCAATTTGGTTACTCTTTTTATGTCGAAATGAAAAAGTTGACTCAATGACAATTTGTTTACCCTTTTCGTGTCGAGAATCAAACGTAACTTTCTCTTTAATATCGACATAAAGCTCAATACAATAATAACGCCCGTTCTTTATCCTACTAATCGTTGATTTGAGTATCTCGGCTTTCATAACTAAAACACAAAACCGTAAAGGGTTCGAGGAAATCGGACAGCGACAATGTAAATCAAAACTAACCTCTCTTTCTATCCAATTGTACTATAAACATAATTTTTGTCTAAGTTCACAAAGTGTAGTATTTTTCTTGGTCGTAAGAACACTATTTTTTCTGTCGATATAATCTACTGCACCATTGATACCATTTGAAATTCTACCATCATAATGATATAAACATATATAATCCATATTACCAAAATCTAAGGTCAAACAATATCATGAATAAGGTATCATAATTTTTTTTATTTAAATTCTACCAAAAAATTTAAACATGAATAGCATTGGGCAAACATGTATTGGTTGTACAAACATGTATTGGTTACATATATAGCTAAAAATGATACCAATTATATCACATTCATAAAAATAAAAAAGTAAATTAAAACTTATAAAACATATTAAAATTGCAATGAATAATAATGATAAGTGTAATTGATTGAATGTTTACCTATTAAGAGAAATAAGATGAATATATTGTATTGGAAAATTTTTTTATATAGTTTTTAAGATTTTTGTAGAAAGGGATAAGAAAATGGGTGTAGGGAGTATTAGGGTTCCTAAATTCCGAAGTTCCTATATATTTAAAACGAAAGGCGCTCCTCAGAGGAGTGTCTTTCAACCAAATTTTTTTGTCTAAGGGCCCGTTTGCAAATGCTTATTTTAGAATAAAAAACACTTTTAGAATAAGAAAAATACTTTTAGAATAAAATTTAAAATTTAAAATTTAAAATCACTTTAATGTTTTTTTTAAGAAGCACATATTTGGTGCTTCTCATAAAATTGATTTTCAGAGTGTAAAACACTTTAAAAAATCTAGAAGCACTTTTAAATACTTTTCTAAAAAAGCACTTCCAAACAGGCACTAAGGGCTCGTTTGGAAGTGCTTATTTTAGAGTAAAAAAGCGCTTTTAGAGTAAAATTTAAAATTTTAAAAAATTATTAAAAATAATTTTGAAATCTAAAATTATTTTAAGTGTTTTTTTTGAAAAACACCTATTTGGTGCTTTTCAAAAAAGTGCTTTTCAAAGTCAAAAAAACTCTTAAAATACTAAAAGCACTTTTAAGTGCTTCTCCAAAAAAGCACTTCCAAACGAGCACTAAGTAAGGTGCTCTTCAGAGAAGCGTTTTTCTCATTATGGATTAAATTAAGAGATTTTTACCCAACAGGTCTTGAAGACACCCTCCTATGTCTTTTCCCCACCTCATTTACCTTCTTTTCTTACTAAAGACCTCAAATAAGACTTTACACTATAACCCAAAATTTCAATTACAATTTTACCCCATTTTGTTTTTTATTTTCCTACATATACATAATTTTTCAGATTTTATTTTAAAATCCTAATATACTTTTTCTCTAGCCTATCGTTTTACTATCTCTTTCATGTTATTTCTCTTTCTTCCTCACGGTTAACTCTCTCAATGAACTCAAAAATCAAATCTCAAATCTCACACCAACGTTCCGGGCATGGCTCTTCTTCTGGTTAGCTAGAATATTTTCGCAAGAGATTCGAATATCTTCAGCAATGGTGTAGCAGTGGTGAGCTTCGCCGCTGCCATGGCTTCACGCATATCGAAGATCTGGCGAGGTGTTAATTAACGTCGGTGAAGACGACGCTTGAAGACGGAGCTCCTTCTCCGCTTGTGAAGTATCTTCGGTGAAGCTTTTTCCAACGAAGCTACCATGAAAGGCTTCGAGCTTCGTTTTGAGGTGATGAAGAGGCGAAGCCCAGTTCGAGCAGCAACAAATCTACTCCGCTCGTGAGCACAACTCCTTAACGGATCCCCGTTCATGAGCAGCCATGGAAGCAGTGCTCGAGGTTCGTGACCGGCAGCATGTTGAAGATAACTTCGATTGTCGGAGCTTCGTTGTGCCAGAAAATGAGCGAGGAGTAGAGATTTGGATGGCGAGGTCCGATCTTCACCATGGACTGAGGACATCGACGAAGTTTTCCGGGGAGATTGCTCGAATTTTTCGCCAAAGATGTGCAGCAGCAGCAACGCTCTTTCCTTGTGCAAAGTTTTTTTTTGTTTTTTTTCTTTATTTTGTTTGAAACCGTATTACTCAGCAAACCGAGTTTGCATTTCTTTTTTTCTTTTTCTTTCTCCTTTACCTTTTGTTCGAACGATTAATCGATAAGAGTTTTTTAGTCTCTTATGTAATATTTAATTGATTGCTAATGAAATAAATTTAATGAGTACTCCATGTTTTTTATTATACTTTGTGTCTTTTAAATAAGTACTCCATGTTTTTTACGAGTACTCATCAAAATTTATGATACTCCATAGTTTTGTTTCAATACTCCACATTATTTTTTCCGATACTACATATTATTTTTCGATACTCTGTATTTTTTTTTAATACTCTATACATTTTCGGATATTCTATATTTTGTTCCGATACTCTACTGGTGGCGGCGATGGTCGGTGGTCGGTGGATGGCGGAGATGAACAATGCCAACACTCAATATATTTTTTTTGTCTTTTAGTGTTTTTATATTATACAAAGGTATTTTAGTGTTTGGTCATCCTTGAGGCCTCTTTAAAGAAATAAGATTTCCACTAGTTCCTATAGGACCAAAATCTAGTCTCCAAGATCATATATGTCATTCACCCTTAAATTAATTACTTTAAAAACGCTTCTCAGAGGAGCACCTATACGTTTCTTCTACAATTATTTTTATCCAAGTGTTTTTCTTGCATATATGTTTTTAAAAATGTTAAAAATAAATAAAATCAACTAATCATATCTTATCTAAGAAATCAGGTGTCCCAAATTTAGGTAGGTTACAGAGTACTAGTTCATCTCAAACTATTAACGACATTATCCAGGAAAATACTCTTTTGTATGATGAAGAGATTGAACCTATTGAGTTTCAGTTGGAAATCAATAAAAATCCTGATACGTCTGAGACAATATTTGAGAACGGTGGAGCTACTACTCATGGTGAGGAGATGCTTAAAGTTATTGTTGAAATGACTCAAAACTAGACTTCATTGTTTGGATATAAATTGAAGAGTAATATGAAGCTATTATATCATTATTCTTAAATTATGGAAAAATAGGTTGTAATTGCTAATTAGGCCATATCTAATGTATGTACGAAGAAGGTGAAACTTAATTTACTTAGTGCATCTTATGGTGGATACACAATGAAGTAAATTGGGAAGAGTTAAGTCATATATTTTCCGATTCCTTATTGATATGATACACCTACACTATAAATACGCGACTCCGTCCCAAACAAATGTCCACTTAATTTTTTCACACAGATTAAGAAACCTAATAACTGCATGCACCATTACAAAATTACCTTTCATAAATTGTCTTGATATTTTAAATATGCATTGAAAGTATAAAATTTAATTTTTTTAATAAGGGTAATCATGGTAAAAGTTGGAAAAAAATGTTTTGATATTCTAAATAGACAATAAATTTAGGGCACCATTTTTAATAAGTGGACATTCATTATGGGACAGAGTGAGTATTAGTTTTACCCGGTCTTGATCCATTTTGGATTCAAGAGCATTCTTGGAATTTTTCTTCACCGTCCATTTTGGTATTTATAAAGAGAATCAAAGGTATTTTGAAGATTATTAATGCATAAGGAGTAAACCTAGAGGTTATCTCATCATTGTTGAACAGGGAAGAGATTTGTTGGAGACATGATCTTTGTTTCCTTCTTTTTCAAGTCTTATTCATTCCACGTGGCACACCTAGTTGTTGCAACAAGTGCAATTGGCTCAATTAAGTAGCCCCTTCTTCATCTCCTCATCGATAAGAACCACATCTTTTGTCATCTTTAAAATGATCTTTGATTGAATTGTGAAACATATTCATCTTCCTTTTCTAAAGGATATAGTTTGACCCTACAAATGATGAAGGTATAATAGCACTTGTACATTCTAGCTGGTTCGATTCCATATCGTATTGCTCTAGGTGTGATTATGCATATATAAATATTAGAGATAGGCTCTGAACCACCTAGTGCCCAAGAAATAGTCCTAGGGGTGAATATGGACTATGCCGAATAAAAATAATCTAACTTAATCGTTAAATTTGACTCTATATACAAAAATCCAATTTTTTGGGATTATAATATGCTAAGCTAGACAAAGAGCTGTGATACTTGAGTCAAACTCTCAATCAAAAACTTAGTGTATATACTTAATGAAATTTTTTTAGTCTATAAGTGAAGAGACAAACAAGCACTAAGAATGCAATATCTAAGACTAAAAATTATAAACAAATATATAGGTAATAGAACAAACACATGACATGCAAAATAATAGAGAGATGTGGAAGAGAAGTGATATATACAATTTAAACCGGTTCAAATCTTGTAGTTATTGTGCACTAACTAAGGTCTATTTGACCCTTAGGATTTGACAAGATCTTCCACTAGAATCTCCAGTGTCTCTTAAAGGAGAGAGCACAAACCTTTACAACCTCTTTGGAATAACCTTCAAAGGAAACCATCGTGTTATCACTAATATGATAAAACCAAGTGTACAATCTACGCTCACGGTGTCACTTCACAATCATGTAAAGCACTCATCTATTACCTCACAAGAATGAGTATACAATTCAAACTCATGATTTTCACTTCACGCTCCCGTGAAGCCTCCACCTGTGTCTATAAGCACATGAATTTAAAACCACTCATATCTAGTATATTGAAGATCACATTTCTCACTAGACCAAGGTCCGTAGTAGAGTTTAATATTATTCCTAATCTACCTATAATTTATACTCCTCGATGAGTAGATAAAATACAAATAAGGAGTATTACAAAAAAAAATATGGACTTTTGAACTACATATTGCTTTCAGACTCTCTTGAAGATATGATTTTGAAATCTTTAAATTGTCAATAATAAAGAGGCATTTTTAGTTTCGGGAGCTCCTATTTATATGTAAAAACTCTCTAACATATTTGTTCATGTGTCAACTTATAATTCGTTGGTTCTCCAAATGTCGGTTATCTGTACACTTTGCTTTGGGTATCCGGTGCCTTTTGTTTCTAACAAATCCTTTAACAACTCTTTTCCAATGACTCTTTTATGACCTTTATTTTTGTTTTCTTTAGTAGTCGGGTATCCGTTTCTTTGCTTTGGGTATCCGTTTGAGTCATGCTATCAAGTAATGACATTTTGTAGACCGGGTACATGGTTTCTCCTAGTTGGATTCTTGATCCTCTACTTCCTTTATCTTTTCTTCTAACAATCTATAGGAGTCTGATTTGAGGATATCGTACGGGTCCAATGTTGTACTTATTTTATCGTTTCTACTAACGGTCTGTTGCTTTCCGGTTCACTTGTTTCTAGAGGTCCGATGTTTTGCACTTTAGCATTTTCTTACACGACTTTTTCTGGAGCACTTTGGTGGTCCGGTCTTATGCCTCTTCGGGGGTCTGGTGACTTGCTTCTGCAATTTATTCCATGTCGTTGCTCTTGTAAAAACACATATGCAATCTCGACACGCCCATAAGATCAAGAAATTATGATCTCAATGTTTTGTCAACATAAACATCCATCGAAATATGACATTTGGACCAACAATATGGCTTCACAAGCGGGTCAACAATTAGAATCAAATAGGTGTTAACACGACTCTAAATCAGCTGCCCTCTTTGTATTGAAAACGGTGTCATACCATAGTACAACCATGTGATAGTCTTCTTTACGTCCTCTTTGTTCCAATTGGGGTATATATGCTAAGATTAGATTCCCATCTTTCTTCCAAAGCTTCTTTTCCCACTATCTTTTCATTGGCTTAGTTTTCCTATGCTCGATCTTTATCCATTTGGGATTTCATGTCTCCTTTTGTTTGATATATCAATCTAATCACGAGACATATTTTTAGGGGTTATTTGTACTTATTGACATATTATTCCCTATATTTAGAGATATTCTCATTTCTTGTCTAGTTTTGGATATTTGTCACTTTTAGAGTCATTTGTGCGTAATTTATGTGTTAAGTGTGAAAATCTTAGGTACTTGGATGATATGCGATCCCAATACATAGATAAGAAGTTGATTAAGAAAGGTAAAACCCATATCAAGGCATTAAAGGACCAAAAAGCCAATTTAATAAAGTGAGAGTCTTTACCGGCTAACTTTGGAAATTGACAAGATCTCACCACGTGCTATTGATGAAGATTTTGAGAGACACCTTCCTTTCTGGATATTACTTGGATTCAAGGGAGCGTGAGTGTTGACGGTTTGTGATTTGTAGTTAATATGAAGAAGTTTTGAAAGTTGCAACTATCGTGGCTCGAACTAGTCCACTTTTCCTTGAATACGTTCTTGGGTTGACTTGGTCCATTTAAAAGGGTCCCACAACACCCAAAATGTATTAGGACCCTATATATAATTTTTATCATTAGAAAAGAGTCTTTAGCCATTATTATTCAGAATTATTAGCTAGATAGAAGAGGAGAATGCTTGGAGGAGAAGAAATAGAAGGTGGAGCCCTACTACACCATTTCTACGCCATTCCACCTTTATCACTAGGGCAATTATTATTAGTTTCTTATCTTAAACATGATACTAATCTTTTTACAATTTATTTTTGTTGCTTTAACTATGAACTAAATCCCATTAGATGAGTTGCTTTCGTGTATGAACCTTGATATGACGATTGATTGTTTTTAATGTTATATGGGATATTTCCATTTAATTGAATTGGGTCTTTGAATTTTGTTTCCTATGAATTGAGTTTATAAGTTGTCTATTCCTAATCAAGTATTAGTATCCCTTTAGTTCCCTAGACTATCACCTTGGCGGAGGGTTAGGGAACAAAAATAATTAATATTCGTCTAGTATACGTGAGTGATCTTGACGGGCTTGACTAACCGGATAACAATATAGGTTAAATAATTTATAGTGTTGATATTTTTCATAAAACCACATTACCTGGGTAATCTAGTAATAGTTAGCCAGCCGTCTAAGCTACCATGGTGGGAGTTAGAAGGAAGTTAGAATCTCGATTAACAAGAATTGCCCAAATTTACCCTTATAACTAGAATCAATCATTGTCACAACACGGAATTACTTGCAACTTGAGCTATATAATCTCATCTCCTATTCTTCGTAGTTTATTTGCTTTTTAGTTTAATTCCTAATTTAGTTTACTTTATTGCATCTTAGTCCTTTAATCAAAAACCAAAAAAATCCTATTTTATTTCAGTCTTTTGTAGTAATAACTAAATCATCTATATTGCTGAAAGCGTGATATTAAGATTAACAAACAGAGTCCCCTTGGAGATAATAACTCTTATACTTACTTTAATACTTGTCAACGATCTGTACACTTGCGATTAGTTAAGCTCTCTCGGGGTCTTGAATAATTATTTTATTTTATCACACCTTGGAAAACGACAACCTTTCATCATCGTTGTAGATCACTTTACCTAGAAATGCTCCAAACATGTACAAAAAGCACATAAAGTAGCCCAACACACAATAAATATTCTAATGGGTTGAAAGTACACAAAATTCACAAATCGGGCCTAAAGTGTGTAATTTGACCCTAAAATATATACTAAATGATGTCCCAAACATTGAAAAAACCTTTACACAAAAAGGGATATCAATCTCCAACGTAGAAGATTGGAATGCTAAATACTTAGTGAAAGTGGTGAAAAATATTGATTAAAGCTATAAACCAGGTTATCCCTATTTATGATGATATTTTTATTAAACGGGTCTTGAATACCCCTTTTCAAAACCGAAGTATTCCCACCCAATGCACTCTTCATACTAAAGGCCCCTAATAAAAACTTACGCTATAAGCCTTTTTTCCTCTCTCCATTATGCCTTTAAATGATTTTTATCTACTATATATATTAATTAAATTCCTCAATTCCTAAATTTATCCCACACCCACACTTCACATGTTCCCCCCTCTCTCTTTCTGTGCAATGATTTGCAGCAACATCCACTCTCTCTCATTCTTTCTCTCTATTTTATTTCCTCACTTCTCTTGGCAGTGATTCACAATAGCAGCAACCTCGATGGAATATGGCTGTGCTCCGTTTTATGCTCCATACTTTGGTCTTCTCTCTAGATCTTAAAGCTCGTTGATGCAGCAGTGTAGCCATGGCTAAGTCCGGGGTTCCAACAAGATCTTGAAAATTGAAGCCTTCAAGCTCGTTTGAGCTATATTTTGTTTTCGTGGCTAAGTTTTGAAGCAAGCTTCGAGTTCGTGGTTAAATTTTTGCAGCAAGCTCCATTTTTTTGTGATACTCACTGTTTTTGTATTTATCACTCAGGTTTTTTGTGTAATATTCATTAATCAAATGCAACTGCTATGATTTTTCGATACTCACTGGTTTTTATGTTAATACTCAATGCTTTTGCATAATACTCAGTGTTTTGTGTTTTATACTCAATGATTTTGTGTTAATACTCAAAAGTTAAAATGATACTAAAAAAAATTGAATAATATTTAGTAGTGAATTTAAACGATACTTACTGAATCTTACTGAATGCTCAGTAAATTTACTGAGTAGTTAGTAAATTTTTTAAGTACGGATAATGTGATACTCAGTGAATTTTACCTAATACTCAGTGAATTTACTAAGTACTCCGTAAATTTGTTGAGTACGAGTACTACTCTTTACCATGGTTGTTCTTTATTGATTTTACTAAGTAATTAGTTTTTTTACTGAGTACTTAATGATTATTACTGAGTACTCACTAATTTTGCTAAGTACTGAATTAGTTAATGAGTATTTAACACAAAATCACTAAGTATTAATACAAAATTACTGAATATTAACACAAAATCACTAAGTATTTCAAAATCAAAAAAGTCACAATTGATTAATGAGTATTAACACAAAATCACTGAGTAGTAATGCAAAATCACTAAGTATTACATAAAATCATTAAGTGTTCTTTAGCTAAATCACGATTCTTCAATCATAGAGCTACATCTGAAACCATGAGACCTCAATTGAAGCTTCGAACATGAATTGTTGAATACGAATCATGGTTATTGCTTGAATCATGGCTGTTCAAAACTCCTACTACTGGATCTCGAAGCTTTGAACGAGATTGGTTGCTGACTGAAGATCCACAAAGGGTGTTATGAACGGAGCTGGAGAATGGAGCCTCAAACGAGCCATGAAAAGGTTGCTTGGAGTACAGAAAATAGATTATTTGAGGATAGAGAAATGGTGTTATGTAAAAAAAATGTGCCTTTTTACATACATATATACATTTATATATATATATATATATATATATATATATATATATATATATATATATATATACCCCAAGGGGTATTTTATACCCGTAAGATTTCAAAGACTCCTTCAGATAAATATATATCCACACATTCCCTACTAGACACAATGATGGTCCTCAAGACCCCATTGGTAATTCACCCATTTATGATATGTTTGTCTTTTAATTTCTATCTCTGTTTGCATCCAAACTACTTTCCATGTTGAAAGTCCTAGAGGGGGGGTGAATAGGATTACTAATAAGATTAATGCCTAATTAAAAATATTTTGGACAATTATATGTTTTAAAGAGAAACTTCTAAGTCAACTAATATATCAAACTCCTAAGGGATCATACAATGGATAAGCTAAGAGGTTCGATATATAAGTGATACAAGTAAAACGAGTTTCTAATCTCTTACTACTCTAGATGACAATATGTTAGATAAACTAGATAATCAATATCACAATATTCATACTAGCATATTATCAAACATATAAAGTGTGGAAAGTAAATAGAGTAGGGATAGAAAGATACACACGATTTATAGTGGTTCGGTTTCCCTACATCCACTACCTAAGGAAGCCTCCTTTGGATTTCAAGCTTTTCACTAAGCTCCCGTGTCTCTCTTAACCGGGTCGAGAACACAATAACCCTTACAACCTCTTCGATAACACGAAGGACAACCTCTTCGAAACCATGAAGGAAACTCTTGTGTAATCACAACACAAGGACACCGAGTATACTCCCGATACTCAAATTCTCTCTTAACCTATCTATTACAAGAACTAGAATTAAGAGGATAAATACAAAGTGTTTAAAGGGTGAAACAACTTTGCTAATGAACTCCTAAAGAGATGATATAACTATAAGCTTAAAACTTCTCTTGAGTAGATAATAACTTTGAAGCTTCTTGGATTAACTCCTTAATTGAGTGGATACAACAATGTATAGCTCTTGACACCTTCTTGGATGATAACAATTAAGCCCCTAAGTGTATATGGGTTGAAGGTGTAATTGTAGCCTTGAAAGACCTTCAATATATAGCTGCAAAATGCTCCCAACGGTCATAAGAAATGTCTCCAACGGATATATTAATATCCCCAACGGATATATGCATTTTTGTCTTCATTTTGCTGCAGAAAACCCTAACCTGCGGTGCACCGCGGGTCGCGTGCGGTGTACCGCATGAACTCTCGCTTATTTCACTTGCTTCGGGCGGTATACCGCTCAATCCGCCGGTATACCTCTCCGGCTACCGCACCAAAGGTCTAAAACACCTTCTAGTGAGTATATCTTTTACTGTGATGCTCGGATCAGAAAACCTTCTTCACGAGAGTTGTAGAGGACATCATTCTTATAAACTTTGTAGTTGATCACTAAAGCTAATTCTCAATGTACACAAAGATAAGGTTAAAACTATTTGTATGAGAATTAGTTTCTTAAGATAAAACAATAAAGCTTTGATCTAAATGATAAAGAATGTGCTTTTTGATGAATTAGAGTGCAAGATAGAATGTATATAACAATAGTAATTAGCACACTAAACACAAGAGGATTTGTCACATTAAAACAACCTATTAAGGGAGGCTATATGCCAACAATCTCCCCCTTTTTGATGATGACAAATCCTTCACTAAAACACCTTAGGAATGATATGAAAGTTTAAGCTCTTATGAAATTTAGCTCCCCCTCACAATAAGCATTTAAGTAAAAATGAATATAAGATATGAAATGCATTTGTGAGTATTAAAAAGTGCAATTTTGAAAGTTTTAGTGCACATATTTCTCCCCCTTTGTCTTCATCAAAAAGACGGGATAATAAAAAAATATCAAACAACTAAACATAGAAGAGCAAGAACTCAAGTGAATAGATTTTAAACAATGACAAAAGGAGTCCAAGAGTTTAGAGCAATTAAAACATTTTAACAAAATGAAATGCACAAAGATTAATAATGTAAAGCATGAATCAATATGAAACAATGAGATAAGGGATAGAGACATTTTACCAACTTCTTGATTGATAGGTTTTCATCTTATAAGCTTTCTAACAACACAAACGATTAGTGCAATTATAAGATAAACGAGTAGTACAAACGATTAACCTAAGCATATGAGTTTTAAAGATAATTTAAGAAAACTCCCCCTTACAAAATGCATAGAGTGTTTGTTTCAATTTTGAAAAAGTTTGACCAATAATTTCTCCCCTTTTTACCAATAAGAATATTTGATCCGATTTTAAGAAATCAAGGGGTAAAATTTAATCTTTGAAAAGTATAGGGGTCAATATGCATTTTTCAAAAGTTTAGGGACTAAATGCAATTTTGAAAAACTTTAAGGCCCTAAGTGCAATTTTCAAACATAAGAAAGCTAAGTGTAACTTGTTCAAACTATAGGGACCTAAAAACAATATTTTTCAACCTATATGAAACACAAAGCAATTTGAAAAGGATCAAGGACTAATAGTGCAATAACACCTATATCATCAAGAAAATTGTTAGCAACATCAACACAACAATATAAAATCCAAAACATATAATTTAAGCAACTCAAAACCGAAAATCCAAATTTAGAACTTAGCAAACGAAATAGAGCAATCACAAGATATAGATAGTAAGGCTAAACAATTTCATTCAAATGAGTTAACGACCAATTAATGGAGTAACTTCCCATAATTCTATGCATAGAAACATTTTTGAAATGCTATGAGAATTTTAAAATATTATCGGAAAAATATTTTGAAAAACAATTTCTTTAAAAAAAAACCCCCTTACTCAAAGACATATGAAAATGCAAATTTGTGTTCAAAGATAAATTGAGATTTGAAAGTGTAAACTAATATCTTTGATCTTTTTCCCTTTTGTCAACGATAAAAAGAATCAATAGGCACTTTTAAAATTTATAAAAACTTGTAAGAATAAAAAGTGCAATTTATAATAGTTGAGGGACTAAAAAGCAATTTCACATAGTAGGGACTAAAAATGAAATTTTTCAAAAATATGAACTAAAAAGACAAATTTTACATGTGAAAGATTATGAAGTCCAAACTATGACACTTTGGAGAATTTAATAACTATGAGGGGTCAAAGTGCAATTTTGAAAATTTTGGGGACTAAAATGCAATTACCAAAATTCTAAGAGCTAAAGTGCAAAAACATCATTCATGAGAATTAGATGCAATATCACTAATAACATTAAAACAATGATTAGTATCACAAGATAATATCCAAAGATAAAACATAATAACAACAAACACAACTAATCAAATCACAACCAAAACAAAATTATAAACACAAGCCATGAGGAGGAACGCAAAAATATATACGAGATAAAGAGACGAAATCACCGGATTTTCCTTTTTCGAGATTTGAGTGTTCTTTCGTATATTAATTCTTCCATTTGTTTCCTCCAAGCAAAGTAACGATCACCTACAAAAAGTGGAGGTTGTGTAGAAAAACAACTCTTCCAAAATATTAAATTCCAAATCGTTTACTCTACAGTTAAGCTATTCACGTAGAGTTAGGCTCTGATACCAATTGAAAGTCCTAGAGGGGGGGGGGTGAATAGGATTACTAATAAGATTAATGCCTAATTAAAAATCTTTTGGACAATTATATGTTTTAAAGAGAAACTTCTAAGTCAACTAATATATCAAACTCCTAAGGGATCATACAATGGATAAGCTAAGAGGTTCGATATATAAGTGATACAAGTAAAACGAGTTTCTAATCTCTTACTACTCTAGATGACAATATGTTAGATAAACTAGATAATCAATATCACAATATTCATACTAGCATATTATCAAACATATAAAGTGCGGAAAGTAAATAGAGTAGGGATAGAAAGATACACACGATTTATAGTGGTTCGGTTTCCCTACATCCACTACCTAAGGAAGCCTTCTTTGGATTTCAAGCTTTTCACTAAGCTCCCGTGTCTCTCTTAACCGGGTCGAGAACACAATAACCCTTACAACCTCTTCGATAACACGAAGGACAACCTCTTCGAAACCACGAAGGAAACTCTTGTGTAATCACAACACAAGGACACCGAGTATACTCCCGATACTCAAATTCTCTCTTAACCTATCTATTACAAGAACTAGAATTAAGAGGATAAATACAAAGTGTTTAAAGGGTGAAACAACTTTGCTAATGAACTCCTAAAGAGATGATATAACTATAAGCTTAAAACTTCTCTTGAGTAGATAATAACTTTGAAGCTTCTTGGATTAACTCCTTAATTGAGTGGATACAACAATGTATAGCTCTTGACACCTTCTTGGATGATAACAATTAAGCCCCTAAGTGTATATGGGTTGAAGGTGTAATTGTAGCCTTGAAAGACCTTCAATATATAGCTGCAAAATGCTCCCAACGGTCATAAGAAATGTCTCCAACGGATATATTAATATCCCCAACGGATATATGCATTTTTGTCTTCATTTTGCTGCAGAAAACCCTAACCTGCGGTGCACCGCGGGTCGCGTGCGGTGTACCGCATGAACTCTCGCTTATTTCACTTGCTTCGGGCGGTATACCGCTCAATCCGCCGGTATACCTCTCCGGCTACCGCACCAAAGGTCTAAAACACCTTCTAGTGAGTATATCTTTTACTGTGATGCTCGGATCAGAAAACCTTCTTCACGAGAGTTGTAGAGGACATCATTCTTATAAACTTTGTAGTTGATCACTAAAGCTAATTCTCAATGTACACAAAGATAAGGTTAAAACTATTTGTATGGGAATTAGTTTCTTAAGATAAAACAATAAAGCTTTGATCTAAATGATAAAGAATGTGCTTTTTGATGAATTAGAGTGCAAGATAGAATGTATATAACAATAGTAATTAGCACACTAAACACAAGAGGATTTGTCACATTAAAACAACCTATTAAGGGAGGCTATATGCCAACACATGTGGCCGATTATTTTTGGGGGAAATAGAGTTAGTAATAGAACACATTGGACCAATGTATGTACTTTATGTGATAAAAGAGAGATTGATAGGATGGGCTTACAAATTATGGTGGATATAAACCATCACATCCCTATCTTTAATGCTTGGGATTTTTCTAAACAAGATAGATTCTCTTGTTACAAATTTCTTAAAAGATTTATATTGCAAAGATATTGATTTTCTTAATACAAAAATTTACAAAAGTCCCTCTTGAGAAGGGACATCTTTATTAATAATCAAAGTTGGAAAATTGACAGTGGTAGACACATAAATATTTGGAGGCATAATTGAATACCAAGTAACTCTATAATTACAAAACCTGGATACTGTATTAAGAATCATGTCAATGATCTGACTATGAATAATTCAATTGTCTAGAATAATGAATATACTAATGTCTTATTTAAACCACACATTGCTCAAGCTCTACATAACTTGAATTTGACTTACATTAATTCTACAAATACCCCCGATTCGGGATATTTCAATTAAGGAAAGCTATCTACAAACAAATGCTACCCGTAAATTTTTATTGGGAAAAAATTAAGAATAACAACCTTGGAGTCTTTAAGGCTTCCCCTTTATTTATACATTTTTCATGACATCTGGAATAGGACTTGGAACCTTAAAGACCCTCCTAAGATCCAAACTTTATTTGGAGAGGATGCCATAATATTATACCTGCTAATAATAAATCCAATAGACAATGATGAATGTCTAAGGGTCTGTTTGGAAATGCTTATTTTAGAGGAAAAAATGCTTTTAGAATAAAATTCAAAATTCAAAAAAATTATTAAATATAATTTTAAAATCTAAAATCACTTTAAGTACTTTTTTCAGAAACCACCTATTTGGTGCTTCTCATAAAGTGCTTTTAAGGGTCTAAAAAACTTTTAAAAATGTTAGAAGCACTTTTAAGTGCTTTTCCAAAAAAGCACTTCCAAACGGGCAATAAGTGTTGTATACATTGTAACTCTGATTTGATATTATGGATCAATCTATATTTGCACATGAGGCAAATAGGGTCACCTGGATTGTATTTCATATTAAAAATGAAATAATGTATAAGTTTGGTGTTTGATTTCTCTCTCTTTTCAAACTTATTTTTAAGGACTTCTTTGGCAGAAAAGTAGTTAAGGTCATAATTTAGATTGCTTGGTTTATATGGAAGTATAGAAGTGAGGCTTGATTTAATGCTAAAATAACTCTGACTTGGATGATCATTACAAAAGTCTACAATTAGTATTTTCATTGTCTTGACAAGAGTTCTGAAGTAAATTAAAAAATTTTACCCGAAAGGTCTTGAAGACCCTCTTTCATGACCCAACCAAACCTCACTGATTTAGTCTTCTTACTAAAGGTTTCTGATAAGATTTTACACTACAGTCTTTATTCCACTACCTACAATACCCTTAAAATGATTTTAGTCATTATATTTATCAAATAAATATTCAAAAACCTAAAATATCTATACTCTCTCTTTTTACGCATTTCTCTATATTATTTTTCCACTTTATCTCTCCCCTTTATGGTTTTCAGTAAAGATACGAAGCTTCCATGACATGTAGATTCTTGGATCTCCCAAACAAATGAGAAGCTTTAATACCGTCGAAATCTTCATGGATCTTCACAGATTCTTGGTTGGGAGAATGAAATTGTCAAAGAGGATGTTTTGCATATTCTGGCTAAAGTTGGTGGGTTTATTAGAGAACAAGTAGGTGTTCAATCAAGGTCACTTGACCTTATACTTGAGAGGATGTGCTTAGAAGGTTGTAGAAGGCAAGCTAAATATGTAGTTAATGCTTTTTTTTAGTTGCGGTATCTTTTTCGATTTCGTGTGCTTGTATATTTGAATTGTTGGCAGCATTACAATTATATATATTTTTTTTAGTAAAAAATGAATTTTAACCTTTTGGAGTTTATTTTATTATTATTTTTCTTCATAGAAATGAATAATACATATTTTTTGTTTTACTCAGTATTTTTTTAAAATACTTAGTGATTTGTTTGAGTACTTAGTGTATTTTGTTGAGTATACTCAGAGAATTTTTCCGATACTTAAAGAAGTTATCCGATACTTAGAGAATTTCCGGTGCCAGCGTTGGTGGTGTTCGGCAGTGTTGGCCGGAGATTTATAGTGATACTTTTTAATTTGATGGTCTACTTGTTTTTTGTATTTATATGAATTTTGCCACTTGTTTTTTTGTTTTTTGTTATAATTTTTATCAATTTTTTTGTCTTCTTGTAGTTTTTATTTTATTTAAGGAAAATTTAGTATTTGTATGACCTCTTTGAACAAGAATACAACAACAAGGTTTTAATGGGTCATAAAATTTATCTCCACGACCCTATAGGTCAATCACCCTAAAAAATAACAACATTCACAATTCTCACTTTGAACCACTTTTTTTGTCATGAAAAAGAAAAGGTAGAATCATAACTATCCTGTGCCACTATTTCTAGAAATAGTACCCAGGTACTCAAAAAACTCGACAATAGAAATCATAGGGTAATTTGAAATGTCGATATTGTTTCTAACGCATTTTGTCAGCCAGTCAGCTACCCCATTCAATTCTCACGTGAAACACTTTCCATTCATCTCCCAATTTCAGTCTAGATTGGTCGGATTCTCCAATTATTCTCTTTCTTGTTATTAATCCCTTGAACTATTTCAATGTATCAGAATAGAACGAGCAACTCTGAAGATTAAGATCTGCTGCAAATCTCATGTCCCCCCAAAATGGCCCAACTTTCTCCTTTTACTATGTTATTAATCTTGCATCTTCTGGTGATCTTATTATGGTTTATCTCCCATTTTTTGTTTACTTTGAACCACTAAATAATAATTTAGATGCTAACTACAACACCCTACTCAGGGTCGGCCCAAAACATCAAAATATATCTAATTATCTAAAGCAAAATTTCTTTTCATGGGTTCTATAAAAAGTTATTTTTATAAAATTTGGGTCCTTTATCA
This sequence comes from Nemophila menziesii, assembly GCA_029959085.1. Classification (NCBI taxonomy): domain Eukaryota; kingdom Viridiplantae; phylum Streptophyta; class Magnoliopsida; order Boraginales; family Hydrophyllaceae; genus Nemophila; species Nemophila menziesii. The sequence continues at coordinate 92,480,823 of JARWIR010000002.1, forward strand.
TCAAAAATTGAATAAGGTCTAAAACGACTTCCTTGGTAGCTTGCGCAAAAGGTCTGCGTTGAACCTACTTGAAAATGTTATATATCTTTATTGTGATGCTTCAAGTATTTTGAGTACTAACCATGTTTTTTTTGTCATAAAATAAACCCAAACACATAAATCTAACCTATACCTCTTTCTTTACATACGTTATAAAAAAAGAAAAAGAAGTCAATAAGTGACAAGTTTTGCCATCCTTGCATTCCAAATATCCAAATTGTGCATGATATATAGGTTTCAATAATTCTCATATCCCACCCATTACTAGCATAGATATTGCTTGTAATGGTAATTAATTATTTAATAGATCCTTTAAAAATTACGATAAATTTTAATCTGCATTGTTGAGGATGCCCAAACAACGACAGTAAATCGACATTTGAGAAAAAAGTGTTTCAAAAATTCATCGCTTAATTTGCACCATTCGCAAGTTGAACTCTGTGTTTTAAAGAAGTATTTGGTCAACCTGGCAATAGGACCGGTCTCGACCATATTCTAAACCAGACCGGACTGGTAGTTTTGGACCTGGTTTGGACCAGAAAGACACTATTCATGACCATTCCGAATCGGACAGCTTCTTATAGGTTCAGACTAGTTTTACGCAATAAAATATTTTAACTGTAATGGACTGGACCAGTTAAACAGGTCCGGTAACCATGGTCTATAATAATTATGGCCCATTAGTCTTGCCTTATGAGAAGGCTGCTAGTAGCCCATTAAGGTAATACAATAGTACTACTGTGTTTTGTCTTTTTTTTTTTTGTTCAAAGGTACTACTGTGTTTTGTCAAGGTATAATAGAATTTTGACAATTTGAAACTGGTCAACAACTTTATATACTGAAAGAGTGATAAAATAAATGGATGATTAATCATATATACTCTTGTTTAATGACTAGTTTCTACAATCTGAACTAATTAATGTGATTTACATAAGAAAATGTCAAGGAAAATTTAAAACATGCACCAGTAAAATAAGCATTTATATTATCGGTTGTAGTCGGACCAAAACGGATCTTACACTAGTGGTCTTTTTTAAAGATCCGGTTTTCATAACATGCACTATTAAAACTGATCCGGTAATAATGAAACCATTAAGCCGAACCGATCTGGTAAAATACAAAATAGGTATAGTTCAAACCGAAACCGGTCTGGTTCGCACGTTAGTCATGCTAAGTTTTAGGTATTGTTATATTATAAAATTCGTGAAATTTCAAGATATTTTTAATAATTGAGAATGAAACTACAAAGATTAATCTTCTTTACTAGAGGATATCCACAAGCTCATCATAATAAATGATTGCCAAAATTTAATACCATTGGTGCAAAATTGTTTTATAATAGATAGAAAATTATCTTCTTTTATGCTAATATTTATACGTAAACCGCTGTGTAATAAATATTATATTTAGAGTTTGTTTATTTGAAAAAAAAGGACTTTGCAATTTGTTTTGTTATGAGATAATCAAATTTAACGATTGATTAAATTGTAAAATATGAACTTAACAACTCCATTATTTTTATACATGAGAGGCTTAAAAGCCGTTGTTTAAAGAAACAAAAGACAAGTCACTATACTCTTAATGGGAGTCTAGTACAGTCTTAGGAGCCGCATCATTCCTATCTCTCGTAATGTAACTCCATAGGTAGTTTTGGGGGGGGGGGGGGGGGGGGGGTCTTATAGTTCCACTTGATCTGATTTCCTATTTGCTTATTCGCTAGCTAAAATATTCGCACATTGATTAGTTTCACGATATATATGATTTAACTCGAAACTAGGATGAGCTTGTAAAATATCCCCACACTCCCGTCCTATTTGTGGGAATCGATTATTTGAGCTCCCACCGCCCTTCACTAGCGCGTGGAGTTTCTTCTAATCGATCTCAATATAGAGGTATTTATAACCTTTCTTAATCACCCACCTTAATCAATACTGAAGCGCAAATAACTCCGACATAAAAGGAGAATCTACTAAACAAGAATCCGAAAATCTGCAATAAATGTACTCTTTCTGTCTCTCACTATTTTCCTATTCCCGTTGTACCTTTAAGTGCATTAAAGCTACCATCCAGATTAAGCTTTTCTCGTCCCATAGGTTTAACCCATTTGACCATCATATTCTTTGCCGATTTTATTATACCACCATCAATTTTTTCCCCAAGTCAAAACAAAATCTCCGGCTAACCTTATAATTAAGTAATTTCTATTTTTAGGTCATTATATATATTTTAAAATTTAAGTCAAACATTTCAAAAATATTATTTTTAGACCAAATATATTCAGAAGTATCATATTTATGTCATTTTACTAATTTAATGAGATATGTCATATATTTTAAGGATAGTTTGAATATTCAAATAAAGTTCTTAATCTGTAATCTGGTCAAATTAAAATATAGTTTATTTAATATATGAGTATATTACGGAATTAGTAAAATGACCTAAAATATATTCTTTTAAATACGTTTGACCATATTTTCACACCGTTTAGTCTAAAATTATTTTTTGAACATAAATAATAACCTAAAAATAAAATTTGCTCCTAACAATTAAATGTTTTCACATCTTTTTTATAACAAAACACCTAAAAATTGATCCTATCTAATGACATGTCATTGAATGAAATTGACTCAAAAAAAAAAAAAAACATTGGATGAAGTCTTTTTATGTAATTTTGGCACTTCATAATTAATGTATATATCATTTCACTTTGAAAAGAAATGGTAAAGGGAAGGAGTAACATCCATTTTTATTGAAAGAGAATATTGTCTAAAATAGTTAGCCAAAATCGATGTGATTGAAGAACTACACACCAAACAAAGAGACAATGTTAAAAAAATAAAAAACCAAAGAAAGATATATAAACAAAGGAGTATATACTAGTGTCTACCCATTACCTACCTACATACCTCTCCTCCTTGACAACGTGTTCTATATTTTTAGATCTTGATTTATCGTCAAACTTAACGGACGTTTCCCATAATTTGTTAACGCCGTTATAACCTCCGCTTTCCTTAATCACCATATCCCCTCTGTCTCCATCACATACCACCATCCATTTCTCATCTCTTCTCTCTTCTCTATTTTTCTCAGTTTACTTGAAACCCCAAAAAACCTAACCCCTCTTTAACCCCCACCCACCACCTCCAACCACCGTCAACCACCGCTACCATGAAATAAAACCCCTTATCCAAAACCTGTAAAGATCCGACCAAATTAAGAATTCCTTTGGTTAAAACCTACTTACTCAATTATTATCAATCACCACCGTCTCCGCCGCCGTGAAGATGGTGTCGTTTACAACATCAGCAACAGTAATCCCAGCCTTATCACTTCTTCTCTCTTTACCGATTCTTTTCTTCTTCTTAGCACCACATATCCTTCCACCAAGACAACTCCATATCAAACACTCAGATGAATTAGACGACCTTTCACTCTTCCAAAAAGCAATCACTGCCGACACAACTTTCCGTTCACAACCACATCGCCACCGTCCCTCAACTAAGTTCCGTCTCGGCTCTTCAACGCTCCACCGACCCAAAATTGCTTTCCTTTTCCTAACAAACTCAGACCTCCATTTCTCACCTCTTTGGCAACTCTTCTTTAACCAAACTGACCCTCATCTTTATAATATCTACATCCACTCCGATCCCACCATTAAAATCAAATCACCGGTCGGTGTATTTAAAGACCGGTTCATACCATCCAAACGAACACAAAGATCCTCCCCTACCCTAATCTCAGCTGCTCGTCGCCTCTTAGCTACAGCCATTTTAGACGACCCATCTAACCTATACTTCTCTCTCATCTCACAACATTGTATCCCATTACACTCTTTTAATTACATGTACAATGAATTACTATTTAATATCGAAACTCTTCAAAGCAAAACTGGTCTTAAAAGCTTCATCGAGATTCTTGATAATTCAACTTATTTACGCGATAGATACAACTCAAGAGGAGACAATGTGATGTTACCAGAAGTAAGTTTCGGTGAGTTTCGAGTTGGATCACAATTCTTTACATTAACACGAAGACACGCGTTGTTAGTAATCAAAGATCGGAAACTATGGAGGAAATTCAAGTTAAGTTGCTTGAATTTAGATTCTTGTTACCCGGAAGAACATTACTTTCCGACCCTTTTATCCATGGAGGATCCAAATGGGTGCACGGGTTATACATTGACTCGTGTTAATTGGACAGATTGTGTAAATGGTCATCCACATACGTATCATCCTATCGAGGTTTCTGCTGATTTGATCTATACATTGAGAGAATCAAATTCGAGTTCTTCTCATATGTTCGCTAGGAAATTTTCCCCAGATTGTCTGAAACCTTTGATGGATATGGCCGATTCAGTCATTTTCAGAGACTAAATTTGCCTTTTGTTGGTAAGTATTTGTTTTGTTTCTCTGTTTTTCTAATAATGTGATTTCATGAGTTAATTTGTTAAAAGCATTTGATTTAGTTGAGTTTTTTCTTGTTTATTTGAGATAGTAGGTTTTGAAATAGGGTTATTTTTGTAATTTAAAAGTATCATCACTTCTATGGAAGATAAGATCTAACCTAAGAGCAATCCACAATTGTGAGTAGTACTAGGTTGTGTATAAACCAAGTGTATGATCAAAATCAATGAAATGTTTGTAATTTTTCATTAGTTGGCTATTCTTTCTGTCAAAGCAATGGTGCACCTTTTGGTCCCTTATTAGTAATTACTCTTTAGGGTTCTTCTTTCAAGTGTAGTTTAAACTAACAATTTGATAACTATGTCAAATTTTTATGTATAGGTGAAGAGAAAAACAAGGCAATGAATCTCAATTGAACATATAAATAGAGAGAGATGATGTGGGAATAAGGTATTGGTTAAGGGCTATGAATAATGCCTCACCAAAAACCAAGTAACCTGAAAATTATCTCCTCAAAATGAAGAAGAAGATGAAGAAAAGGTTAAGGGCTTTTTGAAATGCAAATAGTCAAAAAGAGTAAGTTAAAAAAAAGATGTAATCTAGTAGTTATAGTAGTGTGAGAGGATGTATGGGCACTCACTATGTTAGTTTCTTTGTAAATATATAAAGCATAGGTGAGTGTGTGCGTGTGTGTGTGTGAATATTTTGTTCATAAAAATCTTAATGAACAAATATTAGCTTAGCCTTCACAAAGTAAAGGCATGGATATGAAGGTTTCCTTTTTGACCACTTAACTCTTTTCAACTTCTTTTTCCCACTTGACATTAACTTACTTTGCTTAATTTGGAGTTATTCTCTATTTTTTGGATGCTATTCTTTCTCCATTTCATACTTGAGGTTGTTGGTGTGTTATAGTTTCAAAGCAATGATAATAACAAATAATTTTTATTTTTTATTAAAGATAAAGATAAAGACCATTAGTGGTCTATTTTTTTTTTTTTGGGTCAAATCATTAATGGTCACTTTCACAATTATATTATCTTGATTGGCATTTTTTTTGTCACACCTAGAAATCATAGCATTAATGACAAGATTAGGTTGACATATCATATTCTGAACAATAAATGTAAAAACAAGTTTATTTGTAGCCAAGCATATTAATTTTATAAATATAAAACAAGTTACAAGAAATCATAGCATTAATGACAAGATTAGGTTGACATATCATATTCTGAACAAATCAATGTAAAAACAAGTTTATTCGTGGCCAAGCATATTAATTTTATAAATATAAAACAAGTTACAAAAAACAAGGATAACCATATCTGATGTTGCTTCTGAAGTCTCAGATGTTTATCCTTTCAAATTGTTCTTGTAATTAATCAATAGGTATAATGCTTTTTTTTGGGTCAAACTTTGGTCGCAAGTAAATCGAACCAAGTTAATCCTTCTTAGTATGTGAATTTGATTATATGGTAGGACGTGTATATGTCAATTTGTTGTGTATATATACATAATCAAAAGATGGTAGAGTACAGTTTCCAAACTAACGTCTTGTGCTAAGTTTAATTATCTACCTAATTCTATATGGTACGTTTAATTATCTACCTAATTTCAATAAATAAATAAAAAACTCGTTTCTTAAATCAATTATTCTTCTCTCTGACATGCTCTCAACCACTTCAAATCCTACACGTTTACCATATAGTCTACACATTTTCTGCTCCTACCATTACCAAATAGCCCTTCTACTTAATAAACCACATTTCCCTGTGCAGCCTACTTTTATTCTCAAGCAAAATGTCATGCTTTAGAAAATTAGCAAGAACATATGAGATTCATAAATCTTTTTTTCAAGGACAACTCATCAAAGATGCCTTGATACTCGAGCATGGCCATGAACTTTGTGGACTTATTCATATGAGATTATTAAGAACGTCCCCTTAACCGTAGATTTATCAAGTCCGTTACAAAATGACCACCATAAATTCATTATGAGTAAAAACACTCATTCTCGTGTTCTTTCTAGAATGATACGCTTTATGAGTGAATTCATCAAGTACTTCTCAGTAGGACCACCACGAGTGGCTATGTATTCATTAAGACGATTTATATATTCGTGTCATATCTCATGACTATTGAGTCTATTGTATTCGCCTTTAGCTATGTCATTACGTAGGGGTTTGTAAAGCACTGATTTCGTCAATAATTTCATTAGTACTACAAAGCTATTTTAAGGAATCCAGAACAAAATTCGTGCTCTTAGTCTTTTGATTTAGCAAAATAGTTAGTTTTCAACTTCGAACTTACATTTATAAGCACATATTCCATTTCACTTTTAGTATTAAGAGATGTACTCTCATAACCATAAAATAGTCACCTATGAAGGTTATATAGTATAGGTTGTCTCCTTTACTAGCGGAATTTATAAAAACATTTAGGTCCGAATGTACTAATTCTTGTGGTTTCATATTAAAAGGTCATTTCCCGCGTGTTTGGACTCTACACATATCATATATTTTATAAAGTCACCGACCTTATTAGTCCAAGTGATTTTTAGCCTTTTAATAGAAGAGAAAAGAAAGATAGCCTAATCTACCATCTCACACATCTAAAAATTCAAATAGATAAACAAAATTAGAAATGTCCTTATTAGAGGTTACAAGGTTCAACCACACAAACCCTTATTTGAAAAAAAAACCTTTCCCACAAACTCATCATTTTGGTACTAGTCATGGGTTACAGTATTTAAAACAAACAAACCATTATGTAAATACCCTTTTCCCACAAATTCATCCTTTTTGGTAATAATTATTCCCCCCCCCCCCCCCCCCCCCCCTTGAAAACTAGTTTGAGTCCCACTTTATTAAGAAGAGCTCCAAAAACCAAGTTCCTATGGAGCGAGTAGACGAAGAGAACATCGTTTAACTCAAAGGTCTTACCAGAAGTGAGTTTGAGGGTAACCTGTCCTTTCCCGAGGACCGTAGCAGTGGATGAGTCACCTAGGTACACACATTCACCATTGGTTGCTTCTCAAACTTTTTGAACAACGTTTTGTTTGTGCAGAAGTGTCGTGAAGCCCCGGTGTCAAGGATCCACTCACTTTTGTTTTCCACCAAGAAAGCCTCAACCATTACCGCGACGATTATTTCTTCAGTTTCAGTTACGTTTGCAGCATGTTTTTTATCAGGAACGACCCTAAGCGTACATTCAAAAGCTTTGTGTCCTTCTTTACCACAACAATAACAAGCACCCTTAGGTTTCTGAATATTACCAGAAGTTTTGAACCTTCCGCCTTGTTTGTTGAAGTTGTTGCGGTTCTTATTTCTCCCAGATTTGGAATTGTTTGTGCCATGCTATTTTCCATTTCCTTCGAACCTGTCCTTGTTACCTTGGCCAGAACTTTCGGCAAGCTTAGCTTTCGAGGAATGAGGAGGGAATGAGAGCGACTTATCCTTGAGTCGATTGGCTTCTTCGACTTGCATATGGCTGATGAGTTCTTGGAGAGTCATTTCCTTCTTTTTGTGTTTGAGATGGTTACGATATTCACTCCAATATAGGGGAATTTCTCAAGCAAGATATTGGCTTGGAAAAATTCGCACATCTTCATGCCTCGGCGATTACCTCTGCGCGTAGGTTTTCATACACATAAAGTTGTTCAGTCATAGGTTTTTGAGCAATAAGAGTGAAGTTATACCACTTACCGGTGAAGTATTTCTTTTTACCGAAACCATCAGCCTCATATTTCTTCTCGAGGGTTTCCTATATGACCTTTGCCGACTTTTCTTTGGCAATGAGATCAAAAATTGAATTTGAAACATTGTTCAATATATAGCCCCGAGACATTGTATTCGATCTTTTGAACTTGGCTACGAGGGAAATATATCTCTATTGTTCTTCTTCAGTAGGAACTCCGTTTTCCACCATAAGTGGAGGATCTTCGACTATAGGAAGTCTAGTTTGTACTGTTCAAGACAGATCAAGATCTTTTGTGCCCAACACTTGTAGTTGGAACCATTAAGGGGATCCAACTTATTCATATCGGGAAAATCCTTTACTTTCAAGGATGAAGCAGTTGCCGAATTTGGAAAAGTCATTTGAAAAGAAAACCGGTGATATAAAATAATATCTTTTTAAATTGTTGGGAAAAATTGAAATCACCGATTCGAAAAACAACAGAAATGGTAATCCAAAAATTAATATTATGATTAAAGTAAAATCTAGTCTATTACAATAATCAAATATTCAAACAAAAACACTTACACGAAATCAAAAAGAACAATACACGGAAATCGGGTTGTTAAAAAGAAATTTCGGCGTACCGGATATCTCTACCGGAATTCTAATTCTACGAGATATTTCTTTTGTTCTTTTCTGATTGATTTTGTAGCTTAGATAAGTGGGAAGGAGCTTGTATTTATAGGAGAGTGGGTGAGGTGAGCCTTGTCAGAAACGTCCCAATTAAAGCCTTGATTGCCTCCATAATCTATTGACGGTTTTGATTGACACATATGTTACACGTTTTAATTTCCAGCAATGAACCTAGACACTATGTTGACTTGGTTCATTCTCGTGTTGACCAAGTTCTGTAATAGTTGACTGGTGCGTAATTGGTGGTCGTTTGTCTTCAGGTTGGAGGGATTTGAATTGCCACCGACCACTATAAGAACCATTCATCTTCCATTAGAGCCTATTCTGGAAAATAGTTTCATTTTTCACTTTTTGACTCCCCAAACTCTCTAACTCCCCAATGCCGCCGCGGGCCGGGCCGGGCGGGTGGTGGTGCGTGCGTGTGGGGCTTTGCCTTTTCCCTTTTGGATAGCCTTTATAGATTTTGATAGGAATAGATAAATAAGTTATTTTAAGCTAATGTATTTTCTATCTATGCTCCCATGTGAGACATTTTGTTCACAAAAAGTGATTTTTCCACTTCTCCCATAAGAACATGAAAAGAATTAAAATTAATGTCTTGTTTTAAATGATTTAAACACACTCTGATTAATTATAAATTCCAACACAAGAAACTAGACCTTTAGACCCATCCATCTCATAAATTGGCCAAGTAAAGACAATAAGTCGGACATATGATAAGATGAATAAGGATCCCCAATAGTGAGAAGCCGGACTTCCAAGATTCAACTAAAAAATCAGGAATTTGTTGGTTGGCAAGTACAGGCCTCCGAGGTCATGATGTGGGACCTTCGACCAAAAATATTAAGCTAATCATTGTACACTACATAAGGTATGACAATTGGAGCTTTTATTTACTATAAATAGAAGGTATTTATTAAAAAAAAATCAACACCTTCAACCAAAATAGCAAGTCCAAATCTTAAAGAAGAGTTCCAACTCAATTCAAGCTCAAGTTGTAATTTTTTTGTAGTTTATTTGAAAGCTTAATAGTGGTATCTACTCATCAAATAGTATAATGCTAGGTAGTGTATATTCAAATCTTCAAATCTAGATTTTTTCCTCTTATTCTGGATTACATGTGATATCTTCCATATACTATAAAAGATAGAGTTGTGAGTTGTTGTGCGGTGTAGACACGAGAGACGGATTCACGGCCTTGCAAAGTGGTTATCGAGTATTGGTTGAATACTTGGATCCTTGTGTTGCGATAACGCAAGCGAAGACATCTAGGGGTTTTCTAAGTGATTGTAAAGGTTCTGTGTTGTTACCTTGATTAAAGAGACATGGAAGATTAGTGGACAATGTTGCAAATCATAAGAATCTAACATAACTTAGATAGTGTATGTAGGCCTCTAGGAGTCGAACCAAAATACATCCCTGTGTATTGTTTCTCTTTCTTTACACTTTCACCTTTTTCACTTGACGTGTTTTATCGATTGCCTCTATTAGTTTATCTCTTATCGTTAATCATGATAATTAATCACGTGTTTATGAATTGCCTTAAAGAGATTTCTAAATTAATATATTAGTTGGTTAAAACATATTTCAATTCGTCAAAGTCTTTTCACCCCCAAATACTATATCTTGTATAACAAGTGGTATCAAAGCCTATCTTTATATATATATATATATATATATATATATATATATATATATATATATATATTTTGAACTTAACCATTTCTAGAACCTTATGACATTGAAACTAACCGTCTGGAAGGTTCATGTACTACTAAACCTCCTATTTTTTGACATGTACCAATTACTTCTATTGTAAGAAGATGATGGAGATATTTCTTAATATAATAGACTATGCGCTTTGGGTTGATATTGAAAACGATCCTTTTATGACCAACATATTGATGTCTCCCTAAATGTTCTAATTTTATACCTTTGGGAGACATCATTTTTGGTGTTTATCTGATAAATTTAATAGACTTTTGGGCTAAATATGCAATAATCCGAATTTTCTCTTTTATTTCTAGTATTTTTGATTTATTAAACTTTTGCGCGTAATATTGCTTGTTTTAGTGAAAAGTTTGTAGGTTTTGAATATTAGAAAGGAGAGGAATCCGAGAATAAAGTCAAAGATCGTGTAATGAAGTCAAAGCTTGAAGATAAATCCCGAAAAGAATTAGATTTTGAAGCTGCAAATCTGGAAACAGGCCAAAGATTGCTGATTTCGAGGCACTTACGAGTTGATTTAGCCGCTGACCTTTGAAGAGATTATGTTCCTTATCGAGTTACGGAAATTTAGCAAATGATTTGAGGTCAATCGGAGTTATAACGAATCGGCTAGAGCTGTTTTAGTGGAGGTGGTGCAGCAGTTACGGGATTTGGGTTTAATTAGTGGACTTGGGCTTTTCTAATTTTCACTTAAACCTTAAGTAAAAGCCCTAATCCGATTTTATCATTATAAATAGGCTTTTAGACCTCATTATTTGTCACCTCTCAATTTATTCTTCAATTCAATTCATCCTTTGAAGAGAGTGTCCAGAGAAGAAGCAGAAAGAAGGAAAAGAAGAAGCTTGGAGCTGGAGACTCTCCAATTCACAGCCAAACCAATTCCGAAATTAGGTTTCTCTGTATTTTATTTCTGTAAAACAATATGAGTCTTATTTCCTTTAATTTAGTTTTCGTTTTAATTAGTATGAGCTAAACATTTATTAGTGCTTGAGAATGCTTTATGGGTGAATCCCAATTCCATTGAATTTCATGTCCTGAATTTGGGTTTCTGTTCATTAAATCGAATTGGGTCTTTTACATTTTTCTTTAATTTGTGCTTATTTACTATTATTGACCTGATCAATTAATAATAGGGCTTAGTATCTAGGCTATTCCAATTAGTGGCGATTGGATCACCTTGACGAGGGGTTTAGGTACAGAAATAATTACAGAATATAAAATATAAACTATTTGACTTTGACGAGCGTAGTTAATTTTATGGCCAATGAGGTAATTTAGCTTAATCATTCGAAAGTGGATCATATTTACCCTGACGGGACTAGTGACACTCTAGAATAGCCTTGTAGTCCACCCTGACGGGGGTACAAGGATTATTGAATCTCGACCAATGTCAATTGACCAAATTTGACCCTTAAACAGAATAGGTTATGAAATAGAATTCGGAGGATCCCTTGCGTTCTCAAGTGCTATCTTCTCATACTGCGTTTTACTCTTATTTACTTGCGTCTTAGCTTTTAATTGCATTTTATCATTAGTCTTCCATTACTTAGAAATAATATAAAAACCAAATCAATCATTATATCTTTATTTGCTTTCCTAAGTGCAACCATTTACTATTTGATAAGCATTGTAGTTAACCAAACCGTCCCTGCGAACGATCCTAGAATCACTTATTACTACTTGGGACAACCGTACACTTGCGGTTGTGGTTCAATTACTTTTCGCATTTATTTTAGAACACACAAAGGACCACCACATATCAACAAAGCTAGATGTTTCTCTTTGGGCTTATAGAACAAGTTTAAATCACCAATCGTAGCATCTCCATATCGAATGATCTATAATAAGGAATTCCATTTTCCTTCGAGCTTGAAGCTCAAGCTTACTGAGTCATAAAAGATTTGAATCTAGATGAGCAATTGGCAGGTAAGAAAAGTATTATGCAATTGAATGAGCTCAACAAATTTTGTTTTCATGCTTATGAGAACGCACATCTTTACAAGGAGAAACAAAGAAATGGCATGACATTGAATTTGCGAGAAGAAGTTTGAGATAGGACAACATGTTCTCTTATACAATTATAGTTCTCGAACTATCCAGACAAGCTAAGGTCCCGTTGGACGGGACTATACATTGTCACAAAAGTCACACCTCATGGAGCGATAAGATATTAGACATCCAATCGAGCACCGAACCTTAATGGTGAACGATTATTGATTGAAGATTTATCATGAGAGCTGAGACGTGGAAAGAAAGGAGGTCGTATACCTCCTCGAACCTGAATAACCCAAGGCAACATTTACCAATGTTAAATGAAAGTTCGAAGTTGGAAACAACCCATATTAAATTGCTTTAATTATTGTTTTTCATATTTTGTAGTGTATACTATCTTGAGTTTTTATGTTATTAGTGTTAATTAAAGTTAATAAGGGAGATAGTATATTTGTTTTGTTGTGTATGTGGTAAACGCTTGAGTTAGGGGTGATTTTATGAGAGTACAAGAGCATTCCAGATGCACTTTGAGATTTTTCGCCCATCGGAGTGGTATCCCACGAGCCATACTATGGGGACATGTAGCATTTTTAATTGTCTTACTATTTTATTTGTGAGGCCAAAGTAAGGACCCACGGTACACCCTAGGCCTTTCCGTCAAAACAGAGTAACATTTATATTTGTTACAGTTTTCCATACAAGAGCAGCCTTAGGTCCACGGTACACCGCGTACCTATATCGGTGACATTGTCTCGAGAAACTTGTAACCCATACTACTATTTTGGAAAAGAAGGTCACAGTATACCGACCCTACCCGTGGTATCCCCCCCCCCACCCATCATTTTGTTCCATAGTTCATGGAGATATTGCATCTCGTTCTCTCCTGTATAGATACGCTCATTCATCTTATTGCAAAGGTACTTGATCGGGAAATGGTAAGTCAAATTAGGCCCATTAGTCGTACTATTGTGTGTATCCAGTTTATTATGAAATGCACATTGAACAAAATTAAACTCTTATGTCAAATTGTATTCGGATAGTACCATAGTAGCTTCCTCCGATATCGATCAACCATAAACAATATTGTATTGGTACATAAGGTGGATAATCAGATGTGACATGTTATGTGATTCAAGGTGTATATGGAAGTGAAGATTGATTTAGAAGCTTATGATAAAAATAGTTGGATATTAACCGATGACATTATCTGACATTTTGGTCTTCCCTTTAGTTGGGCTTCACTTATCTTATCTTCCGTGGCTACTAATGAGATGCATGTACGCTGGAATGAAGAACCACTAGTGTCTCTTACTTTAGGCATGTGTATTTGTTAAGGGGGCTCTTTCTCACCCTATATATATGTCATTTGCATGTAACATCTATCAATTCCTATTTAGGATTTATGTGTGAAATATGTGAAAGTTGGTCTAGTTGCATGAAAAGGTCTCTTATCTCACATATATTTTTGGTGATGATATGATGTTATTTGTAGAGGTCTCAGAGGCTCACATTAATGTGATATTAGAGACTTTGCAGGTGTTATGAGTTTATGTCAGACAAACGATGAGTGGGAAGAAGTCGCTCGTATATATCTATAAAAACATGTAGGATAATAGGAAAGCCACATTGGATGCAGTGAGTGGCTTTACATTGAGTGGGTCCTTGGGCACATATATGGAATCTTTATATGCTCAGGGTGACCTTCAAGGGGATTTTTCCTAAGATTTGCAACAAATTTGAGGAACAAGCTCCTAGAATGGAAAACTCAAAATTTATCATTAGCGGAATGAATCGCCCTAATGAAATATGTATGAAGTGTCATGCCAACATATATTTTGTAAACCGTGAAACTGGCGGTGTGTGTGCCATAAGAGAAGATCATATCATTAGCGAATTTGTGTGGTGTCCTTTAAAGGAGCGAGGAAAGTTCATCGGGTGGTTTGGCAGAAGATGTGCAAAACGAAACAATATAGAGATTTAGGGTTTTCAGATGCACGTAGCTTTAAAACGGCATTATTGGAAAAATTAGGGTGGAAGGTTCTACAGGACTTCTAATTCTTAGTTAGTACGCTCAAATATAAGTATTTTTTAAACTGGTTAATGAGTCTGGATGCCAAACCTCATTAGGCTTGAAAGTGAAAAAACATTTTAAAAGGGAAAAGTAGAAGAATAGTCAAATAGATATGAACATGGTAGGTGATTTAAATGAAATTAGAGGCCTCGTGATCTTTTTTGGACAAATCCACATATAAATCAACTCAGCCTTTGGTTATGAAATCATAGTTTCAAAGGAAATTGAATGTCGAAGTGTCCACCAAAAACCGAGTTTCAATTTGGTGAACAGTACACAATCGTCTTTTGACTTAGTCAAACGAAGACAACTTTGGTAGACACAGTGTTGACTTCAAAAATCAATTTTGCAGCTTACAATTAGCGGATGACCACTACACATCGTTCGATTACTCTGAATGGAGAAAATCGTTTGTAGTTTCTAATGAGCTAACGTGGGCAAGAAGAAATGGTAGAATTTTTTCTAGGGCTTAATATAACGCTCTCAAGTAATTTAAAAATCCATACTTTTAATTTCGCACGTGATTTTGTGAGGACATGGGAAAAATGATGGATGCGGGCATGGTGGTTTCATCGAAAAATTATCTAGTGAAGTGGACTAAGCCTCACGTTGGGGTGAAGCTAAACGTAGACAGGTTTTATAGGCAAAGCCCATAGTTAGTTGGTATTGGGTGATTATCCCGAGATACACAAATAGATGCGTGCAGTGTGGAGTCAATATCAATGTGTCTTCCTTTATAGATTGAAGATGACAGAACATCGTGGTTTACGATAATATCTATTGAGACTGATTTTTAATTTTCGAGAACTATATGCGATAATGAAAGTCAAAGGACCGGGCTCAGGAATTAATAAGTGACTGTCTTGACATTCTGAATAGAAATGAGAGTTGCCGAGTGTCTCATATCTACCGTGAGGCTAATACTTGTGAAGATCATGTTCAGTATATTCTCCCGACAGATTGTGTCTAGACCACACGTGTAATTGTCTTGAACACCCGGACAAGGGTTCAGTAAGAAATTCTACTGGCCAACTCTAATGTATCCAAAAAGAAAAAGAAATATCAGGGCTTAAGCCTTCAATGAGCTAAGCCATATACATAGAAAAACTCAAAGGACTTACAATGTAGCTTAATTTATCTTTCAATATTCTAAAATGAATGAAATATGTCATCTTAAAAAATAATTTTATGATGGTTACAAATAATTGTTCATGATTTACGAAGTTTCAATGATAAATGAGATCTAATGTATATTTTACTCTTCCAAAGTAAATGATAAAATGCTGAACTTTGAATGAGGTAAAAAACCATCATCTCTGGAAATTTCATGATAAAAGATTACTGAATCTAAAGTAAACAGTTCTCTGATGAAATGCATTGATTGCATAATCCAGTTGAATATGACCTACTTGAGATTTTAATCTTAGATAACATCCCATCCCAACTCCACTTCCTGGTTTTCCATGTCTTAAAGCAGGATTCCCTATTTATTCATATCCGAATAAAAATTTAATAAATAAATAATAATAGAAGGAAAATAAAAGGGCATAAAAAGCCTAACCAGGTACGTGACGACCAGAACCCAAATCCGAAGCACAATCCAAGAACACAGCACCTTCAATCATCTGATTCTGTAAAGTTATAATTGTTTTCTTTTATTTATATACATAATTCTTGATATAGTTAATGAGTGGAGTTAAAATAGTCAACGTACAAGTGGAATAGTCAACTCAGTATTAGCAACTAAACAAGATCTACCAGATCCAACAGCACCTTCACTGTAACCTCGAACACTTCCAACTCCTCCTATTGCAAAAGCTTGATAAGGAGCTATATCTCCTACAATTGAGCCACCTGTAAGGCTTGTCAAAAGAAAAGCTGGTCCGAATTTTATTCCTTTTGATGCAACAAATTTAAACCGATTAAATATTAGCCATTTCGATAACAAAGGAATGCCTTGTTCTATTTGTAGATTTAATCTAGAGAAACTAAGTTCATTCGCCTTTGCATAACGTGACTCTTGCTTTATTACTACCATATTATCTTGATTTCCACCACTACATTATAAAAAAAAAACATTAAAACATAGTATAATGTGAAATAACAAGACAAAAAATAAAAAAATAATAAGACTTACCTACAGGTGACAGGGAAACCATGAAGGTCACGACTTATAGGGTGTCCATAATCATCACTTGGGCAAACATGCTGCACTAAACTTGTAGATTAATTCTCACCTTGAGAATTTAACTAATTTTTTTTTAAAAAAAAAAGACAAAACTCACCTCAAACTTAATGCTGGTTTTACTGCTCCAATTTGAGCTTGCTGGGTCAGTTAAATCCAAACCGACAGCTAAGCGAGATAGATTTACACCTCCACTTACTGAACGAGAGTAATTTTCAATGGGTTCTCCATGGATTCCAATCTCAGGTGAGACACAGTGCTGCTCAGAAAAATTAAATATTGTATTTTGATCTTACTAATTGTTCTTATGGTGAAAAATTTATACCTGAATGAAAAAAGATTGTTGGGCAAGCCATTCTGGTCTTGGCTTTCTGTAAGCTATTAATACATTGGAATCATAAAGTCCTTTATCCCATGATACATCAAGCTTTTCACTTTTTCCAAATAAATTTGGATGCTTTATACAAAGACTGCAAAATACCAGATTATTAAATTCATTTTTTCACCTCAAAAATCAGAAACAAATGCAAAAATTAAAGCTACCCGGAAAAGAGAAATTTCTATACCTTCCAATAACTAGTGAAAGTGGACTCTCGGAATTTCTGTTTGGTATAAGGAAAAAATACAAGGGAATTAGAAATAAAGCTAATTTTGAATATGAATGAATACTCTCTTTATATACACCTGAAAGGATTAAACATCATAGCAGCACATAGTTTGTGAGTGAAATCAACATTGAAGTCAATCTTGGCTGCACATACGCAATTCAAAAACCAATTTTAGTACAACCCATTATATTTTGTGCATAACAAGAAGAGACACAAAATAAATTGGGTCTACCGTTGTACATAATCTAAGCATCTAAAGAGTTTTTAAGACTGAATTGAATATAAAAACACTAATCTCTATTATAAGTTTATACATAAACATAAAGTAGTGGAGGAGAAAGAGTAAATCGTCACACCATTGCCAGCATGAATGCTCTTTTGAGCACCCATCACACACTAATGAAATCAGTAATTAAAACTTGAATTGCAACGACATTGATGTTATATCAAAAGCTGCTTCAATTTATATAAAGATCATGGCTATGAAATGAGAGAAAATAATGGGTTTGTTTTGTTCAGATTCTGGTGGTTATAGATGGGATGCTTTGAGTAGAGTAGACGAAGAGTATCGCACATTATCTCTTTTCTATTGGGAAAATTGGCTTTGTGACACCACCCTCTTTTCTTTTTTCCAAAATATAACAAATTCAATAATAGCATAATAAATAAAGCCAATATAAAAATAATTTAATTGTCGATAGATGAAAAAAAAACATTTGATAAATAAGTCGTGCCCGTTTGGAAGTGTTTTTTATTTAGAAGCACTTAAAAATGTTTTTAGATGTTTAAAAGTGTTTTAAACTTTGAAAAAACATTTTTAAAATATCTCCTAAAAAAACACTTAAAGTGATTCTAGATTTCAAAATTATTTTAAATAATTTTTTAAAAGCGCTTTTTACTCTAAAATAAGTATTTCCAAACTGACTCTTAATTGCTCTATGTAGCTTCATCGTCATACACACGTCTGAGGACGACCCTGTTATATGATTCCTTAAGTCAAACCCTATCGTACTCCACCACTGGTATTACTCCTAAATGTTCCCCACGCATACCTAGCCAACACCAATTATCAACAACAAACACAAAAGACCCTCTCATGATGTTTATGAGAAAACATGTTGATATTGTGATGTAAGCACTGATACAAGTCTTGTATTCGGCTGGTTAATATGTCTCGTGCCCGAGGGTTATTCTATCGATAAGTGATGTCTCCTGTTTTGTGAGAGAAATTCCTTCCACGAGACATCATTTTAGGTTTAAATTGGACTTAGTTACTAGATTTATCATCGTATTTTGCTATAATGCACTTTCTTCATTCATTTTGGAATTATTTGTACTTTTAGAGCTATTGTGCGTTAATTTGTTTGTTTCGTGTGAAGTTCTTAGGTATAAGTATACTAGGAGGCACAGAGATGAAGAGAAGAAGTGAAGATTCAAGTCCAAGAACAAGGAAAAGTGTTGAAAGAGTGAAAGAAATCACTTTGGTAAAGGTGGGGGAGTTTCAGAAAAAGTTAAGTAGTCACTTGTTTCCATTTATGAGGCTAATCTGTTAGGATTTAGACTTAGTGGTTCAAATGAAAAGTTGGGCCTTGAAGTCAGTGAAATTTGAGAAGTGGAATAGTAGATTTGGTCTTATGATGCAAAAGTTTTGACCTATTTACTGAAGTGGTGCACTGCAGTTCCGAATTAATTAAAATGAACTTGGGTCTTTTTAATCACTTACTTAAGGCCATATGGGCCGAGTCCATTTATACCTCTATATAAGGCTTATTTGACCTCATTAACCAGTACACGACTTTATACAACATAAATTTTGAGAGAGAGAGAGACAAACGTTTGAAGTAGGGAGCAGAATAGAACAGATGACCAATATTCTACAATTTAGCACCAAACCCATTCCAATTATCGTGTATTTCTTTGTTTCTATTATTTTCTTTAGTTTACTTATGGGCTAATTTTCCCTTACTTGAGAATCGCCACTAAGGGATGAACCATAGTTTTTAATTCAGGCACTGTCTAATTTGGGATTGCTTTAATTTAAATTAATTTGTACTATTTTCCATTGACTATGTTCTTGCATTAATTACACTGTCTTCTCTGATCAATTAGTTATAGGACTTAGTTTTAGGCTATCGTTGTGGCGCGATCATCCTCTAATTACAGAACTAGGACATAGACGTGTGGTGTGCGTTATTGAACCTGACGGTCTTAACTAACCACATAGTCATTAGGGTTTATGCTAGCAATCAGTTGAAAGTATTGTAATGTCACTCTTACGAGGTCATTAGTACCATAGATTAGCATCCTTTCTACCCTGCCGTGATTTAAGAAGACATTAGAATCCTAGCTAATGCAAAATACCAATTTTACCCTTAAGCAATAAACTTTGAATTAATGAAGTTTGGTGATTCCTTAACGAGACTTAAGTATATCTCTTATTTACGTAATCTTATGTAGTTACTTTCTTTAGTTTATTTATTCTAAGTTTAAGTATTTCAATATTATTTACTTTCTTGCGTCTAGCTTTTTAATATCCAAGAACCAAACAAATATTTCCTTTACTTTTTTTTGCAATCAATTCTACCTTCTACTTAAACACTGGATCATAACCTCGTAATCCCTGTGGAAACGAATATTCTGTTTTTACTTATCTATTACTTGGAACGACCCGTACACTTGCGGTTAGTTGCTCCTCTTATTTTGTGTTGATTTATATTACACTCTAGGAGCGACCAATAGGGTTCCTATCAAGTCGTGTACCAAGGAATCACACCCGATGTTATTCTCCTCGAGGAGTATCACCTCCCAAGCACCCCTTTTATGACAAAAGGCTAACCAGGTATGTTGAGATTTTCTTATCCATACATACCCATGTCATGAGCTCAATGATGTATCACTTATTCAATTACATTGTTCATATTACAATCAGACCTAGTTCTAAAATATTTCCCTTGGTATTTGATCCCACTTGACCATCCGAGTGCCATGGGTAGGCACACTTCCATGTGGCCTTGACCTTTGTCTGATTTCAGGTCACCAAGCTCGCCAGAAGATTGATACAGCTAGGGAAACTATCTAGAGAAGCATTAAAGTTCTATCATTCATGTTTTATTGGTCCGGTGTTTCATGCTCTATTAGTTGGTGACGTCTGTAGGAACAAAAGTTCCAAACTCATTGAGATACCACCCAAAAACCAGATTTAGACAATCTTGTACCAAACAAGAAGAATTGGAAGAAGATACATGAATGACCCTATTAAACCCTAGCGAATGTCAAGAAGAGGTAGCTTTCAATAACTGACAGAAGTCCTCAAGGAAATGATCTCACATCTCTTATCAACTCCAAACAACATCTTTTTAGCTGAAATTGACGTGCTCCACCAAAACTTAGTCCGAATTGTTAGCAATTTCTACGACAAACATATAAGAAACATTTGCAGACATACCAATGACATGATCTTATAGTCCATAATGCAGAAGGCAATCCTGTGTAGCAAAAACCAAGACAAGTATACACAGGGTACTCATGGGACAAGGAAGCTCGATGCATCAAAACCATGCCTAGAAGAGTACATCAATCGAAGAAAATACCACTAAGAGGATGCCAAAAAATCAATAATGGAAAGTGTAATTATTGTTTGGGTCTCCATGTAAATGTAACTAAGTCGAATATTTATTATGAGGGGTTAATAGCGATGAGCTTGCAGGTATTTTGGAAACTATACACTTGGATAAATGAGAGATTCCTTTTCGATATTTAGGTGTACCTCTTGATTCTTCCGTTTTACTTTCAAGAGATTACAAACCTTTTTTTGATAATTTGGAAGGGTATGTGAGATCTTGAACGCTTCTTTCCTTTCTCTTGCGAAAAGACTGGAACTTATTAGATCGGTTCCCCAACGTGTGATTTGTTTTTGGTTCTCTATAATTTGGGTCTCGATAGGTTTTCGAGATCGAATTGTTAGTATTTGTCAGATTTTTTATTGGGATAGGAAGCTGCCACAAGTTAGTTGGAGTAAAATTTATGTTATGAAAGAGAAGGGTTGGCTTAGGTTGAAAGATTTGGGGGCTTGGAATAAAGAACTACTTAAAAAATGCTTTGGAAGATTGTTGTTAAAAAAGGACTCCCTTTGGATTAAATGGATTCATGAGGAGTATTTTCAAATTAGAAGTTTTTGAGATCAGAAACCGAGGATGGTGGATTCTCCTCTTTCGAAGAATATATGGGAACTAAAAGAAGCTATTCAAAGGTCGATTGGTGTTAATGGTAGGGAGGGTATTTTGGCAAGGTAGAGTTTCCTTTGGAAAGTGAACATCCTATCATTCATGAGGTGGCTAGCGAAAGTTTTTATACTTTATGTAAGAAACCTTATGATTTAATTCGACGTAGATATTTTGTGAGACCTTGGGCTAATATTATTTGGGATTCATGTGTTGCTACTAAGAATGCCATTATTGTTTGGATGATATTAAGGGAGAGACTTAAAACAAAAGATCGAATGACTTATTTGGAGTTGGATCCACCAGAATCTTTTCTTTAATTATGCTTATGCAAAGGATATATGGGATGGTATAAGAAAATGGTTGGATATCAATAAGGAGATGAATACTCTATTGAGCGTTTTGAAATGGCTTAAGAAACTCAAAAACTCGAGAAAATTGGAGGACAAAGGCTTGGAGGATAGTTTTTGAAGCCACCGTGTACTGTATATGGAGAACAAGAGATTATCTTGGCATGAAAGGTGATCCAACTACTCGAGAAATAGTTATCAAAGAGGTTAAGTGGTGCACATATTCCATGTTATTTTTCTTGTTTCCTCATCATTCATTTTTAGATAATAGCGTGGGATTATTATGTAATATTATAAAATAGTTGCATTTTCTCTTTTGTCGATACCTTAAACTGTTGGCATATAGCCTCCCTTAATAGGTTGTTTTAATGTGACAAATCCTCTTGTGTTTAGTGTGCTGATTATTCTTGTTATACATATTCTATCTTGCACTCTAATTCATCAAAAGCACATTCTTTATCATTTAGATCAAAGCTTTATTGTTTTATCTTAAGAAACTAATTCTCATACAAATACCTTTAACCTTATCTTTGTGTACATTGAGAATTAGCTTTAGTGATCAACTACAAAGTTTATTAGAATGATGTTCTCTACAACTCTCGTGAAGAAAGTTTTCTGATCCGAGCATCGTAGTAAAAGATATACTCATTAAAAGGTGTTTTAGACCTTTGGCGCGGTACACCGGACCTTGGGTGCGGTACACCGCAGATGTGCGGACCAGGGCACGGAGCATGGCTAGCCCGGGACTAGAAAATGAGCAATAAGCGAAAGTTGGCGCGGTGCACCTCACCAACCCCGCGGTGCACCGTAGGTTAGGGTTTTCTGCAGCAAAATGAAGACAAAAGGAATAGATCCGTTGGGGATATTAATATATCCGTTGGAGACAAATCTTATGACCGTTGGGAGCATTTTGCAGCTATAAATTGAAGGCATTTCAAGGCTACAATTACACCTTCATCCCATATATACTAAGGGGCTTAATTGTTATCATCCAAGAAGGTGTCAAGAGCTTAAAAAGTCTTATCTACTCAATTAAGGAGTTAATCCAATAAGCCACAAAGTTCTATCTACTCAAGAGGAGTCTTTCATGCTTAAGTGTTATATCTACTCATTAGGAGATTGTTAGCAAAGTAGTTTCACCCTTTAAACTCTTTGTATTTATCCTCTTAAGTCTAGTTCTTGTAATAGATAGATTAAGAGAGAATTAGAGTATCGGGAGTATACTCGGTGTCCTTGTGTTGTGATTACACAAGAGTTTCCTTCGTGGTTTCGAAGAGGTTGTCCTTCGTGTTATCGAAGAGGTTGTAAGGGTTATTGTGTTCTCGACCCGGTTAAGAGAGACACGGGAGCTTAGTGAAAAGCTTGAAATCCTAAGGAGGCTTCCTTAGGTAGTGGATGTAGGGAAACCGAACCACTATAAACCGTGTGTATCTTTCTATCCCTACTCTATTTACTTTCCGCACTTTATATGTTTGATAATATGCTAGTATGAATATTGTGATATTGATTATCTAGTTTATCTAACATATTGTCATCTAGAGTAGTAAGAGATTAGAAACTCGTTTTACTTGTTTCACTTATATATCGAACCTCTTAGCTTATCCATTGTATGATCCCTTAGGAGTTTGATATATTAGTTGACTTAGAAGTTTCTCTTCAAAACATGTAATTGTCCAAAAGATTTTTAATTAGGCATTAATCTTATTAGTAATCCTATTCACCCCCCCTCTAGGACTTTCAATTGGTATCAGAGCCTAACTCTACGTGAATAGCTTAACCGTTAGTAGAGTAAACGATTTGGAATTTAATCTTTTGGAAGAGTTGTTTTCTACACAACCTCCATTTTCTTGTAGGTGATCGTTTCTTTGCTTGGAGGAAACAAATGGAAGAATTAATATACGAAAGAACACTCAAATCTCGAAAAAGGAAAATCCGGTGATTTCTTTTCTTTATCTCGTATATATTTTTTGCATTCCTCCTTTTGGCTTGTGTTTATAATTATGATTTGGTTTTGTTTTGATTGGTTGTGTTTATCATGTTTTATCTTTAGATATTATCTTATGTTACTAATCATTGGTTCTTTGTTATAAATGATATTGCATCAAAATCTCTTGAATCATGTTATTGCACTTTATCTCTTAGAATTTTGGTAATTGCATTTTAGTCCCCAAAATTTTCAAAATTGCACTTTGACCCCTCATAGTTATTAAATTCTCCATAGTGTCATAGTTTGGACTTCATAATCTCTCACATGTAAAATTTGCCATTTTAGTTCATATTTTTGAAAAATTGCATTTTTAGTCCCTACTATGTGAAATTGCTTTTTAGTCCCTCAACGATTATAAAATGCACTTTTTATTCTTACAAGTTTTATATATTTTAAAAGTGCCTATTGATTGATAAAAGGGAAAAAGATAAAAGATATTAGTTTACACTTTCAAATCTAAATTTATCTTTGAACACGAATTTGCATTTTCATGTCTTTGAGTAAGGAGGAGTTTTTTAAAAGAAATTGTTTTTCAAAATATTTTTCCGATAATCTTTTGCATTTCCCATAGCATTTCAAAAATGTTTTTATGCATAGAATTATGGGAAATTAATCCATTATTGGTCATTAACTCATTTGCATGAATTTGTTTAGCCTTACTATCTATATGTTGTGCTTCATTATGTGCTTATGTGGTTTATTCCCTATTGTGCAAATATCTTGTATGACTTGACCTTTTCATACTTAAAATTGCTTAACTTTGATTTTGGGTCTTTTCGTATTTTTTAGAAAATATAGGGGCATTTGTGAAATAAACTGTTTTATGTGTTTTCGGGTTTTACTTTGTGTTTCTTTACAAAACAAAAATTATCTTATAAGTTTTATACCATTCCGAATCTTTTGGGGAAGTTTCGAATGTGTTTCGGGTGTTTTTTAAAAGAACCAAAAAATTCCTTCTTGTTCACTTCGCCGAACGTTTTTGCGGTGCACCGGACCACTCCGCGGTACACCGCGATCTAGGGTTTCTGTCTTTGTTATTTTTCTTTATCTTTCGCCCAGTTTATTCGCAAACATATTCTACAGTGCGGTACACCGCACAGTAATCGCGGTACACCGCGGAATAGGGTTTCGCCTGGATCCATGTTTTGGATATTTAGGATTTTATTGCTATATTTGGTATGATTTGGATAATTGATTTAGTATGCTATGTTTTAATTTTGGATATTTGATGTTTAGATGCTTTAATTATATGCTTCGGATTTTATATTGTTGTGTTGATGTTGCTAACTCTTTCCTTGATGATATAGGTACCATTGCATCATTTATCCTTGATCTTGTTTTATTTTGCATTGTGGTCCCTATTGGTTGAAAATATTGCATTGTGATCCCTATAGGTTGGAAAATATTGATTTGAGGTCCCTATAGTTTGAACAAGTTGCATTTAGCTTTCTTATGCTTGAAAATTACACCTAGGTCCCTATTTGTTAGGCTCACCTTGTTTTTATTCCCGTTTTAATATTCGACAAATCATCATTTAAACTAAAATTCACTTGGTATCACTTTTAAAGGTTTTCCAAAACCCCTCATTAGATTAGTTGTGTTAAATTCCTTGATTCTAAGCTTGAGCTTCAAAAGAGCAGAGGTGTGGTACACCGGACAGAAACTGCGGTACACCGCAATGACACGGACCAGAGGCGCGGTGCATAGGATAGCCCGTCAGTAAGCTAAGAAAATGTGCGGTACACCGGACAGAGGCGCGGTACACCGGACTGATGCACGGACTAGGATCACGGTGCATAGGATAGCCCGTCAGTTTACCTTGAAATCAAGACGGGTGATTTTGCGGTGCACCGGACAATACCCGCGGTACACCGCATGAAAGGGTTTCTGCACTATTACTAGAGGACAAAGCTTATATCCATTGGAGATAAAATAGATCCGTTAGATAGAAGCCTTTTGACCGTTGGAAGATATTTTCAGCTATATATTGAAGCTCATTCAAGACACAACTCAAGCCTTCCATCTACCAATCTTAAGAGCAATTAATATTATCATTCAAGAAGGTTTCAAAGGAGCATTCAAGTCATATTCATTCTCAAGCTACTTAGTTTATATCCACTCATTTAGGAGTTTAGTTACAAAGCTTTTATAAGCACCCCTAAACACTTTTCATTTCCTCTTAGTTCTTGTAATAGATTAAGAGAGTAGTGTGAGCATAGGTTTATGCTTGGTTCCTTGTGTTGGTGATAACACAAGTGTATTTCCTTCAAGGTTTTGAAGTGGTTGTAAAGGGTTTGTAATCTCACCCGGTTTAAGAGTTATGAAGATTAGTTGAGAATCTTGCAAATCCTAAGGAGGCTTCCTTAGGTAGTGGATGTAGGGAAACCGAACCACTATACATCGTTGTGTATCGTTTTCTAACCCTTCACTCTTTAAATTTCCGCACTCTATATGCTTGATAAAATGCCTACATGAATAGTTTGATAATATTGTCTTTTAGGATTATCTAGTTATTAACTATTTAGTTTGCTAAAACAATAGGATTCAAATTAGCTTTTAATTTTATTTACTTGAAATAAAATTAGCCGATTAATTTCCATTGTCCTATTCAACCCCCCTTCTAGGAAGCATATAGTATACCAATTGGTATCAGAGCCTAGCTCTATTGTACTTAATCGTTTCTAGAGTTAATACGATATGGATTCTAATCAACCGGAAGGTTCATGTTCTACTAGACCTCCGCTTTTTGTAGGAAAAGACTAATTTGGATGGAAAAAGAAAATGGAGATTCATGTCAAAGGAATTGATTACTTTTTGTGGCTTGCTATCAAGAAGGGTCCTTACATTCCTTATGTTAATGGTAGTAAAACGGAGGTGAAAGATGAAGATGATTACAATGATCAAGACATAACTAAACTCACCAAAAACAACAAAGCTATGAACATACTCATAAATGGGTTAAGTGTTACGGAGTATGCTCGAGTTAGTGAATGCAATTCGGCTCATGAAATGTGGCAACTCTTGGAGCTATCATATCAAGGAACGGAAGATATCAAAGAAACTAAGATTGGTCTTTTTATCACCAAGTATGAGCTATTTCGTATGGAGCCCGATGAAGCCTTAAATGCTATGCATCAAAGATTTTCTAACATTGTCAACACCTTGAAGACTCTTGGTCAAGAGTACACCAACAAAGAACAATGTCGAAAAATCTTATTTGCTCTTCCAAGGATATACAAATCAAAGATCAACTCTATAAGAGACACTAAAGATCTTTCAAAAATGACGGTTCATGAACTCATTTGCAACCTCATGACGGAAAAGCTTGTGCTTGAAGAAGAAAAGATAAGAGATGAAGAGGAAAAGAAAATTAAGAAATCTATTGCTTTCCATGCCTTGAGTACCAAGTTGAAAGAAAGAAAAGAAAGGAAGGAAAGTGAAGAAGAAGAAAACTCACATGAAGAAGAAACTAGTGAAGATGAAGGAGTGGCTATGTTGGCAAGAGATATGAAAAAATTCATGAGATACAAACGCTTTGCCAAGATCGAAGTTCTTCCTCACCCTATAAGAAGAATATTAGAGCTATCAAACAAGATGAACCCACTTGCTATCATTGCAAGAAAGTTGGTCACATCAAAACTTATTGTCCTCTTCTTCAAAAGGAGAAACCTAAGAGAGAAATGCATGCTAATATCACTTGGGATACTCAAAATTCGGATGAAGAAGAAAGTGATAACGAAAATGTTAATCTTGTTGCTTTTATGAGAGAACTTGAAAATGATGAAGATGCTTCTTCGGATGATGATACCGGCTCAACTCACTTTGCCTTTATGGCAAATCATGATGAGGTAACTCCTAAATCTAAACTCTCTTTATCTAATGACGATGCTAGTGAACAAGATATTCATGAGGCATTTGATTCTCTCTACAATGATTTCTTAAACTCTATTGAAACAAACAAAGTTTTAACAAAAGATTTAGAATTTCAGAAAAATAGAACTAAAGAGGTTTTAAAAGCTTTGGAAGATTGTCAAAATCTTTGTGATGAATGTATAGATGAAAATGAGAAACTTCATCTTATTGAGAAAAATCTTTTGCAAGAAAAAGCTTTGTTAGAGAAAAAGATTGTTGATCAAAATGCTATTATTTTAAAATTTACAAATGGGCAAGAAAACTTGGAAATGATTTTAGGCTCTCAAAAAATGGCTTTTGAAAAAAGTGGTGTTGGATATGATCCATTCACTAAACAAAAACCCTTGAAAAATGTTTTTGTAAAATCAAAAATTTCAAATGCAATTCCATCTTCTTCAAAATCTTCTTTCACTTGCACCTATTGTGAAAAACTTGGTCATGATGCATCTCATTGCTATTATCGTAAATTATTGGATTTGGGATCTCTTGTGCCACTTTGGAAAAGGCCTATTTGGGCTATAAAAAGAAAATCCACTAACCCTCATGGACCCAAACCAAATTGGGTACCTAAAGCCTAAATTATTATTGTGTGTAGGGATTGAGCATCAAGAAGCAAAATATATGGCTCCTTGATAGTGGATGCTCAAGACATATGACCGGGAACCAATCATTATTTACACGTTTATATAAAACAAAAGGTGATAAAGTTACTTTTGCCGACAATACTAAAAAACGCGTTTTGGGTAAAGGTAACATCGGTAATATGAATTCTTTACTTATCTCTAATGTGTTACTTGTTGAGGGTCTATCTTTTAACTTGCTTAGTATAAGTCAACTTTGTGATGTTGGTTATGGTGTTAAATTTGAAGCATCTAGGTGCATTGTTTTCAAAAATGATGAGTTGGATACTATGTTTATTGCAAAAAGATCGGATAATGTTTTTGTAGTTGATCTTGAGAGTATTATGTGTCAACGTATTAAATGCTTATCCGTGGTAAATGATAGTTGGCTTTGGCATAGACGTTTAGGACATGCTAGTATGGATTTGATTTCAAAATTGTCTAGGAAAAATCTTGTTGTTGGTTTGCCTATTTATAAGCTTGATAAAGATAAATTATGTGATGCATGTCAACTTGGTAAACAACATCGTTCATCTTTTAAATCCATAAATAAGGTCATCACCGTTAGGCCACTTCAATTATTGCATATGGATCTTTTTTGGTCCCGTTGATGTCACTAGTCTAGGAGGATCTAGATATGTCTTTGTTGTTGTTGATGATTACACTAGATATACATGGGTGATGTTCCTTGCTTTAAAAAGTCATGCCTTCAATGAATTTGCAAAACTTTGTAGAAAGGTGCAAAATGAGAAAGGCTACTCTATTACATTCATTCGTAGTGATAACGGTAGTGAATATGTGAATTCTCCTTTTGTGCATTTTTGTGATGAATTTGGGATTGAGCATAATTTTTAGGCTCCTAGAACTCCCCAACAAAATGGGGTAGTGGAAAGGAAAAACCGAACTCTACAAGAAATGGCTAGAACAATGCTAAAAGAACATAGCTTGCCTACATACTTTTGGGGTGAAGCCGTTCATACGGCTTGTTATGTGTTAAATAGAGTTCTAATTAGACCCCTTATTAAGAAAACCCCTTATGAGCTTTGGAATGGTAGACCACCAACTATTGCTTATTTTCGTGTTTTTGGGTGCAAATGTTTTATCTAAACACTAGGGACTATTTGGGTAAATTTGATGCTAAATCGGATGAAGGTATTTTTCTTGGTTATTCTACTAAGGGAAAAGCCTATCGCATTTTCAATAAACGTACTCGTACCATTGAGGAATCTATGCATGTTGACTTTGATGAGACTAATCCTTTTTGTATCAAGAAAGTAGTAGATGTTGATTTACATGAAGATACTCCACAAGATCAACCCTTAGAATCTCCTACTCAAGAATTAAATTCTCATGATGAACCTCATAAGGAAAATGGTCAACTCTCAAATGAAGCTAGTACGGATTTACCAAAGTGTTGGAAAAATATCAAAGATCACCCAAGTGAATTAATTCTAGGTGATCCAAAAGAAGGTGTTACCACTCGTTCTCGTATTATCGCTCTTTGTGCTCATCAAGCATTCTTATCTCAAATTGAGCCCAAGAATATTAAAGAAGCCTTGCTAGATGATCATTGGATAAACGCTATGCATGAGGAATTAAATCAATTTGAGCATAGTAAAGTTTGGACATTAATTGAGAAACCAATTAGCCCTACTATTATTGGCACTAAGTGGGTATTTCGCAACAAGCTAGATGACACCGGTATTATCACTAGAAATAAAGCAAGGTTAGTTGCTCAAGGATACAATCAAGAAGAAGGTATTGATTTCGATGAAACTTTTGCTCCGGTAGCTAGACTTGAATCTATTCGTATGCTACTTGCTTTTGCTTGTTATATGAATTTCAAACTTTACCAAATGGATGTCAAAAGTGATTTTTTAAATGGTTTTATAGATGAGGAAGTTTTTGTTAAACAACCACCGGGTTTTGAGGATCCAAAATTTCCAAATCATGTTTTTAAATTTTTAAAGGCTTTATATGGTTTAAAACAAGCACCTCGTGCTTGGTATGAACGATTAAGCAAATTTTTATTAGATGATGGTTTTAAACGAGGAAATATTGACTCCACTTTATTTATAAAAAGGTCTTCAAAAGATATCCTTCTTGTTCAAATTTATGTGGATGATATAATATTTGGTGCTACTAATGAAAATCTTTGTGAGAATTTCTCTAAAAGCATGCATAGGGAATTTGAGATGAGCATGATGGGAGAATTGAATTACTTTCTTGGTCTTCAAATCAAGCAAATGAAGGATGGCATCTTTGTAAATCAAGCCAAATACACAAAAGAATTGATCAAAAAATTTGGACTTGAAGATGCAAAGGAAATTGGAACTCCAATGAGCACATCCACAAAATTAGACAAAGATGAAGATGGTAAGGATGTTGATGAGAAAGCATATCGAGGTATGATTGGTAGCTTGCTTTATTTAACCGCTTCTAGACCCGATATTATGTTCCCCGTGTGTCTTTGTGCTAGATTTCAATCCTCTCCTAAAGAATCACATCTTAGTGTCGTTAAGCGTATTTTTAGGTATTTGAAAGGAACCATAAGTCTAGGACTTTGGTACCCAAGATTTACCTCTTTTGAACTAATAGGTTATTCGGATGCCGATTATGCCGGTTGTAGACTTGATAGGAAGAGTACTAGTGGAAGTTGCCAATTCTTAGGACAATCCCTTGTTTCTTGGTCTAGTAGAAAACAAAATAGTGTTGCTTTATCCACGGCCGAAGCCGAATATGTTGCGGCCGGAAATTGTGTGACTCAAATTCTTTGGATGAAACAAACCTTACTAGATTTTGGCCTAGAGTATGATTGTGTTCCCATTCGTTGTGATAACACTAGTGCTATCAACCTTACCAAAAACCCTATCCAACACTCTAGAACGAAACACATAGAAATCCGTCATCACTTTATCCGTGATCACACTCAAAAAGGGGATATTGTACTTGAATTTGTCACTTCGGAAAATCAATTAGCCGATATCTTTACTAAACCTCTACCCCAAGATCTTTTTGAGAAAATTCGTTGTGAGATTGGCATGCAAATTCTCCAACCATCCTTTCATGTCTTTATTGCTTAGTGCTATTTGTGTATATTCTCTTGTTGCTAATATTTTCTTGATATAGGGTCCTTGAAGCTTCTAATTGTTATCCATTTATTTCTTTAGCCTTGTTTTTACTCAAAATGTTTTTTGACCCCTTAAAATTTTCAAAAATCGTATCATTGGTTCTTTTTGTTGTTGACAAAGGGGAAGAAATTTTAGTTAAACTTTTTCAAATGCATTTTGTGAGGGGGAGTTTTTTATAAAAACTCTAGTGATTAGGTTGAGGGGGAGTTTTTGATCAAAACTTTATCTTAGGCATCTTCAAAAGTTTATGATTTGTCAAACATCAAAAAGGGGGAGATTGTTAGCCTCACCTTGTTTTTATTCCCGTTTTAATATTCGACAAATCATCATTTAAACTAAAATTCACTTGGTATCACTTTTAAAGGTTTTCCAAAACCCCTCATTAGATTAGTTGTGTTAAATTCCTTGATTCTAAGCTTGAGCTTCAAAAGAGCAGAGGTGCGGTACACCGGACAGAAACTGCGGTACACCGCAGTGACACGGACCAGAGGCGCGGTGCATAGGATAGCCCGTCAGTAAGCTAAGAAAATGTGCGGTACACCGGACAGAGGCGCGGTACACCGGACTGATGCACGGACTAGGATCACGGTGCATAGGATAGCCCGTCAGTTTACCTTGAAATCAAGACGAGTGATTTTGCGGTGCACCGGACAATACCCGCGGTACACCGCATGAAAGGGTTTCTGCACTATTACTAGAGGACAAAGCTTATATCCGTTGGAGATAAAATAGATCCGTTAGATAGAAGCCTTTTGACCGTTGGAAGATATTTTCAGCTATATATTGAAGCTCATTCAAGACACAACTCAAGCCTTCCATCTACCAATCTTAAGAGCAATTAATATTATCATTCAAGAAGGTTTCAAAGGAGCATTCAAGTCATATTCATTCTCAAGCTACTTAGTTTATATCCACTCATTTAGGAGTTTAGTTACAAAGCTTTTATAAGCACCCCTAAACACTTTTCATTTCCTCTTAGTTCTTGTAATAGATTAAGAGAGTAGTGTGAGCATAGGTTTATGCTTGGTTCCTTGTGTTGGTGATAACACAAGTGTATTTCCTTCAAGGTTTTGAAGTGGTTGTAAAGGGTTTGTAATCTCACCCGGTTTAAGAGTTACGAAGATTAGTTGAGAATCTTGCAAATCCTAAGGAGGCTTCCTTAGGTAGTGGATGTAGGGAAACCGAACCACTATACATCGTTGTGTATCGTTTTCTAACCCTTCACTCTTTAAATTTCCGCACTCTATATGCTTGATAAAATGCCTACATGAATAGTTTGATAATATTGTCTTTTAGGATTATCTAGTTATTAACTATTTAGTTTGCTAAAACAATAGGATTCAAATTAGCTTTTAATTTTATTTACTTGAAATAAAATTAGCCGATTAATTTCCATTGTCCTATTCAACCCCCCTTCTAGGAAGCATATAGTATATCAATTGGTATCAGAGCCTAGCTCTATTGTACTTAATCGTTTCTAGAGTTAATACGATATGGATTTTAATCAACCGGAAGGTTCATGTTCTACTAGACCTCCGCTTTTTGTAGGAAAAGACTAATTTGGATGGAAAAAGAAAATGGAGATTCATGTCAAAGGAATTGATTACTTTTTGTGGCTTGCTATCAAGAAGGGTCCTTACATTCCTTATGTTAATGGTAGTAAAACGGAGGTGAAAGATGAAGATGATTGCAATGATCAAGACATAACTAAACTCACCAAAAACAACAAAGCTATGAACATACTCATAAATGGGTTAAGTGTTACGGAGTATGCTCGAGTTAGTGAATGCAATTCGGCTCATGAAATGTGGCAACTCTTAGAGCTATCATATCAAGGAACGGAAGATATCAAAGAAACTAAGATTGGTCTTTTTATCACCAAGTATGAGCTATTTCGTATGGAGCCCGATGAAGCCTTAAATGCTATGCATCAAAGATTTTCTAACATTGTCAACACCTTGAAGACTCTTGGTCAAGAGTACACCAACAAAGAACAATGTCGAAAAATCTTATTTGCTCTTCCAAGGAAATACAAATCAAAGATCAACTCTATAAGAGACACTAAAGATCTTTCAAAAATGACGGTTCATGAACTCATTTGCAACCTCATGACGGAAGAGCTTTTGCTTGAAGAAGAAAAGATAAGAGATGATGAGGAAAAGAAAATTAAGAAATCTATTGCTTTCCATGCCTTGAGTACTAAGTTGAAAGAACGAAAAGAAAGGAAGGAAAGTGAAGAAGAAGAAAACTCACATGAAGAAGAAACTAGTGAAGATGAAGGAGTGGCTATGTTGGCAAGAGATATGAAAAAAATTCATGAGATACAAACGCTTTGCCAAGAAAGGAAGTTCTTCCTCGCCCTATAAGAATAATATTAGAGCTATCAAACAAGATGAACTCACTTGCTATCATTGCAAGAAAGTTGGTCACATCAAAACTTATTGTCCTCTTCTTCAAAAGGAGAAACCTAAGAGAGCAATGCATGCTAATATCACTTGGGATACTCAAAATTCAGATAAAGAAGAAAGTGATAACGAAAATGTTAATCTTGTTGCTTTTATGGGAGAACTTAAAAATGATGAAGATGCTTCTTCGGATGATGATACCGGCTCAACTCACTTTGCCTTTATGGCAAATCATGATGAGGTAACTCCTAAATCTAAACTCTCTTTATCTAATGACGATGCTAGTGAACAAGATATTCATGAGGCATTTGATTCTCTCTACAATGATTTCTTAAACTCTATTGAAACAAACAAAGTTTTAACAAAAGATTTAGAATTTGAGAAAAATAGAAGTAAAGAGGTTTTAAAAGCTTTGGAAGATTGTCAAAATCTTTGTGATGAATGTATAGATGAAAATGAGAAACTTCATCTTATTGAGAAAAATCTTTTGCAAGAAAAAGCTTTGTTAGACAAAAAGATTGTTGATCAAAATGCTATTATTTTAAAATTTACTAATGGGCAAGAAAACTTGGAAATGATTTTAGGCTCTCAAAAAATGGCTTTTGAAAAAAGTGGTGTTGGATATGATCCATTCACTAAACAAAAACCCTTGAAAAATGTTTTTGTAAAATCAAAAATTTCAAATGCAATTCCATCTTCTTCAAAATCTTCTTTCACTTGCACCTATTGTGAAAAACTTGGTCATGATGCATCTCATTGCTATTATCGTAAATTATTGGATTTGGGATCTCTTGTGCCACTTTGGAAAAGGCCTATTTGGGCTATAAAAAGAAAATCCACTAACCCTCATGGACCCAAACCAAATTGGGTACCTAAAGCCTAAATTATTTTTGTGTGTAGGGATTGAGCATCAAGAAGCAAAATATATGGCTCCTTGATAGTGGATGCTCAAGACATATGACCGGAAACCAATCATTATTTACACGTTTATATAAAACAAAAGGTGATAAAGTTACTTTTGCCGACAATACTAAAAAACGCGTTTTGGGTAAAGGTAACATCGGTAATATGAATTCTTTACTTATCTCTAATGTGTTACTTGTTGAGGGTCTATCTTTTAACTTGCTTAGTATAAGTCAACTTTGTGATGTTGGTTATGGTGTTAAATTTGAAGCATCTAGGTGCATTGTTTTCAAAAATGATGAGTTGGATACTATGTTTATTGCAAAAAGATCGGATAATGTTTTTGTAGTTGATCTTGAGAGTATTATGTGTCAACGTATTAAATGCTTATCCGTGGTAAATGATAGTTGGCTTTGGCATAGACGTTTAGGACATGCTAGTATGGATTTGATTTCAAAATTGTCTAGGAAAAATCTTGTTGTTGGTTTGCCTATTTATAAGCTTGATAAAGATAAATTATGTGATGCATGTCAACTTGGTAAACAACATCGTTCATCTTTTAAATCCATAAATAAGGTCATCACCGTTAGGCCACTTCAATTATTGCATATGGATCTTTTTGGTCCCGTTGATGTCACTAGTCTAGGAGGATCTAGATATGTCTTTGTTGTTGTTGTTGATGATTACACTAGATATACATGGGTGATGTTCCTTGCTTTAAAAAGTCATGCCTTCAATGAATTTGCAAAACTTTGTAGAAAGGTGCAAAATGAGAAAGGCTACTCTATTACATGCATTCGTAGTGATAACGGTAGTGAATATGTGAATTCTCCTTTTGTGCATTTTTGTGATGAATTTGGGATTGAGCATAATTTTTCGGCTCCTAGAACTCCCCAACAAAATGGGGTAGTGGAAAGGAAAAACTGAACTCTACAAGAAATGGCTAGAACAATGCTAAAAGAACATAGCTTGCCTACATACTTTTGGGGTGAAGCCGTTCATACGGCTTGTTATGTGTTAAATAGAGTTCTAATTAGATCCCTTATTAAGAAAACCCCTAATGAGCTTTGGAATGGTAGACCACCAACTATTGCTTATTTTCGTGTTTTTGGGTGCAAATGTTTTATCTTAAACACTAGGGACTATTTGGGTAAATTTGATGCTAAATCGGATGAAGGTATTTTTCTTGGTTATTCTACTAAGGGAAAAGCCTATCGCATTTTCAATAAACGTACTCGTACCATTGAGGAATCTATGCATGTTGACTTTGATGAGACTAATCCTTTTTGTATCAAGAAAGTAGTAGATGTTGATTTACATGAAGATACTCCACAAGATCAACCCTTAGAATCTCCTACTCAAGAATTAAATTCTCATGATGAACCTCATAAGGAAAATGGTCAACTCTCAAATGAAGCTAGTACGGATTTACCAAAGTGTTGGAAAAATATCAAAGATCACCCAAGTGAATTAATTCTAGGTGATCCAAAAGAAGGTGTTACCACTCGTTCTCGTATTATCGCTCTTTGTGCTCATAAAGCATTCTTATCTCAAATTGAGCCCAAGAATATTAAAGAAGCCTTGCTAGATGATCATTGGATAAACGCTATGCATGAGGAATTAAATCAATTTGAGCATAGTAAAGTTTGGACATTAATTGAGAAACCAATTGGCCCTACTATTATTGGCACTAAGTGGGTATTTCGCAACAAGCTAGATGACACCGGTATTATCACTAGAAATAAAGCAAGGTTAGTTGCTCAAGGATACAATCAAGAAGAAGGTATTGATTTCGATGAAACTTTTGCTCCGGTAGCTAGACTTGAATCTATTCGTATGCTACTTGCTTTTGCTTGTTATATGAATTTCAAACTTTACCAAATGGATGTCAAAAGTGATTTTTTAAATGGTTTTATAGATGAGGAAGTTTTTGTTAAACAACCACCGGGTTTTGAGGATCCAAAATTTCCAAATCATGTTTTTAAATTTTTAAAGGCTTTATATGGTTTAAAACAAGCACCTCGTGCTTGGTATGAACGATTAAGCAAATTTTTATTAGATGATGGTTTTAAACGAGGAAATATTGACTCCACTTTATTTATAAAAAGGTCTTCAAAAGATATCCTTCTTGTTCAAATTTATGTGGATGATATAATATTTGGTGCTACTAATGAAAATCTTTGTGAGAATTTCTCTAAAAGCATGCATAGGGAATTTGAGATGAGCATGATGGGAGAATTGAATTACTTTCTTGGTCTTCAAATCAAGCAAATGAAGGATGGCATCTTTGTAAATCAAGCCAAATACACAAAAGAATTGATCAAAAAATTTGGACTTGAAGATGCAAAGGAAATTGGAACTCCAATGAGCACATCCACAAAATTAGACAAAGATGAAGATGGTAAGGATGTTGATGAGAAAGCATATCGAGGTATGATTGGTAGCTTGCTTTATTTAACCGCTTCTAGACCCGATATTATGTTCCCCGTGTGTCTTTGTGCTAGATTTCAATCCTCTCCTAAAGAATCACATCTTAGTGTCGTTAAGCGTATTTTTAGGTATTTGAAAGGAACCATAAGTCTAGGACTTTGGTACCCAAGATTTACCTCTTTTGAACTAATAGGTTATTCGGATGCCGATTATGCCAGTTGTAGACTTGATAGGAAGAGTACTAGTGGAAGTTGCCAATTCTTAGGACAATCCCTTGTTTCTTGGTCTAGTAGAAAACAAAATAGTGTTGCTTTATCCACGGCCGAAGCCGAATATGTTGCGGCCGGAAATTGTGTGACTCAAATTCTTTGGATGAAACAAACCTTACTAGATTTTGGCCTAGAGTATGATTGTGTTCCCATTCGTCGTGATAAAACTAGTGCTATCAACCTTACCAAAAACCCTATCCAACACTCTATAACGAAACACATAGAAATCCGTCATCACTTTATCCGTGATCACACTCAAAAAGGGGATATTGTACTTGAATTTGTCACTTCGGAAAATCAATTAGCCGATATCTTTACTAAACCTCTACCCCAAGATCTTTTTGAGAAAATTCGTTGTGAGATTGGCATGCAAATTCTCTAACCATCCTTTCATGTCTTTATTGCTTAGTGCTTTTTGTGTATATTCTCTTGTTGCTAATATTTTCTTGATGTTATAGGGTCCTTGAAGCTTCTAATTGTTATCCATTATTTCTTTAGCCTTGTTTTTACTCAAAATGTTTTTTGACCCCTTAAAATTTTCAAAAATCGTATCATTGGTTCTTTTTGTTGTTGACAAAGGGGGAGAAATTTTAGTTAAACTTTTTCAAATGCATTTTGTGAGGGGGAGTTTTTTATAAAAACTCTAGTGATTAGGTTGAGGGGGAGTTTTTGATCAAAACTTTATCTTAGGCATCTTCAAAAGTTTATGATTTGTCAAACATAAAATTAGCCGATTAATTTCCATTGTCCTATTCAACCCCCCTTCTAGGACGCATATAGTATATCACTATTGTCTTGAGAAAGTTATACTTAGGTCCTTAAAGTTTTTCAAAATTGCATTTAGTCCCTAAACTTTTGAAAAATGCATATTGACCCCTATACTTTTCAAAGATTAAATTTTACCCCTTGATTTCTTAAAATCGGTTCAAATTTTCTTATTGGTAAAAGGGGAGAAATTATTGGTCAAACTTTTTCAAAATTGAAGCAAACACTCTATGCATTTTGTGAGGGGGAGTTTTTTTTTTAAAATTATCTTTGAAAACTCAAATGCTTGGTTAATCGTTTGTACTAATCGTTTATCTTATAATTGCACTAATCGTTTGTGTTGTTATAAAGCTTATAAGATGAAAATCTATCGATCAAGAAGTTGGTAAAACGTTCTTATCCCTTATATCTTTCTTCATCTTTTTCATGCTTTGCAATTGTTGATCTTTGTGCATCTCAAATTAAAATGTTTTAATTGCTCTAAACTCTTGGACTCCTTTTATCATTGTTTAAAATCTATTCACTTGAGTTTTAGCTCTTTTATGTTTAGTTGTTTGATTTTATTTTATTATCCCGTCTTTTTGATGAAGACAAAGGGGGAGAAATATGTGCACTAAAACTTTCCAAATTGCACTTTACAAAACTCACAAATGCATATCATTTTAATAAAAATACACTTTGACTTAATGCTTGTTGTGAGGGGGAGTTAGACTCCATATGTGCTTTATTCCTTAACATCTTGTATGCACATTGATAGGGGGAGCATAACTCCTTTAGAGATTAAACTTTCATATCATTCCTAAGGTGTTTTAGTGAAGGATTTGTCATCATCGAAAAGGGGGAGATTGTTGGCATATAGCCTCCCTTAATAGGTTGTTTTAATGTGACAAATCCTCTTGTGTTTAGTGTGCTAATTATTCTTGTTATACATATTCTATCTTGCACTCTAATTCATCAAAATCACATTCTTTATCATTTAGATCAAAGCTTTATTGTTTTATCTTAAGAAACTAATTCTCATACAAATACCTTTAACCTTATCTTTGTGTACATTGAGAATTAGCTTTAGTGATCAACTACAAAGTTTATTAGAATGATGTTCTCTACAACTCCCGTGAAGAAAGTTTTCTAATCCGAGCATCGTAGTAAAAGATATACTCATTAAAAGGTGTTTTAGACCTTTGGCGCGGTACACCGGACCTTGGGTGCGGTACACCGCAGATGTGCGGACCAGGGCACGGAGCATGGCTAGCCCGGGACTAGAAAATGAGCAATAAGCGAAAGTTGGCGCGGTGCACCTCACCAACCCCGCGGTGCACCGTAGGTTAGGGTTTTCTGCAGCAAAATGAAGACAAAAGGATAGATCCGTTGGGGATATTAATATATCCGTTGGAGACAAATCTTATGACCGTTGGGAGCATTTTGCAGCTATAAATTGAAGGCATTTCAAGGCTACAATTACACCTTCATCCCATATACACTAAGGGGCTTAATTGTTATCATCCAAGAAGGTGTCAAGAGCTTAAAAAGTCTTATCTACTCAATTAAGGAGTTAATCCAATAAGCCACAAAGTTCTATCTACTCAAGAGGAGTCTTTCATGCTTAAGTGTTATATCTACTCATTAGGAGATTGTTAGCAAAGTAGTTTCACCCTTTAAACTCTTTGTATTTATCCTCTTAAGTCTAGTTCTTGTAATAGATAGATTAAGAGAGAATTAGAGTATCGGGAGTATACTCGGTGTCCTTGTGTTGTGATTACACAAGAGTTTCCTTCGTGGTTTCGAAGAGGTTGTCCTTCGTGTTATCGAAGAGGTTGTAAGGGTTATTGTGTTCTCGACCCGGTTAAGAGAGACACGGGAGCTTAGTGAAAAGCTTGAAATCCTAAGGAGGCTTCCTTAGGTAGTGGATGTAGGGAAACCGAACCACTATAAACCGTGTGTATCTTTCTATCCCTACTCTATTTACTTTCCGCACTTTATATGTTTGATAATATGCTAGTATGAATATTGTGATATTGATTATCTAGTTTATCTAACATATTGTCATCTAGAGTAGTAAGAGATTAGAAACTCGTTTTACTTGTTTCACTTATATATCGAACCTCTTAGCTTATCCATTGTATGATCCCTTAGGAGTTTGATATATTAGTTGACTTAGAAGTTTCTCTTCAAAACATGTAATTGTCCAAAAGATTTTTAATTAGGCATTAATCTTATTAGTAATCCTATTCACCCCCCTCTTTAGGACTTTCATAAACTTTTGGGTTTAAGTAGGTTGTTTCTTGTACAAAGTTAAAATTACTTTTT
This sequence comes from Nemophila menziesii, assembly GCA_029959085.1. Classification (NCBI taxonomy): domain Eukaryota; kingdom Viridiplantae; phylum Streptophyta; class Magnoliopsida; order Boraginales; family Hydrophyllaceae; genus Nemophila; species Nemophila menziesii. The sequence continues at coordinate 92,521,519 of JARWIR010000002.1, forward strand.
TTTCTTATTAATATAATTCTTTACCCAACCAATAAAAATATAATTAATGGTTATAATTTACATGTTATACCGTCCAATATTGGATAGAAGTGTTACCCATATGAATATTGATGCGCCACCGCACATAAGGATGTCGTATGAGTTGTGTGGGGCCCACTATTTGCCAGGACTAACCGTATGTTTTGATTTTATTTTTTCTAGTAAATACCAATATGGTGTAATGAGAAGTTAAGGACCTAAAAAAAAACTCAATATAGTGTTTTGAAATTCTTATTTCTGTTTTTTCCGAAAAAACGGGATCTAATTTAGAACTACATATAAATTTTCGGTTTTCCGATCTAATATTTGTTTCCGATTTGTATTTTCGATTTTATCTTCCGAATATTAGATAAATAATAAATTTTAAGATAAAAAAATGTATACAATGGGCAACGATTGAAAAAATTTCAGAACAAAAAAAGAAAAGAAAATGTAAACAGAAACATTTTTTTGTTCGAACAAAAGAAACAATGAAATGATAAAACCTAAAGCCCATCTCTTCACACTCGAACAAAAACAGAAAGAAATCTCTTCATGCTCTGGCTCACCTTCCCACCAAGCCGCTCTCCTGCTCAAGAAAACCGCCGCCACTCGTTGACCATTCTCCACCATCATCAACCCGGCTTGGCAAAGAACCCAAATTAAGGTAAAAAAATTAATTCTTTCCATTGAAAGTCTAAAAATCTGAATCATTTTTAACCTAATATCATCACTTTTACAATTTTATAAAATTAACTGATTTAAGTATAATTACAGTCGTGATGTTTATTTTATAATTTTTATAAAAGTCCTACAATCGCCATTCTATATGGGGAGGGGATGCAGTGTAATTTGCCGTGACTGTTGGAGTGAGCAATTTGGGGTTATACTATACTTTTTGAATTGTTTTGCAGTGCCAGAGATGGTCTAACATAACCCAGAAAAAAGTCACTGAAATTTTCATTTGGCGCAACTAATGTTAGGCTTCAAAAGGGCCTAGAGGTTGGGCTAGTTTATAAACCGGATTGGGTTGGGCCAAGTTAAGAAATTGGACCGTAGAATATTTTGAATTTTTTTTGCGACTCTTAATTATGCAAAATGATTTTTCCATTTCTTTTTGTTTTGTTTATGGCCTACACCTAAAATACATTTCTTTTTCTTATCAGCCTCCACACCGACCAGCCGCCTTCTATAACCCTCCACAGCTTCATCACAAATTGCCTTCATCATCTTCTTCGTCTAAACATTGAGAGAAAAAAAAAATCTTAATGGGTAAGAGCGATAAAACCGGGCTAGGCCGAGCCCTAGTAAAACACCATAATCACATGATAGTTCAAACCAAGGAGAAAGGACAACAATATCGAAGCCAACATAAGAAGGTCCTTGAATCCGTCACCGACGTTAATGATATTGACGCCGTTATTGAACAGGCCGACGAGGCCCACCGTCTCTTCTCTTCTCAGCAACCTTCCGTTGATCTTCATATTAATTTGTAAACCCTTATTCTCTCTCTACCTTTCTTATTATTCATTATTTATTTCTTAATTTATAATAACATTAGTTTGTTTATTGGGGAATAATAGGGACCCATCTTCTAGCACGAGCGAGATGACACCTGAAGAATTGAAGGAACTTAAGAAGAAAGAGGAGGAATTACACGCTGGGAGTTTACACGTACCACGCAGGTACTCTAGATTCTAAATTTAAATTTACTATTACGTTAAATTGGATTTTTTCTGAATTTTATATATATTTTTAATTTTCAGACCACCATGGAATGCTAAAATGACTGTGGAAGAACTTGATGCTAATGAAAGACGAGCTTTTCTTACTTGGCGCCGTAACCTTGCTATGTGAGTAGTTTTTCACAATATCTTGGGCAATAAATGTATTGATCAATTAATTTAGGGTGTTTATTGCAATTTCTCTTAAATATAATGTTGTGATTTGTGCAGACTTGAAGAGAATGATAAGCTTGTCTTGACTCCATTTGAGAAGAATCTTGATATCTGGAGACAACTTTGGAGGGTAGTTGAACGTAGTGATTTGGTGAGTTAAATTAACCCAAGGATTATTAATTTTCATGGCTAAACATAGCGGATTAAAATTAGAGTATTAAAATTTCTGATTATTATCTCTATTTGTGTATCTCTACAGCTTGTAATGGTTGTTGATGCGCGGGACCCATTCTTTTATCGCTGCCCTGATCTTGAGGTAACACGTTATTTTTCAGCCTTAATCTTCTTTTTCAGTAATTTTCAGTTCGATTGATAGATCATTAATTCGGGTCATGTGATTTTCAGGCATATGCGAAAGAAATTGATGAACACAAAGCAACATTTCTACTTATTAACAAGGCAGATCTTTTACCTTTTCCCGTAAGGTTAGTATCTGAATTGATTTTAATTAAATTTCTCTCGTTTTTGAGAAAATAGGTTGTACATTTATATTTAATATAATTCATGATGTTTGATAATAATATTTATTTGTAGAGAGAAATGGGCAGAATATTTTCGTCAAAATGGGATACTATTTGCATTCTGGTCAGCTAAAGCTGCAACTGCTGATCTAGAAGGGAAACCCCTTAATATTTCCTCAGGGGTAGAAGAGTCAATTGAGTCGGATACTAAATTATACGGACGAGAAGAGTTATTAGCTCGTTTACAATCTGAAGCCGAAGCAATAGTTTCACTATCAAGTAAAACAGATAATGAGAAACCTAAAAGCGTAACAGTTGGATTTGTTGGGTATCCTAATGTAGGTAAAAGTTCAACTATTAATGCTTTAGTAGGTGAAAAACGTACAGGTGTAACATCTACTCCAGGGAAAACTAAGCATTTTCAGACAATAATAATCTCGGAAAAACTTACACTATGTGATTGTCCTGGATTGGTTTTTCCGTCTTTTACTAGTTCGAGATATGAAATGATTGCTTCGGGAGTTTTACCTATAGCTAGAATGACTGAACATAGAGAAGCTATACAAGTAGTAGCTAATCATGTACCTAGACAAGCTATTGAACGTGTGTACAAAATTAGTTTACCTAAACCTAAATCTTATGAGTCACAGTCTCGTCCTCCTTTAGCTTCTGAGCTTTTGAGATCTTATTGTACTTCACGTAGATATGTTGCTTCAAGTGGTTTACCTGATGAAACTAGAGCTGCTCGTAATATATTAAAGGATTATATTGATGGGAAATTACCTCATTTTGAAATGCCACCTGGTATGTCTGATATTGAAGCGGAATTTGAGGTTGTTACTGATGATGATGATGATGCAAGCTTGTCTGATATTAATGAATCGGATGAAGATGAAGATGAAGAAAATGAAAATTCTGTTCCTGCGCTTGAACATGCATTGGATGATTTGGATACGTTTGATTTGGAAAATGGATTAAGTTTACGTAAAGAGAGTGTTAAGGCGCAAAGGAAGAAGGTGAGTAATGCGCCACATAAGCAACATAAAAAGCCGCAAAGGAAGAAGGATCGTACTTGGAGAGTATCGGTTGGTGAAAGTGATGGAATGCCTATTGTTAAGGTTTTTACGAAGCCTGCAAATACTGGTCCTTCTTTGAAAGCTTGAATGAAGAAATATTTGCTAATTTGTGTAAATTAGTGAGATGTTTTTTGAATCTTGTAGTGTATTTGTTTTTGTTTACGGTTGTTTTTTATAACATTATGATGTTACAGATAGTATTGTGTTTTATGTTCTTATGGATTTATTTAAATAATTCTGAATATCTAGCTAAGTTTGCTTTCTTGAATGTGAGTTAGTGACACTATGCATGTTTTTAATAGATACAGGGACTTTACTGCAAATTAGAGAATTAAAGGTCCTAACTATTTTTCTAAGGGTGCAGTCCCAAATGATCACAGTTATGTTGATTTTCGCAAGGAAATAGATCAATATTTGTATGATTGCAATGGATTCTTTTTTCTTCTTCCCTGGTATATGATGTTTATTAAAGGATTTATTCCCTCTGTTATGAGAAATAGTCAAATGCACTCCTGTGATTCCAATGATTCAATGATTCATTACCTTGATATGCTATGAAGTTGAAGTCTATCGAGTAACATTACAACAGGTCTATTCTTATGATGTCAGTTTCCACTTGTACTACTCAAATATCTTTTATCTACTTATATTGTCCAAGTTAACTTCTTCAAATGTGTTTTGCCTGTTTGTCAATGAAACATAAAACATATTACAAATTACCTACTTTACTTATTTTCCCTCATTCCCACTTTAACTCAAATTAAGTTTCTTAAACTTCTCAAATACTCATTCTTAAGTGAACATCTACTAGGTATAACCAGTGCCACACAATATAAACAATATTTAGAGAGATATATATAAAAAAAGAAACTTGAATAAATGATAGCATACTCATGACCTGAGAGTATATGTAAAGGTTTCAAATAAATAAACTGAAACAGATACAAAAGCTTTCCACTAAAAATGTTATAATCCTAACTTTAAATACCTAAAAAAATAAAATAAAGAGTGAGCAACAAAGGAGAGTCTCTTGTAATTATCTCTCCTGCGCTTTTGCAATATACCCCCTTTGGGTTCTCCGTGTGGATTGCATACCAATTCAGTGTCTGCAGAGGTTGAAAAAACTATTAAAAAAAAAAACCTTCATAAAACCAAAAGAAGGACAACATTTAGACTAATCATTTCACTGGAATGGCTATGGACTTTTTCACAGACAAATGGGTCACTTGTCATACCTCAAGGTACTTAAAAGTAAAAAACAGATTATGGACTAATCTTTCATTTATACAACACGCCCTAACAATCCACATAATTAACAGTTTGTTCAAAGTTTATTGAAATTAAGTAATCATCACAACAGGCTCAAAATTAACAACTTATTCATCTTTTTTTTGACACAGTTAATTTAGAGTATCAATGTCATTTCACCTAAAAAAAAAAAAATATTCAATATGTACTTACGAATTGCACCTAACACTCCACTTGAACAATTTTACATTCTCCCTTTGATTCAGATGAACATTTATAGGTAATCATCTTTTGAACTAAGCAATAGTCATTACATTTTTTTTGTCAACTGAATAGTCATTACATAACAATAAACATGACCAAATTTATTGACTCCACCAAGAAAAAGAAACATCAAGAGTGGCGGCGTTTTTCTTGTGGGAAGGTGAGACCTGAGTGTGAAATGCCCATTGTAGGATTTGTATAAAAATATAATAATTATACTTTAATCAGATAATCCTGAAAAATAAGAACGGTAAAGAGATGAAATTTGGTTAAAAATAATTAATTTTTTAAGAGTTTTAATGGTAATTTTTTTTAACTTTAATTTGGGTTATTCACCAAGCCGGTTGATGATGGTGGATAATGGTTCAGTGGCGGCTGTTTTCTTGTGCATGGAGCAGCTTTGTGGAAAAGTGAGTAGTGTTGGAAAACTTGAATGTCATGAGGAAGTCTTTTGGACACTTTAACTTCTCCCACATCGGTAGGAGAAAAGGAATTTTGCCTTCTTTTATAAGGTGTAATATTAACAATGTCCAAATAGCCAACAACCATGCACATAGCAAAGCAATGAGTTAGCCTACACGCGCGCACCACCACCATTCTCCTGCCCGCGTGGGGCGTTTGGGAAGTCAAAAAATGAAATGGATTTTGTACTCTTATAGTGGGGGGTTGACTACTCAACCTAAACGTAGAGACAAATCTCCACGGGGTTACAAGACAATCAAAAACGTTTCTGAAAGCAGAACCAAAACTAATTTATCCTATTTATTCTCAAATTTCCCCGTTAGTCTCATAATCCCCCCATTTGGCTCATAATTCCCTTATTATTCTCTTTTATCTTCATTTTACACATAAATCCCCACCAAACTATCAAGTCAACCATCGAATACCCAAAACACCCACCAAGCCGCTCTCCTGCAACGAGAAGACCTCCGCCACACAAGAACCCAACACAAGACCTCCGCTACACAAGACCTCCGCCATTACAATTCCCCAACACAAGAACCCACAAAAAACCCATCTCATGTTTTTCCTTAAAATCATCAAAACCCGACAAAATCCCACCAATGGTTGTTGTCGGATCAGCCAATGCAGATATATACGTTGAAATCAACAGATTACCGGGTGAGACAATCTCTGCCAAGAATGGTCAAACTTTAGCCGATGGTAAAGGTGCGAATCAAGCAGTGTGTGGTGTTAAGCTTTCGTATCCAACTTTTTTTCTATGTCAAGTAGGTGAAGATGCTCATGAGAAATTGATCACTGATGCGCTGAAAAATGTTATTTGAAAAGTATTGGGGGACATGTACCTACTGGTCATGCTGTTGTGGTGATGGTGAAGTTAGATCACATGTAAGTTTGTTACAAATATATGCACAAAATATTCTAATTGCAATTTAAATACATAATCCATGCTTAAACTGTAATAGCATATTCACAATGTCATAAATTCTTTACCTTAGCTCGAATCAACAATTGAACGGATTAAAGGAGTAGATTCTGCAGCTTCAATGGTCGAAGAAATGTTGAAATAAGGTTCTGGAATTAATTAACCTAAGGTATACAAATATATTTATAATCTGTTGTTATTTAATTATTTGTAATCTATAAGAGTCTATTACAGAGGCTGGCCTGACCTGCTTTTTTCCTTATCAGAAAGAGATAATCAAATGAGTGAAGTATGCAGAGCAAACATATGGTAATTTTTTTCTTTCCGATTTTTACGTTACATTATGGAGTGAGCTATTTTATTTCCTTTTAAATTTTCTATCTACATGCAATAAACAATTTGGAATACATGGATGAATGAGTCAATCAACCCAACTTTCATAACTATGTGCTCCAGGTTTAATCAATACAATTTAATTAGACAGTTGGTCCATTCCATGTTCTGGTAACTCTTGATCTTTTTGTCTGCAGATCGGCAGCCTAGGGATTGTTCATTTCCAAAATATGATCTTTGGCTTCCCCAGTTAGTTGCTCTGCAATATTGGGTATCTTTTCTCTTAAATTTCAGATTTCACTCAAGAAACATTGATCTATTTTTTTCTCTCAAATGGTAAATGTAACTTCATTTAAATCTTTTCCTGAAACAGATTATGGAACAAGAAAGTCTAGAATATGAGACCCATTGTTTACTGTATATAACAATGGTATGTTTTGCTACTTTTTGTCTATTTGGTATACAACTAACCCTTTTTCTAAGCAATCTTGATTTAATTGTTTATAGGATATTTTTTAGATAATGGTTATGGGACACCAAAAGATCGAAATGGCATTCGGTTGTTTAAATGGCTAGGAGGCATCAATCCGGTTATTCAAGCAGATCCAAGCCTAATCCGGAATGTTGAGGCTTATATGATCACGTTACAAGTATATCTATATGATTTAGTAGGAATAATTGTATCACAAGTACCTTAATTTTTGTCATTATAATACACAATCTGTATATACTTGAATCCGATTTTACAGTTCAATAATATGACAAAAATGACAAAAGTATCTTGAAGTTATATTGAGTTTGGAACTACTTTTTACATGGTCTGCATTATTTCTTTCTCATTCATTAATAGTAGGAAATATGTGAAATGGGTTTCGGTTGTTTAAAAGCCGAAAAAACAATAATTGATGCAAGCATTAGTTATGACAAAAAAATAGGATGCAAGCATTAGTGGTTGGATTAAAATTAGGTCTTAGAATATGATTAGTGTCGAAGAAAATATGGTGAAAATGGACAAATGGTGTTGCTTATTATTAACGTTGACCAAGAAAATTTACATTTTACTTAAAAAGTGTTACTTAATATATACTTTTAATCTTTTAAACTAATCTTATTTTTTTGGTTAATTAATATTAGTGCTCATATATACTTCTTTATTTCTTTGGTTAATTAATATTGTAGTTATAAATTATCAAAGTGGATCATATATATATAAAGAAGTGCTATATACTATTACTAAAAAGATTTTTTTGTAAAAATATAATTTGCTCTTCTGAAAGGAAATTAAAACTACAAAATTGTCGGAACAATATAAATCTACTATGTCATTGTTACTTAAATTTTTATGATAAATAAAGAGTTTAGCCATTAGTATCTTAAAATAATCAGATTTTTTGTATTCTCAATTTGTTAAAGTGTTTCGGATACGGGTATATTTGTTTTCTCTAGGCATCACGCTAAATATCATAATTGAAGATTGCGCGTTTACTTTATGCTCACATCGTTCTTCTAATTGATTGTCATCCCAACAATTAGTATATTTGCGTTATCCATAATATCATATTTGAAGATTGCGCGTTTACTTTATGCTCACATCGTTCTTCTAATTGATTGTCATCCCAACAATTAGTATATTTGCGTTATCCATGGGGACCTGCATTTGTTTTATGTCAATAAAAGATTTTTTTTTCTTTTTCCATGAATCTCATGATTTTTTTATTTATGGAACCTCGAATTGTACATCACAAACACCTAAACAGTAAATTTTAATCTTAAACCTTAAATTTAAAATTTAAAATCTTAAACCATAATCACAACATTGAGCGTAAGATTAAAGCTTAAATCAGAAATTCCAGTGTGCCCTCAACACATGACATGGTTTGATAACCTTATATCAGAATCCTGGACCATAAACTTAGAACTATAAATTTTGAACCATAAACCATAGCTCTTAACTATGGACCATGAACACTGAACAATGAACAACGAACCATAAGCCGTCAAACTTGAAACGTCAACCTAAAATCTTGCACCATGAACCATGAACAATGAATCTTGAAACATAAATCACGAACCATTAATTTTGAATCTTAAAAATTGAACCATTAACGAAATTTGAACTTTAAACCATAAACGTGAGTCATTTGTTATAAGTTTTGTGAAATTATAAACCTTGAATCATGAAACATATACCATTAATTTTGCTTAGATTAAAAAATTATTTTTTACAGTGCCTTCAGGCACGGGCTATACCTAGTAACACAAAAAGAAAAACACTCTGCCTCACCACCTACTCTCTATATTTTTCCTACTACGTTGTAGTTCTGTTAGAGATACCGGTCACGCCGGAATATCTTTTTAACAACGGTGACTTTGTTTTTCTATTTCCGTGTAACTTTAATTCGATTTTTTTAATCGTATTTCTTTCCGTGTAATTGTTATTCGATTGTTGTAATCGTTTTTCCGGATTATTGTAATAGTTAGTTTGTTTCAAAAACTTTTTCCTTTTCATTTGTTTTTTCCGGAAACCATTTTTTCATTTGTACAACTGGTGGTTATTTCTAATAACAATTTAAAAAGATATTCATTTTCTTTTCCACCGGTTATTTTTGAAAGTGGCTCTTCCTGTTTCGGCTGTTGGTTCCTCTTTGAACACAAAGCCTCTTCTCGACGCAAACAAGTTGGAACCCCTTAATGGTTCTAACTATAAGCGTTGGGCGCAAAAAATAATGATATGCCTTGAACAGTAGGAACTCGACTTTGTTATAGTCGAGGCTCCTCCACTTTTGGAAATTGGAGCCCATACTGAACAAGAGCTAGCAAGGCATGCTGCCCTCGAATCTAGGTTCAATAGAGCTAACACCATGGCTCGGGGCTGGATGTTGAACAACGTTACTAATCCCATTTTTGACCTCCTTGCCAAAGAGAAATCGGCAAAGGTCATATGGGAAACTCTCGAGAAGAAGTATGGGGCTGATGATTCGGGTAAGAAAAAGTACGTGACTGGGAATTGGTATAACTTTAGACTTACGGATCAGAAACCCATGACTGAACAACTTCACGTGTACGAGAACCTATGTGCGGAGGTAATCGCCGAAGGCATGAAGATGTGTGAAATTCTTCAAGCCAACATTTTGCTTGAGAAATTTCCCCCATCTTGGAGTGAATACCGCAACCACCTCAAGCACAAAAAGAAAGAAATGACCCTCCAAGAGCTCATCAGCCACATCCAAGTCGAAGAAGCGAATCGAATAAAGGATAAGTCAATATCTTTCCCTTCTCATTCCTCTAAAGCTAATCTAGTCGAAGGTTCTGGCCAAGGTAACAAAGACAGGTTCAAAGGGAAGGGAAAGCAACAAGGGTCCAACAAATCTAAGTCTCGGGGAAATAAGAATCGCGGCAACACCAACAAACAAGGTGGAGGGTTCAAGATCTCTGGTAAGATTCAAAAAACTAAAGGGGCCTGTTACTGTTGTGGCAAAGAAGGGCAAAAAGCTTTCGAATGTCCCCAGAGAGCTGGCCAGGGTCCCAAAGCCGCCGCGAATCTGACTGAGACCGAAGAAATAATCGCTGCGGTAATGGTTGAGGTAAACTTGGTAGAGAATAAGAGCGAGTGGATCCTTGACACTGGAGCTTCTCGCCATTTCTGCGCAAACAAAGCCTTGTTCAAGAAATTCGAAAAGGCAACTGATGGTGAGTGTGTGTACTTGGGTGACTCTTCCACCGCTACTGTTCTCGGGAAAGGTCAGGTTCCCCTCAAACTCACCTCTGGTAAGACTCTTGAACTAAATGATGTTCTCTTCGTCCCCTCTCTCCGTAGGAACTTAGTTTCCGGGGCTCTCCTTAACAAAGTTAGTCTCATACTTGTCTTCGAGGGGGGTAAAGTCATTATCACCAAAAATGACGAATTCGTGGGGAAAGGGTACCTTAATAATGGCTTGTTTGTTTTAAACACTGTAACCCTTAATGAGAATGCATCTAATTCCGCTTATATTGTTGAGTCCGTTCAAACGTGGCACGGTAGATTAGGCCATTTAAATGTTGCGTCTATTAAAAGGCTTAAAAAACTTGGACTAATACCCGTTAACAACGTGGATGACTTTGAAAAATGTCAAATATGTGTAGAGTCCAAACTTGCGAAAAAAACCTTTTAAATCCGTTACCACGAGACAAACCAAATTGCTTGAATTAGTTCATTCGGACTTAGCTGATTTTAAAAACTCCGCTAGTAGAGGTGGAAAACTTTATTACATAACCTTCGTAGATGACTACTCTAGGTTTACTAAAGTGTATCTTCTTAAAACTAAAGATAAGGCGGAAAATGCGTTTTTAAAATATAAAGCCGAAGTTGAAAACCAACTAGATTGTAAAATCAAACGACTTAGGTCCGATAGAGGAGGCGAGTATAGTTCTAATTCCCTTAAAGAGTTTTGTGAAACAAATGGAATTATCCACGAACTAAGTGCCCCCTATACACCCCAACAAAATGGCATAGCAGAAAGAAAGAATAGGTCCCTTAAAGAGACTATGAATGCCATGTTAATAAGTTCAGGTTTACCAAACAACATGTGGGGGGAAGCTGTCTTGTCAGCCTGTTATGTACTTAATAGGGTACCACATAAATCCCTAGAAAAGACCCCGTATGAAATGTGGAAGGGTTTTCCACCAAACCTGAATTTTTTTTTTAAAAGTGTGGGGGTGCCTAGCCAAAGTCAAACTACCTGATTTTAAAACTGTCACCGTTGGTCCCAAAACCGTTGACTCAATTTTCATAGGGTACGCTCAGAATAGTGCGGCTTACAGATTCTTGTCATTGGAAGATAACTCTATTTGTGAATCTAGAGACGCTGAGTTTTTTGAACATGTTTTCCCTTTGAAAGATTCAAATACTGTCAATGCTTCTTTACCTGTTGATAACTTATCTACTAATGATTTTGTACCTCTTTGTGATGTTTTTCCTAACCCCTCCACTTCCTTGGAGCCTAGTAGTATTCCAGAGGAAGAACCTAGGAGAAGTAAGAGGCGCAGGATCGAGTCTAGCTTCGGCCCTGACTTTATAACAGACTTTATAACAGAAGGTTCTCACATTGATCTATTAGACGAACAGGTAGTTAATTGCTTCCTCATGGAGGATGACCAAAAAACTTATGATGATGCTTTAAAATCTATAGATGCTAGTTTTTGGAAAGAGGCTATTAATAGTGAACTTGAGTCAATTAAAAGTAACCATACATGGGAATTAACCGACTTACCTAGGGGTAGCAAAGCGATTAGTAGCAAATGGATTTTTAAGAAAAAGTTGAGACCCGATGGCTCAATAGAAAAATTCAAGGCCAGACTTGTTATTAAGGGCTTCACCCAAAAGAAAGGTCATGATTACTTTGACACCTATTCCCCAGTGACCAAAATTGCCACGATAAGAACCCTTATTGCTTTAGCCGTCATTCACGAACTTGTAATACATCAAATGGATGTCAAAACCGTGTTCTTGAACGGAGATCTAGATGAAGAGATCTACATGGCTCAACCTGAAGGGTGTGTGGTCCCTGGTCAAGGGGACAAAGTGTGTAAGTTGAAAAAATCCTTGTATGGTTTGAAACAGGCACCGAAAAAATGGTATGAAAAACTAGATAGTACTCTCATTTCATATGGGTTTATAGCTAACACTTCTGACTCATGTGTTTACTCCAAGGTAACAAATTCAGAGTGTGTTATCATCTGCCTTTATGTAGATGACATGCTCATCTTCGGTACTACTATTCATATTATAAATGAGACTAAACGCTTCTTGTCTTCCAGATTCGACATGAAAGATATGAGAGAAGCTGATGTAATACTTGGGGTGAAAATCATTAGAAACAGTAATGGTATTACCCTGAATCAGTCTCATTACGTAGAAAGGATGCTGAAGAAGTTCAATTCCTTTGAGGTAACGCCTGTAAATACTCCTTATGATTCTAGCATTAATTTATCCAAACATGTTGGGGATGCTGCATCCCAAAATGAATATGCTAAAATCATAGGAAGTGTAATGTTCTTAATGAACTATACTCGACCCGATATTGCCTATGCCGTGAGCAGACTTAGTCGCTATACTCATAACCCAAGTAGTGACCACTGGGTTGCACTTCGCCGTCTATTGAAATACTTGAGGGGTACCATCGATCTAGGCTTGCACTATAACAAGTTCCCTGCAGTCCTTGAGGGTTTTTGTGATGCAAACTGGATCTCTGACAATGACGAAGTAAACTCCACCAGTGGTTATGTGTTCTCCTTAGGGGGAGGTGCTGTATCGTGGAAGTCTTCCAAACAGACTTGTATAGCACGCTCCACCATGGAGTCTGAGTTCATAGCACTAGAGTTAGCTGGGAAAGAAGCTGGGTGGTTGAGAAGTCTCTTATCGGATGCGCCACTTTGGGAAGGAAGTGCCACACCTGTATGTATCCACTGTGATTCACAAGCAGCTATTGGAGTCGCTCATAATAGCGCCTATAATGGGAAAAAGAGACATATTCGCATCAGACATGGGTCAGTAAGACAATTACTGAAGAATGGTGTGATAGCCTTGGAATTTGTACGATTAGAGGAGAATCTAGCTGATCCGTTCACCAAAGGCTTGACCAGGAGACTAGTCCTGGAGACGTCGAGGGGGATGGGTCTAAAACCCATTAAATGGGAACATGTGACTAATGAGTCAATATGATTTCCCCATCCCTAAGGCTCAAACCCAAATCATCTTGTTCATAGCCACTTGTGGTGGTCCTTTTGAGAAGGACTTGATGAAAAAGGCGTACCGAGTGTTGAAACTCACATTTGAATTCATAGCCTATATGGTGGTCCTTTTGAGAAGGACTTGATGAACTCAAGGGTAACTTTGAAACCCAAATATTCATGGTAGAGTGTTGAGGACCACCAAGTTCATAGCCCTTAAAGGGTGGTCCTTAGAGAAGGACTTGATGAACCAAAAGGTAATGTTAGAGGGAACCATAAACTTGAATCGGGTAAAGTATGTGCTGTGAGGGTCTCGATCGATAACCGTTAAAGTTCAAGAGTAAGTTCACTTAAACGGAATTCGGTGGTTGCCTCACTTCACTACGTGTCAATTCAAATCGCAAGATATTGACACTTAAGTACAATTCACCCATTCTTCTTTTTGGAACCTTCTCTCCAAACCTTTTGTTGACATTCAAGTCTGTGGGGGATTGTTGGAAAACTTGAATGTCATGAGGAAGTCTTTTGGACACTTTAACTTCTCCCACATCGGTAGGAGAAAAGGAATTTTTCCTTCTTTTATAAGGTGTAATATTAACAATGTCCAAATAGCCAACAACCATGCACATAGCAAAGCAATGGGTTAGCCCACATGCGCGCACCACCACCACCACCACCCACCCGCCCGGCCCGGCACCGGCACCGGCGACGGCGTAAGGCGTGGGGCGTGGGGCGTGGGTCGTGGGTCGTGGGTCATGGGGAGTTTGGGGAGTTTGGGGAGTCAAAAAATGAAAAAATGAAAAAATGAAATGGATTTTGTACCAGCTCTTATAGTGGGGGGTTGACTACTCAACCTAAACGTAGAGACAAATCTCCACCAATCTCGCACGCGTTAAGGTGAAAGAATATCCCAGCAGCTGTTACTTAGTCAAGTCAAACACGTGGGAATATCAAAGGAGGTCAACTAAGCTGTTACAGAAAATCAAATCAAATCATAACGTGGGGGTTACAAGACAATCAAAACGTCAACTCAATTAAGCCAATTTCGAGAGGAAATCGTGGGCCTTAATGTGGACGTTTCTGAAGGCTTGGGTCCTCCTCTCCACTCCCCTATATAAAGAGCACTCACTCCACTCTTAGAAGCTACGAAAATAACACAAAAAGAAAAACACTCTGCCTCACCACCTACTCTCTATATTTTTCCTACTACGTTGTAGTTCTGTTAGAGATACCGGTCACGCCGGAATATCTTTTTAACAACGGTGACTTTGTTTTTCTATTTCCGTGTAACTTTAATTCGATTTTTGTAATCGTATTTCTTTCCGTGTAATTGTTATTCGATTGTTGTAATCGTTTTTCCAGATTATTGTAATAGTTAGTTTGTTTCAAAAACTTTTTCCTTTTCATTTGTTTTTTCCGGAAACCATTTTTTCATTTGTACAACTGGTGGTTATTTCTAATAACAAGTAGGAATAGATTTCTCTTATGGTTTTTGTTTTAATGAATGCGAGCCTGAAAAAATGAGTTTAGAGTTTCAATGCTAAAAAACACAATAGTAATTGTTTACCTGAATTTGGGTTCTTCGATTGTTGATGACATAGCCAAGCCGGGTTGATAATGGTCCCAGCGTTTTCTTGTACATGAGAGCGGCTTAGTGAGAAGGTGAGTGTGAAGAGATTTTTTTTTTGTTCCAATGAACGGGAAGAGATGAGTTTTATGTAACATGTAAGAATATGTTTATGAGGACTTCAAGCAGCTTAATATGGAATTTTTGAGTTAAACGGGGTAGAGGAAAAATAAAAAAATAGAAATATTAGGTAATTGGTGACTTGGTGTTATGTAATATAGATTGTATAGCCCGTGCTTTAAACACTAAACAAATTTAGTCCTTTGTCATAAAAAGTTGAAATGAATGATGCATTGACAAAATTTGATTTAAGGTATATTGCTTAAAGTTCATTGTTAAACGATTCTTAGTTCAAGGTTTATTGGTAAAATTTGTTACTATGTTTTATCATAATATTAATTTAAAGAAATTTGATTAAGTTTAAGTGCCTTAAGCCTTGAAGGAATAACTATTGATTTATTATACTTTTATAAGATTATACATATATGCGTTTCGAGAGTATAGTATAACATGATTTAGAGTTAGTTACATTCATGAGAGTTTGGTGGCAGTAGTTAGTTGTCATAAATCTTTGTTTAAGCCACACATGTTGAAAATTTAACATTCTACTTAGGTTATTATTAACGAGATAGATTCTGTTTTTCCTTTTCAAGTCTTTTGAAGTATGTACATGTGAATCTTCTTCTTTCATATTCTTGGATATGTTCTCGATATACTCATGTGATAAAGAATCATATGATTCATTTTCATCTTTACAACTAGTAGATGATTTTTCAAAATTTGAGGACCTATACGACATTTCTTAAAATTTGGATATATTTGGCTATTTCACATAAAACAGGGACCAATGATGCAGGTACCCCTTAATATATTTACAATGGGAGGATGCATATGACTTTCAAGATGATAAGCCTATATATACTATAACTTATATTTGCAAGTTTAACATATGGATATATTAGTCAGTTTTAATAATACATGGGACAAGGTGCTGAATATGGATTTTCTTCAATTAATGTGATATTTAGTTTATGATTTACTGTGATATTAGTACTTACACTCCTCAAATATCTCTCATTAGATAACAAAATGCTCAGTTAGATGCCCTCAAATATCTCTCATTTGATATCAAAATACTCAATAAGATGTTTATTAGAAAAGGACAAAAAAATTCCAAGATACAAAGTGTTTAACAAAAGCACTCCAAAATATTGTACAATCAGCGCCTTTCAGATGCAACAGATTCAAAAGAGAAGAGGTACTTGACTTGTGAAAGAAAAGAGTCATGTGCAGGATCATGAGGTTGGTCCTTGGAAGAAATCTCTAAAATAGCTGGAATTGGCTTGTTATAACTAATAACCACAAATCAAAACGTATTTACAATCTATGGAAATCAAAAAAACAGAGCCATGAGATTATAAATATACCAATATTTAGTGTCTATTGCCATATTACTTACTTTTTTTGTCGATATTGCCATATTACTTACATGTTGGCTAATAAGCACTATTGCAATATCATCCCTTGTTGTGAAATCTTTAAATTCATCTTCAATCTGTTTGGTCGTTGTTTCTAAACCAAAACCCAAAAAATACTTAGTATTGAGTAACAAAAAATTAAATGGTAAAAATCTTAAAAAATATATTATAAACTATGATTAAAAGTAACATACCTGACTCCACAATAGAGTAGTTTGTTTTCCTCCTCAAGTCTACATTACCAACTCCAGCTAATAGTGTCCTACACATATACATTTTGCACTTAGGAACTAAGTATTTTCAGTAGGAACTGATGAATCAACTAATATGAAGCAAATAGCCTTGAAGATAATTTAATAATATTTACGTCATCAACAATTATAGCAATGAGTACTGAATTGTTCGCGTGAATCAGAGCTCGGCCAGCCATCTATGATAAATATATTTATGTCTACACAAAAGGGAAACGATAAATACATTAAGAGAATAAGGGAAATAGCCTATTTAAGCGTCTCTATCACGTAATTTGACAAAACTGAAAAATAAAACTCACTCGGTTCCAACTTCCAACTAGCGATTAGCAAAATCAACCTACCAAGTAAACATACCTGGAAATAAAAATCCGAGGAAGAGTGACCTCATGATTTAGCCACATATATTAGATAAACCTTAAGTTTAGGGAACATGTTTGAATTATTTTGCAATACACCAAAGTGAATTCGTGTTTGAAGAACTATGAAAAAATAATGCTTACAAAAGTTATGTAGAAAAAGAAAAATTGATTATCATCAAGATCGAGTGAAAACACAAAGAATAAAAACTCTTTAATATATTTATTCTTCAAGATATTGATAACTTGCGATTATAAATAATTTTTTATTTATTTCATATATATGCTTGAGATTTTTCAATAGATTGGCTCCCACATTTAGTGCACCTTAGGTTATGGATTATGTTTCTTGCTCTTGCTTCCACCTCATCTCATTTTTCCATTTTTATCCTACTTCCCCTAAACAAAAACAATTATACCCCAGCATTTTAGTAATAATTCTAAAAAGCTTCGTATTGAGTTTAGGTACTCTTCCTCAGACACGCTTCCTGTTATCAATAATTAAATGGAATTACCAGAGAATATTGTGTTCCAGCATTGTAACATTTGCTTCTATTATATCCAGAAGAGTTTTACCATCATTCCCCTACAATTTACACAAATCTCAAACAAAATCTATAAGTACCTTAGATTTGAAACTAACAATGTTGTTTGCATAACATAGTTACCAAACTGACAATGCTAGTGACATTTCAAACATATTGATCTCATATCTCCTCATAACAGCCCTACGGATCTTGGTTAATTCAAATGAAACCTAATAGATTGAGTTTTTACCAAATAAAGTACTTTACCGGTATGTCTCAACTTTAAAGAGCATATGAGTTTCTTTTAATGGTGGTTCAAGTTTGCTTTCTGATTCAATATATCTTTTCTTCTTAGTCACGTTCTTATCAACCCCATTATCTTAATACAATCTTGGGTTAACAACATTTCAGCTCCTGAAAATTAAGTTTTTTTTATTGAAAAAAAAATGGAAAAGTAGAGTACAATCTTGAGTGGATAAAATTTCCAGGGATGCTTCTCAAAATTAGTCTTTTGATCCCAAGCCTCCCATGTATTCCCATTTTCTGAAGAAATAAACGTTTAAATTCTGCAATAACACCAAATTTTGACACGCCTTCCAATTTATTAACACATGTTCTTCATTTCCTACTCGACCCCCTTTTTTGACACACGTACCACTCAGATCCTTTATCCTCTTCAATGATTTTGAGGATGTAGTAACTTCAAAACACACAATTATACCATTAATTTTCAAATTATATGTTATTAGAAAGTTAATATATATAATTATCTTGGGACTTTCAGTAAGCTACTTTATCAACAATCGAAGAACCCAAATCAAGGTAATATTTTTTACTATTGAAACTTTAAAAAAATTGATTTAATTTTAACCTAATCTCATAATTTTTACAATTTTTCAGACAATGACAATATCAACAATCGAAGAACCCAAATTAAGGTAAAAAAATTAATTTTTCCACTAAAACTCTAATTAATTTAACCTAATCCCATCACTTTTACAATTTTTTCAGACAATTACCATAATTATAACCGTAGGAAGTCTTTTACCGTATGAAAAGTGATGCGCTGAGAATAGTCTTTTAGTTCTAGAATGAGCAATTTGGTGTTATACTGACTAAATTGTTTTTTACTGCTGGAGTGAGTAATTTTTTTTGAATTGTTTTGCGGTAAATATCCATTTGGCGCATCAACAATAAAACCCAAATTAAGGTAAAAAATTAATTGTTACCTTTGAAACTCTAAAAAATTAATTTAATTATTATTCTAATCTCATCATTTTAACAACTTTTTAGATTTATCTGATTTAAGTATAATTTATCAGGATGAATAAGGATATGGTCGGTTGGAAGAATTTTTTTTAATAGAATCTTATATGTATTTAAATAGGTTGTGTAATGAGTAATGATTTTTATGTTGAAAAAAAAAATTATTATTGTAGAAGGATAACTAAAGACAAATAACAAAGAACATTTTGGACATTTCATCAAAAAAAAAAAAAAACATTTTGGACATTTGGGCTTATATTATATTAGTATTCCTCTAATATTACAAAACCCATTTTGTTAATAAAGCCTTTTAAAGAAAAAGAAAAAGAACGAACCAGCCTTTTAACTTGTGCTTTAGGGTTTCTTTCTAGGGCTGATAAAATATATCCCTCCTTAATAAATATCCGGTCCGTGCCCTTTTCTCCCAAACATCAAAACACTAACCCTAGAGTAGAAGTTTTATAAAATTGGAGATGAGTCGTTTGATATCCAATGAAAAGCCCGGAAAAAGCATAATTTTTGCGGTGGAAAAGAAGGAGGAGTACGTTGATTACTATGTTTCAGATGAGAAGGAATTCATTGAAATTGGGAAAAGAGATACGTCAGAGGAGTTGGGGAAAGATGTGTCCGAATTGGAAGTTGTAAAGCCAATTCCTAAGAGTAAGGGGTATTACAAAGGAGGGAGTTATACAGAATTTAAATCGAATTTATATCGCATGGGCGGAATTTGCTATGATAATAGTATGTTTGGGGAAACGAGAAAGACCGTGAAGAAGTTTGATTGGAAGAGTATGGAATGGGTATCGGTTCCGGATATGAATATGGCAAGAACGAAACTGTATCCCGTGATTTTAGGGGAAGATTTGTATGTTGTGGGTGGATTAAGTATTGATGATGAAGAAGATACAAGTTTAGCTGTTTTGATGGAGGTTCTTAATAGAGATGGATCTGGATGGACAAATATTTCGAATCCTCCTCGTTCTGGTGAGAAAGAATCAGAAGCATATTATAGAGACGTTTATGGAAATGTTATAGCCGGGACAGTCAAAATCAAGAATAATGATGTTATCATTGTTGGTATTACATATCATCAGTATACGTACGAATTATACACGTATGATGCAGTAGCAGAAGTAAATACAGAAGAAGAAAAATGGATGTTTTATAGTAAAATTATTCCAAAGAATGACCCCCAGGGTATATTATATTGTTGTCGATCAAATGTTGTGGTGTACGACCAGTGGATACTCTACTTAGGACAAACGTATGACGATATGTTGTGTATAATGGACTTGGCAAAAAAGAAGTTAGATATGATTGATTTAAATAATCACTCGGTAATACCAGTTAGTGATCGTAGGATATCTGGACACTGCTTTTTAGTGATGATAGATAAAGAACAACGCAAGTTGTGTTATTTTTGGTCAGTATATGGTAAAAACAACAACAAGATGCTTAAGGCCTGTATCTTCACTCTTGAAAGAAACACAAACACTTCCATAGAAAAGAAAGAAGAATCACAAAGGTGTGCCATCTGTTACCCTCCACGGTACAATGCCAATGCCAACTGTGCCTTTAGTGTCACAATAATATCACGTTGGAGTTCTCTCATTCCGGGTCCGGATCTGGATCCGCATCTCAGTGATCTCAGTAATGTTTGCCTTGTGTATGTTATCTCCATCCCTTTACTTTACTTCACATTCTTGCGTACTAATTTATTTTTATTTTATTCTCTTCTCTTTTGTAGGGACTACGTTCCAGATTTATCTTCAACTTCCTAGAATGATATGGATATTATTTAAGTTATCTCCAATTCTTTTTTAAGTTTTGAATGATTTTCCTTTGATCGAGGATATAAAGTATAGTAAATTTCGGAAAAAAAAGATTACAAATAAAATGTGTTACTCCTTAAAAGGTCATAATATTTATTTATAAAAATTCTTCCGTTTATTGAATTTTTTAACCTAAAGCATACACATTGTATTATAAAATATTCTTATGTAATTAAGGCACTTCATATATTGATATGTTAGATAATAATACGTTTCAAGAAGACGTCATTAAGGACTATCGAGCTACTGAATAAAACACATACAAAAACACCGGAACCTATAGATTATGGTTTACATATATCGAACCGAAGCTAACGACACCGAACCTATAGATTGTGGTTTTAGCCAAAAAGCGAACTGCATCCCTACTCTAATTATTAAATATTCATTTTCTTTACAGACTTTGAGTTTAATTTTTAGAAAAAAAAGTCTAAGGTTTGTTTTGAAATTGTATTTTTTTTTTTTTTTAAAACCACTTAAAGTGATTTTAGACTTTTAAAAATAATATGAAAAGTATTGGATAATTTTGGTTAATAATTAAGAACTCTCTTTGTAAAAAAATGAGAAAAGTTATCGTTGCAACTAAACCTTCCTTGAAAATCCAATGAAGGAAGCCGCTCTACTAGATAAGGTGGTTGCTCCCTCACCGGCGCCGCAAGTCTTACACGAAAACATGGTCACGGATCTCGCCGTGGAAAGAGTGGCGACAACCGATTTCCCTCCGCTGGAGCTCGTTTCTGTACGACAGCCCAAGAGGGCAGGTGCCGCATCTATGGCGGCCTCGACAATAACAACACAACCGGGAGGACACACAAGGGCGGCGTCGACACTATGGGCATCCTACAAAGAAAAATTTCGGGATGGTACTCCGCTCTAACAGGTAATAACCTAATTATCCCTCCAATTATAGACACTGGGGTTCCTAAAAAAAATAAGGCTAGTGATTTTGAGAAGGAATTTATTGATTCGATTAAAGATGATATATTTTTAGACAATTGTGAAATTCCTCAAGTTCTGAGATCAAAAGATGATATATTAGAAAGTATACAATTGTGGAAAAACACTGTAGTTGTTAGACTTCTAGGCTATAAGGTAGGATTCAACTACTTAGCGTCTAAATTACTGTAAATATGGAAACCAAAAGATTTGATAGAATTAGTGGACGTTGGGTACCGTTAGTTCATATTGAAGTTTGCTATGAAAGAGAATTTTGAATTTGCGTTAGCAGAAGGTCCATGGTGAATACTTTACCACTACTTAGTGGTGAGAGAATGGACGTCTAGCTTCAAGCCACACATGGACTCGATTGCTACAACTACTGTGTGGCTTAGGATTTCGAATGTTGGTAGGCAAAATTATATAGCTCGGATACTAAGGAAATGGGAAACCTGATTGGGAGAGCGGTCCAGATAAATCCATCAACCAAAGCTCGTAAGAAAGGAAACTACGCAAGAATAATGGTGGAAGTGGATCTTAATAGAACTCTCATACCAAAAATCCATATTGCGGGGGGGGGGGGGGGGGGGGGGGGGGGGATTTGCTTGGTTGAGTACTGGTGTCGCCTAGGGTGTGATAAAAATAAGATCAAATTAAGTCAAGAAACTACGCACTCTCACCATAGACAGGCACAGTACTGCAAGTATTACAGGACGTATGCAAGTTTTACTTAGTAAGTTGAGTTCGTTCTCAGGGACTTAAGTGTGTTATACGCGTGAGTAAGAATATCGAGTAAAAGTAAATAATTAGAAGACAGTAAATTAAAGGGAACAGATTTCGAAAATAACTAATTAAACTAAGAAAATAAAGACAATAAAATAAAAGATAAGAATATGAGATGAGAAGTATAGCTTAGGTTTTGCTAGTATGCACTAATCCTTCTAATTCTATCTATAGATCTAGTTCATAAGGGAGAATATTAGCTCTTGGTATACTTAGTCAGGATTCTAAATTCCCATACCTTAGACCTTGAGAGCGACTAAGGGGGCTACGACACAACCAAGAAGTGTTTTAAATAGGGTTATCAAACGCCACTAAGACCCTAAGCGAATACTGCAATCCTGGTGATATGCTGATTAAAACAAACCCTAATGACTATCTAGTTAGAATCATGTTTTGTCAGAACTAATATCGACACTAGACATTATGTGGTGGTTCAATAGTTAAACACCCTGTCATGGAGGCCATCTAACTACTATTAAAACAATCCTAAAGTGATCAGTTCTAGGAAAGATATTAAATCAAAACACATAAACAAATATAAAGTAAGTAGCTAATATCAGATTAAAACATATAATTCCCAAAGAAACTTAGATAGAAGAATTAGAATTCATAGTTTATACATTATGCAAAACCCAAGCTATGAGAAGTTTAGTTCATACCTGAAGGAAATAAACTAAAAGAAATTACAAAAGACATCATCTTGCTCTCTACAATAAACTGGAAGAATAAAACTCTAAGAACTAATTACTATGAGGCAAGGATTTCTAGGGTTGAATTACAAGTGATATAAGGGTGTATTTATAGGTGTTTAGAAGACCTAATTCGTTTTCTTGAGGAAGAGGTAAGGTATTGGACTTCTAGCCCAACTCAAATTTGTATGGAAATAAAGATAAACACTGCTGGACCGTTTTGAGCATATCTTCTTCGTTATTGGTCGGTTTGAGCTCCATAAGATACCAAAAGAATCGTGACAGAATTATCTTTGTCCTTAAAGAAGGAAATTACCAAAATCGACCTATTTCTTAGGTAAAAACGCACATCTTTAGACGTGTATGCAGAATCTCAGATTTAGGCAGCTTTTCCTTTTCCATCTTTTTAGCTTTTGTTTCCTTATCTCCAATTATCATGCAAATCTCTTTCCATAAGTTGTTGTATTTGACTTGGACTCTAATTAAGCTCCATAATTATCTTTAAAGCTACACACTAAATAAACAATTAAACCCAATATGCTCTAAAAATAATAATTCAACAAATCAAGACTCAAAATAGGAAAGTGCACTAAATCTCAAGAAAATCGACATAATTGACTTCTAAATCACTAAAAATGATGTCTCATCCTAACATTAATCTATCACAAATGAGAAGACATCAAGTACGAAGGACTACACTTAGTTTGTTTCGTGTCGGAAAGTTTGGGCACCAAAAGGATAAGTGTGGGAAAAATAATCAATCTAACACCCCTCAGAATCTGGACTCGAGTGGAACAACTAGTGGTACTTACGGGGAGTGGATGACGGTAAAAAGAGGCGGTCGCGTGAACAATAAAAATAATAATAGTTACCAATCAAATGGTTATCGTGGAGGCCCCGAGTAAGGATTTAGGGTCGAGATATGGGGATTTGTTCGTGGATGACGGATTGAGTTACGTTCCGAGTTTAAATATAGAGCGCGCGGAGACGAGTAAAAGAAATGACAATAGTAAAGGAAAAAATAAAAAGTGAAAAAACGTGGGAGTTGCGGGTAGGGTAGAGGTGCGATAAGGGGGCATAAAATTGTTATTGCACCGGATTTTGAGATGAGAAAGCAACTTCATTACATCCAGAGGTGGATGTCTTTGCAGCCCACAAAAATGGGGAAAATAAATTGGAGAGCAATATTGTTACTGGTCAAAGGAATATTTCTGCCGCAGAAAATAATGCTAAAATAGTTTTTGGTAGCTTAGCTGATTAACAATTGTTGGAGGCCACATCATTGGGGCAAGTCAGTCATGGGATATCTAGGGACATTAAGGAGTAAATAGAGTTATGCGCTGTTAGGGAGGGAGTTACAGCCACAAAAATAATTCAAAAAATACAAGGAATAAAGTAGTAATTTCTGGAAATTCTACTTTTCACAGCATGAAAGCGGAGACTACTGCTATTTCTATTTTGGCTGCAAGTACCAAAGGGATGGAAGAACCTGCTGGCGAGTACATGGACAAGGAGACTTACCAGTGGCCAGTGGGTCACGAAGTCAAGAGGCGAGGCTAGAATAGCGGAAGCGGGAAGGAATTTGAGTCTCCGATTGATCTTGATGGGGACCTTATACTCTCCTATAATACTTGTCAGCAGGACCTGCCTTAGCCGAGCAAGGTCAATTGGATCCGGGAGAAATTAATTTATCTATAGTACGGGAAACATAGATGGATAACTTGAACAGAGACGAGCAAATGCTCTATATAACGGAAGACGAAGCAGGGGCGGAGCCAGGATTTTTGTTTGAGGGGGGCCAAGGGGGTTCGGGGGCAACGCCCCGAAATTTTTTTTTTTGGTTAATTACACTATGCATCCCTATATTTTAAAAAAAAGTACGTAAAGGTCCCTATATTTTTAAAAGAATGCATTAAAAATCTCTATATTTTGCAAAACACTATATTATTATCTTAGTGTGCTTAAATAGGCAAGTCTGTGGTGGATAAATGATTGGCTTTATCGGTTTATTAGATGATGGTTAAGCAAATGTGGTACTTACCAGATGTTTTATAGAAAAAATTTAAGAAGGTGGGATATTTTACGGAAAGATTACGTATTTCGTAAAAGTTAGGGGGGGCCAAGCAAAAATTTAGAAGTCAATTATGTTATATATATTTTTTAAATTTTTTTAAATTTTTTTTTTTAAAGGTTGTAATTTTTCTTTTTAAAATTCAGGGGGGTCCATGGCCCCCCTTGCTTGGCTGTGGCTCCGCCCCTGAGACGAAGCAATGACCTCTTCCGTTTTTTAACTAATATTTTTATGTGTACACAAAGCAGGGTAGAAAGTAGTTGGGGAGGTCTTTCCCAGCCGCTAAACATTTTAGTGTGGAATTGCCATGGAGCGGTGTCAGCAAATTTCCAAAGGGTGGTTAGAGAAATGATGCGCGTTCATCGGGTGTGGTTAATGGTAATCGTTGAACACCAGGTTAGTGGGGAAAAAGCGAATGACATCGTGAGAGGACTAGGTAAAACGAATTCCACAAGAGTTGGGATGATTCAGATATCAGAGTCAGGGTCTTATCGGTTGGTAATCAAGTGATTAACATTGAAGTTTCAAAAACAGATTGTGAATCATGGGTTTCCTCAGAAATTTATGTGTGCCCCAAATCAACGGATAGAGAACCACTTTGGGACGCATTTAATTAGACTTTTAGCAAGATTGGAAGGCCATGGTTAATTGCTAGGGACTTCAATCAAGTGGGTAAAGAAGAGGATAAAAAATGTGGGGAACCAGGGGTTACTCGGAGAATGGAAAAGTTCGAGGAGTGGCGTCGTAGCTGGGATTTGACGGATCTGGGATTTGAGGGACCGCGGTTTTAGTTGGTGTGACTCATGGAATACGAAAACATCGAATTCTTCAAAGATTAGATCGTGCTTATGGGAATACAGACCTTTTATGTCTCTTCCCGTTGGAAAAAGTGTCCTATCTAGATCTAATACTAATTTACCCAAAGAATAGAGATGGAGAAGTGTTGAATTGATGTAGTTAAACTCTAGCTCTTGCTTCTTCCTCCTCTAGATCCTCCTGATTGCTTTTATAATGAATTATGTATGTATATTAAGCTTATGCAGCCAAGGGATGATTTTCTAAGGTTTAGAACTGATATATATAGGTGCTAGGTCGAAATATTGGAGTAGGGGTCAAGTTAAAGGGGTTAAACCCAACTCAAATTCGTAGCCCTATAATATAGAAAAGGTAAGAAATTGTCGTTGTCTAGTTTTGGCCGTAACTTCTTCATTTTAACTCCGTTTGACACGTTCATTATATCGAAATTGATCGTCTCAGAAAGCTCTACACTTTAGCTTCAGAACATTCTTCCAAATTCCTAGCCAATCTTGAGTTATGATCACTTTTTTTGACGTAGCTGGTGAAATTCAGATTTATTTGGCAACTTTTCCTTTCCTAGTTTATCCTTTCCTTCTTTTATCTCCTGATTTCTTCAAGATCTTCTTTCCTTAATTTCTTAAAATTGATTTGGAATCTAATTTATTTCTATATTATCTTTAAAGCTTCACATTAACGTGTAAATTAAATCAAATATGCTCTAAAAATAATAATTCATCAAATCAAGACAAGAAATAGGAATATTACGAATTAAGCACATTGGTCAATATAAAAAGACCATTTTCTATCTAAAAATGATGTCTCCTAAGGGCTTATATTCAGACCAAAAAGGGAGACATCAAGACCCCCAACTCAAAGTTGTATCGTCCCGATACAATAAGAAATAAGAACATAGGGAAGTCTCTAAAATATCAGCTAAGTCAATTAAGAAGGGGTTAAAATAAGATAGCAAAATACATAGAATAAACTCAAAGCAACTACTTAGAAATTTTCATGTAATAATATTTACAAACTACATACCTGCACACTTGTCATATCTACAATCAACACAGCTTGAATTCAAGATTGGATTAGTTTCGCAATGTAAGAAGGAGAGGATCTTTACTCAGTTTACCAAGGAGGCTATAGATTGTTCATCGAACTTCACTAGTATCCAAAGATCCACTTAACTACTCTCTATTGGCTCAATCACTTCTCGATTACATAGCAAAGAATCAAAAGGTCTTTAAGGTTGTAATTTAGTCTTAGGAACGGTATGATAAGTATATTTGGATAATTTAGAGTGAGATTTTGGCTCTCTCCTCACTAGCCATCAACGAATCACCCTAGAGCTTGAGTTACTTTCATAAAACGTTTCATACTCAACCCAATGAATTCTTGATGCACCAAGTAGCATCTCCAGTAACCCAATTAAAGCATAAAGATGTTCACATAAGAATTCCTCTTTGACGGTCCGAATATATATTCTTTTCAAATCAATTTTTCTCTCTTTTGTATAGCTATGACTCTCTTTTTGATGTTCGAGATAAGCTATTTTTTCATAGATTTTTTTCTTTTCTTTTCATGCTTTTTAGCTTTTTTCATTCACTATTACCCCGACAAAGGGTTACAATATAAACCTGTGAATCATCATCAATATAATAACATAGCACAATTAATAAGCTCAAAAATCCCAACCCAATAACAATTCCCATAATGGTGGACCCACCACCCTAAACTCAAGCTCTAAAACAATTGTCTATGCATCGCGATTCGAGGGCAGGTCATACGGAAAAGTCCTATAATCTAAAGGGATATGGCTTATACTGTGGTTAAATAAAAAGGCTTTAGGAAGGCTAGAAGGGGATGAGAAGGATATAAAATATTAAATCAAATAACAGGGTGAGAAAGTTAAAAGGCTTCAAATTGCTTCAATATGAAAGAACTGCCTTAAT
This sequence comes from Nemophila menziesii, assembly GCA_029959085.1. Classification (NCBI taxonomy): domain Eukaryota; kingdom Viridiplantae; phylum Streptophyta; class Magnoliopsida; order Boraginales; family Hydrophyllaceae; genus Nemophila; species Nemophila menziesii. The sequence goes on from JARWIR010000002.1 coordinate 92,549,541, forward strand.
CACTTTCTAAACCATGCAATTTTATTATTCTCTTACCTTTAGCACATTCATCAAATGAGTTTGTCAACTAGCTTGGGTCTCACGGCCTACAAACCACTCAAGGCTCCCCGAGATTGAACATACTTTCTATCGCATTGCTAACTAATCTTTTCTTTACTATGAATGTGTGTTTTCCTGCAAATACTCAAAGCATACAAAATTAAATAGCTCATAAACATACTACTTACTATCATTAACTCACTGAGCTTATGCTTTCAAGCTATTAAACACACTCTACATCTAATTCCCATGTATCAAAAAATTTTATTTCTACTTAAAAACAGAAAAATGAAGATGAGAGACAATGAATCCCTACACCCCCAACTCAAAATTGAGCCGTGTCCCCACGACTCGAAAAAAGAACATACTCTCAAGGCTATTGCCTCGCATTATCGACATCCAAGATAGGATTTGCTGGATCTTTCTTTAATTTCTCAAGGAGTGACATGATGTGCACTTGATTGACTTTGATTTGTGCCACATCTTCGGCTAAGGAAGTTTGCGCTGCTTCGACTTTGTTTAAACGCTCCTCCATCTTCTCTTACCAACTTTGCTCCTTTTCTTCTTTTGAGACTTGCGTAGAACCCGCTCCTCTCAAGACTTTCATGATCCAAGCATTATCAATATTACTCTTTTTAAACTCCAGTTTCTCTTCCTCACCCAAAATTATCTTCGTTTTTCGCACAAGACACGTGATCATAGTAGGATATTTTACATTATAAACTATTTTAGGAGAGACCGGAAATCACATTACCTCCTCAAAGATCAACTGTGCCACATCCACTTCTTCTCCTCTCAAAATACAATTAAAAAATAGAGCGTTCCTTTTACTTATGTCCCAAATTCGTGTGTTTCCAAATAAGTTAGGGAAAAGGAAATTGTGCCAAACTTTAGCATCCGGTTGAAGATATTTGTAAGGCCAAGGTGCCTTCAATTCTCCCTTATGTGATTGCACTTTCTCCTTGTCTAAAACATACTCAAAAAGTAAATTCCAATCAAAGATTCTTTGTGTTTCCACCGCTTCCCTATACTTGCATGGTCCAATCAATTTCTTAAACTGGAAGTGGTTTCTAATCTCTTCAACTGTGAAAGGAACTAACTTTCCTCTAACTGGAACACAACCTTCATAATCTCGGCTAAAGAGGCCTAAATAGAAATCTAAAACTAACTCATGACATAATTCAGAACGTCTTACCATGAATGTAGACCAACCTAATCTTTCACCAAGCTCCAAGAATCTCTTATACTCTCCTTTACCAACTTCTTCATCGAATACTCTCTTATAAGCAAAAGGTAGTTCCTTTAATTGTTTCTATGCAGAAGCTATCATGGCCTTTGAAGCTTTCTCTTTGTCTTCGGGTGTAGGACCTTTGAATTCGAGAGATTGTATTGTCTTCTTCACAAAAAGGTTAACTCTTTTTCCTTTAGAATCAAACATAGCTAGCTCATCTCTCTTTACAATATCTGTTTTACCCTTTATATTGGAACTATAACTTTTCTCACTTGATTTCTTCTCAATAGAACCCAATATCTTGATTTTCTTCATCTCCCTCTTAGTAGATAATGTTTATGTTCTTTTAGTCATCTCAATTAACCTCCAACTCAAAGCTTTAACAACTCTTGAAATTTTGAAACTCTTGATTATTGGTTGAACAAGCTCTATTTGGTTTAGGAAAGGTGTTTTGATGATGATTCTCTATGTGGGTAAGATTAATTCTTGATGGATTGGTATGGATCTAGGAAATTATAGGATGAATTTTGAAAATTTTAGCTTTTGATTCTTCAATTTAGTGTGTTTTGGTAAGATTTGGGTGGTTGAATCTTTGTAATGATGTGGAGAGAAGATTTGATGTGTTTTATGGTGATTGGGTAGTGTTTTGATGTTTGGGGAAGGTTTGATGAAGCTTTAATGGAGTTGGGAGAGGTTTGGAGAAGAAAGAAAGGCTTAAGGATTGTAAAATTCGTAATAGACTAGCCTTCCTCTTCTTTATAACCTAAAACACAACTTTTTTATCTCTCCAGCGGCGCTGACCGGCTTACTGTCCATATAGGTCGGCATACCGGTGCTGCTGCTCTTTGAAACTCATGTTACGGCAAAAAACACGAATCATGCACACGAGGGCTCGGGTTTTGGTCTGGCCGGCATACCGGTGGAATGGACCGGCATACTGGTGCTGCTTGCTTTCAAAATTCGACCCTCGGCAATGAACACAAGACACGCACACGAGGGCTCGTGTTTCTGACCCGCCGGCTTACTGGCGTATTTGATCGGCATGCCAGTGGCAGGTCAGAACATGCAAAAAAAAAACCGTTTTTCCTCCCAGACTCGATTTTTTAACACCTGAACATCAAAAACACCAATACCTTTCTCAAATATGCAATATCAACTAAAAACAACTAAACTAAACACAAATTAAAACATAAAAACATAAAAAAAATTGCGGGTTGTCTCCCGTACAACACTTTTATTTAACGTCTTTTAAAGTTAGACGTGTTACCTCTATCAAGATTTGCGAATATAGCCTCCCTAACAACGAGCAAGGCTATGAACGACAACTAATCTGCGCTTTATACCCTTCTTGGGTCTGATCTCTATCACCTTAGCTGAAACAACTTTAGTGACAACGAATGGTCCCATCCACGAGTCTTTGTAACATCGTGGCCTATTTTCTAGTTTGTGGCCTTGTGGGATTTCCATAGAACTTCATGGCCAACCCCAAACTCAATGTTTGGCTCAGTATCCACAGGCTTTTCATGGATCTTCTCTTTAGGGACTTTGTGATGTGAAAGGCTGTGGATGATAGGAACGGTGGGATCTAAGTTCCTTGGTTTCTTACCCAAGACATAGAATGTCCCGGATATGTTTTTAGCATGAATGGTAATGGTCCCTTCTTGGAAGTTGATTATGCTCTGACTTGTGGCCATGAAAGGCCTTCCAAGTATGATTGGAACCTGCTTATCTGCATCGAAATCAAGTATAACAAAGTCAGTAGGGTGGTGATATTACCTGATCGGACAAGAACGTCCTCCACTGTTCCCCATGTCTTGGTAACTGAGTTGTCAGCAAACTGCAACTTCACTGGAGCTTTCTCTGATTTCTGTAGTCCAAGTCTCTCGAACACGAACTTTGGCATAAGATTCACACCTGAACCCACATCGTACATGGCTTTCACCTTAAGCATACCATTTATTTGAATATGAAGATTAAAGCTTCCTGGATCTTTGAGCTTTAATGGTAACTCTTTCTCTACTCTTCTTGAGACTCTCACAGTCTCTCTCTTGGCTTCTACACTCGCTTCTTTCTCTGGAATAACTTGCGTAAAAACTTGTTGCGGTGTAAGCCCTTTCTTTGAAATCTAAAGCATTTGGGCGTTGATATTTTCAGGAGTGTATGCCTCTAAAAATGTCTTGAGTTCAATGTCACCTTTCGGGTTTATATCAGGAATAGTTGATGACACTGTTTGAACAGCTGGTGGCGATTCCACCTTCTCTTCTTCTTTCTTTTCTTGCACAGCAGGTGCAACTTCAACTCTTGGTTCTTTTGAGGCTTCTTCCTCTTTCTCTTTAGCTCGCTAAGCTTGTAATTCCATAACCGATCTAATCTCTTCTTGCATATCTCTCAGAAGTTGTAAAAAGTCGGATTTTTCTGAATCTTCCTCCACTTCATTCTCAGAAAGGTTAGAGTCCACGGGGCTAGACTTGGTTGATTCTTCTTCGGTACTCGGAACTTCCACGGCACTTTTGGCAGCATGTGGTACTTCCTTATTTTCTTCAATCTCAAGGCAAATAGTCTTACAAGCTTCGAACCCAACATTGGAATCACCTCCTTCGATAGCCTTCAATTCTTTTTGTTCCATAATATTTGTAAGAACTTTATTCATTCGTTCTACTTGCGTACCTAAAATTTGAATTGAAGCTTCTTGTTCTCGTAACTTCTCGCTCTGTGAATGCATACTAGTGGTCATAAGATCCATAAATTTCTTCAATTGTTAATCATCCACAACTCCTTCTTGAGGATACTGTGGTAGAGCTTTCTGAGCTAACGTCTCGGTATATGCATCATTAATAGGTCGTTGTGGAGGAGCAGGTCGATTATAATTCTGATTTTGATATTGACCTCTTGGTTGAAAAGAGTTATTCTGGGGACGAGGTTGGTAATGACTAGGATTAGCGGCCCCTTGTGGATTTGAATATTGCATACCCGGATGATTTCTGTTATCAAATTGATAATTTCCTTGGTTGGATATGAAATAAACAGATGCTGGATTTCCTTCGCACTCTTCCCATGTATGATTTGTAACCCCACACTGTTGACAACCTTGTGCTTCTTGCACTACGTTCGCTGCGGCTAAATTTCTCTGCATCTCAAGCTTAAGTTCTTTGATTTGATTTTCTAAAGCGAATAATTGAGTTGAGTTTGCAGTTTCTGCATCTAATCGAAGCGTACCTTTGGCATTTGTAATAGGAGCTCGCGAAGATGGCCAACTCCTTTCTTGTTCGATAATATTTTTAAACCTTCGGCGGCTTCTGCAGGATCCATGGACACGAAATTTCCATTTCCAAGATTATCTACTTTCTCTATTGATACCTTGATAGAATATAGCTAACTGTAGAGACGGGGTGTAACCATGGAGTGGACATCTAGCTAAAATTTGTTGAAACCTTGTCCATGCTTCTCCTACTTCTTCTCCATTCTCTTGGCAAAACTTTGCAACCTCGTTTTGGTCTTTGAGTCTCAGACTCTTTGGATAAAAACGGTTAAAGAATGCGGCTTGAAGTTCTGTGCATGTATTAATAGTTCCTGGTGGTTGCCTATCTAGCCACTCACCAGCTTTACCGGTCAGAAAGAACGAAAACATATGACAATACAGTTGCTCGTGTGTAATTCCTGGAGTAACATAGACATCACAAATTTGCATAAACTTCTGAATCGCTCTTACCCGATCTTGAATTGTTGTACCACTGTAGAGTCCAAAACTTTGAAATTGACTGAGCATGCCTGGATCGGGCCTAAATTTAATATTCAGGATCTCTGGAGGACGGTAACCTAATGGTTGAACATGAAGCGGTACTCCCAAGCTTGGGAGGTCTTGCTCAACTCTGTTCTGATTATTATTATTTCTGTTACCTCCTACCGATGGTGGTATATGTCCTAACGGACCAAGTACTCTCAGATCTACTGGGTCTTGAACTTTTGCCATAGCTCTTCTTAAGGCTCTTTCTTCTCGGATAAGTCTGTTATAACCTATGAAGCTCCTCTTGTTATAACCTGTGAAGCTCCTCTCGGGCTCCGGTAAGGGAGGCCAAAGATTAAACACTGTTGAAGCCTGAAAAAGACTAAAGCAAACCACAAGCGTAAATCTGGAAAAATAAAAATAAAAACTAAAAATAAAATTTAATTAAAAACTACTACTCGAAATAGATAACCCACACGCTCACGAGACACGAGTCCCCGGCAACGGCACCAAAAACTTGGTGTCGCCTAGGGTGTTATGAGGATATGATAAATAAACATTGAAAACAATGCACTAAAGCACCTAGACAAGCACGATACTGCAAGTATTACAGGACGTATGCAAGTTTTAATGATAAGAAAGTTCGTTCTCAGGGACATAGTGTATTATATGTTATGAGAAATAATTAAGAGTAGAAAGTAGTTAATTAAAAGATAGAAAATATTTAGGAACGATTGAGAGATGAATAATTAAACTAAATAAATTAAAGACAATAAAATAAAATAAAAGATAAGAATATGAGCTGAGATTATAGCTTAGGTTTTGCTAGTATGCACTAATCCTTCTAATTCTTTCTATCAAATTCTAGTTAATAAGGGAGATAATTAGCTCTTAAATACTTAGTTAGGAATCTAAATTCCATCTACTAGACCTTGAAAGCGACTAGGGGGGCTACGGACACAACAACGAGGCAGCCTAAACTTAGGGTTATCCTACGCCAGTAGCTTCCTAAGCAATTCAATTCCAAACATGGTGATAGTGGTTAAAACATACCCTAATGACTATCTAGTTAGAATCAGTGTTGTTAAGACTAATATCGGACACTAGACGTTATGTGGTGTTTCAATAATTAGACACCCAGTTAAGGTGACCATCTAACTACTATTAAGGTACTCCTATACGTTGTACACCGCAAGGAAAACAGAAAATAAATCAAAACACATAAACAAATATATGGGTAAGAAGCTAATATCAGATTAAAACATATAGTTCCCAAAGAAACTTAGATAGAAATAAAGTAGAATTCATAGATTATACATAATTCAAAACTCAAGCTATGGGAAAATTAGTTCATACCTGAAGGAAATAAACTAAAAGAAATAATAAAAGACTTCATCTTGCTCTCTACAATAACTCTAATGATAATAAACCTAAAGAATAATTTATGTGAGGCAAGGATGATTTACAAGTGATATAAGGGTGTATTTATAGGTGTAGAGAAGCCCTAATTCGTTTTCTTGAAGGAGAAGGTAAGTAATGGACTCCAAGCCCAACTCAAAGTCGTAACCCTAAAATATAGAAATAGCCCCGTTTTTGTTTTGGTCATAACAGTTTCAATTCTTATCCGTTTAATGCGTTCCAATATTCGAAATTCATCATCTCGGAAAGATCTTTAACATTTCTCATGACCATTCTTCCAAATTCCTCACGGATTTTGAGATATAAGCCCATTTGTGGTCGTGGGTGGTGAAATTCAGATTTATTTGGCAGCTTTATCTTTCCGTATCCTAGCTTTTGTTTCCTTAACTCCAATTTCCATGCATATCTTCTTTCCTTTATCTCTTAGAATTGACTTGGTATTTAATTAATCTCCATATATATCTTTAAAGCTTCACACTAAATAAATAATTAAACCCAATATGCTCTAAAAATAATAAATCATTAAATCAAGACTAGAAATAGGAAAGTGTACTAATACATGTGAAAATCGACTAGAAAGACTTCTAAAACACTAAAAATGATGTCTCTAACTAATATTAATTCATGACAAATGAGGAGACATCAGTCCTGTAATACTTGCATTACCGTGCCTGTCTAGGGTGATTAGTGCATTGTTTTCTGGCTTATTTTTATCTTATTTTTATCACACCCTAGGCGACACCAGATGTTAATAAAGTGCATAAAAAATTAGGTTGAGTGAGAACATATTTGAGTGTAAACTCAAGCTCTAGGGTGATGTGCTGATGGGCTCACCTCATATTTTCCCAAATATACATATCATACCATCACTAAGCCTACGTTATAAACAAAATGATCTTAGTATTCTTAACTACATGGTTTAGTTAGAGTTGAGGCAATTAGGGAATAACTAGGTGGACCATTAGATGCTAGGAGGACCAATGAACAAACTATAGCCGTCATATCAAACTAAGTGAAAACCGCTCCTTCTTATATTAAGAAATTAATCTGATCTTGGATTTACGATTGTTGATTGTTTTTATATTGTAAGTGTGTATAAATTCTTGGACATCACTATATGAAACTTGTTAGCGTAGAGATTCATTTATTTTTATCTTCTTCGTCTTTGCTTAGCTTGTTTAGAGATCCCCTCTAGCCTTTAGTTTTATTTTGCTGGGACGACAAAACTTTGAGTTGATGTCTTGATATCTCTTGTTTTTTGATAGAATAATCTTCCCATGAGACATTATTTTAGGGTTAAAATATTTTAAGTTATTAGATTAGTCCTCGTATTTTGATATAATGCATTTCCTTCATTCGTTTTGGATTTATTGTTACTTCTAAAACTTTTGTCCATTAATTTGTTTGTTTAGTGTGGAGATTTTAGATATATAGATTCTAGGAGGCACCAAGATGAATATGAGGAGTGAATATTCATGTCCAAACCCAAGAATAAGCATTAAAAGAGTAAAAAAAAAATCACTTTGACAAATGTGGAGCAGTTTGGAAGAAACCAAGTTGTCACTTATTTCAATTTCCGAGGCTTATTGGTGAGAATTCAAGCTTAGTGGTTCAAATAAAAGTTGTAGACCTCGAAGTCACTGAAATTTGGGCGGTTGAAAAAGTAGATTCGTACTTAAGATGAAAAATCTGTGCTCGAAATGCCAAAGTGGTGTAGTGTTGTCCAACATTAAGAAAAACGGATTTGGCCCCCTTTTATTCCCTTAAGTGATCCCATAAGGGCCTAATCTGTTTTATACATCTGTCTAAGGTCCTTTTCACCTCAATATTTTAGTACACAACATTATTTTACAAGAGATGAAATAGCTAAAGCGATGGGAGCAAGGAGCGGAAGACAAGAAGAAGGGCTTCCACTATTCTTCAACAATTTAGCACCGAAACATTCCACCCATTGGCGTAATTTTAATCAATTTTCTTTTCTAGAACATTATGAATACCTTTTTAGTTGTTGATTTCCTTAGTTTAATTATGAGCTAAATTTACATTACTTGAGAATCGCTATCAAAAGGATGAACCATAATATTTAATTTAACTCTGTTGAATTTGACATTGTTTTAATTAAACAAAGTTGAGATATTTCCCATTGGTGTCGCCTAGGGTGTTATAAAAATATGATAAATAAATACAGAACACAATGCACTAGTCACCCTAGGCTAGCATGGTACTGCAAGTATTACAGGGCGTATGCAAGTTTTAATGATAAGTTAGATGCATTCTCATGGACTTAGTGTGTTATATAATGGGCAAACAAATCAGAGTAGGAATTAATAATTAAAAGATAGAGAATAATTATCATTGATTGAGAGATGATATTAACAACTAAAATAAATTAAAAGACAAATAATTAAATATGAGAGAAATAAGATAAGAGAGTATAGCTTACGTTCGGCTAGTATGCAGTAATCCTTCTAATGCTTTCTATCAAATACAGTTTATAAGGGAGATAATAACTCTTAGATAAATAGTCAGGATTCTAAATTCCCCTCATCCCCGGAGAGCGAATTAGGGTGGAGACCTCACAATCACGAGGGGACTCAAATAGGGTGCTCCTGCGCTACTAGGGTCCTAGGTGCAGTCTGACCTACTAATGATGATTGGTGATTAAAATAAACCTTAATGACTATCTAGTTAGGCTGGTATTGTCAGGACCAATTCCATGTACTAGACGTTTATGTGGTGTTTCAATAGTTAGACACCCCTTCCGGGTGACCATCTAACTACTATTAACAAATCTCTAAATTGATCAGGTTTAAGACAGACAATAAATCAAAGCACATAAATCAAATGTATGGTTAACTAGCAAGAATTAATTTAAAACATATGATTCCCAAAGAAACTTAGATAGAAATAAAATAGAATTCATAGATTATACATGATGCAAAACCCAAGTTATGGGAAAACTAGTTCATACCTGAAGTAAATAAACTAAAAGAATGATACATGAATGTCATCTTGCTCTCTTCAATAACTCTAATGATATAAAACTTAAGGACTAACTTATGGAAGGCCAGGATTATTTTACAAAGGTTTAAGGGTGTATTCATAGGGATTTAGAAAGACCTAATTCGTTTTCTTGCAGTGGAAGACAAGTAACTTGGACTCTAAGCCCAACTCAAATTCGTAAAACCCTAAAATAAAGAAAATCATAACTTCTTCGTTTCAACTCCGATTGACGCGTTCTTTATATCGAAACTGATCGTCTCAGAAAGTTCTATACTTTTGCTTTGGACCATTCTTCCAAATTCCTAGCCAATCTTGAGTTATGATCACTTTTATGGACGTGGCTGCTGAAATTCAGATTTACTTGACAACTTTATCTTTCCATATCTATCTTTTACTTTCTTTATCTCCTATTTCCATGCATATTTTCTTTCCTTTATCTATTTAGACTTTATTTGGCATCTAATTAATTACTATATATCTTTAAAGCTTCACACTAAATAAATAAATTAAACCCAATATGCTCTAAAAATAATAAATAAATAAATCAAGACAAGAAATAGGAAAGTGTACTAAATCATATGAAAATTGACTAGGAGACTTCCTAAAACACTAAAAAATGGAGTCTCCATCTAATATTAAATCATCACAAATAGGGAGACATCATGTTAGCCTCACCTTGTTTTTATTCCCGTTTTAATATTCGACAAATCATTATTTAAACTAAAATTCATTTTGGTATCACTTAAAATGTTTTCCAAAACCCCTCATTAGATTAGTTGTGCTTACTTCATTGTTACTTAGCTTGAAATTCAAAATAGCAGCCCCGCGGTACACCGGACGAATGACGCGGTACACCGCAGGTCACGGACCAGAAGCACGGTGCACTAGATGGCCCGACCAGTAAGCTCAGAAATCTGCACGGTACACCGGACCTTTGTCACGGTACACCGGACCACTACACGGAGCAGGGATGCGGTACACTACATAGACCGACCAGTAAGCTCAAAAGTTAGTCGAACAGTCACGCGGTGCACCGGACCATATCCGCGGTACACCGCACGAGAGGGTTTCAGCACTATTACTAGAGGACAAAGCTTATATCCGTTAGAGATAAAATAGATCCGTTGGAGAGAAGCCTTATGACCGTTGGATCATCTTTTCAGCTATAAAATGGAGTTCATTCAAGACACAACTTAAGCCTTCCATCTACCAATCTTAAGAGCAATTAATTCTATCATTCAAGGAGGTTTCAAAGGAGCATTCAAGTCATATTTATTGTGAAGCTAATTAGTTCTATCTACTCATTTAGGAGTTTAGTCACAAAGCTTTTATAAGCACCCCTAAACACTTTTTCCCTTTCCTCTTAGTTCTTGTAATAGATTAAGAGAGTAGTGTGAGCATAGGTTTATGCTTGGTTCCTTGTGTTGGTGATAACACAAGTGTATTTCCTTCAAAGGGTTTTTGAAGTGGTTGTAAGGGTTTGTATCTCACCCGGTTAAGAGTTACGAAGATTAGTTGAGAATCTTGCAAATCCTAAGGAGGCTTCCTTAGGTAGTGGATGTAGGGAAACCGAACCACTATACATCGTTGTGTATCGTATTCTATCTCTACACTCTTTATATTTCCGCACTCTATATGCTTGATAAAATGCCTACTTGAATAGTTTGATATTATTGTCTATTAGGATTATCTAGTTTTATACTATTTAGTTTGCTAATACAATAGGATTCAAATTAGCTTTTAATTTTATTTACTTGAAATAAAATTAGCCGATTAATTTCTATTGTCCTATTCAACCCCCCTTCTAGGACGCATATAGTATATCAATTGGTATCAGAGCCTAGCTCTATTGTACTTAATCGTTTCTAGAGTTAATACGATATGGATTCTAATCAACCGGAAGGTTCATGTTCTACTAGACCTCCGCTTTTTGTAGGAAAAGACTATTTTGGATGGAAAAAGAAGATGGAGATTCATGTGAAAGGAATCGATTACTTTTTATGGATGGCTATCAAAAAGGGTCCTTATATTCCCTACGTTGCCGGAAGTACAACGGAGGTAAAAGATGAGGATGATTACAATGATCAAGACATAGCTAAACTTACCAAAAACAACAAAGCTATGAACATCCTCATAAATGGATTAAGTGTCACGGAATATGCTAGAGTGAGTGAATGCAATTCCGCTCATGAAATGTGGCAACTCTTGGAGCTATCATATCAAGGAACGGAAGATATTAAGGAAACCAAGATTGATCTCTTTATCACTAAGTATGAGCTTTTTCGTATGGAGCCCGATGAAGCCTTGAATGCTATGCATCAAAGATTTTCTAACATTGTTAACACTTTGAAGACTCTTGGTCAAGAGTATACCAACAAGGAACAATGTCGAAAAATCTTATTTGCTCTTCCAAGGAAATACAAGACAAAGATCAACTCTATAAGAGACACTAAAGATCTTTCAAAGATGACGGTTCATGAACTCATTTGCAACCTCATGACGGAAGAACTTGTGCTTGAAGAAGAAAAGATAAGAGATGATGAGGAGAAGAAAATTAAGAAATCTATTGCTTTCCATGCCATGAGTTCTAAGTTGAAAGAACGAAAAGAAAGGAAAGAAAGTGAAGAAGAAAACTCTCATGAAGAAGAAACTAGTGAAGATGAAGGAGTGGCTATGCTAGCAAGAGACATGAAAAAATTCATGAGATATAAACGCTTTGCCAAGAAAGGAAGCTCTTCCACACCCTACAAGAAGAATGATAGAGCTATCAAACAAGATGAACCCACTTGCTATCATTGCAAGAAGGTTGGTCACATCAAAACCTATTGTCCTCTTCTTCAAAAGGAGAAACCGAAAAGAGCTATGCATGCCAATATCACTTGGGATACTCAAAATTCGGATGAAGAAGAAAGTGATAATGAAAATGTCAATCTTGTTGCCTTTATGGGAAAAGTTGAGAATGATGAAGATGCTTCTTCGGATGATGATACCGGTACTACTCACTTTGCCTTTATGGCAAATCATGATGAGGTAACTCCTAAATCCAAACTCTCTTTAACTAATGATGATGCTAGTGAACAAGATATTCATGAGGCATTTGATTCTCTTTATAATGATTTTTTAAATTCTATTGAAACAAACAAAGTTTTAACAAAAGATTTAGAATTTGAGAAAAATAGAACTAAAGAGGTTTTGAAAGCTTTGGAAGATTGTCAAAATCTTTGTGATGAATGTATAGATGATAATGAGAAACTTCATCTTATTGAGAAAAATCTTTTGGAAGAAAAAGCCTTGTTAGAGAAAAAGATTGTTGATCAAAATGCCATTATTTTAAAATTTACTAGTGGGCAAGAAAACTTGGATTTGATTTTAGGTTCTCAAAGTATGGCTTGTGAAAAAAGTGGTGTTGGATATGATCCATTCACTCACCAAAAACCTTTGAAAAATGTCTTTGTAAAATCAAAAATTTCAAATGCAATTCCATCCTCTTCAAAATCTTCTATCACTTGCACCTATTGTGAAAAACTTGGTCATGATGCATCTCATTGTTACTATCGTAAATTATTAGATTTGGGATCTCTTGTGCCAATTTGGAAAAGACCTAAATGGGTCTTAAAAAGAAAATCCACTAACCCTCATGGACCCAATCCAAATTGGGTACCTAAAGCTTAAATTATTTTTTGTTTGTAGGGGTTGAGCATCAAGAAGCAAAATATATGGCTACTTGATAGTGGATGCTCAAGACACATGACCGGAAATCCATCATTATTTACAAATTTATATAAAACTAAAGGTGATAAAGTTACTTTTGCCGACAACACTAAGAAACGCGTTTTGGGTAAAGGTAACATTGGTAATATGGACTCTTTACTTATCTCTAATGTGTTACTTGTTGAGGGTCTCTCTTTTAACTTGCTTAGTATTAGTCAACTTTGTGATGTTGGTTTTAGTGTTAAATTTGAAGCATCTAGATGTGTTGTTTTCAAAAATGATGAGTTAGATACTATGTTTATTGCAAAAAGATCGGATAATGTTTTTGTTGTTGATCTTGAAAGTCTTATGTGCAAAAATATTAAATGCTTATCCGTGGTTAATGATAGTTGGCTTTGGCATAGACGTTTAGGACATGCTAGCATGGATTTAATTTCAAAATTATCTAGAAAAAATCTTGTTGTTGGTTTGCCTATTTACAAATTTGATAAAGATAAATTATGTGATGCATGTCAACTTGGTAAACAACATCGTTCATCTTTTAAATCCATTAATAAGGTCATCACCGTTAGGCCACTTCAATTATTGCATATGGACCTTTTTGGTCCCGTTGATGTCACTAGTTTAGGAGGGTCTAGGTATGTCTTTGTTGTTGTTGATGATTACACTAGATTCACATGGGTGATGTTCCTTGCTTTGAAAAGTGATGCCTTCAATGAATTTGCAAAACTTTGTAGAAAGGTGCAAAATGAGAAAGGCTACTCTATTACATGCATTCGTAGTGATAATGGTAGTGAATACGTGAATTCTCCTTTTGTGCATTTTTGTGATGAATTTGGGATTGAGCATAATTTTTCGGCCCCTAGAACTCCCCAACAAAATGGGGTAGTGGAAAGGAAAAACCGAACTCTACAAGAAATGGCTAGAACAATGCTAAAAGAACATAGCTTGCCTACATACTTTTGGGGTGAAGCCGTTCATACGGCTTGTTATGTGTTAAATAGAGTTCTTATTAGACCCCTTATTAAGAAAACCCCTTATGAGCTTTGGAATGGTAGACCACCAACTATTGCTTATTTTCGTGTTTTTGGGTGCAAATGTTTTATCCTTAACACTAGGGACTATTTGGGAAAATTTGATGCTAAATCGGATGAAGGCATTTTTCTTGGTTATTCCACTAAAGGAAAAGCCTATCGCATTTTCAACAAACGTACTCGTACCATTGAGGAATCTATGCATGTTGACTTTGATGAGACTAATCCGTTTTGTATCAAGAAAGTGGTAGATGTTGTTGAAGATACTCCACTAGATCAACCCTTAGAATCTCCTACTCAAGAAGTCAAATCTCATGAAGAATCTCTTAAGGAAAATGATCAAGTGTTAAATGAAGCTAGTACGGATTTACCAAGGTGTTGGAAACATATCAAAGATCACCCAAGTGAATTAATTCTAGGTGATCCAAAAGAAGGTGTTACCACTCGCTCCCGTATTATTGCTCTTTGTGCTCATAAAGCATTCTTATCTCAAATTGAGCCCAAGAATATTAAAGAAGCTTTGTTAGATGATCATTGGATTAATGCTATGCATGAGGAATTAAATCAATTTGAGCGTAGCAAAGTTTGGACATTAATGGAGAAACCAATTGGCCCCACTATTATTGGCACTAAGTGGATATTTCGCAACAAGCTAGATGACACCGGCATCATTACTAGAAATAAAGCAAGGTTAGTTGCTCAAGGGTACAATCAAGAAGAAGGTATTGATTTCGATGAAACTTTTGCTCCCGTAGCTAGACTTGAATCTATTCGTATGCTACTTGCTTTTGCTTGTTATATGAATTTTAAACTTTACCAAATGGATGTCAAAAGTGCTTTTTTAAATGGTTTTATAGACGAGGAAGTTTTTGTTAAACAACCTCCGGGTTTTGAAGATCCAAAATTTCCAAATCATGTTTTTAAACTTTCAAAGGCTTTATATGGTTTAAAACAAGCTCCTCGTGCTTGGTATGAACGATTAAGCAAATTTTTATTAGATGATGGTTTTAAAAGAGGAAAAATTGACTCCACTTTATTTATAAAAAGGTCTTCAAAAGATATCCTTCTTGTTCAAATTTATGTGGATGATATTATATTTGGTGCTACTAATGAAAATCTTTGTGAGAATTTTTCTAAAAGCATGCATAAGGAATTTGAGATGAGCATGATGGGAGAATTAAATTACTTTCTTGGACTTCAAATCAAGCAAATGAAAGATGGTATCTTTGTCAATCAAGCCAAATACACAAGAGAATTGATCAAAAAATTTGGCCTTGAAGATGCAAAGGAAATTGGAACTCCAATGAGCACATCCACAAAATTAGACAAAGATGAAGATGGTAAGAATGTTGATGAGAAACTATATCGAGGTATGATTGGTAGCTTACTTTATCTAACCGCTTCTAGACCCGATATTATGTTCCCCGTGTGTCTTTGTGCTAGATTTCAATCTTCTCCCAAAGAAACCCATCTTAGTGCCGTTAAGCGTATTTTTAGGTATTTAAAAGGAACCCTTAGTCTAGGACTTTGGTACCCAAGATTTACCTCTTTTGAACTAATAGGATATTCGGATGCGGATTATGCCGGTTGTAGACTTGATAGGAAGAGCACTAGTGGTAGTTGCCAATTCTTAGGTCAATCCCTTGTCTCATGGTCTAGTAGAAAACAAAATAGTGTTGCTTTATCCACGGCCGAAGCCGAATATGTTGCGGCCGGAAATTGTGTGACTCAAATTCTTTGGATGAAACAAACCTTACTAGATTTTGGCCTAGAGTATGATCGTGTTCCCATTCGTTGTGATAACACTAGTGCTATAAATCTTACCAAAAATCCCATTCAACACTCTAGAACAAAACACATAGAAATCCGCCATCATTTTATCCGTGATCACACTCAAAAAGGGGACATTGTACTTGAATTTGTTACCTCCGAAAATCAATTAGCCGATATCTTTACCAAACCTCTACCCCAAGATCTTTTTGAGAAAATTCGGTGTGAGATTGGCATGCAAATTCTCTAGCTTTTCTTTCATGCCATTAGTGTTTAGTACTTTTTATGTATATATTTTTGTGGCTAATATTTTCTTGATGTTTTAGGGTCCTTGAAGCTTCTAATTGTTATCCATTTTTTCCTTTGGTCCTTGTTTTTACTCAAAATGTGTTTTGACCCCTTAAAATTTTCAAAATCATATCATTTGTTCTTTTTGTTGTTGACAAAGGGGGAGAAATTTTAGTTAAACTTTTTCAAATGCATTTTGTGAGGGGGAGTTTTATAAAAACTCTAGTGATTAGGTTGAGGGGGAGTTTTTGATCAAAACTTAATCTTAGGCATCTTCAAAAGTTTATGATTTGTCAAACATCAAAAAGGGGGAGATTGTTAGCCTCACCTTGTTTTTATTCCCGTTTTAATATTCGACAAATCATTATTTAAACTAAAATTCATTTTGGTATCACTTAAAATGTTTTCCAAAACCCCTCATTAGATTAGTTGTGCTTACTTCATTGTTACTTAGCTTGAAATTCAAAATAGCAGCCCCGCGGTACACCGGACGAATGACGCGGTACACCGCAGGTCACGGACCAGAAGCACGGTGCACTAGATGGCCCGACCAGTAAGCTCAGAAATCTGCACGGTACACCAGACCTTTGTCACGGTACACCGGACCACTACACGGAGCAGGGATGCGGTACACTACATAGACCGACCAGTAAGCTCAAAAGTTAGTCGAACAGTCACGCGGTGCACCGGACCATATCCGCGGTACACCGCACGAGAGGGTTTCAGCACTATTACTAGAGGACAAAGCTTATATCCGTTAGAGATAAAATAGATCCGTTGGAGAGAAGCCTTATGACCGTTGGATCATCTTTTCAGCTATAAAATGGAGTTCATTCAAGACACAACTTAAGCCTTCCATCTACCAATCTTAAGAGCAATTAATTCTATCATTCAAGGAGGTTTCAAAGGAGCATTCAAGTCATATTTATTGTGAAGCTAATTAGTTCTATCTACTCATTTAAGAGTTTAGTCACAAAGCTTTTATAAGCACCCCTAAACACTTTTTCCCTTTCCTCTTAGTTCTTGTAATAGATTAAGAGAGTAGTGTGAGCATAGGTTTATGCTTGGTTCCTTGTGTTGGTGATAACACAAGTGTATTTCCTTCAAAGGGTTTTTGAAGTGGTTGTAAGGGTTTGTATCTCACCCGGTTAAGAGTTACGAAGATTAGTTGAGAATCTTGCAAATCCTAAGGAGGCTTCCTTAGGTAGTGGATGTAGGGAAACCGAACCACTATACATCGTTGTGTATCGTATTCTATCTCTACACTCTTTATATTTCCGCACTCTATATGCTTGATAAAATGCCTACTTGAATAGTTTGATATTATTGTCTATTAGGATTATCTAGTTTTATACTATTTAGTTTGCTAATACAATAGGATTCAAATTAGCTTTTAATTTTATTTACTTGAAATAAAATTAGCCGATTAATTTCTATTGTCCTATTCAACCCCCCTTCTAGGACGCATATAGTATATCACATCACCCATTGACTATATCTTTATGCTCATTCACTATTACTCTACTGACAATTTAGTAATAGGACTAAGTAATTTAAGTTATTAGTTGCAAAACGATTATCCAGAAAGGGGTTTATGTACAGAACTTGGGCATAGACGTGTGGTGTGCGTTAGTGAACTTGACGGTCTTGACTATCCACGCAGTCATTAGGATTTACGAAGTCAATCGTTTGAAAGTATTGTAATGTCATTTTAACGAGGTCATTAGTACAGCAAAATAGGAATCTATCTACCCTGATGGGATTTAGGAAGATGTTAGAATCCCGACTAGTGTAAAATACCAACTTTGCCCTTAAACAATAACTTTAGATTGATGAACTTTGGTGATTCCCTAGCGATACTCAAGTATACCTCTCAAATACGTAACCTTCATTAGTTAATTTTTAGTTTAAGTTAGTCAGTCTTTAAGGTCAAGTATTTTATTACTAATTATCTCTCATATTAGTAACTAAACATTCAAAAACCAAATAAATATTTATTTCTACTGTTTTAGCAATTACTTCTACTTTTCGTTTAAACACTTATTCATAGCCTCGTAATCTCTGTGGAGACGATATCGCGATTTACTTATCTATTACTTGGAACGACCTGTACACTTGCAATGAGTTTATCCTCTTCTATTATGTTGATATATATATCACACTCTAAAAGCACCCATGAAGAAATACCAAATATGTGTTTCTTAAAAAAGACACCTAAAATGATTATAGATTTTAAAATTATTTTTATTGATTTTAATTTTATTTTAATTTTATTTTAATTTTATTTTTTTATTCTAAAATAAGTACTTCAAAACGAGTCATAAAGATTAGAAGAAACAATTATAAATATCTTTTAAATTTTTTGTGCATAAGTTTGTGCATAAGTGAACCAATCAAATTTTACATAGAAGTATAAAGCTTGAAATCTCATGATTTCGGGCTTTCTTTAGGAAAATACCTCTAGACCAATAATTTGCTTAGCCTAGCAACTAGAAAAATAGATGCAAATTTAAAAAAAGAATTGACAATACAGTACTTTTTATTTTTCTTGATTCTCTTAATCAAAGTAACTATATTAGTATTTATTAGTCTACAAACTCTTTAGCAGAGTAGTAATGGTATTAATCATTAATCGAAGTGGATAAACTTTTGCTGTGAGATTTGATCAGGAAGTAGCAACACAGTATGGCTGAGAAAATAGCAGAGACCTTCTATTGTCGTTGCAACCCCTCAACATAGGAACCATGTAATCAGCTTTGTTTTCCCTAGTAAGCATCGCCCCATGCAGCTCATTTTCCCGTTTGTTATTGTTGGTCTTGCTTAGAACAATCTTGTTATCCTTTGTATTAATTACACTTGCCATTGTTAGCTTCTCACGCCAAAAGTACTCGTAAGCGTTGAATGAGGCTGCTGTTTCTGCCACCATTGGTGTTAGTGGTAGTTTCTCCATAGGTTCTTCTACTTTAGCCAAATTCGCTGTTTTATTAAGCTTGATGGATCGTGTTGGATCCTTGTAGTGAAGCGCCATAATGCTTTTCATCGTCAGTGTTGATATATGCACGTTCATCATCATACCTGGCAAAATTGAGCTTTGGCCTCTTGGGAATGCTATTTCTTTGATACCATTTTGCTTCTCAACTCCCTCTTCTTCCTCCTCGTTCGCAAAAAGATCGGTTTTGCTCCTCGTTTTTTTACTGATTGGCTCTTGTGAAGTAGGAGAATTAACTAAAGTGAGGAGAAGACGGCCTTGTTCGCGCTGGGCATGGAAGCAGTTTCGTTGAGGAACAGAAACAGCTTGAAGGACTAATCTTCCATTTCTGCGTTGAGATTGCATATGAAGGGAAGCTCCATCCCCTTTTGCAATGGAAGGAAGAGGAGGAGGGAAGGATTTCGGAGCCATTTTCTTACTAGGAAGTTTGGAATTATATTTAACAACTTGCAATTCTTCAAAGGAGTGTGTAAGTTGTGTATCATATTCAATATCACATATTTCTGAGGGTGGAGGAGGGTAAGAAGAGAATCCCTCGGAACCAGTTTCAGATCCGAGGCTCTCAGTACATATTTCAAGACTTTTTTCACTTAAAGTGCTGGATGATCTTTTGACAAGAGGATGAATATAAAGGGGTGGAAGTTGAAGATTATTAGAATCATTGTTTTTTTCAGTTATAATGGAGCTCCAAACATCAAGTTGGACATCTTTTTTCTCATTCTGTAACTGGATTGATCTCCAAACATCATCTTGGCCTGGAATATTGTTGAGCTCATCAGATGAGACTGCAGCTGCAAGTTCTCCAGAGGAAGCAATCCGTTTCATTGAGGAGAATCCATTTTGTGCCAACCATTTCTTTGAAGACATATCAGCTGATATTGTTCTTCTTAAAGAAGGTGGTATTTTGTTCACTTCAAAATCTGATCCAAGAATTGATACAATACCTTGTTTCTCAATAAAACCATCTCTCTCAGACTTTATATGTGAAGGTAAGGGGATGCTCCTGCTTGACATCTTCATTAAAAATTCCTTGGACCTATACAAATTAGCTTATCAATAATTATAAATTCATAATCGCGAACGGCTCATGTACAATAATAATAAAGGTAAATAATTGTATTTACCTCAAGCAAACAACAGCATCCAATAGAGAGTCTCTTATCAGAAGACACCAATTGGTGCCAACTGCAAGTGGGAAAGGATAATGTTGTAAGTTTGGCTTTGAGTGATTGGGTATTTGTAGTTGCCCAAAGAGCATTTGGAACCGTGTCCAAAGGCATATTTTTTATAAAAGTTTCCTTATCTTTTCTTAAATCGGGAATGACATGACTTGTAGTTGCCAACTTGCAAGCGGGAAGGGTTTATGTTGTATTCTCTTATTGCGCTTGGGAAAATTCCTCTAGAAGATCGTCGTACCTTGATGTCGATCATCATCGTGAAGATCTCTCTTCACCTAGTTGAGGCTTCCTGAAGCAAGCCATACCGACCCAAAGGGAGGTGCGCTTCCGATAGTATTCCGACACTCAACATCAATATTATTTCTCACGTGTATTCTTATGATCCGAGAGCTATGGAGGTTTTTAGACGTATAATAACCATATTAATTTTATGATAGAGATAGAATATACCCATTTTGGCTACATAATGGGGTATTTACAAATGTTAGTGACCATCCTGAATGATGGCATGGTGCGTAGTATTAGGAAAAGACGAGTGGCATGGCCGTTGTTGGGACGGATTTGTAATATAACCATGTTATGTATCAAGATGCTACCCTCAGATGTTAATCACAAGTAACTTAATTCTTATGAAATATTTGTCCTTGGGTGAGTTTGATACTCTCTACCATCGATAGACACGTTTTACTCTTGGCTTGAGTATACCATTGACTTTGGTCCTTCAGACTTTTGTATTTGGTTTAATATAGACGGTTTATTTTTGCTTATCTTTATGCCATACGTGTTTAACTTTCATACCATTTTATACTTTTTCCATTCCACCATCTCATTTTGACTATTGGATGGGCCTTCGTCCTTGCTCCCGAAGCAAGTAACCAAACTCTAAAACTTTGCCTTATCCCATATCGTCTCTGGTTAGGATTGCCACGCTCGAGAAAATACACTTTTTACGAGCAATCCATTTCGTCCAACTTATAGCTCTAAACAATATATTTTGTGGTAACCTAATGCCAATTTCTTATTTTTAAAATTTCTAGACTGCTATAATTGTCTTGTATCATTTCTTGGTAATTCCGCAAAATTCAAGGTGTTGTTTACCCGTGATCGATATGCATATCATCTAAAGAAAGCATTTTACGAGCTAATGCATTTTGCTCCAAACCAAGCAAGCCATCTATGTCATTTAGTTTGTTACCACTTTGGCTACTTATAAGAACCCTTTTTTATGGTATGCAAAACTTGACCGAAAACATTTCGAATAGTGCAACACACATTGAAGTTGTTTCATCGTAGTTCTCGTAGGAGAGGCACGTATACAGGTTCTCCACTCCCTTTTTTCTAAATTCTCTCAGGTAGGTTGTTTATCCTGAATATGTCTCCAAAGTAGTACTTTAATTTGGGGACATCTAAATTTCCACCCATTAGAGATCTACTTTTGTCTTTGACACGTTGACACTCAGGACCGTTGATTTCTCTAAATAGATCCCGTGTTGGCCATATTGCCATG
The DNA here is from genome assembly GCA_029959085.1 of Nemophila menziesii. NCBI lineage: Eukaryota > Viridiplantae > Streptophyta > Magnoliopsida > Boraginales > Hydrophyllaceae > Nemophila > Nemophila menziesii. Next base: position 92,571,434 of record JARWIR010000002.1, read on the forward strand.
ATAGATAGTTTGGGGGCTCCCTATTTGGATCCAGCTTAACAATTGCAATCTCGAGTAGCTTAAAATACGGAAGAAGGTGCTGAAAAACCTCCCAGTTCCAAGACCTGTTTGCAAGCATAAAATCAGTTGATTTAGGATATCACTGTCAACCGACAACACTGCAAACTCAACTAAAGGTAACCCCCCTTTACATAGATCGAGCCAAAATTTAACTACTTTTCCATTTTGTATGACCCATCGAGATCCCTGTCTAACAACAAAAATACATTCCATGATGGCTTGGAAAATTTGTGGCCCAGACGCCCTTATTTTATAATGTGTTATCCTATTCAAAAGTAATTTGACTGGGTGCTTCAGTCCAGAGGACTGGGTCGTCGACGTATTGTTCATATCATCTACTTCTTGGAATCCAATATTGCGTCTCTTTTTGTTTACATACCTTATCCCATGTTGTTCCATGTACTTTATTCTGGTCTACAGACGATCCCAAAATGAAGTTCTGATTTATTTGATCGATTTATTCGCATACACATACATGAAGTCTCTCAACCAATTTTTATATACACTGTCATTGCACTCAAAACTGGATGGGTAAGAGTGATTCGGCCAGTTAATGAAAGATTTTGTCCTTTCCGACCTACTAGTTGATTTTTAAGATCGTTCGTTGATTCTCGTTTAAATCCCATGTATCACATCCCCGAGACGTCGTTATCCTAGATACTTTCGTAGTCATCTTTATGGTAAAAGTCGGTTCATCATAGGATTTTGTTAAGTAAGACTCCATCCACGTTTCTAAACATATATGTGAGAGATATTATTATTGTTCTGCTTACCCACTTCTTGGAAAAACTCCCCATAGAGTAATAGTCTAAACCAGGCATATCCACTTCACGGGGGTGGGGGAGGGGTTGCCGGGTGCGCATGGCCCTCCTCAATTTGGAAAAAAAATATATCACCTTATACAAAAAAAGAATATATGTCAATAGCTTTTTGCTCCTTGAAATTTTTAGAATCTTCACTTGGCCTTCCAAAACTTTTTAAATTTATTTCACCAAGTTATGATTTAGTTTTATTTGTATAAATTTCTTATGTTTCCAATGATAAAATATAGATAAGCGTGTATAATCTACAGTGTTTTAAAACAAGGCTGCCTATGCGTTCCAAAGTGTGATCCACCTAGAATTTCTCTAGAAGGTTCGTCTACGCATAATCTAATTAATAAACTACCTAACTGGATTAATGGGTTACCCAACCCGTATACTACCTAGCATGCTAGCTCATTAATATCTAGATCAATTTAATCTAACCCAACACATAAGCAAAATATAAAAAAAAAATACTTAGGTTAGAGTCTGAATGCGTGTGAAAAAGAAGTAGAATTTTTCAAATTTCAAGTCTAGATTTTTAAACTTGATTATTTTTTAGGTTAATAATAATAAATTATTATTTTATATTTAAATATATGTTATTAAGTGTTGAATTGATCTACTTTAAGTATATCAGGATGTAAAAATCATTCAAATAAATGTATTAGTAATAAAAGTAATATAAAATAATATAAAATCCACCTAGGTACAAACCTTTTAAATTCCAATCAATGGGTTGTCTAGTCATTTAGGTGCTCGGAGGTGTCAGACCACCCTAATAGCACCTAGATTATTTTAGAACAATGATGATGAGTTTTTTTTAAGAATATACCAAATAAAAAAATATTTGCAAAAATATACTATGTCAAAAATATTTGCACATATACTAAGGGGGTGTATTCATTTGGGAGTTTGTTGGATTTTTTGGATTTTTAAAATCCATGGACTTTGTATACTTTACGGATTGTTTTAATTACATATGGAGTTTATAAAATTCTTTTTAATTCTATATAGAGTTTAACAGATTCTTATGTAAAGATTTTAATGGATTTTAATAGATTTTGATCTTTGTTCTAAAAAATTAAATATACATTCATTATATAGTTTAATAAGAAAAAAGTGTTTCTTCACCATAATAGCCTAACGGTAGCGAGGAATGGCTACTACCATGATGATTGATCCGATTTTTATTTTCGATTTATAATTCCGATTTACTTTTAAAATATTAAATAAATAACGGATTTTAAGATAAATAAAAATATATATCCAAAAACATTGAAAAATTTCAGAACAACAAAAAAGAAAAGAAAGGTATACTATAAAAAAAATGACACATTTTTTAATGTTTGAAAAAAATTACAATGAAACATGATAAAACCTAAAACCCACCTCTTCACAGCCGCATTGGAAAAAGAAACAAAAAGAAATCCCTTCACACCCTTGAAAATATTCAGAACAGAAAAAGAAAAGAAAAAACAAACGATGAAAAAATATTGTTTGGAAAAAATACAATGGCACATGATAAAACCTAAAGAGTAATGCTGGGTATCACCCAAAAAGGTATCACCTAAACATCACCCATGATATGGCGGTTAGGTGGTCCAATCATGCATGAGAGAGAAAAAAGTAAATCTGGAAAGAGAAAATCCATGATTGGACCACCTAACCGCCACATCATGGGTAATATTTAGGTGATACCTTTTTGGATGATACCCAGCATTACTCAAACCTAAAACCCATCTCTTCACAGCCGTATTGGAAAACAAGCAAAAAGTAATGTCTTCACACAAATTTTTTTATGTGAAACACTTTTTTATGTTCTGAAAAAATTACAATAAAACATGATAAAACCTAAAATTCATCTCTTCACACTCCATTTGAAACAAAAAACAAAAAGAATTCCCTTCAGAATGTTCCGAGCAAAAGCTTTATGACATGAATATTAAGTAGCCTAATTTCAATCCATTTTAGAGAAACATGACCATGAATAATTATAAATAGCTTATGAATATTTTTTTTACCTCAGTAGTTATTTTATTTGGAGTTTATGAAATCTCTATTTCTGTAGAAAGATTTGTAGAAGACTTTTTTATTTATACTTAAACCTTGAACTCCTATAAAATCTAATGACTTTAAAAATTCAATAACTTTTGAATACCTCAAAATTTTAATGGATTTAAAAAAGTCTTGATTGAATACATCTAGATTTGAAAAGAGTTTTTAAAATCTCAATTGAATACCTCAAGATTTTAATAGACTTTTTAAAATCCTGATTAAAATCCAAAAAAAAATCAACAGACTCCTAGTTGAATACACCCCTCTTGAGTTGCCGATTTGGATTGGAATTGGCAATTGAGTTGCCGATGGTATATTTTATTTTATTTTATTTTATTTTATTTATATTTATTATATAAATATAAATTTTTGTTTGATAATTTAGATATATATTTAATTAATAAATTTATATTATATGTTATATTTAGAGAAATTGGTTTTTTATTAGATTAGTTTAAATTAAATTATTTTAGTATTATTAATTTATAAATTTATATTATTTGTTATATTTAGATAAATAAATTTATTGTTAGATTAGTTTAATTAAATTATTAAATATTATTTAGAATGTATTGTTAGAATTGTTTAAATTAAATTATTTTAGCATTATTTAGATTTATTTTATTAGAATAGTTAAAATTAAATATATAAAAGAGAATCTTAATTATCGTTTTAATGGAAATCTTAACTTTTTCGTAACCGTATTTGAGAATCAGTTGAACACAAAACATATATAGAGAACCAGATTCCATTGTTAAACATTAAAGATTAATGAAACATATTAAACATTATCCTTTCTAAATCGCCTTCTACGAGCAACCCATTTATTGTTCAAAAAAAAAAATCGTCTTCTACGTGGTGGACATATTTCAGGTTACACATTATTTGGTAAAAATGGTAAGTCCATTGAAATCATTTAATATTTATGCACTTCACTATCCATTCCTAGTAGCCTTAGTTGTTTAGTGATTTCCCTAAACCATTTTTTTGCACCTCGTCCGCCAGAACCCTTTATTGAGGATGTACACTGTAACTTAGGACCGATTGAGTTGTTTGTCGTGCATTATTAATAGGGAAGTCTTGCATTATTTGATTCTACAAAAAGTTGCACTATTTGTTAAAAAATGATCCATATACACAATCTAAGCAATATAGTTGTACCTGATATATCATTTGCCCGCCTCGTGCATGAAACTTAGTCGTTTGCATGTAATCTGATGGGTCAACATCATCAACTAAGATTGCAGTTGTTTCTCGTTCTGTAGGCCGTGTAATTATTTTACGGGTCACACCGGCATACCAATAATTATATTCATATACAAGATACGTAACGAGTTGAAATCATCAATTTTCTCGATCTGGTCATTGTTGGAGCATAAGAGGACGCATGTCTATGCGTCTACGCCCCAAACCTTTATGTAAGTCGTCGAAAGTATAGTAAACCCAAAACCGAGTTGGTGCATTACCCTTTCTGAATGATAATACTCCACCAAATGACATGTGTTAATTATGAATACAATAATTATTTAAAACGAAAAAGTTAAGATTCCTATTAAAACGACACTTAAGATTCTCACTTAAATAATTTAATTTTAACTATCTAACAAAATAAATCTAAATAATACAAAAATAATTTAATTTAAACTATTCTAACAATACATTCTAAATAATATTTAAATAATTTAATTTAAAGTAATCTAACAACAAATCTATTACTTTAAATATAACAAAGAATATAAATTCATAAATTAAACATATATCTAAATTATCAAACAAAAATTTAAACTTATATAATAAATATAAAAAAAAAAAATAAGAAAAGTCAATACTAATTGGCTACTCAATTGCTAATTTCAAATCCAATATAGCAACTGAGTTGCCAATTTAGTATACATATGCAAATATTTTCTAATATGATATATTTTATAAATATTTTATTTATTTAGTATTTTTTTTTTTAAAAACTTCAATGATAATATAGTATGATATAATTAATTTAAAATGAATTTAATATAAAAACTTATTTACAAGTTTTGCATAAAAATATAGTGCGATTTACTTCCACAAAAAATTATGGCGCGGCTCCCGTACCCCTTTATCCCCTAAACACAATTTGTGGCTCTGCCGGGTTAAAACAACTAAATATTCTCAGCAAGACGACAAGCTGCGAAAGAAAAAGAATACTCAGAGGACAAACACAGACAATAGTTAAAAGATTTTTATTGGAATAAATATAAAAGTGAAAGGTGAAAGGCAGGCAATGAAAGGGTGCTGTCACAAATGTTTCTCCATTATCATCTTAAAATTCGTTAAAGAGGAAAAGGTGTGATGACGACTAGATGAAAATGGCTTAAAGTTGAAGCAAAAGAATAACTTTGAGAAGGCCACGATCGACGATTGGGTGGCTGCAAAACCAAGAATCGATGGATGCATATATAAAACGACAGTAAATCGGATGCGGATGCTAGCCAATGAGGACCTGTCTTTATTTAATCCGTATTGGCTTTTTATACTACTATGCTTCTAGTAATCTTTATTTTGATAATAATAACTCGAGGAAATTACTTTATAAAGCTAAAAATACCAAAACTTTATAAAGTAACACCAAACCAAAAAACAATACTATAAACATCCAACTCCTACTACATGGTTAGGTTTTTCCCCTTTTTACCTCTTCACGCGATGAGTACGGCCCCCGCGTAAGTTATATACTACATTAACTCATTCCCACACGGTCCATCCCCATGTCGATAATTAACTACGTAGATATGGACATATGGTACAAAAAAACAAACACAAAAACATATCTAATCTATCAGAAAAGGAAAAAAATGGCATTCTTTATCCTTGGTCAAATTAATCCAGCCCCATCCACACCAACATATAGAACTAAATCCATCAACACATACGCAATGGGCTGTGCCGCCAGCCCCATTATAAACAAAATACAATTTGGGCCTAGCCCCTTCAAATTAGAACCAAACAATACTAGCATTACAAATCAAAACCAAACAAGAATGAACAAAACCAAACAAGAATGGACTAATTAAATATTTTGAGATAAATTACAAATTATACAGTAAGTCTTTTAACTTTTTCTATGTTGCTATATTGAATGATATACTAATGGTATAATTGATACTTCTCATACGCTACCTTTGGACCACCATATTCCTAAATATCTAGACGTATAATACGGACCCAGGAGGATATTTGTTCTTGGGCTGGACCCATGGTGGGCTAAGGGATTCAAATCGGGTGTTGAAGCTGCTTATGGGCTGGACCCATAATGAGTTGAAGCTGCTTGTGGGCTAGACCAATATCGCGTTGATGCTGCTTGTGGTGGAGAGTGTGCTGCCGAGAGTGATGGTCGTGGGATGGTGGAGATTGTGCTGCAGAGAGGGAAAGAGAGGTGGGGATGGAATGGTGTTGATGGTGGTGATTTGGGTTCCTATCGCGTTGAGGCTGCTTGTGGTGGAGAGTGTGCTGCCGAGAGAGATGGTGGAGAGTGTGCTGCAGAGAGGGAAAGAGAGGTGGTGATGGAATGGTGTTGATGGTGGTGATTTGGGTTTCGATTGGTTGTGGTGGTGATTTGGGTTTCGATGGTGGTGATTTGGGTTTTGACTGGTTGTTGGTGTTGGTGCTCAGGTGCGATTTTGGTGGCGGCGAGATCGATGATGATGATGGTGGTTCGGTTACTGGATGGTAGGTGGTGGCAGGGGGGATTGATGATGATGGTGGTGGTATGGTGGTCTGCGGGTTGCTCCATATCACAGAGAAGGGAGCTGACGGGAGGGGAGGGGGAGGGCGGTGGTGCTGGCTAGGTTGCTGACGGGAAAGTCGAGCTACAGGAGGGGGAGGTGGGGTGGGATGCTGATAGAGGAAGGGGATGGGGGGATTATATAATAGTGTTGTAGGGGTTTTTTTGGGCTTTTTATCCATTTAGTTGGGTTTAGTTTGGGTTAGTTGGGATCCAAATGGGGTGGATGTATTTTGTAATGTTGAGTTGGGTTTAGGCTTTGAAAACTAAAAGACCCTAATAACTCTAGTGAGGACCTGGCTAACATACGCAATTGCCTATTGTGCTAACCAATAAAGACCTCCCTTTACAATTGTGGTTAAATTAATTTGCTAAAAGAGCTAATATATGTGATTCTTATATTTTGTTTCAATATAGTATTGGAAAGAATATCTAACAAATTTAATATAAAGAGGTACATTTAATTATGAGTATGTAAAAAAATTGAAATTTTTTAGACTCTTACTTACTTTAGCTTTACTAAAGATATAAATTTTAAGGCTAGTAAATTAACATCTAATCAAATGAATAACAAAAAACAAGCTATATATGATAATTAACACAAAATAATTGTTGATAATGTTTTTTCTGTTAAATATGGAAAACAAAGAATGAAAAGTGGAATAAAAAGATGAATGACAATACCATTATTTTTATTACAAATGCTTGCTTTACAAATGATTATAAAGTCTCCTTTGCTAGCTTATTAGTAGATAAAAGTAATAATATTATTCATGGCCATGCGTGGTCTTTTACTTGTAACAGCCCAGAAGAAGCAGAGTTTATTGGAGTGCGCAATGGACTATGTTCAACAATTAACTTTCATTGCCAGGACATTCGAGTGCTTTGTGATAATAAGATGGTTGTGGAGATGCTCAAGAACACTAAAACTCCTCCAAATGCGCGCCTTAAATCTTTTCTAACTAATATTCGAAAATTTTGCTGTAATAGACTAGTATCTTTCTATTTTATTAGTAGAGTAGATAATGTTTTGCGGATTGGGCTGTAAGGCAAAAGTTATTGGATATTTTGCCTTGTAATTGGGTTTCCAACCCTCCCCTTCAATTTGTTAAGTTACCGTGTTACTCTCTTTTACCTTCTGGTATAGGATGAGCTTTATTTTCTTCCTTGTAAAACTTTTATTGCGTTTTATATTATTTCACTTTTGACAAAAAAAAACCACAAATTCATAACCATATATATACCTGTGTGATTGTTACATTAATATTTCAAATGCATAAGTAACAAAAGCTTATTTATAGCTTTTTTTTTATCAAAAAGTAATATTTTTTTGCTCCAAAAATAATGTTTTACTTGTTAAAAATAGTGTCTTAAAAATAATTGTTAATTTCAAAACACTTTTATCTTTTTTTATTATTACTTTTATTAAAATATTTAAATTCATATTTTTAATAAATATTTAAATTATCAAGACACTTTATGAGAAATATTTTAGTAATAGTGAAAGTAATAGTTATGTTTTTTAATTTGTATATAAAATTAAAATAAATATTATTTTTGGAACTTAGAACGTACGATAAATAAATACAACAGAGAATATATAAAAGAGCCACTTTAGACTCGGAGTAAATGACTCCAATGAGATTCGATCTCAGGACCTCTTGGTCTCTGCGGAGTAACCTAACCACTAGGCCAACTATCGATCTCATCTGTAATAATTGTTTACCTATAAAGAAAAAGGAGAGTTTGGAAAACGATCCAATTTTTCTCAAGTTCAGTGCCACATTTGCTTCCTTGTTTTTTTGTTTAAACTGTTTCATGGAATTCTCTTCTATCATACGCGTATTATATATACCAATAATATCCAATAACAAAGTGCCATGTGTCTGATTGATTTACTAGATTAAGTAATTTCTTAAATTAAGAAATAGTGATTTGTCTTAAATAACCTTGCTTAATTTATGGGTATTTTATTCCTAAATTTAATTTTACTTCCTCCAATAAATTTAAATTTATGAAATTACACTCCTACCCATATTTAGTCATATAATTATTTTAATCCAACTTGTAATATATATTCTAAAAAATATACTTAATCATAAATTATAAACAAATTGTACTTAAAATAAATAATATTAAAGAAAGAATTACAAACCGTAGAAAAAAGATTATGAACCGTTAAAGAAGAAATAACGAACGGTTAAAGAAGGAATAACGTACCATTAAAGAAGGAATAACGAACCGTTACAGAAGGAATAACGAACCATTAAAGAAGGAATAACGAACCATTAGAGAAGGAATAACGAACCATTAAAGAAGGAATAACGAACCTTTAATGAAGGAATAACGAACCATTAAAGAAGGAATAACGAACCGCCAATGAAGAAATAACGAACCGTCAAAGAAGGAATAACGAACGGTTAAAGAAGGAATAACGAACCTTTAATGAAGGAACAACGAACCATTAAAGAAGGAATAACGAACCGTTAATGAAGTAATAACAAACCATTAAATAAGGAATAAAGAACCGTTAATGAAGGAATAACGAACCGTTTAAGAAGGAATAACGAACGGTTAAAGAACGAATAACGAACCTTTAGAGAAGAAATATAGAATCGTTAATGAAGGAATAACGCACCGTTAAAGAAGGAATAATGAACGGTTAAAGAAGGAATAACGAACCATTAGAGAAGGAATAACGAACCGTTAATGAAGGAATAACGAACCATTAAAGAAGGAATAACGAACCGTTACAGAAGGAATAACGAACCGTTAGAGAAGGAATAACAAACCGTTAATGAAGGAATAATGAACCGTTAATGAAGGAATAACGAACCGTTGATAAAGGAAAAACGAACCATTAAAGAAGGAATAATGAACCGTCAATGAAGGAATAACGAACCGTTGATAAAGTAATAACGAACCATTAAAGAAGGAATAACGAACCGTTAATGAAGGAATAACGAACCGTTAAAGAAGGAATAACGAACGGTTAAAGAAGGAATAATGAACCTTAGATGAAGGAATAACGAAACATTAAAGAAGGAATAACGAACCGATAATGAAGTAATAACGAACCATTAAAGAAGGAATAACGAACATTTAATGAAGGAATAACGAACCGTTTAAGAAGGAATAACGAACGGTTAAAGAAGGAATAACGGACCTTTAGAGAAGGAATAACGAACCGTTAATGAAGGAATAACGAACCGTCATAGAAGGAATAACGAACGGTTAAAGAAGGAATAACGAACCTTTAGAGAAGGAATAACGAACCTTTAGAGAAGGAATAACGAACCATTAAAGAAGGAATAAAGAACCGTTAGAGAAGGAATAACGAACCGTTAGAGAAGGAATAACGAACCGTTAGAGAAGGAATAACGAACCATTAAAGAAGGAATAACGAACCGTTAATGAAGGAATAACGAACCATTAAAGAAGGAATAACGAACCTTTAATGAATGAATAACGAACCATTAAAGAAGGAATAACGAACCATTAACGAAGGAATAACAAACGGTTAAAGAAGGAATAACGAACGGTTAAAGAAGGAATAACGAACCTTTAATGAAGTAATAACAAACCGTTAAAGAAGGAATAACGAACCGTTAAATAAGGAATAACGAACCGTTAATGAAGGAATAACGAACCGTAAATGAAAGAATAACGAACCGTTAAAGAAGGAATAACAAACCGCTAAAGAAGGAATAACAAACCGTTAAAGAAGGAATAACGAACCGTTAAAGAAGGAATAACAAACGGTTAAAGAAGGAATAACGAACCATTAGAAAAGGAATAACGAACCGTTAGTGAAGGAATAACGAACGGCTACCCTTAAAGAAGGAATAACGAATCGTTAATGAAGGAATAACGAACCGTTAAAGAAGGAATAACGAACCGTTAAAGAAGGAATAACGAACCGTTAAAGAAGGAATAACAAACCATTAGAAAAGGAATAACGAACCGTTAAAGAAGGAATAACGAACCGTTAGAGAAGGAATAACGAACCATTAAAGAAGGAATAACAAACCGTTAGAGAAGGAATAACGAACCGTTAATGAAGGAATAACTAACCATTAAAGAAGGAATAACGAACCGATAATGAAGTAATAATGAACCATTAAAGAAGGAATAACGAACCGATAATGAAGGAATAACAAACCGTAAGTGAAAGAATAACGAACCGGTAATGAAGGAATAACAAACCGTTAAATAAGGAATAACGAACCGTTAACGAAGGAATAACGAACCGTTAAAGAAGGAAAAACGAACCGTTAATGAAAGAATAACTAACCGTTAGAGAAGGAATTCCGAACCTTTAGAGAAGGAATAACGAACCATTAGAGAAGGAATAATGAACCGTTAATGAAGGAATAACGAACCGTTAAAGAAGGAATAACGAACCGTTAGAGATGGAATAATGAACCATTAAAGAAGGAATAACGAACTATTAATGAAGAAATAACACACCATTAAAGAAGGAATAACGAATCTTTAATGAAGGAATAACGAACATTTAAAGAAGGAATAACGAACCGTTAATGAAGGAATAGCGAACCATTAAAGAAGGAATAACGATCCGTTAATGAAGGAATAACGAATAGTTAAAGAAGGAATAACGAACGGTTAAAGAAGGAATAACGACCCGTTAGAGAAGGAATAACGAACCGTTAAAGAAGGAATAACAAACTGTTAATGAATGAATAACGAACCGTAACAGAAGGAAGAACAAACTGTTAGAGAAAGAATTACGAACCGTTAAAGAAGGAATTACGAACCGTTAGAGAAGAAATATTGAACTGTAAAATAAGGAATGACAAATTGCTTGAGTTTAAGATTTGGAACTCCGATCAATTGAATGAGATGTAAACTATGAATCAGCCTTGCAGAATAGAATCAGGAAGATGATAGTCGCATGCTTCTTCTTTTAGGTTTTGTAAACAAAATTCTAGATTTGCAGCATAAAGTATACTTTTTCTATGAATAATTTTCAATTTTTTGGATTAGAATAACAAAACCTTAAGCTCTATGCAGGGTTTTTTTCCCTGAATGTTCTTTATCTACGATACATGCTTTTTTCTTTATTTTTTGTTCGAATGCTTCTGCAGACTAAGCGTGGGTGGATGGAGAATTATATTCTATTCTTATTTTGTTTATTTATTTATTTTTATTTTTATTTAGTTATTAATATTTATTTTACATGTTTACAATATAATTAAGTAAAAGATCAATAGTTGGTCCAGTGGTTAGGTTATTGCAAAGACCAAGAGGTCTTGGGATCAATTCCTTTTGGAGTCAAAATGATTCTGAATCCAAAGTGGCACTTATATGTATTAAAAAAATATTAATATCATGGTTATTTCAGTCTATAGATAAATATTATTTAAAAAGAATTAAAATATATATAAATGGATAATTTAGTAATAGTGTATATATTATTTATTTTGATTTTTAATGATAAGATATAAATGAAAAGGTATATAATATATACCGTATGATAGAAGAGTGACCTTGATTTATTATCAACATTACAATATAAGGTAAGCAAAGTAAGTCAACTAGACAAGATAAATCAAGAATAAATTTTGTGATCTTTTTCTGATTTGTTTTCCTTAATAATCATCACCATAAATATAAACAACTAATTCAAATAGTTCTCTCCCATCTTATTCTTCTTCATTAGGTTCACCTCTTCATCTGAAATTTTGTGACAATTTGACCATCAATCCGCTGGGAATTGCCATGAAAACTTTCGGCACTTGATGCTTCTTCCAACTCCTCGATGACCTGTTTTGCAGCTTTAGAGCTTCAAAATTAATAATAACCACGCCCGTTCCAACTTTCAGCACTTAATCAAGCCATGCTCTTTCAAGATAAAAACACTTATGTTTATTAATAATAACGACCTAGTTAAATATTCAACCTAAAAATTGAAAACAGAATGAAGAATATCTAATAGTATCTATATTGTAAACCATTTCAAGTTTGACCTATTTTAATGTAAATCAATTTAGTAAAGTAATGTAAAAGAAATTGATAGAACTGAACTGACCTTACAACAACAAAACCATTGATGGAGTAATAAACAATAATACTTGAATATGAAACGGGATTGAAGCAATCGAAGTAATCTAGCTGCCCGTTTGATTCTCCGGTACCCGTTGATGAGGGAGGAAAGACTAGATATTTAACCATTGACAGAACTTTTGGGGAGACTCAAAACTATATCCATGAGTGGTTCATGGCAGTGGTGGTTTTGGTTAGGAAAGAGGGGCCTTCCCTCGTGGTGGTTACCAGAGAGGTGACATTGGATACATGACTGTGGCTGGCTGTTCAATAGCTGGTCTTTGTAACAGGTCTGTGCAAAAAGTATATTGGTACTGAATATTTGTTAAATAGGAAATTTAATAACTTAACTAAGAAAAATTAATAACATGTCAATTTTTGGGTATAAACTTTCTTAATTTTGATTTCTCAACATAAAATAATATGCACATACAGTGTTCTAAAACCGGGCTAGGTGGTCTAGGCGCTAGAAGGTAGTGTAACTTCCAGAAATTGCCCAAGCGATCTCCAGGCGGTCCCAGATGGTCCTAGACGGGAAATAAAAAAAATCTATTTTTAATGAAAAAAATAAAAAAGTCTATTTTTTGACACAATAAATTATACAAATCTTTTTTAAAAATTATATAAAACTGAAAAAAAATTTAAATAAAAATAAAAATCGCCTAGAAAGAAAACGTCTAGGCTCCGCCTAGGCGCCTGCCTAGCCCCTTAGACGTTCGAAAGTGGTTGATCGCCCGCCTAGCGTCTTTTAAAACACTATACACAAATGATACTATTTATGTAAGTAAAATGTTATATAGTTAATAGATATCATAAAATTCTATAATGTTGTATTAGTTTCACATAAATTGTAAAAAGTTGTAAGTTTGGAATAATTTTAACTTTTATATCAAATAACAATGAGGTGTTGAGTTGATTAAAAATCTTTTTATTACTTTATAAGTAAAGAAAAATCTAAATGATAAAAATATAGTAAGTTTATTGTCCTTAACTTAATTAAAATATATCAATTTCATAGTTCTTACAATATTTTATTGATATAATATAAAATGTTTCTATTAATAAATTTAGTTTAAAATTTTATCTAAAACTTTCAAAAAAAATTTAGATTAATCATGTATAGCATCTTCTACCTAGTTTTTCATATGTTTTTTTTTATATTTTTATATTAATTACAGTAACATAATTGATATAGATATGAATCAGCCTGGCTATCGGTCCATTGTGGACCGGTTCGAACCGGTCTTTAGTGGACCTGGGCCTTATTGGTCCGGTCTGGCTTACCGGTGCCACCGCTACCGGTTTGGTCCGGTTCTCGATTACATTAATGGTGGATCCGAACCGTTATAGGGAACCGGTTCCACCGGTTCCGGTCCGGTTTCAAACGGTTCTGCTCTGTTTTTTTTTAAATAATACCTAATAAAATACATTTGATATAGTACAACTTTATAAGCTTAATAATTTGATAAAGACAACTACAATTTCACGTGCAGCCTTAACAACATGATGATACAGTACCACTATATACCACTAATGGTTTAATAAGCAAGTCACCATATGGATTAATTTATGTTGTTGAAGTTTTCCAAGATTAGGATTAGCAATATTCGAATTAGCATTAATAGCAAAACTTAAGATAATACAAAGGGATTTCAAATTTTCAATAAAGTCAACAACAACCCCAAAAAATCCAAAGTTTGCATCTTGGTCCTTGCACTAAATATCTCATCAGCAGCATGATCAGCTTCACAAAAGTTCAAGTCAGTCCCATTATTAGTAAATAAATAATAAATGACCCTTGAACTATTTTCTATTAAAAAAGTACTTATAATACTTTTTAGAATTTTCCAACAGGTCCCTGAACAAGTATTAAGCAAAACTATTGCCTTTGAAGAAGAGATGCTCTCAACAGCAAAACTATTTCCCTAATTCCTCAAAGTAAACACCACATAAGATAATTGACCCCTAAACTATTGGAAATTACAAAATTGACCCCATTGTACCTCCTGAATATAATATTCCTTTGCCCTGAAAGATGCCTCAAGAAATTAAAAACAAATTGGATCAAAATGAATTAACATGATCAGTTACGAATTTCTCAGCAAGTAAATCCAAATACTAATAAAGTACATTTTGCATATCTTCTCATAATCAACAATAAAACAGAAACTAAGAACAGGCATATAAATTCCTCATAGTGTTAGCTAACTTTAACTATAACACACTTCAATCTACTTAAAATATAATATAAATCACAAAATTCAACAATAATAACACTTCACGGTTCTGAGTTCACATTGAACTTAAATTAACATGAACCGTTACAAAATTCTCTGAATAATAAACATGTAAAATTCAAATACGTTAAATGAAACAGGAGAAATAATTTTCAAACTACACTTTGTATTTATACAAATCCACACTTATCTACCAACAATTTTATTATTAACTAAAAAAATTCACTCAATTACCACACAATTTTCACTTAGTTTAACTATTAAAACACTTCAATCTACTTTTTTTTGTTCAATCACTACTTAAAAGTACATATAAACTACATATATTCAATAAAAGGACACTTGAAATTTTAATAAAATTAACATGATCATTTCTAAAATTCTCATAGTAGTAATTAATTACTCATAAATAAATAGTAGAACTTACATGAAGAGAAGCCATAGAATGATAGAGAAAAAGAGGAAACCGAAAGATACACACCTAGCAGGAGCAATAACAAAGCATCAGAAGCTTATTCCTTTCAATTTTTCCAATTTTTCTTGATTTTTTTCAGCTTGTTTCATTCTCAAATTTAGTTTGTCCAAGCTTGTTATCAAGTAACATAATAAAATTTGCTTCTCACCTATACTGAATGATCAAAATCTTTGGACTTTCAATTTCTTTCTGAACTACTAGAAAATCAAGAGCAGTGGACCAACCTAGTAGCAGCTCTTATGATCCACTGAGTAAACAAAATGGAAATTCATTCAACATTTTAAATAGCCCCTTAACAGCACTGGATGAGGATATTCAGAGAATAATACATAGTGCTGTAAAGGAACCAACAAGACTACCTGATCCATGATCTTTGGATCATGGAATGTGAGGGGTCTGAATATGCTCCTCAGGCAACAAGATGTTGCTAACTTCATGTTCAATAATAAAGTAAAGCTGATGTTCATTTTAGAAACAAAAGTGAAGTTTCAGAATATGCAAGACATTATGAAATATAGATATAAAGATTATAAAATTATACACAACTATTCAAAGGATCCTAGTGGGAGAATTTGGATTATTTGGAAGGAGAATAACATCAATATTAAAGTTATTGAAGATACACATCAGTATATTTTGATTGAAATAAATATGGATCAGATGCATTTATTTGTGATGGTAGTATATGCGAGTAATGATGATAAAGTAAGGATAAATCTGTGGAAAGACATGGTAAAGTGGAGCAATATATATAAAGATGAAATATTTGGTTGTATTGGGGACTTTAATGAAATACTTAGAATTGAAGATAGATTGAATTGCAATGAATTGGAAGCTTCAGCTGAACAATTTGTAGAATGTATAGATGAGGCAGAACTATATGAACACAACACTTGTGGAAACTTCTACACATGGACAAATAGAAGCCTTATTCAGTTAAGGGCCAGTAGAATTGACAGATTTTTCGTGAATGCAAAATGGTTTGATAAAATTAAATCAAATGTGTTATGTTTAGCACCATCTTCATCTGATCATTGTGCACTACATGTCACTGTTGGTGAGCAAGAAAAAAGAGGGCCCTGCGCTTTCAAGTATTTTAATATTTGGTCTAAACATGATAAATTTCTTGATGTTGTGAGAGAAGCCTGGAACACCGAGGTACATGGCACAGAGGTGTTTAAATTTTACTCTAAACAGAAGGAAGTTAAGAGAGCCTTAAAGAAATTCAACCTGCAATATTTTAAAAGAGATTCTGAGCAGATACAGAATATGAGGAAGAATCTAGGAAAGATACATGATAGAATAATGAATGGGGAATTTACAGATATAATTTTAGCTGAGGAAAAGGTATTATTACAGGAATTGGAAACTGCTATTACAAATGAACATGAAATATTAAAACAAAAATCTAGAGTCACATGGGCAGTTGAGAGTGACTGTAGCTCAACATATTATTACAAGATAATAAAGGGCAGACAAGTGAGAAATAAAGTTACTGCACTTGTAAATGGGGATGGAACAATTCTCACTGAACAAAATCAAATCAGTAAAGCTTTTGAAGATTTCTATACTCAGCTAATTGGGAAGAAAGACCCATTAGAAGAGTCCTGCTCAGTACAAGTTCTTGAAGACCTGTTGAACAATAAATTGTCACAAGAGCTGATTGATATTCTTGATGCCCCTGTTACAGATAAGGAAATTAAAACAACTTTGTTTTCAATAGATGAAGGAAAATGCCCAGGGCCTGATGGGTTTACCTCAAATTTTTATAAAGCCTCCTGGGAAATTGTGGGTGGAGATTTTTGTAGAGCTATTCATGAAATATTGGAGAAGAAAATAATGCCTAAAGGTTTTAATGCTACAAATATAACATTAATTCCAAAGGTTAGTACTCCAACTAGTGTCACTCAATTTCGACCAATCTCATGTGTAAACACTTTTTACAAAACTATATCGAGAGTGTTTGCAAATAGGATTAAAAAGATACTACATTATATTATTGATCATAATCAATCAGCTTTCGTGGGTAATAGAGTTATTTGCGATAATATACTAGTTGCTCAGGAAGTTATACATAACTATGAAAAGGAAAATGGCTTATCAAGAATGACTATTAATGTTGACATCCAAAAGGCGTATGATAGTATTAACTGGAATTTCTTATTTAATACGCTTAAAGCTATGAATTTCCCTATGAAGATGATTGATTGGATAAAGATGTGTGTGAGCACACCTGTTTACTCTATAGCTGTTAATGGTGATATGGTGGGATATTTTAAAGGAGGTAGAGGCTTAAGGCAAGGGGACCCACTGTCCCCTTACCTCTTTGTTATATGTATGCAGGTTTTTACTGCTTTGTTCAACAAAATTGGATTAAATAGAGAGTTTAATTACCATCCTAAATGTGAAAAGCTACAACTGAATCATGTAATTTTTGCTGATGACCTATTGATATTTGCTAGAGCTGAAGTCAAGTCAGCTGTTTTGATTAAGGAGGGAATTGATCTATTTGCGAGAATATCCGGGCTCAGAATTAATGAAAATAAGAGCCAGGTGTATTTTGGTGGAGGTAATGAGCAGTTAAGGGGTGAAATATGTACTTTATTGAGAATTGGAGAAGGGGTACTTCCTGTTAAATACTTAGGAGTACCTCTTAGCTCTAGAAAACTCAGTTACAATGATTCAAACAAGTTGGTGGATAAGATATGGGAAACAATAAGACAGTGGAGTAATAAACTCCTAACATATGCTGGAAGGCTGGAATTGATTAAAGTGGTGCTTGTGAGTAAAATACTCTATTGGTGCAGGGTTTTTATGTTGCCAAAATATGTGATTTATAAATTAAATCAAGTGTTGTCTGGCTTTCTATGGAAAGGTTGTATAGATGGGGCTAGAAGTGCTAAGGTGGCTTGGAAAAATGTTTGCAAACCAAAGGAAGAAGGTGGACTGAACATACCAAATTTGGAGGATTTGAATAAAGCATGTTTACTGGGCATTTTCTGGAGAATTTATAATAAAGACAAGAATTTACTAAGCAGGTGGGCTCATGAGAATCTAATACAGGATAGGTGCATCTGGAGTATGATCATAAAGAGTGATATAACATGGACCTGGAAGAGAATGTTGAAGATGAGAAATAGTGCTTATCAATTTATTAGTCACAATATTGGTGATGGATCTGAAACTTATCTGTTCTGGGATAGGTGGATAAAAGGAGAAAATATACAAAGGGTACTTGGAAGGGAGATTGATATGAGTAGCACTTGGACAGATAAGACTGTTAAAAGCTGTTTTGTGAGGGGTAGGTGGCATTTTCCTACTGCCTTGCATGGTTTAAATGAAAAAATTCCAGCTCAGTTGGTTGTGAGAAAGGATAGAAAGATGTGGAGTGCAAGTATTAAAGGCAAATTTTCTTTAAAGAAAACTATGGAGCAGATTAGAGATAAAAGTCCAAAGCTAGAGTGGACTAGACTGAGTTGGTGTACAAAGAATATTCCTAAGTGCAGTTTCTGCACCTGGTTAGCTTGTTTGGATAGATTACCAACAAAAAAAAGAATGGGAGAATGGGGTGCTCTAAGTAATACAAGTTGTGAGATTTGCCAAGCAGCTGTGGAAGATAGAGAGCATTTATTCTTAATGTGTCCTTTATCCAAGCGTATTCTCAGAAAATGTTTTGAGTTAAGTGATATGAAAATGCCTGATATGACTTGCTGGGATGATATAATGAAATATCTTTTAGATGAAACTGTTGATAGATTCAGAGAGGCAATTATTGCAGGCTGGTTCACGGCCTATATATACACAATCTGGAGCAATAGGAATGCTCATATTCATGAAGGAAGGAAAATGAATGAAGATCAAATCATGAACAATATACAATTCTTCTTAAAAGCTAAATTCAATGGCTGCAAAAGGTTCAAGGAGAAAGCAAATAGAGCAAGTATTGCGCAGAATTGGAATTTATGTAATATTTTTAAATGTTCTGTTATACTTGCTTTGATGTAATAAGTTCAAATGTATTTACTGTTTAAAGTTTGAAGGTAGATAGGAGAAATGTAATAGCTGTAGATGTGAGGGTCTAGAGCTTGTAAAGTCAAACAATGTTTGAGCTAATAAAAAGTTTAATTACCAAAAAAAAAAAAAAACTCTAACTTCTGTTCTGGAATAAAAAGTTTCTTCAAGGGTCACTCCAAAAAATTTCTGATCAGTTGGATTGTGTTTATACATAGATGTGATATAAATATTGAGTTTAATTATAAACCATTCCATCTTTATGATAATTGATTCAACAAATAACGGAAGAGAAGAAGCTATAATCGCATTTGTTGAGGGTATTGAACTGGGGCGGTGGGTTTGGTGAAAGGAGGGATTGTAGACGAGAGAGATGGTGGAAGGTTTGATAAGGGTGTTAATGTGAAGAGTAAAATTTTTTTATAGTGGGTGTTAGAATTAGAGAAAAGAATACGAAATACTTTGTATTGTATTGAATGAATTGATGATATTAAAGTGAACTACATAGCAATATTTATACTAGGACTAAACTTGGAGAGCAAGCAGTCTAGCTTGAAGAGCAAGTAGTCTAAAATAACTATGGTAATAATATCTATAACTAAGGTAAATAATAAATCTAATATATAATCTCGTATATAATCTAACACCCCCCCTCAAACTGAAGGTGGTGAGAATGACACTAGCTTGAGTTTGGTGATCAAATCCATAAGACGACCTGGAGGATGATATTTGGTGAAGATATCAGCTAGCTGGTCAACAAAAGGTGTGTACTGAAGTCTTGTCGTACCCTGAGCAACATGTTGACTAATGAAATGACAATCACACTCTATATGACGAGTACGCTCATGAAAAACATCATTATGTGCAATTTGGATAGCACTTTGATTATCACAATGAAGAATCGTGCCAGTAGTCTGATGAGCACCCATATCTGAAAGGAGCCAGCGAAGCCATATCACCTCCTGAGTAGCATCATCAAGTGCACGATATTCAGCTTCGGTACTAGAACGAGCTACAACTGTTTGCTTTTTACTTCGCCATGAGATGAGAGAATCGCCTAACTGAAAGCAGTACCCAGTTGTTGAACGACGGTCAGTGGGATCGCCAGCCCAGTCTGCATCTGAATAACAATGTAAAACGAGTGAGGCGCTAGCGGAAAAAAACAAACTATGAAATAAAGTTCTCTTCACATAGCGCAAAATACGGAGAACGGCTACATAATGAGTGGAGCGAGGAGCAGACATAAACTGGCTAATTAAGTAGACAGCATAAGCAAGATCAGGCCGAGTGACTATGAGATATATAAGACTACCAACCAATTGACGATATAAAGATGGATCCTCAAGGGGGGTACCATCCATCGGTGTAAGACGTAAAGTAGGATCAGGAGGAGTAGACGATGTCTTACTATCAGTGAGTCCAGCACGAGCAATAAGATCTGATGAGTACTTAGCCTGAGAGAGATAACAATCATTTGAACCCGAAGAAACCTCAATACCAAGGAAATAATTGAGAATACCAAGATCCTTCATCTCAAAGTGTTGACCAAGAAATTTCTTGAGATCAGAAATACCTTTTGAATCATCACCTGTGATAACCATATCATCTACATACAATAACAACAAGATCATACCAGCAGAAGAGTGACGAATGAAAAGAGCAGAGTCATGCTCGCTTGAGATAAATCCAAAATCACCAATGACAGAATTAAACTTTGAGAACCAGGCACGAGGAGCTTGTTTAAGACCATATAGAGCATGACGAAGTTTACACACCTTATGAGGAGGATGACGGTAACCTGGAGGAGGCTTCATAAACACTTCTTCTGTAAGATCACCGTTAAGAAATGCATTCTTAACATCCATTTGAAATAATTTCCATTTGCGGACTGCGGCAACAGCAACAAGACTACGAACAAATGTGAGACGAGCAACTGGGGCAAATGTTTCTTCATAGTCGATGCCATATTCTTGAGTAAACCCTTTTGCAACAAGACGAGCTTTATATCGCTCGATCGAACCATCAGACCGTGTTTTGATTTTGTAAACCTATTTGCATCCCATAGCATGTTTTCCTGGAGGGAGATCAACTAAATCCCATGTATGTTTGTCTTCTAATGCACACAATTCTTCTGCCATAGCTTTCTGCCATAAATTGTTAGAACTAGCTTCACGGTAACTTTGAGGCTCATGCAAAGATAAAATAGTAGAAAAACCATGATAATCACGAAGATGTGCGGAAAGTTTTCTTACTCGAGGAGGTAGGTGATTTGGAGACTCGGAATCTTGTACAGGATCTTCAACTGGAGCAGATAACTCGGGATGGACCATATCAACGGAGGACCTTGGGGGCACTGTTACAGGAGACGTGGGAGATCTTGGATCTAAATTTGAACTTGTGTCATTATCATCACTAGGGAATAAATCCACGGCCGGGTCTGTGAATATAAGTAAAGATGGAGCATGAGGAAGAGAGAACGGTGATAGGGATGAAAACATTTTATTTTCCCAGAAAATCATATGACGTGATATACGCACACGTTTTGAGAGTGGATCCCAACACCTATAACCTTTATGTTCAATCCCATAACCTATGAAACAACATAGACGAGCTCGAGGTTCAAGTTTAGTACGTTCATGAGGAGGAACCATGACAAAACAATCACAACCAAAGACACGAAAGAGGTCATATATGGGTGGGTTACCATGTAGACATTCATATGGGGTAAGATTATCAATAATGAGAGAAGGTAAACGATTTATTACATACACAGCTGTGAGGGCGGCTTCGGCTTCTCCCCAAAAACGTTCTGGGATGAGGCGGAAATGAGAAATGTGCGAGTGATGTCAAGGATGTGTCGGTGTTTACGCTCAGCACGTTCATTCTGTTGAGATGTGTATGTGCAAGATTGATGTGAGACAGTTCCATGTTGACGAAGAAGAGAGGTAAAGGTAGACGACTTATACTCCATGGCATTATCTGTACGAAGAATCTTGATACGGTGTGTAAATTGAGTGTAAATCATGGCAGTGAATTCTGAATAGATTTGAAAGAGATCTGACCAGTTTTTCATAAGGTATATCCATGTGAATCTTGAGTAGTCATCAACAAATATAACAAAGTAGCGAGATTCTCCCATGGTCGGTGTGGGGGAGGGTCCCCAAATATCTGAGTGGATTAAGTCAAAGCATGCAGATGATGTGGATTCACTTTTACTAAAGGATAAGGCTGGTTGTTTACCGAGTTGACACGATATACAGTCGATCATTTCAATGGGCACCTGACCTAGTGACCCTTTTGAGACTAACGGTTGAAGTTTACCTAATGAAGCGTGCCCCAATCTAGAGTGTCAAAGTTGAAGAGGTGATGAGACTGATGATGGGATTGTTGGAATAACAAGAGAAGCTGTATGAGATGGGAGATGGAGGTTGACAAGCTCAAAAAGCCGTCCTACTTTACGGCCTGTCCCAAGAGTCTATCCAGTTTTAGGATCCTGCACACAACAACCAGAACTAGAGAAAGTGATGGTTAGACCAAGGTCACATAGTTGACCCACAGAAATAAGATTTAATGAAAGTTTAGGTACGAGATAAACATTAGAAAATGAAGCACTAGAATTTGAAATTGACCCAATATGACTTATTGACATATGTGTACCATCAGCAGTATAAATGGGAGGAGCATGTGGTATAGTGTTTACATCAGTAACCAAATCAGAATATGATGTCATATGATTTGAACAACCAGAATCAAAAAATCAGGAATTCTTACCAGATGTTACAGAATTTACAACCGAAGGAGTGTGAGAAGATTGAGACATGACTTGTTTGAACATACTCAAAATATCAGCAATTGAGTTGGGCGAAATATTTGATGTAATATTAGAATTTTTCCTATTACTGACATGATTTGGCACGGACGATCGACTTGGGCAATCATTGAGATAATGACCTGAACAAGTTATATGACAAAATTTGCAAATACGAATGGGACAGTTTAAGAGATCGTAACCATCTTTATGACAATACTTGCAATATTGATATGAAAATGAGCGGGATGGAGTAGAAGTCATTATTTTTCTAGAAGTATTTGTGCAAAACAGACTTACCGAAAAAAAAATTAAAAAAAAAGACTGCGAAAACGGAATCAGTGGATCGAAAAACCTCAAGAAGGGTGAAGTCCAAAAATCTCGAGCTGGTGGCAGACAATGATGACGCGGAAGTCAACCCTGGAATGACAATGACGTGGCAATACAATAGCTGGCAGAAGGTGCGATGACGTGGCACTTCTTCTTCTTTTGTTCTCTATTTTTTTCAGTTTTTTTTCCAAAAAATTTGCAGCAGCTCCGGAACTATGGGCAGCGCGTTAGGGCGCGTGCTGCGTCGGATGATGGTGATTTTTATACCGGTAGAACCGTATCGAAAAGATCTTCGATTTGATATATTATTCGACTATATTTGGTGATCGAATGAAGAAGTTAAACACAAATTAAGATACTACTTTTTCGATTAAAAAAATGGGTAGGTATTTTGGGATTTCGACGGTGATGAGATGATGAGGTGATAAGATGATAATGGCACGAGTCACAAGAATAGTGGCTCTGATACCATGTTATCTTGCAAACTCAACCAAAAGTCCGAACTGTTAGAAGAAGACGGTGAACAGATTATAGGAGATTTATACTCTAACAATCCAATTGATAAACTATTATTCATTGCTTTAGTTTCAACAATCTGGTATCAAACCAATACTGGGTTTTATAAAAAAGGAAAGCCGCAGTATTTTGAGTGACTTCCAAACACTAAAAATAAGAGAGAATTATGACGACTGAAGGGAGTTTTGTGCGGCCAGCAATTCCTAGATTTGGTGGTCATTACGATCATTGGGCTATGTTGCTGGAAAACTTCTTGCACTCCAAGGATTATTGGACCATGTTAGAGATAGGCTATACTAAGCCCACAGTCAATTACATAAAAATGCAGCAAAAGCAATCTGATGAGATGAAAATGAAGGACCTGAAAGTGAAAAACTATTTATTTCAGGTAATTGATCGTACGATTTTGGAGATTATCCTACAAAAGGATATTTCAAAGCAGATATGGGACTCCATGAAGACAAAATTCGAGGGTAATCCTAGGGTGAAACGCTCCATTCTTCAAGCATTAAGAAAAGAGTGGGAAACTCTTGAGATGAAAACAGGTGAAACCGTGAATGACTATTTTTCTCGTGTCTTGTTTGTAGCCAACAAGATGAGAGGGGAACAAATGACCAATGTCACAATAGTTGAGAAAATTCTCAGACCGTTGACGGAAAAATTCAATTACATAGTGTGTTCCATCGAGGAATCTAAGGATATTAATCAATTATCAATCGATGAGTTGCAAAGCTCATTAGATGTACATGAGCGAAAGTTTCACAAGGAAAGAGGAGAGGAACAAGTCCTACACGTGACATCTGAGGAGGACAGATATGGAGGCAGAGGCAGAGGACGTGGGAGAAACACATATAGAGGAAGAGGTTGAGGGAGAGGTCGCCAAGGCTTCAACAAGGCAACGGTGGAATGTTATAAATGTTATAAACTTGATTATTTCCAATATGAATGTCCGACGTGGAATAAGGAAGCGAATGAAGTAAATTATGTAGAACTTAACGAAGAAGAAGAGATGCTTTTGATGTCATACGTTGAGATGCATGGAGCTAGAATGAAGGATGCATGGTTCTTGGATTCGGGATGTTCTAATCACATGTATGGGGATCGATCAATGTTCACTGAGTTGGATGAAGGGTTTTGTCACACAGTAAAATTAGTTAACAATACAAAGATGGATGTAACAAGAAAGGGAAAAGTGAAATTATTTATGAATGGAATTAATCATGTTCTCATCGAAGTATACCATTTTCCAGAGTTACAAAATAATTTTTTGAGCATATGACAATTGAAAGAGAAAGGCTTGGAGATCCTAATTAAAGGAGGGTTGTGCAAGATTTATCATCCAAACAAGGGCTTAATTATTAAACCAATATGAATGCTAACAGGATGTTTATCTTGTTGGTCCAGTCATATGCACAAACCTATGCAGAAAATGGTATGTGCTTCCACACAAGTTCTCAAGATCTATTTAATCTTTGGCATCGAAGGTATGGAAATCTAAGCTACAAGGTTTTGAAAACTTTACAGTACAAGAAGATGGTACGTGTACTTCCTCAACTCTCTGCTTCTAACGTGACGTGTACTGATTGTATCAATGGGAAGCAACACCGTGATGCTATTTCTAAAACAAGTTCGTGGAGAGCAACTCAAAGATTAGAGTTCATTCATGCAGATATATGTGGCCCGATTACCCCCACATCTAACAACAAGAAAAGGTACATGTTGTGTTTTCTTTATGAATTTAGTAGAAAAGTGTGGGTGTAGTTTTTAGTAGAAAAGTCAGATGCTTTTGATACTTTCAAATGCTTTAAAAGAATGGTTGAAAATGAAACAGGTTTATTCATCAAATGTTTGCGCACAGACAGGGGAGGAGAGTTTAGTTCATATGAATTTGATGAGTTTTGCAAATTGATTGGCATCAAGAGGCAATTAACTACTGCATATACCCCGCAGCAAAACGGTGTGGCCGAAAGAAAAAATGGTACAATGATGAATATGGTGGGTTCAATTCTTTCGAACAAGAACATACCTAAGACTTTTTGGGCAGAAGTAGTAAATTGGGCAATTTACGTCTTAAACAGCTGTTCTACACTAGTTGTCAAAGATGTTACACCACAGGAGGCTTGGAGCAGTGTGAAGCCAGCGATTGAACATTTTCGATTCTTCGGTTGTATAGGCCATGTACATGTTCACGATGTGAGAAGGTCTAGGCTTGATAATAAAATCTTCACTTGTGTGCTTTTAGGTGTTGGCGAAGAACCGAAAGGGTACAGACTTTATAATCCTATTAATAAAAGAATTGTTGTAAGGATGTAATTTTCGAAGAAGAAAAGCAATGGGATTGGGATGCAAGCTATGAAAACCAGCTTTCGGTAAACTTAGAATGGGATGGTAACGATACATATATGAACGAATCTAAAGAAGGAATAAATGAAGATGAGAATGAAGAGAATAATGAGCAAGACGAGTCTTCTATATCTAGTGATGACAATGGTGGAAATAACACAAGAGTAAGGCGGAAACCTACTTGGGTGTATGATTATGTTATTTGAGAGGGATTATCTAAAGATGAGGTCAATATGGTTCTAGTGGATTCAGTTGATCAATTATATTTTGAAGAGGCGGTGAAGAGTGAAAAATTGAGATCGTCCATGGATTGTGAAATAAAATCAATCGAAAAGAATAAAACTTGGACACTCACTGAATTACTGGTTGGAGCTAAGAAAATTGGAGTAAAGTGGGTGTATAATACTAAGTATAATGAACATGGTATTATTGATAAGAACAAGGCACAGTTGGTTGTCAAAGGATATTCACAGAAGCATGGTGTAGACTACAGAGAAGTTTACGCACCAGTGGCATGGATGTACATGGTAAGAACCACACAAAAGAATTGGGAGATTTTTCAGTTGGATGTCAAGTCAGCATTTCTTCATGGTGAATTAAATGGATATGTCTATGTCGAGCAACCCAAAGGTTATGAGAAGAAGGGAGGTGAACATCTGGTTTACAAACTACACAAAGCCTTGTACGGACTAAAACAATCCCCGCGAGCTTGGTTCAATCGTGTTGAAGATCATTTCATTGGTGAAGGTTTCCAGAAATGTCAAAGTGTGCAAACACTGTTCACAAAGAGGAGCACAGAAGGAAAAATAATCATTTTAAGTGTTTATGTTGATGATTTAATTCTTACGAGTGATGATAATGTCCTTTTGTCTGAATTTAAAAGATCGATGATGAGAGAATTTGATATGAGTGACTTGGGAAATATGCGGTTTTTTCTTGGTATTGAGGTCTACAAAAGTCTGATGGTATTTACTTATGCCAAAGACAATACACGCAAGAGGTTTTAAAGAGGTTCGGAATTATGGAAAGTAACTCAGTGAACAACCCAATAGTTCCAGGTTTCAAGGTGAGAAAAGAGGAAGCTGGTGTTACTATTGATGAAATGTACTACAAAACAATTGGTGGTAAGCTTAATGTATCTAACTGCCACAGGACCCGACATGATGTTTGTCATTTGCATCGTAAGTAGATATATGGCAAAACCAACAGAACTTCATTTGCAGGTAGCCAAACGAGCTCTCAGGTACTTAAGAGGAACGGTAAATTATGGAATATTTTACAAGAAAGGAAGCGATGGGAAGTCTAAGTTATTGGGATTCACAGATAGTGATTATGCTGGAGATATGGAGGATGATACGTATTTTTGATAAGGTCGGGTGCAGTTTCATGGAGCTCTAAGAAACAACCGATCGTGACTTTATCAACTTCAGAAGCCGAGTTTGTAGCTGCTGCAGCTTGTGCATGTCAAGCAATTTGGATGAAAAAGATTTTAAAGGAGTTGGGACATTCAGATGGCGGTTGTATCACTATTATGTGTGATAATAGTTCAATCATCGAACTGTCCAAAAATCCAGTTATGCACGGACGAAGCAAACATATAGATGTGAGGTTTCATTTCTTAAAAGGTCTTAGTAATGATGGAGTCGTTGAACTAGTTCATTGTGGAAGTAAAGATCAGGTGGCAGATTTGATGACCAAACCTTTAAAGCTTGAAGCGTTTCATAAGCTTTGTGAATTATTGGGAGTGTGCGAAATCTCTGATATAAACTAGTTACTTGGCAACATATAGTTTAAGGGAGGGATTGAAGAAGTAATAACGTAAAATTAGGACTCAAGTACTGTTATCACGTTATTTTAAATGTGAGCTATTTTTATGTTTATCAGTTATGTCAAATCGCTATTTAAAGCCAGAATCATTATCAATAAATAAGTTACTTCAATCCAATTGATAAACTATTATTCATTGCTTTAGTTTCAACCGTGAGAGCATTTCTAGTTTCATATTTCTCGTATTTTTTGTTAGGTTTTCTTATACAATTTGTTTGAACAATGCAGTTTCTTGAAGCTTGTAATTGGAATCTGATACATGAATCAGATCCTTTAAATGTAAGTCATCTAAGGTTACTTTCCTCAAAATGCTTCTTGATTGAATTTGTATGTTTATATTTGTTTTACAGAAACTAAGCTCCATATCTTAGATGAATAATTTACTCATGTCTGGCCAGGTAAGAATACGTAAATCTAATATCTTTTTTTTAATAATTAATCCAATTAATGTAATCTCTATCTGATCTTTTCTAATCATAGGAATCTAGATCACCTTGGCGTACCTCTAAAACGAGGAAAAGGAATCCCTACACATGTAGGTAAAAAAAAAAAAATCCTCCTCTTCCTATATATGATGATTTTGAAGCTAACTGAAAGATTATTTTCAGGCTATTTACAACCAATCAGAACTTGAAACACTTTGTAAGAAACTTGATTTCTTTGTTGACGGAAAAGATAAGTTGCAAAGGTAATTCTTTTGTTTTTGTTTTTCTCTTTTTCCTAGTTTGGTATGTAAAATCCATGTTAAAGATTTGTTTGTTGTATTTGAAGATTTGTAGCTATGTTAAAATATTTAGTCTCTGAGTTGGAAGCAAAAACACAACATGCCCAAACTGCAGTTACAAACAATCAGATGCCACCTCAGATGGAATTACAAACTATGGTTGATGATATTGCAGCTGCAAGCCAAAGGGGATCTGAAGCTCATGAAACAACTATTATGTTGTACAAAGAAAATGATGCATTAAAAATCAAGCTCAAGGTCTTGATTCAGGATAACAATAAATTGATTGAACTTTACGACAGGGGAAATTACAGAAAATCAACCTGAAACCCAGAATTCTCTAGAAGTCCTAGTTAAAGATC
Source organism: Nemophila menziesii (assembly GCA_029959085.1). Lineage (NCBI taxonomy): Eukaryota > Viridiplantae > Streptophyta > Magnoliopsida > Boraginales > Hydrophyllaceae > Nemophila > Nemophila menziesii. Next base: position 92,600,814 of record JARWIR010000002.1, read on the forward strand.
ACAACCATGAGGAAAAAGAGGAGGAAACAAGTATCTAAACTTGAACAACAACTTGTGAAAATGCATGAGGAAAATGATAAACTTATGGAACTTTACGAGAAAGTTATGCAAGAAATAGATGACTTTAAAAGACAGCTTTCTTCTAACCCAGAAAAGCTTAAATCTAAGGCACAAGAAGATTGTTTAATGGATGAAAATTGCTTGAATGAAGTAAAATTCGACTCCTCAAGTCTTGTTAATGTAATTGTGTTAGAAGAAGATCTAAGTATGATATGAGAGAAGCTTGTTGAAGCTCAGGAAAAGCTTTTAAGTTTTGCAGAAAATATATTCTATTTGGTACACTTGAGAGATCGATTGTTGAGCTTGATTTTCTTTTGAAAGAGATTAAGAGTTTGGAAGATGATTTTCAGGTTGAACAAGAGATTTATGACTCAGGTTAAGCATGATTCTGCGGAGTTGCAAGAGAGAAAGGCTATGCTTGATAGAAAGTTGTTAGCACTTAAACTTGTTATCAAATTTTACTTCCTCTTTTGGGTTATTTGAACAACGTGAAGCTCAAGTTCATGATAAAGACTATACATCATCGTCAAGTTGTATAAACCAGAAAAAAGATGAGTTGTCCTATTTGAGATATCCTATGAATGATATATTGGATGCTCAAAGGAATATTAGACAAATAGAAGTTGATTTTGTTGGAAATAATATGTGTAGAAATTTAAGTAATGAAAGAAAGAGAGAGATGAATAAGGCTACTTCTAGTAGTTACTTATATTTTCCTGTTTTAATTGATGAATAAAGTTCTCTACATCATGGCTCTTATATAGGCCATTTGAGATACTCTAAGAGACACTTACAGAAACAATGAAGATAGACTCTTTAGAGATACAATGTATAGACTCTAAGAGACTTTTATAAGTTCATTGGATATAGACTAAGAGATACAAAGAATGAACTCAATGAGTCTTATCTAGATTCAATGTATCCAAAGATATTACTTTTAACACTCCCCCTTAATGTCTTTGGTAACTTCGATTAGTTACGGAAAAACTCGAACTTGTCTCTTGGAAGTGCTTTGGTGAAAATATCAGCTACTTGTTCTTCAGTCTTGCAATACTTGAGCTGAATTTCTCCTTCTTCTACAGCTTCTCTTATAAAGTGATGCTTGATTGCAATATGCTTTGTGCGACTGTGGTAGACGGGATTCTTTGTCATTGCAATAGCAGACTTGTTGTCACATAAGAGAATAGTAGCTTCTTCTTGTTTCAAACAAATATCTTCTAAAATTCTCCTTAGCCACATAGCTTGATAGGTTGCTAAGGATGCCGAAATATATTCGGCTTCTGCTGATGATTGTGCGACTGTTTTCTGCTTTTTGGATGCCCACGAAAATATACCTGAACCAAGGGAAAAAGCATAACCCGATGTGCTTTTCATATCATCAACACATCCGGCCCAATCACTATCACAAAATCCGAGCAAGTTTGCTTCAACATTTCTTTCATATGATATACCAAATCCAAGAGTACCTTGAATGTATCGCAACACTCATTTTGCAGCTCCAAAGTGATTTTGACTCGGCTTGTGCATGTATCTCGACAACATGCTTGTAGCATACATGATGTCCGGTCTTGTTGCGGTTAAATACAACAAGCTTCCAACCAAACTTCGATAAACTGAATTGTCTACTTCTTTACTTCCATCTTCTTCCTTCAGTTTTTCGTTCACAATCAAAGGTGTAGCCACCGGTTTGCAATCTCTCATTCTAAATTTCTCCAGAAAAGTTTTGGCGTACTTCTTTTGGCTAATGAAAATATTATCTTTGTTTTGACAAAATCTCAATACCCAAGAAGTAATGCAAGAGACCCATATCACTCATTTCATATTTTTTCAACATGTCTCTTTTAAAACTCTCAATCATTTCTTTGTTATTCCCGGTGAATACTAAATCATCAAGATAAAGTGAAGCGATAAGAATCCCAGTACCTTGTGTCTTCACATATAATGTTGCCTCACTTTTACTCCTTTGAAAACCTGTTTTGAGGAAATATGAATCGATCTCGCTATACCATGCTCGGGTGCTTGTATTAACCCGTATAACGCCTTTTTCAATTTGTACACTTTGTTTTCTTCTCCTTTGATAATGAATCCTTGTGGTTGCTCAACATAAACATGTTCTTCCAATTTACCATTCAAAAATGCTGATTTTACGTCAAGTTGATATAGAAACCAACCTTTTTGAGCAGCCAATGCAATGAGTACCCGAATCGTATCCAGACGAGCTACCAGTGCGAAAGTTTCCTGAAAATCAATTCCGGGTTGTTGTGAATATCCTTTTGCTACAAGTCTCGCTTTGTTTCTTTGAACCGAACCATCGGGATTAAGCTTTGTTTTGAAAATCCATTTCACACCAATGACATCCTTTTCTTGAGGTATTTTCACCAAATCCCAAGTTTCATTTTTATTAATCACTTGAATTTCTTCTAGCATAGCTTCCTTCCATGCTTCCTCCTTTATTGCTTCCTCAAAGCTTTCTGGTTCAGTAACGCAATAATTGCAACTAGCATAGATTTCCCCCAAACTTTTCATTTTCCTTGGAGTTGAACTTGGAGTTAAAGAATTTGAATTTGATGTGGAAGATTGAGGGCTTGAAGTAGAAGGATCCTCTTGTGGAATATCGTCTTCAAGCTCACATTCGTTCTTATCATCAGAATTAAAAACAGTTTGAACTTTCTTTTCTTTCCAATCATATGACATATTCTCATCGAATAAGACATCACGTGAAATAATAATTTTATTTTTCTGCAAACTATATAGTCTATAGCCTTTTGATTTTTTGCTATAACCTACAAATATGCATTTTTCACTTACTTCATCGAGTTTGTGTCTCGTCTCTTTTGGAATATGAGCATAGCAAATACTTCCAAAAACCTTCAAGTGACTTAAAGATGGTTTTCTTCCGCTCCAGGCTTCGAGTGGAGTCTTGTTCTCTAAGGCTTTTGTTGGACATCTATTTAGCAAATATATTGATGTATACACAGCTTCGCCCCAAAAGGATTTGGGCAATCCCTTCTCAGAAAGCATCGATTTCGCCATCTCCTCAATGCTTCTATTCTTTCTTTCAGCGACTCCATTTTGTTGTGGAGTGTAACCAACTGTAAGTTGTCTGTCCAACCCAATATCGTCACAAAACTTGTTAAATTCATTTGAGTTGTATTCACCTCCTCTGTCACTTCTCAAGACTTTTATAGGAAAGCCACTCTGCCTTTCAACGTACATTTGAAACTTCTTAAAATTAGAGAACACTTCAGATTTTTGTTTCATGAAATAAACCCAAGTCATTCTCGTGAAGTCGTCAATGAAAATTAAAAAGTACTTGTTACCAGCATGAGTTGGAGTCGACATTGGTCCGCACACGTCAGTGTGAACAAGCTCTAGGGGTGTTTTAGCTCTCCATGCTTTGTCTTTTGGAAATGACTCTCGGTGTTGTTTCCCAAGTGCACATCCTTCGCAAGTTTCTTAAATTTCTTTGATAGATGGTAATCCATAAACCATATCCTTTTCTTTCAAATTCTTTATACTTTGAAAATTCAAATGGCCAAGCCTTCGATGCCATAACCAAGACTCGTCAACAATATCCATTTTCAAAGCAATATTACTCGGGTAATGGAATGAGATAGGAAAACTACGATTTTTCTCCATTTTAATCTTTGCAACAACTTGATTGTTATTGTCAAAATTTTTACATGAGTTATCTCCAAATTCAAGTGAATACCCGTGTTCAACCAGTTGTCCAAGACTCAACAAATTTTGTTCCAAATCAGGAACAAGTAAAACATTATGAATGTACCTTTTTCCTTTCTTCGTCTCTACAACAATAGTTCCTTTTCCTTTCGCTTGAACTAATGGGCCATTTCCCATCTTCACTTGAGGTTTTGTAGTTGAGTCAAGTTCCACAAAAATATTTTCATCTCCAGTCATGTGATTGCTACATCCACTATCAATGAACCAAATTTGATTCTTGTGTTCGGTTGTCGTGTGATTAGCATAAAACATTGCTTCATAATCTTGCTCCTTGGTAAAGTTGGCTTGTTGATCATTTTTTAATCGACAATCTTTTTGAATGTGTCCAAACTTTTTACAATGATGACATTGTGGTTTTCCTTTAAACCAACAATCTTTATCAACATGACTGCTTCTTTTGCAAATTCCACACTTTTGTTGATTTTGTTGAGTGGATTCGAAGTTTGAATGGCTATCAAAATTGGATCTTCCTCTACCTCTTCCTCTTGAAGATCGACCTCTTCCTCTTCCAGATTTGTTACCTCGATGTGACTCACCATTATTTCGATCACCACCAATGTTATCGTTGTTTTGAACAGTGAGCTTAGATTGAAAGGCACTTTCAATAGATTTTTCAGAACGCCTATTCAATCTCAACTCGAAAGTTTTGATCGAACCCAAAAGCTCCTCTAGACTCAGATTTGAAATGTCTTGTGTATGTTCAAATACGGCAACAACCGGATCGAATTTCTCAGGCAAACTAATGAGAACTTTTTCTACAATTCTTTGATCACTCATATCTTCACCAAGAGATTTCATTTGATTTACAATTTCCACGACTTTTGATGAGTAGTCTTTTAAACTCTCGTCATTTTTAATTTTTATATTTTCAAAATCTCTTCGCAAGGATTGAAGTCTCACAGCTTTTTTTTTTCGTTACCTCGATATTCTTTTTCAAGAATTTCCCATGCCTCATTTGCAGTTGTAGCGTTGATAATTCTGGGAAAGATAACTTCACTAACTCCTTGTTGAATAAGATTGAGTGCCTTTGCATCTTTCTTTCGATGTTCCTTCAATTGTTTCTTTTGCTCATTTGATAAGGTTGAGATATCTTCTGGGTCATCGTAGCCGTCTTCAGTGTACTCCCATAAGTCATATGAGATGAATATTGTTCTCATCTTCACATACCAAAAATCATAACTCTCTCCATTAAAGAGAAGAAATGAAGGTTGTAAACTTTCTGATGCTTGATTTTCCATTGTTTTTTTTACGCCCAAACTGTATGAACAACTTAGCTCTGATACCACTTTGTTGGAAATAATATGTGTAGAAATTTAAGTAATGAAAGAAAGAGAGAGATGAATAAGGCTACTTCTAGTTTGAGTAGTCACTTATATTTTCTTGTTTTAATTGATGAATAAAGTTCTCTACATCATGGCTCTTATATAGGCCATTTGAGATACTCTAAGAGACACTTACAGAAACAATGAAGGTAGACTCTTTAGAGATACAATGTATAGACTCTAAGAGTCTTTTATAAGTTCATTGGATATAGACTAAGAGATACAAAGAATGGACTCAATGAGTCTTATCTAGATTCAATGTATCCAAAGATATTACTTTTAACAGATTTGAGGAGTAACTTAGCAGAGTTGAAGCTTGCTAAAGATAATATTGATTTATCAGTGATTAGTGGTTATACTCCCGGCCTTTTGAAATTGTAATATGACAAATTGAAGCTGCAAAGTGAAATAAAGCAGATTCGTATTAGGATAGAGAGGGTTATGAAAGAAAAATAAGAGTGGGGGAGGAAATGTGGAGAGACAGTGAAGGCGGCTTGCCGGAACTGTGAGAAGGAGAAGATGAGCTGCTGTGATTTTTGAAATAATATGAGAGAGAGAGAGAGAGAGAGAGAGAGAGAGAGAGAGAGAGAGAGAGAGAGAGAGAGAGAGAGAGAGAGAGAGAGAGAGAGAGAGAGAGAGAGAGAGAGAGAGAGAGAGAGAGAGAGAGAGGGAGGGAGGGAGGGAGGGAGGGAGGGAGGGAGGGAGGGAGGGAGGGAGAGAGAGAGAGAGAGAGAGAGAGAGAGAGAGAGAGAGAGAGAGAGAGAGAGAGAGAGAGAGAGAGTATAATAAATGCTTATCTCAAGCAGACTTGAAGGAAAAAGAGGTGAAGATTTGGTGAAGATTTTAGCTGAGGAATTGCATATTGAGATGCAGAAAACACAAGATTTGTGTACCTTAACATTCAGTTGTTGGAGGCATTGACATGCCAATTATCATCAACAACACTGTAAGTATTTGACAAGATAGAACAAGATATCTATAGTGTCAATGTTGGTTTTAGAGTCGAATGCTTTGCTTGATATTATGTCTTAAAATCATGGTTAATCTTTTTGTTTAACTAAACAACTCCACTCAACGTAATCTACCTAAAATGTATAAATTGCATAGTTAAGAAAATTTTATTTTGGTTTTCAGTTTGTTTGGTAAGAGGGGTGACAATAGGGGAAGGTTTAGCTTGTTAGGTAGAAGGGATTTTTCCATTAAAAAAATGGAAAGAAAATAATAATAATAACAATAATAATGATAATAATAATAATAATAATAATAATAATAATAATAATAATAGCCAATTATAGATTGATGTCTAATAAAAAACTTATTTAAAAAAAGGTACCTAGAATAAGATAATTTATAGAAAACAGTCACACCCCAAATTATCCCTGTAATTAACAATCAGAAAAAAAAGAAAAAAGAAATTAGAAAAAAGCAAAACAAAAACTAATAAACACACGCGCGCGTCTGTGAATTTCTTTTTAAATCGTCACAACTAATTCTAAAAAATCAAAAAAATAAAAAATTTATATATTCGGATAAAGCAAATTAATATTTACGTCTATAATTTTTTTCGGAATTTTTTTATTTTTTTGATTCGCAGACACGGAATTCCATGTTTTAAACATGAAATTCCATGTTTTAAATATGAAATTCCATGTTTTCAAATATTGAATTTGTTTTCCGCAGACACGAAATTCCATGTTTAAAAAAAATTAAAAGAAATCAAAAAATCAAAAATTTCAAAAAAAATCAAAAGAAATCATAGACGTAAATATTAATTTGTTTTATCCAGAAATGTAAATTTTTTAATTTTTTGATTTTTAATTTTTTTTGAATTAGTTATGACAATTTTAAAAAAAATTCACGGACGCGTGCGTGTGAAATAATTAGTAGTAGTAGTAGTAGTAGTAGTAGGTGGTGGTGGTGGTGGTGGTGGTGGTAGAAGTACCCTATTATTTGTTTAATATTTAAAAATAAATATTGTATTAAAAATAAAATAATATATTTAATAATAAGGATAGTAAAGGTATAAATAATATAAAGAGATGTTTTCTATAAATAATTGTTCTATTAGGCATTTTTTTATTAAAACATTATTAGAAAGCTCTATAAGGATACTTTCTTTAATAACCCCTAATAATAATAATAATAATAACTAGTTTGCCAATGTTTAATTAAATGATTAAATAAATTTCATTTTGGGTGATTGACCTATAGGGTCTTAGAGACTAGATTTTTTGCCTAAATAAACTAGTAAATTTTTTATTTCTATAAAGGGACCTCAATCATGACCAAATACTAAAATACCTTTACTAACACCAAAAGACAAAAAACGATGTCACTGTTCATCTCTTTCCACTACCAACCTATCTCCGGCCTCCGACCACCAACCCCGGTCAGCAGAAAAAATGATGAGTTTTCTACAAAAATTTATGAGTTTAAAAAAAATGATGAGTTTCCTACAAAAAATTATGAGTATACTATAAAAAAAAAAAGCAAAGTATACTATTAAAAGAGCAGAGTATTCGATAAAAAAAGTTGAGTATTATTAATAAATGATGAGTATCACTTTTACAAACATTTATTATTACAACAACTATTTACAACAAAAACCTAACTATTTACAACAGTTATTAAACAAAAAGAAAAGGAAACAAGCCTAATTACAAAAAAAAATTAAAAAACGTTCTAAAAATCTAGTTTGACTAGATCTTACAAAATAAAAAAAAGGCTCGTCTTCAAAAAAAACAATGCTCGAAGCAGGCGAAGAAGCATTGCTGGAAGAAGCTGGTGAAGAACGGAGCTCACCTCCACCGAAGACTGAAGGAGCGTGGAGCATGGAAGGGGGCGAGCTCACGGTGGATCTTGCTTCACGAACGGGCTTAGGCGCGGAGCTCATCTTCGTTCTGCAACAATGGACAGAGATCTCGAATGGAAACAAGGAGTTCAACTCCTTAATCTTCTGCAACTCAATCCATGACAGCTCCGGTGGCTGAAATCAATACTCACACAGCCTCATTCTCCTTGTTTGCTGCATCTCGTCGTCTATTTTGAGCAAATGGCCATCTTCGGCGAAAAGTTCGAGCAAAGAACCAGCAGCGGCCAAAATAGGAGGCGGCAGGAGATTGCAGGCTCTCTTCACCGAGCTTTCTTCGAGGCCGGTGACAGATTCCGAAACTCCGGTGACAGATTTGCAAAACTCCATTCATTGCTTCGAGATAGAGGTCTTCACAATGAAGCTGGATCTGCAAAGAAGCTCCACCGCAGCGCCAGATCTGTGAGGAGAGACAGTGAAGACGGCTCGCCGGAACTGTGAGAAGGAGAAGATGAGTTGCTGTGATTTTTGAAATAAAATGAGATAGAGTGGGGATGTTAAACGAGAGAGAGAGAGAGAGAGAGAGAGAGAGAGAGAGAGAGGGAGAGAGAGAGAGAGAGAGAGAGATTGTATGAATTAGGGTTTTAATAAAATGATTTTTGAAATAAAATACAAGCTCTTGATACTAAAGTGGTTTGCGGGGTTGACCTAAATCAACCCCTCCTCTCTCAACGATACAAGCTTGGAATTGTCAAGGTGTTGGAACAGCCTTGACAGAATTGAGCCTACTTGACATGGTTAAGGCTCACCAAATTGAGGTACTTTTTCTTTCTGAAACTAAAAATAAATTTAACTTTGTGTCTAAGCTGAGCTCTTAGATGAATATGAACTTAGCTACTTTTATAGACCCCTATTGGATTATCAGGTGGTTTGGCTGTTTTTACAAAACATATTGATAATTTTAAACTTATAAGTTCTTATAAGGACTTAATTCACTGCTCTTACAATTTTAAGTTGATGAGTTTTGCGAAATGGTGTTTGTGTATGGTCCTCCTGTGGATGTGGATAAACCCCTTTTCATTGATAAAAGTAAAAATCTCCCAAAAACATCTAATATTAGATGTGTGATGGGAGATTTTAACCTTATCAGATATCCTTCTGAGAAGTTAGGAGGGGAAATTGGTAATTCTCATAAACAACTGATGGATTTGTTTAGCCTTTCTATTTGTACTAATAACCTTGTTGAGCTGATAGATAAAGGGTGTAATTTCTATTGGTCTAACATGAGAAATGGAAACCAGCTCATCAAACAAAATCTTGATAGGATCCTTGTTAATGAAGAATGGATGAGAAGGTTTCGTAATTCTTGGTGCTCAGTTTTACCTCCTGTTGGATCTGATCACTCCCCTATTATTTTAAATCATGGTATCTCTAGAATTATTTCTAATAATATATGCATGATTAATAAGACTTGGTTGTATGAAGACTCTTTTTGTCAGTTGATTTTGGATAAATGGAAAACTAAATTTTTTGATTATGTTTCAAGTGTTATCAAATTTGGGCTTAAACTCAAACATATTAATAAATATGTTTCTCTTTAGGCTAGGAAGAGATTTCTAAATAACAGACTACTCATAAAATCTTCCCTAGTTCAGATTGAGAAGCTATTTAATAGTCCCTTCTCAGAAAATAATAAAAATAAGATGGAAAAGCTTAATGCTAATCTAGAAAAATTTTGGAGAAAAGAGGAGATGTACTGGGCTATGAGATCTCGTAATTTTTGGCTCAAACTGGGTGATAAAAACACTAAATATTACCACGCTATTACCAAGGTTAAAAGAACTATTAATCGTACTTCTCGAATTAAGAAAGAAAGTGGTGATTGGTTATATGAAAACGAAGACATTATCCATGAAATTAAGACTTAATACAATAAAGTCTTTAAAACAAATGGAGAAAGATTTTATGACCCTATTTTACATAAGGTTAAGAAAAATATTACAAATGGAATGAATGATAGTTTGATTGCAAAAGTTACAATTGACAAAATCAAAAATGCAGTCTGGGATTTGGGAAGTGACAAATAACCAGGCCCTGATAGGTTTGGAGGTTTCATCTTTAAGAATTTTTTGGGAGGAAATTAAGTATGACCTTCTTGAATTGGTTGATGATTTTATGAGGAATAATACTTCATAAAAAGATATAAATAGTACAATAATTTCTCTAATTCCAAAGAGTAACAACCCTGAGATGATAGCCTCCTTTAGGCCTATTAGTTGTGCAAATTTTGTGAATAAAATTATTTCTAAACTCTTATCTAATAGCCTACAACCTTGGATGGGAACTGTTGTTTCTGAAACACAAACAGCTTTCATCCCAGGAAGATCTATTTTTGAAAATATTTTGATAGCTCAAGAAGTTAGTCATTATCTGAAAAACAAAAGAAGTTCTAACATGTATTGTTTGGCTGTTAAGGAATATATAGCTAAAGCATATGAGAACATAGAGTGGGATTTCTTGATTGATTTACTGAAAACTATGGGCTTTAATGCTAAATGGATAGACTGGATTGGTAACTGCATTTCATCAGTTACTTACAAAGTTAAAATAAATGGACAATTGTTTGGTATTAAGGAGCCACAAAAAGGAATAAGACAGGGAGATCCTTTATCTGCTTACTTATTCTGATTTGTAACACAAGCTCTTACATCTCTAATTGAATATTATGTAGATATTGGTCTTCTTAAAGGCGTTAAAATTGCTAAAAAGGCTCCAATGATTACACATTTATTATTTGTTGATGATAGTTTGTTTTTTCTTGAAGCAGATGAATATAATCATGAGATTTTTTTTACAGCTCTGAACTGGTATTGTTTTGCTTCAGGCCAAAAGATAAACCTCAAAAAACGTGGAGTTTTATTTAGTAGAAACACCCCTCCTGAGGTTAAAAATAAATTGAGCTCCCTTCTTAGAATGAATAAACTTCAAGACTTGGGTAAGTATCTTGGTATTCCATCTTCTTGGGGTTTATCTAAAGTGAAATCATTAGAATGGCCTACTGAAATGATTCTTAAAAGGATAGATAGCTGGGATACAAAAATGCTATCTAAGAGTTGTAAAGAAGTTTTAATTAAAGCTATTATTGGTTCTATCCCAAATTATATTATGTCACTTTTTTTTAATCCCAACAAAGCTCACATCTCATTTAACTTCCTTAGCTTCAAATTTTTATTGGAAGAACCATGGAGAGTCTAGATTCCATTGGGTTAAATGACAAACTTTGATGACATCTAAGGATGATGGTGGATGAGGATTTAAGGATTTTCATACGCAAAACCTTGCTCTTTTATCCTCAAACGCTTGGAAATTTTTGAAAAATGAAAATTCTTTACTCTATAAAATATTTAAAGGAAAATATTTTCCTGATACAGATTTTTTAAATGCCTCTTTGAAATGTATATGCTCCAGGGGATGGAAAAGCGTGATTAAAGGAAGGAATTTTGTGGATAATATTAGATGGTCCATTGGTAATGGTGAGAAAATAAATGTTTGGAATGATAAATGGATCCCTTTAGACAGACAATTTGTAAAGCCAGTTGGTTGTATTGTGGACTTTTTTCTGAGTTAATTATTCATGATCAAAAGAGATGAAATATTATGCTTTTACATGATATTTTTGATGAAAATGTTGTAGCAACCATTTGTATGTTAGAAATTCCATCTTACTATTGCATTGACACTCCTTTCTGGACTTGTTCCTTGAGTGGAGATGTAACAGTATAGGAATGTTATAACAAGATCTGTAAGGCTCAACAAATTCAAGATAGAAATAAAAATTGTAAAAAAGGAGCTTGTTCTTTCAAATTGAAAATTAAGGACTGGAACTTTATTTGGCATTTAAAAGTATTGGCAAAAATTAAAAAATTTACTTGGAAATGCTGTGAGAATGGTTTTGCAACAAATCAAAATAGATGTAAAAGGAGATCCACTTTTTCTCCTTTATGTGAATTATGTGGAGAACAAGAAGAAACTGTTGAACACTTGATTTTTCAATGCTCATGGGCTAGAGCTGTTTGGATTGCTAGCCCTTTATCTTTTATTTCTCTACCTGAACCTTCTTGTAATTTTCAGAAATGGATCTCCTTTCTCAGGCTTCGCTCTATTGATAGAGCTGACATCATACCTGACTTAGGAGAAATTGCTCTTTTTTGTATGGTTTATCTGGAAAAGAAGGAATGAATTTTTGTTTAATGGAATTTCACCTGACCCTCTAAGTACAGTTCAAAAAACTCTTATAGCCTATGATAAGTATAAAATAACATTTCTAAATACTACTGAGGCTAATGAGAATTATATTAATGGCCCTTTGAATAGGGCTAATGTCCTGACTAGTTTGAATATAAACTGCCCGAATACAACTGATGGACCTGAAGTTGAGCTGAAAAGCAATACTAAATGGTCCCCTCCCTCTATTGGAAAATATAAAATTAACTGTGATGCCTCGGTCATTTTAAAGACTAATAGAACTTCCTTTGCTTGAGTCTTAAGGAACTCTACAGGACAACTGCTTGAAGGTTTTGCGAAAGAAATCAATACTAGCTCTATTGAAGATGTTGAAGGAAGGGGAATATATGCTGCTTGTGAAATGGAATTGAAATACCCAACTGAAAGTGTTCATATAGAAAGTGATAATAGTATAATAGTAGATCAAATTAATGCTAAGTGTAATTTGGCTAGTATTACTAAGGTTTTGGTTAGAAACATTATGATTTGTAAGGATTTGTATAAGCTAGAAATCTCTTTTGTTAAGAGAGCTAACAACAAAATAGCGGATTGGATGGCCAAACAAAAACTCAAAGGAGAATTGTTTGGTCTTTGGAGCTCTTTCCCTCCCTCCCAATTAGCTGCGATTTTAAGGCTCGGCTTTGAACAAACAGAAATTGGCTAATTTGTAATTTTTGTGATCTTTTTTTTTGGTCAACAACAAGCAAAAGTAAATATTACATCTTAACCCTAGCTAAATAATTATAAAGATCAATAATAGAAGTTGACGGGGTGTCCGAGATGTTGAAACCCCGCTTGGTAACTTTGGCGGCTAGATCTGCAATCTGGTTCAAATCTCTCTTGATATGGAAAATTCTCCATCTCGGGAACCTTTCCATCCATCCGAGTGCTTCACAAATCATTGGCCTGATCTGCCAACTAATGCACCCACCTTTGGAGATACCTTGAACTACTTCAAGGTTGTCAGAATAGAATGAACTATTTTGTATACGGAGTTCTGCGGCCGCCCTCATGGCAAGGAGGACAGCCCAGCTTTCACCTTCAACCGCTGAATTAACTCTTGCGCGCTTGACAACTTTGTGTTCTATTCTGCCATCTTTGTCTGCTCCAATTTCCACAATGCCTGCCGGTTCCCAGCTATGACTGAATGCCGCGTCGCTCATCCAGAGTATATCCGCATCATCATCGCTAAATGGGTTTTCATTCTCTTCTTTATTTATTCCTGTTCCATTTCTCTTGTCTCTACCTTGGTTATTGTCTGAGAATAAGTACTTTAGCAGTTCCTTCGTTTTCTCGTTAATTTCAATGATATTCCAAATTTTCATCTCGAATAGGCCGCCCATTCTCGCTTTCCAAATGTTCCATATTGTAATGGAAACAGTAGCTGTAACTAGTCTTTTATCCCATCCGTTCCTAGAGTAGTTCTCGACGATTAAGCTAGTCCACTCGCTGATATCACCCTTAAACCCTGTATCAACCTTACACTGTAATTGGGAGTTAGCCCAGACCGCCTTGCTGAGTGGGCAGTTGACGAAGAGGTGCATTATGTTCTCATCTTCTGTCTCACACCATTCGCAAAGACTGTTCTCCGTGCACTTCTTTTTCTTGAGGTTAACCTTCGTTGGGATAGCATTGTTAAATATCTTCCAAATAAAGTTCTTGATTTTGAGTGGTAAATTCGAGTTCCAGGCCATATCCCATATTTTGGTGTTATTATTATGTTCTCCATCTTTTAAAGATTCACCTTTTTTGTCTGCATCCTTTTGCACTAATCTGTGATATCCTGACTTTGTAGAGTATTCCCCGTCTTTAGTGAATGGCCATATAATCCGATCCTCCTTGTCCAATTGCATGATAGTCACCTTCCTTATATCCATTAAATCCCTAGAGATACAAAACTTCTTCAAAATATCATAATTTTTGTGATCTATGAACGTTTATTTTCGACTAAAACAAAAGGTTATTCAGTGTCACTTTTTTTCATCCATACTAACAACACGCATATCTATGTTTATTGTATAGTAATATGGAGATCTCATGCCTATATTAAGTTTTTTTTTCTTTCGATTTTTTCTAATACTTAAAATCTTCCAGTAAAACTCTACATTAGAGCTCTATCTTTACAATTCTTAAACAAGTGATGAAAATTCAATATTTTCATAGAAGCTAATTTTTTTTCCACCAAAACTATAAGCTACAATTCGATAAGTTTTTTCATGTAGTAGCACAATACCGGGTTTTAATTATTCTGAAGAAAAAAAATCCTAGTAACAAAACTCCCTAATTCAACCCAGAAAAAACAGAAACTTAACTATTATTTTCTCTGAACCTCTAATTTTTTTGTCAATGAAAACCACTAGAAGTTATCTAAAACTATTATAAAGATTAATTAGGAAATTATTAGAAGCAATAAGCGAAAAATCCCTCCAGTTTGATAAGTCCAAATTCTTTCTTGTGCATTTAGCCAGTGCATCAGCAGTAGAATTGTATCTTCTTTCAATATGGGCAACTTTCCAATAAGAATACTGACCTAACCATTTTCTAACTTCCGATAGAATAGGTTTAAGACTTCAATGAAGTCCGGTCAAACCCAAGATTCCTTGAACTAACTCAAGGTTGCCAGAGTAAAATGAAACTCTCTGACTAGAAAGGTCTTTACATGACATCATGGCCATAATTAAGGCACAAACTTCCCCTTCAATCACTCTATTGACTTTGCATCTGACATTTAACTTCCTAGATATAACTCCTTCCTTATTAACACCAATAGCAGCAATAACAGCTATCTCTTTATTCGTTTTAAAGGAAGCATCACACATCCATACCATATCAGCATCATCATCAACTGTTGGGTTATTAATACTATTAGTGTCCTCATTTCTTCTTCGAACCTTAATATGTTTCCCCCATTCATCATAAGAACCAAATAAGTTGTTGATGATTTCTTTAGATTTATCTAATATATTATCGACACACCACTATTAGTGTCCTCTGAACATCTAATGATCGGCTAACTTATGTGGCCTTTCAAACATTTTACTATTTATATATTTGCGATAAAAAAAATAAACCTTCCTACTTCAAGAAGTAAAAAAATCACCAATTCAATTAGTTAGACAACATAAACATTTTATATTCAATATACTATCTACATGAACTTTCCTATTTATATGGTTTGGGAACTGCTTCCTTTGACTAATATTTTAAAATTAAACTAAACTAAATTAGACATTCTTGTTTCTACTGAAAGATGAGGGAAAAAGAAAGACAATCGTCAATTTCTATCATGTCGGGTCCTCTGTTTACATAGATCTTCCTCATATTGTAATGTGCCTATTATTCTAATTACGCTAATCTTTTATTTCCTCACATTTTTTATTCAGACGGCCCATCATAAATGAGGAGGTAATCCATTGGTTTTCACGCAATATTTCCAACATATCAAGACTATAATCATTGTATAGACATTTAATGCACATTAAATAAAAAGGTCAATTACCCATGGGGTCTTGAAAACAATCTTAGTGCCACAAAGGAACTAGTTCATTCCTCTTTCCTCCAAAGAGGCCTCTAAGATGCCCATTGTCATTACTATCTTTATAGTGCATATAATACAAAAAAATAGATTCTTCTCTCTCCTCCATTACCATTAATCGAGCATGAAGTTCTGAGCATGGAAAAAGTTACTGAGTATCGGAAAAAGTGCTGAGTATCAAAAAATGTTGCTGATTATTCGAATTTTTTACTAAGTAAATATACTGAGTATGCTCGTTTGCTCAGAATATTTACTGAGTATGCTCGTGTGCTCAATAAGTTTACTGAGCATGCTCAGTAATTTTACTGAGTATGCGAAAAAAATCAATGAAAATATTCAGTAATCAAGAAAATTGATATTATAAGAGAATCTAAATCCCCTAAAAATATAAATGCTTACATTATTTCACATCTATTACAAAATAAAATAAAATAAACAAAGAAAGAGTCTAATTTGCTGATTATTATAATGAAAAAGAATAAAAAAATTCTAAACAAAAGATAACAATAATATCAAGAGAATATCTAAAGCAGAACAAAGAAAACAAATCGATTAACCAGCTTCTTCACGACCAGATCTGCCAAACCATCTTCCCTGAACAGCAGCAGCATCCACTTCTCCACCAAAACGAGCATATATTCGACTATGTTGATGGAATAAAGAGAAGATCTAAAGCATAACAAAGAAGAACTCTTCTCCGGTAAATCGATGAACCAACCAACCACCACCATCGACGATGACCCCACAGACCTCGATACTTACGCTCAGCAAGACTCTATCACGACTCCATAAATCTGGCCTCGTAGCCTCCTTCACTGAGCTCCTTCGTCTGATCGGAATATCAACCGGAGCTTCAAGATCTGTGCCGAGAAGACGGATCTCCATATGGCTTCACCAAAACGGCGTGAAAAACTGACTTACGGCGAACGAGGTGCTCCGGTGCTCCACCGAGCTTCTGAGTGTGCTTCCATGGCTGATGATCTCCTTCCTCAGATTCTACATCCAATGAAAGGAGGATATGAAGCCATGTTTAAAGAGTTTTCATGGCAATAAATGAAATAAGGGGGAGAAAGAATATGGGTTACGGAAATAATAAAAGAGAGAAAAGTGAAGTGTTTTTAGGTTTTAACTTTTTTTTTAATAAAAAGTAGTATATATAGGAAAATAAAATACAAAAAGGGATAAGAAGGTAATTGAAATTTTGGACTATAGTGTTAAATTTAGTTTATGGCCTTTAATAATAAGAAGAAATTCAACCGATGTTGTTGGGTCTTGAGGTGGTGTCTTCAAGACCCTTTGGGTAATAATCTCTTAAATAAGTAACAGTAAGATGATCTTCCACATTTTTTATATTTCTTGGATTCTTTTCGCATGCTTCTTGCAATCATTTCATAGTCTCCTTAGCCGATGTATTCGATGAAAAAACACATTTGTTTCAAACATATTATTTTTACACTGATCCAACGGTTTAACTGCCTTAGTATGCTGACAAACCCTTCGATGATGCAATTTTATCGATGAATCATCCACTAAAAAAAGTAAACTCGGTATATATAATTCTGGGGTTTCTCTAGACAGAGTTGCTGCATCTTGTTCTATTTGATTCGTGTCTTTCTCCTCTCTATTACGAGCCAAGAAATCCAAGAAGTTTACATACAAATCTTTGACCTTCTTCTGGCCTTATTCAAAAACTCGATTGTTGGGTTTGTTTCTAACTCTATTTTTTCAATAGATTTATTCAGATTATTGAGAAGAATTGGTTACTTTGCAAAAACTTGTTAAAGCCAAGAACCAAGTCGTCATGGCCATGGGCAGTCTTCTTCAGTATTAATTCTAGAGTTACGACATCAATTCTTCTCATCTTATGGAGTTTCATGAACTTGAAAAAATTGGTGTAGATCTTTGGTCGATGATCAAGAAACCTTTCCTTGACCATCTTGGAGAATTCTAACGCCTCGGCTGCAAGCAGACTAATTTCTCCTTTCATTATGATGTAAGTATTTATTATGATTTGTGTATGTGTTTTTTTTTTACATTGATAAAGAAAAGCCTAACTATTACAACGACTAGATAGAAATCTGAAAGAGCCAGAAGCCGAAAAGTCTTTCCATCCTGAGAGGTTGACGTTCCTTCTAACGCACTTTGCAAACACATCTGCAATAATGTTATATTCCCTACTAATTTACGCAATTTTCCAGGTTGGAAATTCCCCAAACCATCCTCTGATCTCCTCAATGATTGGGTTGAGCTTCCAATGTAGATAAGTTTGGCTCCTAATTCCTTGAACAAGTTCAAGGTTATCAGAGTAGAATGAGCTACTCTGAATACCCTTTGATCCGGCAGATCTCAGGGCAAGGAGAAGAGCCCACGCTTCTCCTTCGATAATGTTATTCACTCTGCATCTAACTGCCTTCCGTTGTGTAATAATTCCATCCCCATTAATTCCAATTGTTGCAATAGCCGCCGGATCTCAGCTAGAGGTGAAAGAAGTATCGCAGAACCAAATCATGTCTGACATGTCCTCAATTGATGGGTTATCTCTACCTTTTGCAGCCACCTTAGTATCACCGTTTGAGCGCTTCGACTGTTGTTTTGTTTTCTTTTCCTCAAACATCCGTGCTATAATATCTATTGTATTCATCATGATATTGTTCACCCCCCATTCCTTTTGTTCAAAAAACCCCTTCATCCTTTCCTTCCATATATTCCAGGATGTGACCATGATAGTAGCTGTAACTTTTCTCTTATCTGCACCATTTTCCACAAAACTGTTAATTGTTTTAATAAACCATTCCGAGAAGGATGCCGTTGTTTGGTCACAAATTTTGATTTGTAGGGAGGACTCCGCCCAGGCCTGAACACTAAATGGACATTTAAGTATGATGTGGTCAGTATTTTCAACTTCTTCTTCGCACCATTCGCAAACGCTTTCACTCTTGCATTTTCTATTTTTTAAGTTTTGTTTTGATGGGAGAATATCTTTACAAATCCTCCAGCAAAAATTCCTAATTTTCGTCGGGACATTAGCATTCCAGATAAGATTCCATAGTATGGTGTTATTATCATTCTCGCCACTTTTTGAGGTTTGGGGTAATTTTTCCTCTTCTTCATTAACCAGTGTATGATATCCCGATTTTGTTGAATATTTTCCATCCTTGGTGTGAGGCCATATAAGTCTATCCCTTGAGATTCTATTAGTGATTGGTATTTTCATGATTTCAGCTGCAATGATTGGGTCAAAAATTGAGTTGATAAGATTAACATTCCATCCCGGATTTTGTTTATCAATGAGCTCATTGACCCATTTGAGATTAACCTTGTTTGTATTTTCCAGCTTATAACCATTTAAGAGCCACTTATGATCCCGTATATTAGTATATTTTCCATCACCAATTTGCCATATCGCGTGTTTTTTCAACATTTGGATCCCTTTAAAAATGCTTGCCCAGCTCCACGACCTTTTATTTTTAAGTTTAGAATCCCATAAGCTTTCACTCAGCGAATAGATACCCTTTAGGACTTTGTGTACAAGAGAGTCGCTATTATTTATAATTCTCCAAGCCAGCGTAGCTAGCATGGCAAGGTTAATTTTTTGAAAATCCCTAAATCCGACTCCGCCAGTGATTTTAGATCTAGCCATCTTTTTCCAATTAAGCCAGTGTATTCTTTTTCTGTCCTTTGAGTCCCACCAGAAATTGGCAACAAGTGCGATTAATTTTTTACACGAGCTCTTTGGAAATTCAAAAATAAACATGGCATAATTTGGAATAGCTTGTAATACAGCTTTAATAAGGGTTTCTTTTCCACCTTCCGAGAGCAATGAGGCAGTTCAACTGGCTGACTTTTCTAACAATCTATCTTTAATAAAGTTTAAATTTTCCATTTTTGATCTTTTTAATGTTAATGGGAGTCCGAGGTATTTCCCTAGTAAGTCCGTCGGTTTTATGTTAAGGCAGTCTGAGACCTTTCCTTTTACATGATCTGGGGTATCTTTACTAAAGAGGATCATAGACTTTGTGAGATTAATCTTTTGTCCCGACGCTTGGCAATAAAGATTGAGAATTTCCTTGAAAGCTTCAATTTCTTGATCAGAAATTTTAATAAAGAATAATGCGTCGTCAGCAAAGAAAAGGCGTGTAAGCTTCAGGCATTGTCGGGTGATCGATATCCCATTAATATTACCTTCTCTGCACTGATTATTAATTAAGCTTACCAAGCTTTCTGTGAGAATGGAGAATAAGAGTGGGGAAAGCGGATCTCCTTGTCTTATTCCTTGTTGTGGATAGAATTTCTTGAGTCGTTGACCATTGACTTTGATTTGCATTGAAACCGTTGTCACACAGTTTTTAATCCAATTGATCCATTTCTCACCGAAGCCTAAGGCCTTCATTGTATCGAAAAGAAACTCCCAATTAACCTGATCGTACGCTTTTTCCATATCAACCTTAACCGCTGCGTAATTTGTTTTAGATTTCCTCTTTGTATTCAAAAAATACGAAACTTCTTGTTCTATCAGTATATTATCTTGGATATTCCTTCCTTTTATGAATGTCGATTGAGTCTGTGATATAATTTCATCCATAAAAGGTTGTAATCGCAGCGCCAAAATCTTGGCAATGATCTTATAGCAGAAGTTAACACAGGTGATCGGCCTAAAATCCTTTATCGTTTCTTGCTTGTCGCCTTTGGGTATCAAGGAGATGACTATTTCATTAATTAAATTGAGGGGTGTGTTATTTGTGAAAAAATCGGTGACCAATTTAGTTATATCCTCTCTAAGAATCTCCCAAAATTCATGGTAGAATTTCTAAGGAAGGCCATCCGGCCCTGGCGCTTTTGATCCATCCATCATAAATACCGCATTTTCAATCTCTTTAGGGTCGGGAATTTTGCTAACACTCTCATTCATGCAGTAAGTAACTTTCGACGGGATGTGTTTCATGACTTCCTGAATATTCGAGACTTCCTTACGCTTGAAAAGATTGGAATAAAAGTTTTGAACATTCTCTTTTATTTTATCCACCTTATCACACCAATCACTTCCATTACATTTTAGCATCTTAATTTTGTTTATTTTCTTACGATGCATTGTTTTAGCGAAGAAGTATTTCGTGTTTTTATCTCCATGTTTAATATTAAGATCTCTTGCTCTATCAGCCCAATATAACTCCTCTTCATCCAAACACTTTTCTAATTCATTTTTTATTTCGGTTTCTTTCTTTTTATTGTCCACCGACGTCATCTCGTCTTGAAGTTTTCCTAATTCCACATAAAGGTTGTTTATTTTCTATCTATTATTAAAAAAGACTTTTTTGCTCCATCCTTTTAATGCAAGGCATGTAGCATCCCTCTTACTACATAACTCTTGGATATTTTCTACTACTCCTTTTCTCCCCCATTCAGTTTCCACCACTTCTCGACATTGGATATGTTCTAACCACCTTGATTCAAATATGAAGTATTCGTCTTTATTTTCAATTGTTTGATCAAGTTGGAGAACTAGAGGTGAGTGATCAGAACCAATCGCTGGTGGAACTAATATATTTGAATTCGTAAATTTGTTACACCATTCAAGATTTGTGAGGCCCCTATCCAACTTTTCTTTCACGTTTTCGTTATCTTTTCTTCGATTTGTCCATGTAAAGAAACAACCTTTACTTGTCACATCCACTAGATTGTTTTTATTGATAAACTCATTGAAGCTCAAAATTCTATTTAGGTCGGGTTGATTCTTTCCCTTTTTCTCCGAGAATTTTGTAATCTCATTAAAATCTCCAAGTGCAGTACATGGTCCATTGAGTTTGTTGATCCATTTAGTGATTATAGTCCATGTTTCTTTTCTTTTGTCTATGTCCGTGGGTGCATGGATACAGAACAAGTACCAGTAGAAATCATTAATTTCATTAAACTTACATATAACAACATTCAAAGATGAAAAGATAATATCCACCATGATATTTTCTTTCCACAACAAAACCATGCCACTGGACATATAAGATCTTCCTCCGGGTTCAACAACATGGGAATTACTAAAGTTATTAAATTGAGAACATGATCTAAGATCTCTTCTTCTCAACTTAGACTCACACAAACAAACAAACGAAACATTAAACTTATTGACTAAACGTTTAAAAGACTTCCTTGTCAAGGGCGCCCTTGCACCTTGACAATTCCAAACACAAAGGTTATCCATTAAACCCGACCAGTTTACGGGACCAGTCGCCATCCACTGACTTTTTGTTGATTTTAGCAGCAGTCACAGGACCCCCTTGACCACCACCAGAATCTTCAGAGCTCTCACAGAACCTTTTCAATAAAGCAGGTATGGAATGGTTTCCATAAAAACAGCAATCGACTAATTTTGAATTTCTCCAAGATACACAAAGAAATTCAATTACCAAAAAAACTTTATTCAACAGATTGATAATGGCATTACCAGCATAATAAATGTCCCTTTCATTTCCATTTAGATTAGATAGAATTTTGACTTTTCTTCCACCAATTTCCATTATTATGACAACCCAATTATTCTTTGTCATATTCCTATAATTGGCCAACATCTCATTATCATACCATACATCATACGTAGCTATAACAATACTTTTGAATACAATCGCAGAAAAGCTAATTTTGAAGCTAAAGTATTTATCAATAAATAAGTGCTTCGTAATAATTTTTTCCATGCATCTATCCTTATGTTTTCCGCAGCCTATGACAAATCTATGGCCGACACTATTTTTAATTAATCTAGTAATAGACAAAATTAAACACCACCCAATAAGCAAACATTTACTACCCTTACATCTTATATTACCGAAAGATAAAAACCAACCATTTAACAAGCAAACATCAGAAATTGAAGAAACTGACATATCATTCAAGTTTCTTCTAAAAGTCAACAAAACATCCACTAGAAGATACACAACACCATGCATGTTACACCAATTACCTATTCTAAAGTGAGTGAGGGCATTACAGGGTCCCTTTACCCTTACCATATCACCATGACATTGGAAAGTCATCTGCATGTCTTCAATTGACCATTTCCAAAGATGAATAAGTATAGACCTTATCCAAACACTTCTATCTGTAGTAAAAAGAGGTCCCGGATCAAACCCTCTTCGCACCAAAAGGGTGAAACCCATCATTTAGATCTTTGTGTAATGTATTTAATATGTATGTGTAAAATCATAGTATTAATATATACAGATTTGGTCAAAAATAGAGTACCAAATTTTTCATTTTTTGAGTAAAAAATTGTAGCTTAAAAAGGAAAACATTTTTTTTGCTAAACTAGTTAAATTCAAAAACGGGTTTAAGACATTATTGATTTTGACACAAAATTATATGTATGATAGTATTTCTTTAAGTGTATACTTAATAGATATCACAAATTTGTATAATATTATATTAGTTTCAGATAAGTTTTGAATAAGTTGTAAGTTTGGAATAATATTAACTTTATATTAAGTAAGAATAAGGTGTCAAATTGTTTAAAAATCATTTCATTATTTTATAAGTGAAAAAAAAAAATTCTAGATGATGAAAAAATATTAAGGATATAGTTCTAGAAGATATTAATTTCATAATTATTATAATATTTTATCGATTTAATATAAAATGTTTTTATTATTATATTTAATTTAAAATTTTATCTAAAACTTTTAAACTTTTCGTTGAGTTTGATAACAAGTATTTAAGTGCTAATAATTTTTTATCACCTTTCTCTCTTGCAACTTTGCGGAGTCATGTTTATTTATGTTAGTAACTATTTTGTTTAAAAGGGATTTTCAAATAAAAAAAGAGATAATTCTTAATTAATTACAATTCTACACTTTTTATTCCCAAAAAAAGAAGAAAGCAAATTATTTTCTATTTACTCACAAATTATCAACTTAATTCCTAGTTAAATACATTGTCATATTTACCTTCCATTATTACCCTTATATAGTTTTTTTAATTATTTTATTTTTATCTATTTTTTTTTTAAAAATGATTTTTTTTCTGGTTTTTTTTTTCAATTTTTTTTAAATCGAAATTCCGGTTTATGTTTTGTTATAACACACAAATATAGATTTATGTATTCCTGTAACACACAAAAACATAAAATCGATCTAAAGGATTCTCCTCTTTAACAAAATGATTTTTTTTCTCTTTTATCAATTGCATATACCCTATTTTTTTACTCGTTTTTAACTATCTTGATATATTATCTTTTTGTCCAACATTTTTTTTTGTGTGTTTATGTTTTAAGGTTTTGTGTGTTCCATGTCACACAAACTTAATTTTGTTTATTCCAATTCTGTGTATTCTTGGAACACACAAATCTCATAATTATGTATTCTTAGAACGCACAAATATCATATTTGTGTATATTATGGAATACACAAAACTCAAAATTGTGTATTCAAGGAACACATAAAACTCGAATTTATGTATTCCTGGAATACACAAAACTTGATTTTGTTTGTACCAATTATGTGTATTCGTTGAACACACAAAACTCAGAATTGTGTATTCTTGGAACGAATAAATCTCAGATTTGTGTATTCATGGAACACATAAAACTCAAATTTGTGTATTCATGGAACACTTAAAACTCGAATTTATGTATTCCTGGAATACACAAAACTTGATTTTGTGTGTTCCAATTTTGTGCATTCCTGGAACACACAAATCTCAGATTTTGTATTCCTGTAACACACAAATCTCAAATTTGTGTATTCTTGGAAGACACAAATTTCAGATATGTGAATTCATGGAACACATAAAACTCAAATTTGTGTATTCATGAAACGCATAAAAGTCGAATTTATGTATTACTGGAATACACAAAACTTGATTTTGTTTGTTTCAATCCTGTGTATTCCTGTAACACACAAATCTCAGATTTGTGTATTCTTGGAAGACACAAATTTCAGATATGTAAATTCATGGAACACATAAAACTCAAATTTGTGTATTTATGGAACACATAAAACTCAAATTTGTGTATTCATGGAACACATAAAACTCGAATTTATGTATTACTGGAATACACAAAACTTGATTTTGTTTGTTCCAATCATGTGTATTCATGGAACAACTAAAACTCAAATTTGCGTATTCATGAAACAAATTTCGATGAAAAAAATTGAAAAAAAAAAATTGAAAAAAAAATTAAAAAAATAGAATTAATTTAATGTATAATTAAAGTAATTAATAATATGTGGAAGGATAGTTTGGTAATAGGGTAATATTTTGTACTAAATTGGGAATTAAGTCGAAGTTGTAATTAATTGTGAATACTTACCTTCTCCGCGTAATTAATTGGGCGTTGCCCCTTAAAAAAATGGAAAGAAGATTTCGGTCAATAATGTCTAACATGATTATAATTTCATCTTTTAATAGAAAAATCAATAACCTTTTTACTAAATAAATACATCTATCTAAAATACTAATTCATAATATGATAATTGCACCCTTATGTATTGTTTGGATTCATATTTTAAAGGAAAGAAAATGATAGGAATAAATTTTCCTTTACATTGTTTGAATTCGACTTTTTATTAAAAGAAAGTAATTCAATGGATTACACAATCCTCTTTTTTTCCTTTAAAAATGTCAATTATTTAGTCCTCCCTTTTGGAGTCATTTCAAAGGAAAAGACATTATTACTTTTTAAAATGTCACAAATAACCTTATAATGTCAAAATATAATATTTTACGTAACATAGAAAGGGTATAAAAGTATTTTTACGTAAAATAATCATTTCCTTACTTTTAATAATGTGAATCCAAACAAGTGATTCCTTAGTCAATTACTTTGTTTTTTTTTTTTGGACAAGTGGGGGGTGTATAGACACCCCAATGGAAAATTAGTAATTAACCTATTCCTAATTTGCTAAATCTACTAGATAACTCGAAAATACTAGGAGTGTTACGACAAAGTTCCGTTGCCCCGTGCCTAGCTTCCTTTGCAAGTTTGTCCGCTTTACTGTTGAGCTTCCTATTGATGTGGCGGAAAGTAATCTACCCTAACTCTTCAGTATTATGGATAATCTTGTAGAGGGTGGGTTGGATATTCCAACGAGCCGCTGACACCTGCTTTGTACCTTGAATAATATCAAGGTTATCAGACAAAATGGTAATTCTTTTCCTTGGAAGGGTAGCTCCGATCTCTGTAGCTTTAAGTACCGTCTTTGCCTCCCCTTCCAGAGCCGAATTACAATGAGTGTTGTAGCTGTGTTAGATAATAGTATTATTATTATTGTTAATCCCAACTATAGCGATTCCTGTGGGGTCCCATTTGTTATTAAACGATGCATCACAGAACAGCGATATTTCTTGGTTTACCTCCTCGCTATTAATGTTGTGGTCTTCTCTTACTGATTTTTCAAAACCTCTGTAGCTTTCTTTTGTCCAGTCTATTCCATGAATGTCATGCATTAATTTTTTTGACGCTATATTTATTCATGTACCGCTAACTGTTGTGTCTTCATGGGTAGCTTTCATTTTTGCTTTCAAAATATTCCAGAGATTTATCATCAAAAAATCTTTGATTACGTTTTCTTCCCATCCTCCTTTAGAGAAAGATTTGATTATATTCATGAACCAGTTTTCAATACTCTCTGTGTTTTCTTCTTGTATTTTGATTTGGAAGATTGAACCAGCCCAAATGTCCTTACACATACTACAATGTAGTAGTAAGTGCTCAATACTTTCTTTCTTGTTGTTGCACCAAATACAATTTGATTCATCTGCGCATTTCCTTTTGTGTAAATTGTTCCTCGTCGGTATTGCATTGTTGATTATCCTCCACATAAACATCTTGAACTTCTTTGGTATGTTGGATCCCCATATAGTTTTCCAAATAGGTGAGTCTTGTATCGTCTTTGTTTTCGTACAAGTTGCTTTGTTGATTATCTATTCCTGAGTGATTATTTTGTATCATAGTTTCCATCTTTGGTGTAGGGCCATATCAGTTTATCATCAGGGCCAAATTCTTTGATCTTGGTATTTTTTATGGTATTGATGATTGGCTCTGGAAATATTTCATCTAACACTTCTATCTCCCATTCGTCCTTTCCTTCCATCATTAGCTCATTAACCTTTGATTTTGTGCAATTTTTTGGTCTTTCTAGTATCCAATTTGTGTCTAGCCATTTATCTTCCCATATATTCGTGTTCTTACCATCTCCGATCACAACTATCCCGTGTTTTTTAATAAAATCTCTGCCCTCTATTAGGCTTGCCCAGCTCCATGTCCTACTTTGTCTAAGTTTACATTTCATTAAGCTGGACTTACTAAAGTATATGCCCTTGAGTAGCCTTGCTGCTAGATTATTTGGGTTACTCATTAGCCTCCAACTCTGAGCTGCTAAAAGGACTGTGTTCATTTTCTTGAAATCTTTGAAACCTAGGCCTCCAAGCAATTTATTAACTGCAATCTTTTCCCATGCCACCCAGTGTATCCTGTTTCTTTCACCTGAGCTCCACCAAAAGTTAGTAATCGCAGATATAAGTTTGTTACAAAACGAAATAGGAAACGAAAAAATAGACATATAATAATTAGGTATGGCTTGTAAAATAGCTTTTATGAGCACTTCTTTACCCCCTTCTGAGAGTAATTTCGATTTCCATCCCTCCGTGTTTTTGAACACTTTCTTGGCTATCCAATCGAGTGATTCCACTTTCGATCTTTTATGGCAAAGTGGAATTCCTAGGTAATACCCTAGATCTTCTGTCTCTGCGATGTTAAGTTTGGTAGTAACCTCGTTTTTCACATCCTCTGGTGTTTCCTTACTGAAAATAATTGCTGATTTATGTAGATTGATTTGCTGTCCTGAGCCTTTGCAGTAGATATCCAAGCATTCCTTAAAATTTTCTATATTCATATCATTTAATTCAAGAAAGAAGAGAGAGTCATCTGCAAAAAGAAGGTGAGAGATTGTGGGGCAATTTCTATTGATACTAACACCTTTGATGAGGTCATTACCAATATAGTGGTCAATGATGCTTATAAGAGATTCCG
The DNA here is from genome assembly GCA_029959085.1 of Nemophila menziesii. Taxonomy (NCBI): domain Eukaryota; kingdom Viridiplantae; phylum Streptophyta; class Magnoliopsida; order Boraginales; family Hydrophyllaceae; genus Nemophila; species Nemophila menziesii. The sequence goes on from JARWIR010000002.1 coordinate 92,628,578, forward strand.
TCATTATAGAAAAAAGGAAGGGTGAAAGTGGGTCCCCTTGTCTCAGGCCCCTTCCTGGTTTAAAATTGTCCAATCTTTCCCCATTAATGTTAATGTAAAACGAGACTAAAGTGATACAATTTCTCATCCACTGAATCCAAGTTTCACAAAACCCCAATTTATTCAACACTTTAAACAAAAATTCCCATCTTACTAAAATTTTAGTAATCCAAACATGATTATCACTTTTCCTTCCATTTCTTTAATATTTTTATATTCCTATCATTTGCTTTTCTTTGATAATTTGAATCCAAACAATGCATTAATTAATGAAGTTATACAATTTTTTATTTTTCTTTATTCGTGAATCCTTTTAACTTCTAAGATTATCATAAAAATTCAAAACTTGTTTGTTTTTTTAAGAAATTTTTATATAATTATTTGTTTGATATGAGTCATGGCATTGATATGAGTCATAATTCAATATAAGATTACTTATCTTCTTTCTTTTTTAAAAACCTTTTTTAGATATTGATGTGAATTATAACTTAATGTGTATATTTCTGCAGACTCTCTTACCACTTAAAAAGGACAATCCAAACCTTACCCCAGCCCCCTCTCCCCTCTTAAAATATTTGTGGGGTTGGATTATATTTATTTTTGTCTTTCATTTTAAACTTTTTCTGCACTTGTAACTTAGTCAAAGTGAGAATTACAAATCGATAAAAAAGTGGGTTATACAAAATGTTAAGAGTACAATGATTATTGGATTGAGAGTACAAAACTTTTGTATGTTAGTATGTCGTGGTTTTTGTGATGTTGGCTTTTGTTCGGATGATCTTATTTATAATTTTCATTACACACTGAGATAGGTTTTGTGTAATCTAAGTTTGCTATCATGATTTGTATTTTAATAATAAGATTTCAACTCAAATAAAGAAAAAAAATCAAAGATGGAAGGAAATTTACTTTGATGTGATAAGAATTGTTGTGTAAATACTTCTCTAACTTTATCTTTTGGTATAAGATTCGTTTGTTTAAAAAAAGCACAATATAGTGACAAGTTTGAAAATGGGAGGGAAAAACTTGTGTCGTAAGACAGTAGTCTCCTTCCAATAGTTGTTTATTAATATTCGTAACACTATGAATCCTATTTTGGAGATAATAGTTGTCTCACGAAAACCACATATGAAATCTGTATCTACAACCACAAGTCTTTATTTAGTATTGAACAAAAAAAAAGACCACAAAAGATATTTCTCAAAAGAGATTGGCTAATATTCAGAACTTGACCTTGTATCTTCGTCATGCATTATTTGTTTGTAATATTGTAAATTACTTAATTAATGAAGAAACCAAAATTCCGCCCAAAACTAACTCATTGAAAATATTTACATGCATGTGCCCAGCGTGTCAATTGCAACTTAGCCTCTAAAGATCATTATTTCTAAAAAGTCAAAACCATAAACATTTCTTGAAAGAGTATTAAATAGATAACTAGCTTTAGTACTTTATCTATAACACATGACTTTAGACAAAAAAATATGTATATAACACAAAACTAACAAGTAATTTGTTTTTAAACATAAATTTAATGGCTGGTATTCAGGCAAAAACTACTTTCTGTATCCAAACAAGAAACATATATTGAAAAGAAAGAAATGTAAAACAATAACAAACTAACCAATCCCCAAAGTATACACTATACAACATAGTAATAAGACATCCACACAAATTACACAAAACCCCACCCCTCTCCTCTATGATACATAAAGAAACAATATTTTAACATCATATTATGTCTCACCTCCCCGAGTCCTCTCCTCTATGTTCAGGATCGGGACAGACCATAAACTTTCAAAAATCAGCTATTTTGTTCAATAAAGAAATACCCTCCGAAAGGAGGAAAGAGATCACAAACATAATGAATATGAATGAAACAGCGGATCTGGGTAACTATTTAGGAATCTCATTATTCCATAAGAGATCGAAAGTAGAATCGCTAAAATGGTAGCAAAGAAGCTCTTTAAAAGCACAGAAGGATGGAAAGCAAAGCTTCTATCTGAAGGGGAAAAAAAAATACTCATTAAGGCTATTTTGCAAGCTATTCCAAACTACTATATGTCCATTTTCTCTTTCCCTATTTTTTTTTTTTTTTTGCAATAAGCTTATTTCTGCCATATTTAATTTTTGGTGGAATTCAAGGAAAAAAAACAGAATTCACTGGCAGGCATGGGAAAAAATTGCTATAGGGAAGCTTATAGGGGGATTTGGCTTTAAAGATTTCAAACGTATGAATACGGTACTTTTAGCAGCTCAATCTTGGAAATTAATGCACGATCTTGAAATCTAGCAACAAAATTATTAACAGGTATCTATTTTCTGAAAGCTAAATTCTTAAATTGCAAACTTCGACAAAGTGAACTTGGAGCTGGGCAAGCTTGATTGGAGGACGAGACTTTATAATGAAATATGGAATTCATGTTATTAGAAATGGTCAAAATACAAATATATGAAATGATAAATGGATAGACACAAACTGGAAACTAGAAAAGCCAAAACAATGTCACGTCAACATGGTTAACAAATTAATCACATAAGGTACTTCCAATTGAAATTCTGAATTACTTGATAACCTTTTCCTGAAACCGGTAATCCCACTGATTAAAAGAATTAAACTTCTAAATATGGATACAGAAGATAAGTATGTATGGCCTTTTTCTAGAGATGGAACATGTGACACAAAAACAGGCTACAAGGTGGTTACAGAAGAATAGGTAGTAAAAGAACCAACCTCCTCGAATATTTTAACAAAGAATAGCTCACCAATATGGAATTCAGTATGGAAGTCGAATATACAAAAAAAAATTAAACTTTTCTTTTGGAGAGCGTTGAATAATGCATTACCTACAAGAACTAACTTGTAAAAGAGGAGATTTGTGGATGCTACAAACTGTAGTTGGTGCAACCAACGAGAGGAAACTGTGGAACATCTCGTTCTTCAGTGTACAATGTGCAAAGAAATATGGGCAGGTACGCCACTCCAATTAGAATTACTTCTCTTGAAGATTGGTTCTTGAAGATCATTCAGAGCTATAAAGAAGAAGGGTGGGACGAAGGGTTAATAAAAGATATGTTAATGATAAATCTGTGGAATATATGGAAAGGCAGAAATGAAAGCAATACATGAAGAAGTGGGAGTTTGTGGAACAAATATACTTCAATGTACGAACAAGTTAATGCAAGCATTACACGGAATCGACTGGAAGAGATTAACAACAATAAAAGTTTAGGTAACAGAAATGAAGAGGAAGTTAACGCACAAGACCATGAAGAGGTACCTGAAGATTCTTTTCATTGTGATGTCTCATTTACAAATAAAATGGAACCAACAGGGCTAGCAGTGGTTATCAGTCAAGCTCCATCAAAATTAACAACAAAACATAGGTTTACTATGGAATGTGATTCAGCAGCTAAAGGGGAAGCATTTGCGGTTCTTAAAGCAACTGAACTTAGTCAACGGTTTCCAGGAAAAAGGAAGGAAATTCTTTCTGATAACCTTGAAATCATTCAAGGTATTAAGCAGGTGTCAGCTACTAGTTGGAATATCCAGCCAGTTCTTCGCAGGATTATCTTTAAAGCTTGGGAAAACGGACTTATCAAATTTCGACATCTTAAAAGGAATCTCAACAGCCAAGCAGATAAGGTTGCAAAGGAAGTTAGGCACGGGGCAGTTGTTGATCGCGAAAGATTATTAGTCTTCTCGAACTTACGTCTTGTTTTGGCAAACTGGGTATTAACTAAGTTTTTTTTTCTTTTGTTTGATACCTTAGGCTTTTTATCTATATCTATATATATAGGGTTGGTCAAAAATAGAATACCAAATATTTTATTTTTTGAGTAAAAAATTATAGCTTAAAAAAGGAAACATTTTTTTGCTAAACTAGTTAAATTCAAAAGCAGGTTTAAGACATTATTGATTTAACCCAAAATTATATGCATGATAGTATTTCTTTAAGTGTATACTTAATAGATATCATAAAGTTGTATAATCTTATATAAAGTTGTATAATATTATATTGGTTTCAGTTAAATTTTGAATAAGTTGTGAGTTTAGAATAATATTAACTTTATATTAAATAAGAATAAGGTGTCGAATTGTTTAATAATATTTCTTATTTTATAAGTGAACAAAAAACTTCTGGATGATAAAACAATATTAAATATATTGTTCTTACCTTAATTAGAAGATATTAATTTCATAATTATTATAATATTTTTGTCAATTTAATATAATTTTTTTTATTATTATACTTGAATTAAAATTTTATCTAAAACTTTTAAACTTTTCGTTAAGCTTGATAACAAGTATTCAAGTGCTAATAATTTTTTATCAAGCATAGCCTTTCTCTCTTGCAACTCCGCGGAGTCATGCTTATCTATGACAGTAACTTTTTTGTTTAAAAGGGATATTCCATTAAAAAAAATGGAAAGAAAATTTCGATCAATAATGTCTATTATAATTTCAAATTTTTATAGAAAAATCAATAACCTTTTTACCAAAGAAATATTATCCTAAATACTAATTCATAATATGATAATTACACCCTTAATTAATGAAATTATATAATTCTTTATTCTTCTTTATTCGTGAATCCTTTTAACTTCTTTGATTATCATAAAATTCTAAAACTTGTTTGTTTCTTTAAGAAATTTTTATCTAATGATTTATTTGATATGAGTCATTTTTTTGGCATTGATATGAGTCATAACTCAATATAAGATTACTTATCTTCTTCTTTTTCTTAAATAACCTTTTTTAGATATTGATGTGAATTATAACTTAATGTGTATATATCTGCAACCTCTCTTACCATTTAAAAAAGACAATCCAAACCCTACCCCAGCCCCCCTCCCCTCTTGAAATATTTGTGGGGTTGGATTATACTTATTTTTGTCTTTCATTTCGAACTTTTTCTGCTCTTGCAACTTAGTCAAAGTAAGAATTACAAATCGATAAAAAAAATGGATTATACAAAATGTTAGAGTACACTGATTATTGGATTGAGAGTACAAAACTTTTGTATGTTAGTATGTCGTGGTTTTCGTTATGTTGGCTTTTGTTCGGATGATCTTATTTATAATTTTCATTACACATTGAGATAGGTTTTGTGTAATCTAAGTTTGCTATCATGATTTTTATTAATAATAAGATTTCAATTCAAATAAAGGAAAAAATCAAAGATGGAAGGCAATTTACTTTGATGTGATAAGAATTATTGTGTAAATACTTCTCAAACTATATCTTTTGGTATTGGGTGTTAGATTCGTTTGTTTAAAAGAAGGACGATATAGTGACAAGTTTGAAAATGGGAGGGAAAAACTTGTGTCGTAAGACAGTAGTCTCCTTCCAATAGTTGTTTATTAATATTCATAACACTATGAATCCTAATTTGGAGATAATAGTTGTCTCACGAAAACCACATATGAAATCTCTATCTACAACCACAAAAGCTTTTTTTAGTATTGAACAAAAAAAAGACCACAAAAGATATTTCTCAAAAGAGATTGGCTAATATTCAAAACTAACCTTGTATCTTCGTCATGCGTCATGTCCTATGTTCGTTTGCTTTTATTGGTTTGTAATATTGGAAATTACTTAATTAATGAAGAAACCAAAATTCCGACCAAAACTAAATCATCGAAAATATTTACATGCATGTGCCCAGCGTGTCAATTGCAACTTAGCCTCTAAAGATCATTATTTTTAAAAAGTCAAAACCATAAACATGAAAGAGTATTAAATAGATAACTAGCTTTAATACTTTATCTATAACACATGACTTTAGACAAAAAAATATATAGTATATATATAACACAAAACTAACAAGTAATTTGTTTTTAAACTTAAATTTAATGGCTGGCGTATTCAGGCAAAAACTACTTTCTGTATCCAAACAAGAAACATATATTGAAAAGAAAGAAATGTAAAACAATAACAAACTAACCAATCCCCAAAGTATACATTATACAACATAGTAATAACACATCCACACAAATTACACAAAACCCCACCCCTCTCCTCTATGATACATAAAGAAACAATATTTCAACATCATATTATGTCTCACCTTCCCGAGTCCTCTTTCAAATAGAAAGAAAAATAATACAACTAAACGAGGAAAAGAAAAATATATATATAAAGACTATAAAGAAAATCACCCACTAGGATATTCAAACAACACACTCAGTTCTAACTGCCTGTGGATTAAAATGTACAAGTAAACAAAAACTGTCCCAAGCTACACGGTTTGGAAGCCACTGAAAGCTTTTTTTTTTTTTTGCAAAGGAGAATCTCCAATATCAAGCACGGGCCTAGAAAAGTATTATATCCAAGCAAGGGAACCTCGATCATTAGGAACTTGAGGGCGACCTCTAGTTGGTGTAGGTGGTCTATTAGCATTAAGTTCCTAATCCCAAATAAACAAAGAAAATGATCATTCTGACTAAAACAAATACAAAATGAGAGCAAGTAATTAATTAATTAAGTACCTGCATCCATGTGTCTTCTATGTGACGTTCTGGTGAAGTTTCTATTATTTTTCCCCAAAACTAGAAGCTACAGTAGATAAGTTTTTTACAGGAAGTAGCACGATACCCCGTTTTAATTATTTTGAAAAAAGAAAACTAATAACAAAACTCTTTAATTCAACCTAGAAAAACAAAAACTTAACTATTCTTTTCTCTGAACCTCTAATGATCTACTAACTTATATGGTCTTTCAAGCATTTTACTATTTATACATTTCCGATTAAAAAATAAACCTCCTTAAGTTAAGAAGTAAAAAAATCACCAATTCAATTAGCTAGACAACATAAACATTTTATATCTTAATATACTATCTACATGAACTTTCCTATTTAGATGGTTAGGGAACAGCTTCCTTTGACTAATATTTTAAATTTAAACTAAATTAAATTTGGGTGAATTACCCAAGGGGTCTTGGGGACCATCTTAGAGCCATATAGGAACCAAGTGGATTCTCTGTCCTATTTAAAGGCCTCAAAATTGACAAATACCTTTACTACCCTTATAGTGTATATAAGACAAAAAAAATAGATTATTCTCTCTCCTCCATTACCATTACTCTCTCTCCTCCATTACCATTAATCTCTCTCCTCCTTAATCAATTTTTCTCTCTCCTCTTTCATTAACTATTAATAATTTCCAGCTCCGACCTCTGGCCACTGACCACCGCCGACCACCGCCGGATAAAGTACCGATCATAAAGTATTGAGCATAAAGGACTGAGCATAAAGTACTGAGCATGGAAAAAGTACTGAGCATAAAGTACTGAGCATGGAAAAAGTACTGAGCATAAAGTACTGAGCGTGAAAAAAGTACTGAGTATCAGAAAAATTTGCTGATTATTCAAATTTTTTTATTGAGTAAATATACTGAGCATGATCGTTTAATCAATAAAAGTGCTGAGCATGCTCGTTTAATCAATAAAAATATGGAGGTTTTAATTCTCATCTAACAAAAACTCAATGAGACAAGAAAATTAATCTAAGTATTGAGTCGAGTCCACATAGACGGTTGAAAAACTTGCTGAGTAAAGAATAATTACAAACAAAACTAGATAAGTAAAATTAGAACAAAATGATGTCATCATCACCATAAATTTAGATTGAATCATCATGCGCACTAAAGACAAACTGGCCCACCTTCATGAAAACAAAAGCTGCTAAGTGAGGGGATTTTTTTTTGTTCAAAGCAAGTGAGAGGATTACCTGTACCGTAAATCCCATTTCCAAATTGTTTCCATCACATTTGCAATAAAGACGAAATAGTCTACAAAAGTTGTTTTCTTATGGTTTACTAATCCAAGGCAAGGCAATGAATATCTAGTTTTTTTTGTCATTGCGTTCCTAATGAATATCTAGTTATTATACCCATTTTAGTAACATTAACCTTACATCTTTCTTCAACTATATCTTGGCTTATTTGCAGCAGTAACAACATGTTGTGTATGGCTGGATTTACACTCATTGTCGGAGATCTGGAGAAGAAGGTCGGATCTAGAAAACGGGCTAAGCTATCTTCGGCGAACAGATTTAGGTTTTCGGCGGTGGTCTTCATCTTCTTCGCCATACCCGCCGCGCAAGGGAATCGTCGCCGCCTCCATGAAGAAAAGCTCCGCCATGAAAACAGGAACAAACACTTCTTCACCAGATCTCCTTTCCTCCGGCACAGTGGCTAATAAATCTAATCTCTGGTGGTTCGTTTGAGCTCCGAGCGACGCGGTGGTTAAACGTTTCACCGGAAAATGGATGGCCACGAACCTGTCTTCTCCTCTCCTCTCAGCTGTGTAAGGTAGTGGTTCAAGTAAAGCTCCATTGTTTTTGGAGGAGACCGTCTAGCTACAAAGAGAGAGAAAGAGATGAGAGATGTTGTTTTTGGTTTAATTTTTTATTTAATAAAAGTTTGTATATATAGGTAAATTAAATACAAAGAAAAACATTTGAGGGTAGGAATGTAATTGCGGAATTAGGCTTGTAGTGTTAATTTATGGGTGAGGCCTTTAGTTAGAAGACTTAATCTAGCCGGTCTTGTTGGGTCCCGGGGTGGTGTGATCAAGACCCCTTGGGTAATAATCTCATTAAATTAAACATTCTTGTTTCTGCTGAAAGATGAGCGAAAAAAAGATAATCGTCAATTTCTATCCTGTTCGGGTCCTCTACTTACATAGATCTTCCTCATATTTTCAGCAATGCACCTATTATTCAAACTACGCCAATCGTTTAGTTCCTCTTTTTTTACAGACGGCTCATGATAATTGAGGAGGCAATCCCTTGGTTTTCAGACAATATTTCCAACATATCAAGACATAATCATCGTATAGACATTCAATGCACATTAAATAAATAACAGTAAGATGATCTTCCACATTATTTATATTTCTTGGATTCTTTTCACATGCTTCTTGCAATCGTTTCATAGTCTCCTTAGAGATGTATTCGCTGAAAAAGAAAATTTGTTTCAAACATATTAGCTTCACACTGATCCAACGGTTTCACCGCTTTAGTAGGCTGACAAACCCTTCGATGATGCGATTTTATCGATGAATCATCCACTAAAAAAGAAGTAAACTCGATATATAGTTATGGGGGTTCTCTAAACCGAGTTCTTGCATCTTGTTCTATCTGATTCATGTCTTTCCTTTCTCTGTTACGAGCCAAGAAGTCCAAGAACTTTACATACAAATCTTTGACCTTCTTCTGATCACCTTATTCAAAAACTCAATCGTTGGGTTTGTTTCTAACTCGATTTTTTTAAAAGATTTATGTGGCTTATTCGAACAACTTATACTTTTCGTTGAGAAGAATTTGTTATTTGGCAAAAACATGTTAAAGCCAAAAACCAAGCATGGAGAAACTTCTTCATAATTAATTCTAGAGTTGTGACATCAATTCTTCTCATTTTATGAATTTTCATGAACTTGAAAAAATTGGCTTAGATCATTGGTTGAGGATCAAGAAACCTTTCCTTAACCATGTTGGAGAATCCTAATGCCTCAACTGCAAACAAGCTAATTTTGTCTTCCATTATGATGTACGTATCTATTATAATTTGTTTAGATGTAAAACCATAGTATTATATACCACCCAAATTCATACCACCCAAATGTCACCCAATGACGTGGCGTGGATTGGTTGGTTATAACCACCCAAATGTCACCCAATGACGTGGCGTGGATTGGTTGGTTATAATAATTTGTAACCAATCAATCCACGCCACGTCATTGGGTGACATTTAGGTGGTATGAATTCGAGTGGTATATATCATTACTCTATTAATATATACAGGCTTGGTCGAAAATAGAGTACCAAACTTTTCATTTTTTGAGTATTAAATTGTAGCTTAAAAAAGGAACTTTTTTTTTTTTGCTAAACTAGTTAAATTCAATAGCGGGCTTTTTGACATTATTAATTCAACACAAAATTATATGCATAAATGATAGTATTTATTTAAGTAAATGTTATATAATTAATAGATATCATAAAGTTGTATAATATTATATTGGTTTTATATAAGTTTTAAATAATTTGTGAGTTTGGAATAATTTTAACTGTTATATTAAATAGAATAAGGTGTCGAGTTGCTTAAAAAACCTTTCATTACTTTATAAATGAAAAAAATCCAAATGACAAAAAATATTAAAGGTATTATACTGACCTTAACTAAAAAATCAATTTCATAATTCTTATAATATTTTATTGATTTAATATAAAAAAATTCTATTGATATTATTTAATTTAAAATTTTATCCAAAATTTTTAAATTTTTAAAATTGACAGAATATTTAGGTCTATGTTTTTGTTGAGTTTGATAACAAGTATATAATTGCTAATAACTTTTAATCAAGCCGCCTTTCTCTTGCAACTCTGCAAAGTTATTAGTGCCCTTTAAGATTAATGTCAATTCATTTCAAACTTTTTCTGTACTCGCAACTTAGTCCCTGTGGAAATTAGTAAAAGAAATGGATTATACAAAATGTTAGAGAATTGACCTATAATGATTATTGGATTGGGAGTACAAAACTTTTATATGTTAGTATGGCGTGGTTTTCGTGATACTTACTTTTGTTCGAATAATCTTACTTATAATTTTCATTACACACTGAGATAGGTTTTGTGTAATCTAATTTTGCTATCATGATTTTTATTAATAATAAGATTTCAATTCAGATAAAGAAAAAAAGAAATCAAAGATGCAAGGCAATTTACTTTGATATGATAAAAATTGTTATATAAATAAATCTCTAACTTTATCTTTTGGTGTTAGGTATTAGATTTTCTTTTGTTTCAAAGAAGCGCAAAATGGTGGCAAGTTAAGAAATAGGATCGGGGGAAAAACTTTTGTGGTAAGACAGTAGTCTCTTCCAATAGTTGTTTATTAATATTAGTAACCAACACATATTTAACCACAATTTTTTTTTAGTATTGACCAAAAAAAAGACCACAAAAGAAAGAGGAAAATACTTATAACACCCAAACTTTTCAAAACTTTATAGAATAAGTCCTAACTAGGAAAAAAAATACTTTTAAAGCCAAATTGTAACTTTCTAGTTGGCTTTTTTTACCTTTTTACCCTTATTAAGGAGACACTCTTCGGTGGTACAGACCCACGCCCTTAGTGGTTTTTTCAAACTGTTTTATTCTTTCTTGTTAATATGGGTTGTACCCACGAAGCCTTTTGTAACACATTTTTCGAAAAACACATCGTGGGTACGGATCCATGTGTTTACGTTTTTTATTAAATTAATACTTTGTTTGTTAAGTCACTAAGTGAGTCGTACCTATGTAGAATAAAAACACTTAAAGGGGCCAGCCCCATTACACCTATGTTTTACAATGGGCTGGCCCCATCAATATTAAACACTTAAAGGGGCTAGACCCATTAACCAACAACCTGAACAATAAAAAATTCAACAATATAACAAGATATGGGCTGTACCCATATTGATCAATCACAATTAACAATCATTTTTACATTTTATACGGGCTAGCCCCAATATATACACTCAACTATTTGGGGCTGGACCCATAACTAACACACCCTAGATGGGCCTGGACCCATAACTAACTAATCGAACAACTTGATGGGGCTGGCCCCTTTAATCGAACGACATTAAAAAAAAAAATGCAAGAGGGGTGGTGAGGGCCACGATCTGGATCTCGATGGAGGGAAGGGGCGTCAGAGGTGCTCGATGGGTGGTGGTGGACCTTCACGGCGGCGGTGCTCGATGGGGTTGGTTGTGGTGTTTCTGTGTCAGGAGGGGTGGTGAGGGCTTCGTTTTTGGAATGAAGCTTGGAGTGACGGTGGGGTTGAGATGCTCGGTGGTGGTTCCATTGCGTGCTCGCGGCGGTGGTTCTGGCTTCTGGCTTCTGTTGGTGAGCACGATGGTCGAGCTGTGCTGGAGAATGTTTGGTGGGCTCCGATCTGATGGCGATGAAGGTGAATGATAGGTGTCGGAGATCTGGGCTTTTGTTTTGTGGGCTCGTTTCTGCAGATCTGAAGGTGGGGGGTCGTGGTGGTTCAGGTGGGAAGGGGATGGATGTCAGTTGGTGGGTGGTGGTGGGGGTCTTCCAGTGACGGTGTGGCTGATAAAGGTGGTGATGGTGAAGGAGGAGGTGGGGATGAAGGTGTGGGGGTTGGTTGCCATGGTGAGGTTGGTGGTGGGGGCGGTGGTTTGGGTATTTACAGAGAGAGAGTGAGAGAATGGAGAGGGTAGAGGAGAGGGGAGGGTTCGATGGTGTTAATAGGGTAATGGATTTTGGGTTTTCAGTTTTTGTATATGGGTAGAAGGGTGGGAGGGTAGTTTAGGTATATTTGAGCTATTAGTTGGGGTGTAATGGGTTTAGTTACCCAAGGTTTTTTTTATAAACAGCAATGCCCTTTAGGGCGTTATAAATAAAGAACCCCAAAAGAAATTTCTTAAACGTTTCACGTGTCATGTCCTATTATGTTCGTTTGCTTTTATTGGTTTGTAATATTGAAAATTACTTAATTAATGAAGAAACCAAAATTCCGACCAAAACTAAATTATTGAAAATATTTACATGCATGTGCCCACAGCGTGTCAAATGCAACTTAGCCTTTAAAGATCATTATTTCTAAAGAGTCAAAACCATAAACATTTCAGAATATATTAAACAGATAACTAGCTTTAATACTTTTGGGTCAAAAAGTCAAAAAGAATCAAAAGAAAGGATTACACCAAAAAAACTGAATACACTGTTTTTCAAGATGAGACAAACCCATGTAAGGGTATGTATGTATATCAGTACAAAAGGTGGGCAGAGTGGTTTTGCAGCCGAGAAAGTATAAAAGTTTCTTCAAATTACAACTTATCAGCAAGATATTTTCCAAGAGAATTAATTGGTTTATCAGAATTAGAATAATTCTTTAATCCACGTGACTTAATCTTGATCCTTGCAATATAATCAGCAGCAATCCAAGCAAAACTTAACATAACAGCTTGGTGGACCCCATCTTGTGATTCCAATTCAAGTGATTTCTTATTAACCCACATTGGATCATACGTTACCTGATACCAAGCTGAAGCCTTCTTTTCATACACAATATTCTTTTCCTTGTCCGAAACTTCATCAAAATCAGGACCCAATTGCTCAAAAACTCTCCTAAATTCCTTCCTTAATGTATCATACGCATTCTTAAGCCTCTCTTTTAACTCCCCTTGCTTTTTACTACTATTCTTTCTCATAGACCATATATGACCTGTCACAACCTCTTCTTCACGATTCACTTTATACTGACCCAAAAGCCCGTTCAATTGCTCATCATACGCGCTTTTAAACACCCAAGCATCTTCAAGAAAAATATCAGATCCGGAAACTTTAAGATCCGTATCATATTCAATATCATTCGGAATTAAATCTTCAGAATACAGAACATGATCATTCTCGGAAGCCTCTTTAATCTGACGATAAAGCCTCCCCAAAATCTTGTCCGATTTATACGATTGAAAATCCTCTTTCCCCATAAAATCAGGATATAATTTCGGTTTCAAACTAGGTGGCATATTCACAAGCTTCCCAGTTTTGGGAAAATCAACAGCTAAAGCAGCTAACTCAGCTAACTTAAGACACTTTTCATCCATCGCACCATAATCACTTATATCCGCATGAACCACATGTGAGTTACAAATCGTACCCAAATTCTCATTCACAATATTCCTCGTAAAAAACTCAATTATATCCTACAAAAAACAAATCATTACATCATTACAACACAAATCAAGTATAAAAAATACAAACCTTATGATTAACTTCACGAGGAAGAGCTTTAACTTCAGCAGGTGTATATTCCATAGGAGGCCAACTTCTTTTACGAGGAGGTATAAGATTTTGATCCCATGTCACAAAATAAAGATCACCATCTAAATCACTACCCGAAGCTTCATTAGCATGTGGGCGATCACCTTTTTGTGGAAAAACAAGACAATCGTATAAATGATGAAGCTCCGGAATATCAACAGCTTCCAGAATTCTTACATCACCAGGGTGAAGACACGGATTCTTCGCAATTACTACAATACCCTTGATAACTTGTAAGTTTTGTTTCACAAAACAATGCTCTAAAGAAGGAGTCGAAATTTGAACAAAACATTGTCCTTGTTCAAGTACACCTAACTCATCTAAACAACCCATTAACCATCTCCCTAAAGGAACAAAAATCCTCGCTTTTTCACGTAAATCTTCAAGTTGTCCAGCTCGTATACTTTTCAACATTCCACGTAAATGCGGCTCAGTTTGAGGTTTAAACCCAGCACTCAACATAATCAAAGGTGTATCTCCTTGATCAAGACACGAAGTACTTAATACATCAAACGCCACATCAGCATCATCAAGCATACAATTTAGATTCACCATCATATTTTGTTGCATATTCCAGAATATCTCATCCTCAACATCTAAAGAAGAAAGTAAAGTAACAATCTGTCTATTCAAAAACCCAGGTTGAAATCTCGTCCACGAACATATCTCAAGAATCGTATGATTCGACTCAAACTTCTTCATACTTGGCCTCAAGTATAAACGAGCCTCGTGGGCCCCACGAGCCTCGTCTTTCGCTGGCCAACAAGCAACAACACCTTTACACCCAGCATATCGAATCTGAAAAGCACAAGGTGGAATTGAACTTAAACGCAGCCTTTCAGTAACTTCTTTAGCAAGATCAGGTGATATAATCCCAATACCATCGGAAAAAACATAACCGTTTCGTTCAATATCAGGTAAATCACTAACGGAATCTTTAGAAACTTCTACAGTAGCGTAAGTAGATGAAAAACATTGACCCATCCTAGCCGCACATTTAGCGATATTCCGATTAGTAAATCTACCCATCCATTTCTTTATATCAGCCACCACAACATTTTCATCTTCAGCAAAAAACCAAGCGGAACGATCCCTTAATTGATTAGCCGAGAATGCTAAAAAAGAATATTTTCTCCCACAAAGATTAAACCCTCTGGTTAAAACACTTCTTACACGTTTAAACAACGTAGTTTTTTGAGGATCCATTCTTGACACAATCGGACAAGCATAATAACTCAAAACATTCTGATTCAATGTTTGCATACCTTCATCCATGAATGTAACCCTCAAAAATCGATCAGAAATATGTTTATAATGTCTTAAAACACGATTCGAAAGCTCGGAATCTGGAGGAAGACAATACACTTTAGTAGGAGTAATTATAAGCCTTCTAACTTCAACAATATCATCTAATTCTCGACGAATTTCGACAAGTTTCGGATTCTTTAAGATCTTTTGTTGCACATGAGCGAGTGTTTTCGAAGCATCGTATACAGGTTGTCTATACCCACATATATGCTTTAACGCAACTATATTCACATCCTCGGATTGACTTTGTAATAAACGGAAAAAATAATCCGTGAATTGATGCTGATTCATGATTCCTTTATGCATAACTGCGTTTACGAGAAACAAGACTTTGAACGATAAATCTTCCTTATTCTGAATAGAAAAGAACGGTTCTGACTTTAAAATACCAAAATCCGGTTCATCGCGAATACTTAGCTTCTGCTTCCCATAATCAAGTACGGGTACCCTACGATTTCTTAAATAGTTAAGGGATTTTACGAGATATGGACCATTTTTAGGAGGGATCGAGAGTCTATAAGTGTTGCATCGACCAATCGCTCCGTTTTTAGTAAAATCTGTAGTACGAATCCATGGATCATCATCGTCTAATACATCGAACTTTAAAGTTTCTTTTATATCATCATCAGCTGTTCGATAATAGATCAATGGAGATGATGCCAGCTGGAGGAGAATCACGAGAGATGAATAATCTTCATACTCTTTTATCTCATTAATTTCTCGTACCAAAAACTCGATCTTGAAATTGCAATTTATTGCAATGTGTTTCGCTTCATCTTTGAGTGAAAAAGCGACATTCTTTGTGAAAAGAAATCTGCATTTTCCGTTAAACGGATCAACTAGAAAATCAATTCCTTTATTGGGCCCACGAAAACCAACGATAAACTGGTTTTTGCTAGCTAAAAGTCCCATTTCTAACCCAACGTCTGATAGTCTAAACGGTAGGTTAGTTCTTCTTCTCTCGTATAAACGGTGGGGATTTTCTGGACCTAAACTAATCTTGAGGACCTTGTTGCAAAATATGAGTGCATTACGACCTGAAGCATCTAAAGCTAGTTCTGCTGCATTAGGGGTAGCAAAATGCACAAATGCATGGGGTTCAACTTTTTCATAATCGGTGTTTTTTTCTACATTTTCGGATTCGATAGTGAAATCAGGATATGATTCACTAGGAGTTGATGAAGTTTTTAATCTGCATCTCCACACTGATCCAACTTCACCTTCAAAGTAGTCTAAAAGTGCTTTTGCAGTTACATCTTCATCGAAATTACCAACGCTAATTTGAGTCACAACTAAATCTTTATCATTTCTTAATGATCTCATTTTGTTCAGTGAGGCTTCAGATTTGTGTTAAACAGCTATTATACCTGATAAATAAACCCAAAGTTAAACTTTAAAGCACAATATGTGAATTCTGTGGGTTGATGAGTGAGGACAAAAACCACCTCTTCTGGAGCTGTTCTTTTACAGCTCGTATATGGAACAAATGTCGAATTAAAGCTGGAATCAAATGTAGCTCTATCGATTGGAACATAATTATTGAAGATCTTGCTCGGAGCAAAAAGAAAACCTTAAAAGCCGAAGTTGCGAATATGATTCTGCCAATAGCTGTACACTCTATCTGGATTGAACGAAATAATAGAGTATTTAATAAAAGCTATATGAGTGAAGAGGAAATCAATGAGAAGATAGTAAATTACCTGATTGAAAACCTTGTTAAGCTGGAATCATACGGCAAAGACAAGATTTCTGAAGAAGCGATGCGATGGAGAAGATAAAATGAGGAGAGAGGTTAATGAGGGCAAGAGTAGATATGGGTGTACTTGTTTGCTTTGTCGGAAAGTAGAAAGTCAAAGTGTCTTTGTTTTATTATGTACTTGGTCTTTAGGACCGATGTGAATTGTAATGTTTGGGCCCTCTAAAATGGGCTTTGTACTGGACTGGTTTGTTCTTAATGATATAAAATTGGCTGGGCTTGCTGACCAAAGAAAAAAAAAAAAAAAAAGATACGAAACATCACAAATGGAGCAAAGTAGAAAAAAAAAATATATTTAAATTTTAATAGTTGGAAGAGTTTTTTGGAGTTTTTTTTATTTCTGACATTTTTTTTAAAAATAATTGCATGATAAACGTAAAAAAAAAAAAAAAAAATTGCAAAACTAACACATAGGCGCTCTCCCGAGGAGCGTCTTTCCCTTGATTTTTTTAATGACGGATTAAGGAGGCGCTTCCCGAAGGAGCGCCTCTCCTAATAATTTAAATGGGTCATGAGGCGCTTCCCGGGAGAGCGTCTCTCTATCAGTATATGTACCCCCACCCGGAAATTTAACCCTAACCCCTCTTCTCCAAACCCTAACCCCTCTATTCCACCATTTTCTTTCCTTTTTTTTCTCCAAAAATCTCAATAATCAAACCAAATAATCAACCAAACCACTACATTCACCTTAATCTTCTAATAAGGTACAACTTTTATCTATTACAACTATTAGTTATTTCAATTCTAATATAAGTTTAACTTTTTTTTTATTTCTTTTTTGTTTAAATGTGATATAATTAGTTGCTTTTTTATCAATTGTTGTACATCTAATTCATGTTGGTATAACTAATAAATGTGAGCATTGTGAAGCTTAAATTGTTTGGAATAATAATTTTTTGTTAAATTATGGTTAATTATTGAAGTAAATTTTATATTTTAGGTTGGATAATATGGAATATAATTGGTTATATCATTATGGTGGAAGATTTTCGGATGGTAGTAACGGTGCGGGAGATTATATCGGTGGAGAAAGTGGTATGTTTACGACGAAGGAAAATACAACTCTTCGGGAACTTAAACGTAAGATATGCGCAAATTGTAATTGGATTGAAAGAGAGGTTAGTTTTAATATACTTTGGCGTTGTCTTATTTCCTCGAATCCTCCACGTTATCATGTTTTAGTTATAAAAGATGATATGCTTAATTCCATGATTAATGGTGTAAAGAACGGGCACTACTATTGTCTTGAGGTTTTTGTCGATGGTAAAGAGAAAACAAAAGTTCCGGATGCTTATCGACGCGAAAAGGGTAAACAACGTGCGACTGATTCAACCTTTGCATCTACCGCTCATTTGACTATGCGTGATACGGTTCGTGATAGTGGTAGTGACAGTGACGATGACAGTGACGATAACAGTGAGAATGAGAGATATAGTGATCGTGATAGTGATTCTTTTCTAAACGATGAAGATGAAGAAGAGGAAGGCTCATATCATAGTGCTACTAGCTCGGACGATGATAATTTAAAAGGAGATTTTGGTATGCGACATTTTGGAGATATTGATACAAATCTTATGGCAAAATCCACCGATTGGTCAACAAGTCAACCAAAATCATTTGGGGTAGAAGAGGAGCTTATGTTAAATGCGTTGTATGCAACGAAAGAAGAGCTTTTGATGGATGTGGATTTGTGGCATATTAAGAAGGGTAAAGAATATAAGACTGATCGGACAACAAGTACATTGGTGACACGTAAATGTGCATATGCTAAAGATGGGTGTAAGTGGCACCTTCGTGGGGCATTCATTTCAGGTAGTAAAATGTGGGAGATTAGAAAGTTAGGGATACATACTTGTGGGACAGTCCAAACTTCGTAATCGTTCTGTGTCATCTTATTTGTAAATTTCAAACAAATAAAAGATTGAAAAAATTTAACTTTTAACTTACATCGCCTTTCCAAATTTTATCGCTCCGGTGCCATCTTTGACGACCAAGGACCTCGGAGGAAAAAGCAACATCGTAGTCTATTTGGCTTAGTCCGGCCATTGATTCGTCCTAAAACATAATTTAAAGGGTCAAAAGTTACAATAAATTTTTTAAGGGACCAATAGTGCAATTTTCTAGAATAGAGATACCAAAATTCAAATATAAAAGGACTACTAATACAATTTTATAGAATTAAGGTACCTAGAGTGCAATTTTTAATATTTTAAAGGACCTCTATTGCAATATAAAATTAATTGTCATATAGCATCATATAATACTATTTAGGCAGGGACCTATAGTACAATTTGATAAATTTCATAACCCTAAAGTGCAATTTCAAAATTAATAGCACCTATAATGCAATTGTTCAAACTATACACAAAATTCATATCTAGATATCAAGAACACCAAAATAACAACTAATTATACACAATTTTACACCTAAAATAAGTATATAACCAATTTTACACCTAAAATAATAAGTTTTAATATATATATATATGATTAAATTAAATAAAAATAGGATAGAAATTACCTAGAAGATGTGGGGATAATGAAACGGAGGAGGCGGCAGCGGCGGCAGGTGGCAGGCGGCGGCAGCGGTGACGGAGGAGAGGGGAGCCGAGCTTCTCTTCTTTTTCTGTTTTGGTTAAATGTCGAAGACAGTAGCGTTGGGGAAATTTAGCAGAAAGAAAGGCGCTCCTCGGGGGAGCGCCTCAGTATCCATTTCCAAGGTTTAAGTAAAGGCGCTCCTTCGGGGAGCGCCTATGTCTAATTATTTTTACTTAGTCACTAATTCTTGACCGACTAAATAAAAAATTATTTAAATAGGAGAGGCGCTCCTCGGGAGAGCGCCTATGCGTTAGTTTTGCAATTTTTTTTTTAACGTTTATCATGCAATTATTTTTCAAAAAAAAGTCAAAAATAAAAAAAAACTCGAGTTTTTTGTGAGGAAACGTACTTGAGATGAATGGGTTTACCTGAAGAGAGTAGAAGAGTAACTAGAGGCATAAGACAAGGAGACCCCTTATCACCCTTGATTTTCTGCCTTATATCTCAAACCCTAAATGACCTTGTAAGAGATAAAAAAGAGAAATACTTAATGAAAGGCATCAAAATTGGTAACAAATGCCCTGATATAACTCATCTCCTTTTTGCTGATGATAGCCTCTTCTTTCTCAATGCTGAGAATATTGAATTACAATCCTTCATGGATATCATGAATATCTACAAAAATGGGACATGTCTCTCACTAAACCTCAATAAATGTGGGGTTATCTTTAGCCCTAACACACCTATCTTTCTTCAAAATGTTATGGCCAAAAGACTAAACATGAAAAAAACCCATAATCTGGGGAATTACTTGGGTCTCCCAACAGAATGGAGTAGATCTAAATCTAAAGATCTTCAGTTCCTTATTGATAAAGTCTTACTAAGATTAGAAAATTGGAAAACACTCTTTCTTTCAGAGGGAGGTAAAGAAATTCTTATAAAAGCTGTCATCCAAAGCTTACCCAACTATATGATGTCAAACTTTATATTTCCTAAAAATATAATAAATCAAATACACTCCATCATTGCTCAATTTTGGTGGGGAGACAAAGGTAAAAAAAGAATTCATTGGGCCAATTGGGATCTTTTGACCTTATCTAAATTTGAAGGAGGTTTGGGCTTCAGAGACCTCCACCTAATGAACAAAGCACTACTAGGCAAACAAGCCTGGAACATTGCTAACAAAAAAGATTCATTGCTTTTTAAACTACTTAAAGGAAAATACTTCCATAATTGTGATTTTCTAGAAGCTAAACTAGGAAGCTCTCCATCTTGGGGATGAAAAAGTATCTTAATTGGCAGAGAAACATTTGAGAATAACATCAAATGGAAAATAGGAAATGGTACTAATATTAATCTACAAAAACATATTTGGATTAATAACAATAAAAACATCATTAAACCTAAAGACAATGCTATAACAAAGGTTGTACACCTTATGAAGGATGATAAAACTTGGAATACTAATCTTATTAGAAGTCTTTATGACAAAGAGATTAGTGATAAAATTGAAAATATGACAATACCAAAAATAGACTGTAAAGACCTAATCTGTATAAAATTTTGCAAAAAAGGAAACTATACAGTAAAAGAAGCTTACCATAAACTAAAAAATGAAGAAATACAAAAAGAAATGGTTAAAAACCAAAACAAACCAACTTTTCTATTACTAGAGGTAGAGACCTTTGGAACCTAATTTGGCATATGGAAACCCCAACCAAAATTAGGAATTTTATGTGGAGAACTATTAGAAATCTACTCCCTACTGAAGAGAACCTTTTTAATAGGAAGTGTAGTGACACAAATATATGCAAAATTTGCAACAATAATATTGAAACAATTGAACACATGCTTTTTAGATGCCCATGGGCCAAATGTGTTTGGTTCACTAGTCCTCTTAATATAAAATCAGACAATGAGAGCACAAATAGAATTGATCAATGGATTCTAAACCATGTTCAACAGATTACAACATCCTTTGATAAAAAAGATAGAATTCTGGAACTTATTTGTACCACTCTTTGGCATATTTGGAAAAGTAGAAACAACTTTATTTATAATGGAAAAAATTGTGACCCAATCAAAACTATTAATAACTCAATTGATAGTTGGAAAGAATACTTTAAAATCTCTAACCCTAATGAGACTAATTATATGGAGAAAATGAATAGGGATACCCCCTCCAATCAAAACCCTCCTCCTGGCAATATTATCAATACAAATATTAATGTTAAATTTAAAGAAAAATGGAAAAAACCACCCCCCAATAAATTTAAAATAAACTGCGATGCTGCTTTCTCTGATAAAGGCTCAGCCATCGCATGTTTAGTGAGAAACTCTAATGGTGAATTTGTATCAGGTAAAAGTTGGAAAATCGAGACAGATTCAGTGTTGGAAGCAGAAGCCACGGGGATCCTTAGAGCTACTGAAATGGCCCTTGAATACCCTTTTGGAAGCGTTATCATTGAGAATGATGCTGAGCAAGTGATGAAGCCCCTTTCTTCAGGATCTCTAGTTTCTATTCATTCTATTAAAAACATCATTTGTAATATTTATTTTTTGGCGGAACTTTCGAGTCCTACTTTTACTCTTATCTCTAGGAGTAAAAATCTTCCGGCTGACTGGGTTGCTAAACAACAGCTTTTAAGCAATTTGTTTGGTAACTGGGATGTGTGTATCCCTCCCCAGTTAGCATCTATCCTTTGTTGTGACAAGGACCCGATAGGGGTAGGGTAACTTTGTAATCGCGTTTTATCTATCTATATATCTATGTTTGAACAAAAAAAAAAAAGTAGAAGAGTAACTGTACTCGAGGTGTACTATTGGTGTATTGATGTGTGATAATATTCTTTATTTTTTTTCTTTTGTGGTTCTTTTCTTCTTTATAGAGGTGTTGTTTTTTTTTTTTTTTTGGTCGAAATGCACTTAATAATATAATAAAAATTACATCAGCCTATCCCTATGGGATGAAAGTCCAACAAGAGTAGTTTGGCTAATTGGGGAGGGGGAACAAGGTTCCAAATACTAAACAAGGAGCCCTTGAGCTTTTGTTTAGTAACCCAATCAGCACACGAGTTTTTAGACCTCTTAACAAAAGAGATTTTAAGTTTACATGCCAATTTACATCTAGCAATATAATTTACAAAAATTCTAGCATTACAAGAAATTTTGCTTCCAAAAACAGTTTGATCCACAAGACCTTTGCAATCACTCTCAATTTCCACCTTCCCTCGGGGGTAAGTAGCTGCAATCTTGCATGCCTCCACCAATCCCCTAGCTTCAGCTTCCATTGGAGAGTTAACTGCTATAAGTAAGGCCTTTCCATCAATCATCTTCCCAAAAGAGTCCCTAACAATACAAGCGCAAGAAGCTTGTTTAGTATTATAATTAAAAGAAGAATCACAATTGATTTTAATCTTTCCATTACAAGGTGGATTCCACCCTGTTTTACTTTCAATAAACCCATTTCTAGCCTCTGAATTGTTAGAATTTTCATTCTCAGCTTGTCTAGAATTGTTAACCTTTTTAGCCTCAGTTTTGTTTCTTGTAGCAAGAAAATAATCATCACTGGCTATTAGTGCCTCTTGTACTGTAATCATAGGGTCAGGTAGCACACCTTTGAAAATAAATTCATTCCTTCCTTTCCAAATAGCCCAAGCTATAAAAAAGGCATTTTCACCAAGTCTAGTATCTGAAATATCAGTTTCAATAGTGCATTGCCTTAAAAAATTAATCCATCTTTTCACATTACAAGTTGGTTGAGTAAGAGCTCTAAAGCTTAGTGGACTAGCCATCCACACAGCTTTGGCCCAAGAACAGTGAAACAAAAGATGTTCCACATTTTCAACTTCTGATTCACAAATAGGACAATTTGAATTATCAATAGACTTTCTTTTTTTCCTGTTTTCATTTGTAGGTATAGCATTTTCACAACTCTTCCAAATAAAATTTTTAACTTTTGGTTGAACTTTCATTTGCCAAATAAAGTCCCAATCCTCAGATTGTAAATTAAAAGAACTTTCAGCTTCTTTTTTATTCTTTCTCTTTTCAACTTGATGTTGTGCCTTCCATAAGATCTGATATATATCTTTAACACAAACCTCTCCATTCATAGAGAAGGGCCAGAATGGAGAGTCCTCGCAAGAGAATGGAGGGATATATATACAAGATATGGTTGCAACTACATCAAAGTCAAATAATTGATTAAGAATATCTATATTCCATTCATAATTATCAGTATGCATCAAATCAGACACATATTTCAGTTCACACCCCACAGGCTTGGTAAGATAGGATTTGTTAGGGACCCACAGGTCCTCCCAAATTTGAATCTTTTTACCATTTCCAACATTCCATCTCAGGGACTTAAGAAAACAGTTTCTTCCCTCAATCAAACTTTTAAAACCCCATGAGCAATTACTAGGTAAAGTAGCTGCAGAAAAGTCAGATAAAGGGAAATATTTACCTTTAAGCACTTTAAATAATAAAGAATTTTTCCTATTCATAAACTTCCAAGCATTTGAAGATAACAAAGCCAAATTCTGGCAATGAAAATCTTTGAAACCCAGGCCACCTTCCTGTTTTGAAGTCATCAAAGTGTTCCAATTAATCCAGTGGCACTTACCTTGCCCTTGATTATTCCAATAAAAATTAGAAATGAGAGAAGTAAGGTGAGTAGTGACTTTTTTAGGAATCAAAAAAACTGACATTAAATAATTTGGAATGGCTCCAATAACAGCTTTAATTAGAATCTCTTTACCACTTTTAGAAAGTAGTTTGGTATCCCAGCTTTCCATCCTATTCATAATTTGTTCAAGAAGCCATTCCAAAGATTTAACCTTAGATTTTCCCCAAGAAGAGGGAATTCCAAGATATTTTCCAAGATGATCCAGTTTACTCATATTCAAAGAAGATGAAATATTATTCTTAACATCTAGTGGTGTATTTCTACTAAACAAGATACCACTTTTATTTAAGTTAATTTTCTGACCTGAGGCAAATGAGTAACAATTCATAATATTCCTAAAAATATCAATATTGTTTTCTTCTGCTTCCATAAAGAATAAGCTATCATCTGCAAATAGTACATGAGTAATCATAGGAGCTTTCCTAGCAATACAAATGCCTTTAAAAAGCTTAATCTCCACATAATAATCAATGAGATGAGTTAAAGCTTGAGTAACAAGACAGAATAGGTAAGGAGATAAAGGGTCCCCCTGCCTAAGTCCTTTTTGAGGCTTATCAAGTGTATATAACTTCCCATTAATCTGAATTTTATAAGTGACTGAGGTAACACAGTTATGAATCCATCTCACCCACTTTGAATCAAAACCCATCTGTAGTAAAAGATCAATAAGAAAATCCCACTCTATATTTTCATATGCTTTAGACATGTCAGCTTTAATAGCCATACTAAACTTTTTTGAGTCTCTCTTATTATTCAAGAAGTGAGTAACCTCCTGAGCCAAAAGAATATTTTCAAAAATAGACCTATCTGGTATAAAAGCTGTTTGTGTCTCAGATATTAAATCACCAATATAGACTTGTAATCTCGAAGTCAAGATTCTGGAGATAACTTTGTAAATAAAGTTTGCGCAACTAATTGGCCTGAAAGAGGCAATTATATCTGGATTAAGACATTTTGGTATTAAGGCTATTATAGTACAGTTAATAGCCTCAATAGATACATCTTCATTCATAAATTCATTCACAAGTTCAAGAAGATCATATTTAATCTCTTCCCAAAACTTTTTATAGAAGAAACCCCCATAACCATCAGGGCCTGGGGATTTGTCACTCCCTAAAGACCAAACTGCATTTTTAACTTCATCAAGAGAAGCTTTTACAATTAAATCCTCATTAATCTCTTGAGTTACAACTCTCTTAACTTTAGACAGTATAGGGGAGTAATTTCTTACTCCTACTGACTTAAAAATGTTGTTGTAATAACCTGTGATTTCTCCAACAATTTCATCTTTATTACATATCCAATTCCCATCACAATCCTTAAGTTTAAGGATTTTATTCCTAGTTCTCTTCACTTTTGTTATAGCATGAAAATACTTTGAGTTTTTATCTCCCAATTTCAGCCAATTGTTTTTTGACCTAAGGGACCAATATAATTCTTCCTTTTTCCAATATTCTTCAAGCTCAATACTCAGAGAATGTAATAAAGTGTCATTCTCATCACTGTATGGCTCATTTATAATTTTTTCCATCTTTGATAAGCTATTATTGATGAGTTTCCTATTATTAAGGATTCTCTGTCTAGCCCACTTAGAGATATGTTTTTGTAATTGAGATAATTTGTATTTAAATTTATAAACACCTCTCAATTCCAAATGATAACCTGATTTCCATTTCCTTCTTATCATTTGACAAAGATCTTTATCAAAAATCCATCCTTTTTCCAGAACAAACTGTTAGCCTCACCTTGTTTTTATTCCCGTTTTAATATTCGACAAATCATCCTTTAAACTAAAATTCATTTTTATATAACTTTAGATGTTTTCCAAAACCCCTCATTAGATTAGTTGTGCTCACTTCATTTGACTTAGCTTAAATATTCAAAAGAACAGTGCCGCGGTGCACCGGAGGAAACGCGCGGTACACCGCAGCTAACGGTCCCGTCACACGGTACACTACATGGTCCGACCAGTAAGCTCATAAAATCTGCACGGTACACCGGACCCATGTCACGGTACACCGGGCCACTACACGGAGCAGGAATGCGGTACACCACATGGTCCGACCAGTAAGCTCAAAAGTTAGTCGAACAGTCACGCGGTGCACCGGACCCCACCCGCGGTACACCGCACGAAGGCATTTCAGCTCTATTACTAGAGGACAAAGCTTATATCCGTTGGGAGATTAATAGATCCGTTAGAGAGAAGCTTTATGACCGTTGGACCATCTTTTCAGCTATAAAATGGAGTTCATTCAAGACACAACTCAAGCCTTCCATCTACCAATCTTAAGAGCAATTAATTCTATCATTCAAGGAGGTTTCAAAGGAGCATTCAAGTCATATTCATTGTGAAGCTAATTAGTTCTATCTACTCATTTAGGAGTTTAGTCACAAAGCTTTAACAAGCACCCCTAAACACTTTTTCCTTTCCTCTTAGTTCTTGTAATAGATTAAGAGAGTAGTGTGAGCATAGGTTTATGCTTGGTTCCTTGTGTTGGTGATAACACAAGTGTTTTTCCTTCAAAGGGTTTTTGAAGTGGTTGTAAGGGTTTGTATCTCACCCGGTTAAGAGTTACGAAGATTAGTTGAGAATCTTGCAAATCCTAAGGAGGCTTCCTTAGGTAGTGGATGTAGGGAAACCGAACCACTATACATCGTTGTGTATCGTATTCTATCTCTACACTCTTTATATTTCCGCACTCTATATGCTTGATAAAATGCCTAGTTGAATAGTTTGATATTATTGCCTATTAGGATTATCTAGTTTTTAACTATTTAGTTTGCTAATACAATAGGATTCAAATTAGCTTTTAATTTTATTTACTTGAAATAAAATTAGCCGATTAATTTCTATTGTCCTATTCAACCCCCCTTCTAGGACGCATATAGTTTGTCAATTGGTATCAGAGCCTAGCTCTATTGTACTTAATCGTTTCTAGAGTTAATACGATATGGATTCTAATCAACCGGAAGGTTCATGTTCTACTAGACCTCCGCTTTTTGTAGGAAAAGACTACTTTGGTTGGAAAAAGAAGATGGAGATTCATGTGAAAGGAATCGATTACTTTTTATGGATGGCTATCAAAAAGGGTCCTTACATTCCGTACGTTGCCGGAAGTACAACGGTGTTAAAAGATGAAGATGATTACACGGATCAAGACATAGCTAAACTTACCAAAAACAACAAAGCTATGAACATCCTCATCAATGGATTAAGTGTCACGGAATATGCTAGAGTGAGTGAATGCAATTCCGCTCATGAAATGTGGCAACTCTTGGAGCTATCTTATCAAGGAACGGAGGATATAAAAGAAACCAAAATTGGTCTCTTTATCACAAAGTATGAGCTCTTTCGTATGGAGCCCGATGAAGCCTTGAATGCTATGCATCAAAGATTCTCTAACATTGTTAACACTTTGAAGACTCTTGGCCAAGAGTACACCAACAAGGAACAATGCCGAAAAATCTTATTTGCTCTTCCAAGGAAATACAAGACAAAGATCAATTCTATAAGAGACACTAAAGATCTTTCAAAGATGACGGTTCATGAACTCATTTGCAACCTCATGACGGAAGAACTTGTGCTTGAAGAAGAAAAGATAAGAGATGATGAGGAGAAGAAGATTAAGAAATCTATTGCTTTCCATGCCATGAGTTCTAAGTTGAAAGAACGAAAAGAAAGGAAAGAAAGTGAAGAAGAAAACTCTCATGAAGAAGAAACTAGTGAAGATGAAGGAGTAGCTATGCTAGCAAGAGACATGAAAAAATTCATGAGATATAAACGCTTTGCCAAAAAAAGGAAGCTCTTCCACACCCTACAAGAAGAATGATAGAGCTATCAAACAAGATGAACCCACTTGCTATCATTGCAAGAAGGTTGGTCATATCAAAACCTATTGTCCTCTTCTTCAAAAGGAGAAACCGAAAAGAGCTATGCATGCTAATATCACTTGGGATACTCAAAATTCGGATGAAGAAGAAAGTGATAATGAAAATGTCAATCTTGTTGCCTTCATGGGAAAAGTTGAGAATGATGAAGATGCTTCTTCGGATGATGATACCGGTACTACTCACTTTGCCTTTATGGCAAATCATGATGAGGTAACTCCTAAATCCAAACTCTCTTTAACTAATGATGATGCTAGTGAACAAGATATTCATGAGGCATTTGATTCTCTTTATAATGATTTTTTAAATTCTATTGAAACAAACAAAGTTTTAACAAAAGATTTAGAATTTGAGAAAAATAGAACTAAAGAGGTTTTAAAAGCTTTGGAAAATTGTCAAAATCTTTGTGATGAATGTATAGATGATAATGAGAAACTTCATCTTATTGAGAAAAATCTTTTGGAAGAAAAAGCTTTGTTAGAGAAAAAGATTGTTGATCAAAATGCCATTATTTTAAAATTTACTAGTGGGCAAGAAAACTTGGATTTGATTTTAGGTTCTCAAAGAATGGCTAATGAAAAAAGTGGTGTTGGATATGATCCATTCACTCACCAAAAACCTTTGAAAAATGTCTTTGTAAAATCAAAAATTTCAAATGCAATTCCATCCTCTTCAAAATCTTCTATCTCTTGCACCTATTGTGAAAAACTTGGTCATGATGCATCTCATTGTTACTATCGTAAATTGTTAGATTTGGGATCTCTTGTGCCAATTTGGAAAAGACCTAAATGGGTCTTAAAAAGAAAATCCACTAACCCTCATGGACCCAATCCTAATTGGGTACCTAAAGCTTAAATTATCGTTTGTTTGTAGGGGTTGAGCATCAAGAAGCAAAACATATGGCTACTTGATAGTGGATGCTCAAGACACATGACCGGAAATCCATCATTATTTACAAATTTATATAAAACTAAAGGTGATAAAGTTACTTTTGCCGACAACACTAAGAAACGCGTTTTGGGTAAAGGTAACATTGGTAATTTGGACTCTTTACTTATCTCCAATGTGTTACTTGTTGAGGGTCTCTCTTTTAACTTGCTTAGTATTAGTCAACTTTGTGATGTTGGTTTTAGTGTTAAATTTGAAGCATCTAGATGTGTTGTTTTCAAAAATGATGAGTTAGATACCATGTTTATTGCTAAAAGATCGGATAATGTTTTTGTTGTTGATCTTGAGAGTCTTATGTGCAAAAATATTAAATGCTTATCCGTGGTTAATGATAGTTGGCTTTGGCATAGACGGTTAGGACATGCTAGCATGGATTTGATTTCAAAATTATCTAGAAAAAATCTTGTTGTTGGTTTGCCTATTTACAAATTTGATAAAGATAAATTATGTGATGCATGTCAACTTGGTAAACAACATCGTTCATCTTTTAAATCCATTAATAAGGTCATCACCGTTAGGCCACTTCAATTATTGCATATGGACCTTTTTGGTCCCGTTGATGTCACTAGTTTAGGAGGGTCTAGATATGTCTTTGTTGTTGTTGATGATTACACTAGATTCACATGGGTGATGTTCCTTGCTTTAAAAAGTGATGCCTTCAATGAATTTGCAAAACTTTGTAGAAAGGTGCAAAATGAGAAAGGCTACTCTATTACATGCATTCGTAGTGATAATGGTAGTGAATATGTGAATTCTCCGTTTGTGCATTTTTGTGATGAATTTGGGATTGAGCATAATTTTTCGGCCCCTAGAACTCCCCAACAAAATGGGGTAGTGGAAAGGAAAAACCGAACTCTACAAGAAATGGCTAGAACTATGCTAAAAGAACATAGCTTGCCTACATACTTTTGGGGTGAAGCCGTTCATACGGCTTGTTATGTGTTGAATAGAGTTCTAATTAGACCTCTTATTAAGAAAACCCCTTATGAGCTTTGGAATGGTAGACCACCAACCATTGCTTATTTTCGTGTGTTTGGGTGCAAATGTTTTATCTTAAACACTAGGGACTATTTGGGAAAATTTGATGCTAAATCGGATGAAGGCATTTTTCTTGGTTATTCAACTAAAGGAAAAGCCTATCGCATTTTCAACAAACGTACTCGTACCATTGAGGAATCTATGCATGTTGACTTTGATGAGACCAATCCGTTTTGTATCAAGAAAATGGTAGATGTTGTTGAAGATACTCCACTAGATCAACCCTTAGAATCTCCTATTCAAGAAGTCAAATCTCATGAAGAATCTCTTAAGGAAAATGATCAAGTGTTAAATGAAGCTAGTACGGATTTACCAAGGTGTTGGAAACATATCAAAGATCACCCAAGTGACTTAATTCTAGGTGATCCAAAAGAAGGTGTTACCACTCGCTCCCGTATTATTGCTCTTTGTGCTCATCAAGCATTCTTATCTCAAATTGAGCCCAAGAATATTAAAGAAGCTTTGTTAGATGATCATTGGATTAACGCTATGCATGAGGAATTAAATCAATTTGAGCGTAGTAAAGTTTGGACACTAATGGAGAAACCAATTGGCCCTACTATCATTGGCACTAAGTGGATATTTCGCAACAAGCTAGATGACACCGGCATAATTACTAGAAATAAAGCAAGGTTAGTTGCTCAAGGGTACAATCAAGAAGAAGGTATTGATTTCGATGAAACTTTTGCTCCCGTAGCTAGACTTGAATCTATTCGTATGCTTCTTGCTTTTGCTTGTTATATGAATTTTAAACTTTATCAAATGGATGTCAAAAGTGCTTTTTTAAATGGTTTTATAGACGAGGAAGTTTTTGTTAAACAACCTCCGGGCTTTGAGGATCCAAAATTTCCAAACCATGTTTTTAAACTTTCAAAGGCTTTATATGGTTTAAAACAAGCACCTCGTGCTTGGTATGAACGATTAAGCAAATTTTTATTAGATGATGGTTTTAAAAGAGGAAAAATTGACTCCACTTTGTTTATCAAAAGGTCTTCAAAAGATATCCTTCTTGTTCAAATTTATGTGGATGATATTATATTTGGTGCTACTAATGAAAATCTTTGTGAGAATTTTTCTAAAAGCATGCATAAGGAATTTGAGATGAGCATGATGGGAGAATTGAATTACTTTCTTGGACTTCAAATCAAGCAAATGAAAGATGGTATCTTTGTCAATCAAGCCAAATACACAAAAGAATTGATCAAAAAATTTGGCCTTGAAGATGCAAAGGAAATTGGAACTCCAATGAGCACATCCACAAAATTAGACAAAGATGAAGATGGTAAGGATGTTGATGAGAAACTATATCGAGGTATGATTGGTAGCTTACTTTATCTAACCGCTTCTAGACCCGATATTATGTTCCCCGTATGTCTTTGTGCTAGATTCCAATCTTCTCCCAAAGAAACCCATCTTAGTGCCGTTAAGCGTATTTTTAGGTATTTGAAAGGAACCCTTAGTCTAGGACTTTGGTACCCTAGATTTACCTCCTTTGAGCTAATAGGTTATTCGGATGCCGATTATGCCGGTTGTAGACTTGATAGGAAAAGTACTAGTGGTAGTTGCCAATTCTTAGGTCAATCCCTTGTTTCTTGGTCTAGTAGAAAACAAAATAGTGTTGCTTTATCCACGGCCGAAGCCGAATATGTTGCGGCCGGAAATTGTGTGACTCAAGTTCTTTGGATGAAACAAACCTTACTAGATTTTGGCCTAGAGTATGATCGTGTTCCCATTCGTTGTGATAACACTAGTGCTATAAATCTTACCAAAAATCCCATTCAACACTCTAGAACAAAACACATAGAAATCCGTCATCATTTTATCCGGGATCACACTCAAAAAGGGGACATTGTTCTTGAATTTGTCACTTCGGAAAATCAACTAGCCGATATCTTTACGAAACCTCTACCCCAAGATCTTTTTGAGAAAATTCGTTGTGAGATTGGCATGCAAATTCTCTAACCCTTCTTTCATGTCATGTTTTTGTTTAGAGCTTTTTGTGTATATAATCTTGTTGCTAATCTTTTCTTGATGTTATAGGTTCTTTGAAGCTTCTAATTGTTATCCATTTATTCCTTTAGTCCTTGTTTTTACTCAAAATGTGTTTTTGACCCCTTAAAATTTTCAAAATTGTATCATTTGTTCTTTTTGTTGTTGACAAAGGGGGAGAAATTTTAGTTGAACTTTTTAAAATGCATTTTGTGAGGGGGAGTTTTTATAAAAACTCTAGTGATTAGGTTGAGGGGGAGTTTTTGTTCAAAACTTAATCTTAGGCATCTTCAAAAGTTTATGATTTGTCAAACATCAAAAAGGGGGAGATTGTTAGCCTCACCTTGTTTTTATTCCCGTTTTAATATTCGACAAATCATCCTTTAAACTAAAATTCATTTTTATATAACTTTAGATGTTTTCCAAAACCCCTCATTAGATTAGTTGTGCTCACTTCATTTGACTTAGCTTAAATATTCAAAAGAACAGTGCCGCGGTGCACCGGAGGAAACGCGCGGTACACCGCAGCTAACGGTCCCGTCACACGGTACACTACATGGTCCGACCAGTAAGCTCATAAAATCTGCACGGTACACCGGACCCATGTCACGGTACACCGGGCCACTACACGGAGCAGGAATGCGGTACACCACATGGTCCGACCAGTAAGCTCAAAAGTTAGTCGAACAGTCACGCGGTGCACCGGACCCCACCCGCGGTACACCGCACGAAGGCATTTCAGCTCTATTACTAGAGGACAAAGCTTATATCCGTTGGGAGATTAATAGATCCGTTAGAGAGAAGCTTTATGACCGTTGGACCATCTTTTCAGCTATAAAATGGAGTTCATTCAAGACACAACTCAAGCCTTCCATCTACCAATCTTAAGAGCAATTAATTCTATCATTCAAGGAGGTTTCAAAGGAGCATTCAAGTCATATTCATTGTGAAGCTAATTAGTTCTATCTACTCATTTAGGAGTTTAGTCACAAAGCTTTAACAAGCACCCCTAAACACTTTTTCCTTTCCTCTTAGTTCTTGTAATAGATTAAGAGAGTAGTGTGAGCATAGGTTTATGCTTGGTTCCTTGTGTTGGTGATAACACAAGTGTTTTTCCTTCAAAGGGTTTTTGAAGTGGTTGTAAGGGTTTGTATCTCACCCGGTTAAGAGTTACGAAGATTAGTTGAGAATCTTGCAAATCCTAAGGAGGCTTCCTTAGGTAGTGGATGTAGGGAAACCGAACCACTATACATCGTTGTGTATCGTATTCTATCTCTACACTCTTTATATTTCCGCACTCTATATGCTTGATAAAATGCCTAGTTGAATAGTTTGATATTATTGCCTATTAGGATTATCTAGTTTTTAACTATTTAGTTTGCTAATACAATAGGATTCAAATTAGCTTTTAATTTTATTTACTTGAAATAAAATTAGCCGATTAATTTCTATTGTCCTATTCAACCCCCCTTCTAGGACGCATATAGTTTGTCACAAACCTCTTATTGAAGTTATTATTGTTAATACCAAAGTTTAAAATGATAGGAGAGTGGTCAGACCCTGTAGGGGGCAAAGAATCATTCCAAGTATCAGGGTAACAATTCATCCACTCTTCATTTACCAATATTCTATCTAGCCTTTGCTTGATTTGCCGGTTGCCATTTCGCTTGTTAGACCAAGTGAAATTACATCCAAAGGCAGGGACATCAAGCAAAGAGTTAGACTCAATAAAGGTATTAAAAAGTAACATATTTTTCTTATGATTTGCATTTATTTCTCCTCCCAATTTTTCAGACAAAAATCTGATCAAATTAAAGTCTCCCATAAAACACCACAAATTAGAGACATGTTTCAGTTCATTAAGCTTTCTAATAAAATTGCCTTTATTCTTATCCACTGGAGGACCATAAACAAAGTTAATTTCACATAGATCCATGTTTGGACCCAAGTAAGTGCACTGTATCAAATTCTTATCAGAGAAAATAAGATTAAAAAGAGTAGGTTCCTTAACAAAAACCGCTATACCACCTGATAAACCTTCCGGGTCAATTTGAGCAACTAAAACTAAACCAATTTTTGTGCTCAAGGAAAGTAAAAAATCAAATTTACGCTTTGTTTCAGAAAGAAATAATACCTGTATTTTATGAGCCTTGATCATGTCTATCAAGCTCAGCTCTGTCAAGGCTGTGCCAATGCCTTGACAGTTCCAGGCTTCAATCATTGTTGGTTTTGGGGTTGATTTGGGTCAACCCCGCAAACCTCTTCAGCTTCAAGACCTTCCATCAATCCTTCTTCATACCACTTCTCTATACCACAATCATCTTCACCCTCAATGATTTCTTTATCAATTTCTTCTTGTTCAGCCATCTCATCATCCCCTCCTATTACAGAAGTTATGAGAGTTGCTGGAACAAGTGATTCAAGATCATCATCCTGAGATAGACCTAAGTCCTCTCTAACCTTCTTAGTTCTTTCAATAGAACCAAAGCTTATAGAATCAGAAGAATTTTGAGTTATAGAAGGGTCAATTGTGACTAATTGATCTAAAGCAGCTATTGGGCTCAGTTTTGGATTATCTTTATTTGAACCACATAGCTTTAAAACCTCATCAGTGCCCAAAGCCCTTGTTTCAGATTTGAACTTAGGGCCTTTAACTACCATTGTTCCCAACTGAACTGTTGGGATAATAAGAGAGTTTTGAACTTTGTTGTTATTCTTATCAATACCTGATACATCAATTTCTCCTTCCTCTAATACTTTCTCAACCTTCTTATACTTTTTCTTTAAAGGCTTTTTAACCTTTTGAGTAACAGCATTGTTCTTTACAGCTTTAAATACAAATTTATCCTGGACTGTATGTCTTATCCAGTTTCCCAACCTAGAAGAATATGTGGGGTTTGTGTTTTCACGCGGGAAGGCATATTTGCTTTTTGAGGTACGGGAAGAACGGTAGATGTGATTTCTACGTGACACTTACCGTGGATCGATACCGTCCATTTCTAAATTTCTTTAAAGTAATATTATTGATATTCATAAAGTTGCCTAAAGAAAAATATCTATAAATAATACGAATTATCTTTTAATCTTTTTGGTCGAGAAAAAAAATAAGAAAACCATTTTCTAAACCTTTTCTAAATTGGGTTGATTTCTTTTTTGGCTGTGAAATAGTATATGATCGAAAGTTATTAGAAAAAAAAAAAAAAATAGTATATGATTTTCTTTTTGTCAACATGAAATATGATGATATAGTAGCATTTCAGTGCTATCCGTGGCATTATAGAATATCTATGAATTTTGTTTTTGTTAGAAAATATTTATAAAATAATTTGTAGTCTAACTATTAGACTAATTATTACTTTTAAGATTTTTTTTTGAATTTTGTTATCCATTTTCTTGAAAAGATAATTTATTTAAAATTTCAATATATTTTTTTAACTTGTTTCTAATATTATTTATTTATTTTCTAATCAATAAAATTGTATAACAATAGATAATCTTATACCTCTTATATAGTGCTATTTTTAAAAATATGGATTCATTAATAGGCTATTTTAATATGTTGTATCAAAAAAGTAGATAAATAAAGATTGATAAAAAAAAAATACATTGATTGGAAAAGGTATTATCAAGTAAATCCTTTGTATTTAGCAAATAATTGATTGAGGTAAGACTTCCATCCAATATTAAATTATCCAATATTCATATCACAGTCATTGGTTATTATAATAAAACATATGTCACTAGATTAATAAGTTAATTACTTTTACAAGTTTAAAACATAGGGTATGTGTATTAATAATTAGTGTAGGATCATCCAATATTGGATGGAAGAATTTTCCAATTGATTAATATAAATTTTGTTATTTAATATTACCTTTATTCAAGCATCTTTAAAAAAAAATTGTTAATGAAAAGAATAGGAATATCATTCTAGAGATAGTATAGTATATATTTTATTTAAAATTATGAAATTCTCTATATCATTTCCTCTCTTTCTTTTCTCTCACTTTCCTTTCCTCCTCACCTTTAAATACCTTGTGTTCCCCAGTTTAAACAACTTTTACCTCAACCTTTCTTTCTTCTTTTTTTTTCAGGTTTTTTTTATGTGTGTTAAACTCTGTCCTTTCTAAATCTAGTAGAGTTTATTTTTCCCTCCTGTTAACTTACTTTTGGTTTTTTCTTCAACCACAAAACCTTTATCTGCAAAATATTCTCACATTTTAACAAAATGATGAACTTCTATGTTTTATCTTACCTGTTAGCAAGGGACTATGTGATGGTTATCACATCAGACCAATAATCAAAATATAATGTGATTCATGAACCAAAATTGATTGCTAAATTGCTGATTAAAGAGCATATCAATTATACTTTCATCAGAAATCACATCAACAGATATTGGGCACTCAAGAAACCTGTGGAAACTGAAAAATTAGCAAACAACTAATTTATTATAAAGTTTGAAAGTGATGAAGATAAACAAATAGTATGGGAGCAAAGACCATGGACAATAACAGGAAATAGGCCTTTAATACTGAACATGAATATATTAAAATGAAACCAAACGTGGAAATAAATCGACTTTCCTAAGGGTAGTGGCCTAGTTAGTAGCAACTGGTGTTTAAGCAGAAGCTGAAACCCGGTAGTTCAATTGATTAACTCATATCAAGACTTGTTATTAGGGGTTTCACCTATAAATAAAAGTTTAGATTACTTTGACCCCTACTCCATTGTATAGCCACTCTTAGACCCTTATTACACTAAATGTCATTCACGCGCGAGATATACATCAACTGGATGTTAAATCCATGTTTGAATGAATATCTATGTGAAGAGATCTATATGGTGTAACTTGTAGAATTGGTGGTGTCGTGTAAAAGGGATAAAGTATGAAAACTTAAAAAGTCATTGAATGGATTTTAGAAAGCACCTAACCAGTGGTATGAACTATGAGACAATACCTTAATAAAAGATGGATGTGTGGTTAATACCTTTGGCCCTTGTGTTTACTTTAAGGTAATAGGATCAGATTGGATAACCTTTTGTCGATATATGTATGACATGCTCAGCTTTTGGTACTTTCATTCATGAGAACAAGTGATTCTAACCTTGTATATGTGAATCAAAGATATAGAGGAAGCTAATGTGATCTAAGGGTAAAAATTATTAGAGGTAGTAACGGTATTTCCCTTAGGTGGTCTTTATGTAGAAAAACTATTGAAATTATTTGACTCTTTTGTCGTAGTGCCTGGTAAAACTCCTTATAATTATAATACTCATGCATGTGAGAATTGTGGGGGTGTGGTCCATTAATGAATATGCTAAAATTATGGGAAGTATGATTTTCTTAATGAGCTATACTTAACCTGATATTGCCTATGTTGTAAATAGATTTTAGAGCTATACTCACAACATGAGTAGTGACCAATAGGTTATTCACTGTAATTAATTAGAGTAATTGAGAGGCACTGTTGATCTAGATCTACACTTTAACTAGTTTAGTGCAGTTCTTGAAGAATTTTTGTGATGTAAACTGGATCTCGGATAATGATGAAGTTAGATCCACCAGTGGATATGTGTTCTTCTTAAAAGGAAGTTATATATCGTTGAATTTTACTTAATAGAATTGTATATCACGATACTTTATGGAGTCTAAGTCATAGCACTGGAGTTGGCAGTTCAAAAAGTTGAGTGGTTGAGGAGTCCCCTATTCGTTCTTCCGCTATGAGAAGGAAGTGTCATACCAGTTTATATACATTGTGATTCGCAAGCAACAATCAGAGTCACTCTTAATAGCATCTATAATGGAAACATGAGACACATTCGCATCAAACATGGTTCAGTAAAAAAATTGTTGAAGAATCGTGTAATAGCCTTGGAATATGTACGATCAAAGAAGAATCCAGCTGATCCGTTCATCAAAGGCTCAACCAGTAGAGTAGTACGGGAAACATCAAGGGGGTGGGACTTAAACCAATTGAAGGGAACATATGACTTATGAGACTATATGAATCACTATCTTCCCATCCCTATGACATAAATTTTGCATACAAGAGCATATTAACTCTTAATGAATTCATATCCATGTGTGGTGGTCCTATTAAGACGGACTTGATGAATTCTCCATTGGGGTTGATATATATTGCTCCTGCTTAATGAATTCATGGTCATTCGTGGTGGTCCTATTGAGACAGACTTGACGAATTCCCCGTTGAGGTTGATATAACCTCTTAGTTAATAAATTTATAGTCTTTAGTGGTGGTCCTATTAAGAAAGACTTGATGAATTAACTGATAGGGCTGAGACTTGTTGCTCTTAAAAGAGTTTAAGGATGACTTTATAATTATCAATTAATTCATAGTGATGTCTCCTCATTTGTGATAGATTAATGTTAGGATGAGACATTATTTTTAGTGTTTTAGAAGTCAATAATGTCAATTTTCTTGAGTTTTAGTGCACTTTCCTATTTTGAGTCTTGATTTGTAGAAATAATATTTTTAGAGCATATTGGGTTTAATTGTTTATTTAGTGTGTAGCTTTAAAGATAATTATGGAGATTAATTAGAGTCCAAGTCAAAGACAACAACTTATGGAAAGAGATTTGCATGGTAATTGGAGATAAGGAAATAAAAGCTAAAAAGATGGAAAAGGTAAAGCTGCCTAAATCTGGGATTCTGCATACACGTCCAAAGATATGCGTTTTTACCTAAGAAATAGGCCAATTTTGGTAATTTCCTTCTTAAGGGTCAAGATAATTCTGTTGCGATTCTTTTGGTATCTTATGGAGCAAAATCCGACCAATAACGAAGAAGATATGCTCAAAACGGTGCAGCAGTGTTTATCTTTATTTCCATACAAATTTGAGTTGGGCTAGAAGTCCAATAACTTACCTCTTCCTCAAGAAAACGAATTAGGTCTTCTAAACACCTATAAATACACCCTTATATCACTTGTAAATCATCCTTGCCTCATAGTAATTAGTTCTTAAGGTTTTATTCTTCCAGTTTATTGTAGAGAGCAAGATGATGTCCTTTGTAATTTCTTTTAGTTTATTTCCATCAGGTATGAACTAAACCTCCCATAGCTTGGGTTTTGCATCATGTATAAACTATGAATTCTAATTCTTCTATCTAAGTTTCTTTGGTAATTATATGTTTTAATCCGATATTAGTTACTTACTTTATATTTGCTTATGTGTTTTGATTTAATGTCTTTCCTAGAACTGATCACTTTAGGATTGTTTTAATAGTAGTTAGATGGTTTCCTTGACAGGGTGTTTAACTATTGAACCACCACATAATGTCTAGTGTCGATAGTAGTTCTGACAAAACATGCTTCTAACTAGATAGTCATTAGGGTTTGTTTTAACCACCATATCACCAATTGATTGTAGTGTGCTGGATAGGGCCTTAGTGGCGTTTGATAACCCTATTTGAGTCCTCGTCTTGGTTGTGCTGTAGCCCCCTTAGTCGCTCTTAAGTTCTAAGATTGGGGAATATAGAATCCTGACTAAGTATACCAAAAGCTAATATTCTCCCTTATGAACTAGATCTAGAGATAGAATTAGAAGGATTAGTGCATACTAGCAAAACCTAAGCTATACTTCTCATCTCATATTTCTTATCTTTTACTTTATTGTCATTATTTTCTTAGTTTTAATTGCTATTTTTGAATTCCTACTTGCTTTATTTTCTGTCTTTTAATTATTTACTTTTACTCGTTATTCTTACCTACGCGATTAACACACTTAAGTCCCTGAGAACGAACTCTACTTATCATTAAAACTTGCATACATCCTGTAATACTTGCAGTACTGTGCCTGTCTAGGGTGAGAGTGCGTAGTTTTCCATACTTAAATTGATCTTATTTTTATCACACCCCAGGCACCACCAAGTTTTTGGCGCCGCTGCCGGGGACTTGTGTCTCGTTAGCGTGTGGGTTATCTATTTCGAGTTTTAGTTTTTAATTAGTTTTTACTTTTTAGTTTTTAGTTTAGTTTTT
Source organism: Nemophila menziesii (assembly GCA_029959085.1). Lineage (NCBI taxonomy): Eukaryota > Viridiplantae > Streptophyta > Magnoliopsida > Boraginales > Hydrophyllaceae > Nemophila > Nemophila menziesii. Next base: position 92,668,614 of record JARWIR010000002.1, read on the forward strand.
ATTTTTTCAGATTTACGCTTGTGGTTTGCTTTAGTCTTTTTCAGGTTTCACAGTGTTTAATTCTTGGCCTCCCTTATCGGAGCCTGAGAGGAGCTTCAGACCGTACAACAAACGAGTTCGTGAGGAAAGAGCCTTGAGAAGAGCTATGGCATCCCAACAAGATCCACCACTTGGTGGAGTTCAGAATAATCAACCAGGTGGACAACAACAAGATCCACCACTCGGTGGACAAGAAGGACAACAACTACCAGTAGGATGAGGTAATGGGCAGAATAACCTTAATAATCAACAGAATTGAGTTGAACAAGATCTACATGGCCTTAATGTACCCTTCCATGTTCAACCCATCGGTTACCGCCCTCCTGAGATTCTGAATATCAAATTCCGACCCGATCCGGGTATGCTCAGTCAATTACAAAGTTTCGGACTCTATACTGGTACAGCAATACAAGATCCGGTAAAAGCGATTCAGAAGTTCTTGCAGATTTGTGATGCCTACACTACTCCTGGCATTACACGCGAGCAACTGTATTGTCATATGTTTTCGTTTTTCTTGACCGGAAGAGCTAGCGATTGGCTAGAAAGACAACCACATGGAACCATTCATTCTTGGAGAGAACTTCAAGCCGCGTTCTTTAACAGATTTTATCCGAAGAGCATGAGACTTAAAGATCAAGCCGAGCTTGCAAGATTTTGCCAAGAAGATGGAGAAACAGTGGGAGAAGCATGGACAAGGTTTCAACAAAAGTTAATTAGATGTCCGCTCCATGGTTATACACCTGCTCTACATCTTGCTATGTTTTATGAAAGCCTTGATGATAAAGGTAGAGAAAAGGTGGATAACATTGGAAAGGGTAATTTCGTGTCCATGAATCACAATGAAGCTTCTGAGGTGTTGGAAAATATTATGGAACAAGAAAGAAGTTGGCCTTCAACGCGAGCTTCTGTAGCAAAGACCCGAGGAACGCTTCGTTTAGATGCAGAAACTGCGAACTCAGCTCAAATATCCTCGTTAGAAAATCAAATCAAGGAGCTGAGAATCGCGATGGAGAATAATTTAGCCGCTACAAAGGTAGTACAAGAAGCACAAGGTTGTCAACAATGTGGAGTTAACGATCATTTATGGGAAGAGTGCGAAGTAAATCCACAATCTGTTTACTTTATATCCAATAGATGGGGCAACCGCAACCATCCGGGTATGCAGTATTCAAATCCACAAGGGGCCGCTAATCCTGGTCATTATCAACCGCGACCCCAGAACAACTCTTACCAACAGAGAGGTCAGTATCAAAATCAATATCAGAATAGACCTGCTCCTCCACAACAACCTGTTCAAGACGCCTATACCGATTCACTAGATCAGAAAGCTTTACCTCAGTATCCGCAAGAAGGATCTATGGATAATACACAGATAGTACAAGCTCTAGACCGTTTGAACACGACTATAAACGCTCAAGAAGAAAAGGTCAGAGGACACGATGCTATACTTCAGATGCTAAGTACTCAAGTAACACAGTTAAACAAAGTGTTAACAAGTGTAGTAGAACAAAAAGAAGTAAAGGCAATCGAAGGAGGTGAAGACAAGGATGAGTTCGAAGCTTGCAAGGCTGTATGCCTTGAGATTGAGGAAGCAAAAGAGGTAGTACCACATGCTGCCATTAGTGCCGTGGAAGTTCCCAGTACCGAAGAAGAACCAACCAAGTCCAGCCCCGTGGAATCTGACTGTTCTGAAGTTTATGTGGAGGACGATCATGAGAAAGACGAATTTATAGAGCTGCTGAGGAAGGTGCAAGAGGAGATTCGATCGGTAGTGGAATATGCAGCTGAGTTGGCTAAAGAGAAAGAGGAAGAAGCCTCAAAGGAGGAATTGAAAGATGAAGTTGCACCTGCTGTGCTAAAAGAGAAAGTAGAAGAGAAGGTGGAATCGCCACCTATTGTTCAACCAGTGTCACCAACCATTCCTGATACAAATCCGAGCAATGACACTGTACTCAAGACATTTGTAGAGGCGTATCAACCTGAAAATATCAACGCCCAAATGCTTGAGATTGCGAAGAAAGGACTTACACCGCAACAAGTTTTTACACAAGTTATTCCTGAGAAAGAGGCGAGTGTAGAGATCCCAAGAGAGAACCTGAGGGTTTCAAGAAGAAGTGAAAAAGAGCTACCTCCAAAACTTAAAGATCCGGGAAGTTTCAACCTTCCTATTCAACTGCATGGTATGCTCAAGATGAAAGCGATGTACGATGTGGGTTCTGGTGTGAATCTTATGCCTAAGTCCGTGTTCGAGAGACTTGGACTTCAGAAATCTGAAAAGACTCCAGTGAAGTTGCAGTTTGCTGACAACTCAGTGAAAAGGACATGGGGAACAGTGGAGGACGTCTTAGTCCGTGCAGGTAATATCGCCATCCCTACTGACTTTGTTATTCTTGAGTTTGATGCAGATAAGCAGGTTCCAATCATACTTGGACGGCCTTTCATGGCCACAAGTCAAAGTGTGATTAACTTCCAAGATGGGACCATCACCCTTCATGCAAAGAATGTATCCGAGACCTTCTATGTCTTGGGTAAGAAACCAAGGAAGTTGGATCCCACCGTGCCTATCATCCACAACCTTTCACATCACAAAGTCCCTCCTGAGGAGATCCACTTAAAGCCTGTGGATACTGAGCCAAACATTGAGTTTGGGGTTGGCCATGAAGTTTTATGGAAAGCTCACAAACGCGAGAATAGGCCACGCAGTTTCAGAGACTCGTGGATGGGACCATTCATCATCACTAAGGTTGTTTCAGCCAAGGTGATAGAAATTCGCCCCAAAACTGGGGTCAAGCGCAGATTAGTGGACGTTCATAGCCTTACTCATTGTTGGGGAGGCTATATTCGCAAATCTTGACAGAGGTAACACGTCTAACTTTGAAAGACGTTAAACAAAAGTGTTGTACGGGAGACAACCCGTAGTTTTTTATGTTTTCATGTCTTTTACGTTTTTAGTTTAAGTTTATTTTAGTTGTTTTTAGTTGATAATGCATATTTGAGAAAGGTATTAGTGTTTTGGTGTGTAGGAATTGGAGAAATCGAGTTAGGGAACGCGAGGAAATTTTTCGGAGCGAAGTTTTGACCTGCGCGGACTACCCCTAGTCCGCAGGTATGTACCGCAGGGTCAAAACACGTGCCACGGTGGAGCCACGGGTTTGATCAAGAAACCGGAAAAAAATCGACCGCGGACTACCCCATGGTCCGTGCCATGGTCCGCGAGGTCCAAACGCGTGCCACGGGGTAGGTCCACGTGTATTTTGACGTAGAAGGCGCGGAGCACCCCCGCGGTACACCGGACCCTGTTCCGCAGAGCAAAAACGCGTGCCACGGGTCCTACCACGGGTCCAATCCAGAGAGCAAAAATTTTCGAGCATCAGATGTCGCGGACTACCCTGCGGTACACCCCATGGTCCGCAGGGGTAGTCCGCAGCGCCGCCAGAGAGAGAGAAAGTTACGGGATTTGTGTATAAAGGAGGTATAAAGCTTATTATTCCGAATTTATTAAACCTTAAGCTTCTTTCTTCTCTCCAAAACTCTCCTAACTCCATTAAAGCTCATCAAAACCTTCACCAATCACCAAAACACTACCCAATCATCAAGAAAAACACATCAAACCTTCTCTCCACATCATTACAAGAGATCAAACACCCAATAATCACCAAACCCATTCAAATTGAAGAATCAAAGAGCCAAATTTTCAAAATTCATCCTACAATTTCTTAAATCCAAGCCAACCCATTACAAACCCACCTCACCCACATAGAAATTCATCATCAATTTACCTATCCTAGGCCAAATCAAGCTTGTTCAACCATTAATTCACAAGTTTAAATTTCAAGGGTTGCTAAAGCTTTGAGTTGGGGGTTAATTGAAGATGACTAATAGAACAACAATTTTATCTAACAAGAGGGAGGTGAAGAGTAACAAGGGATTGGATTTAAACAAGAAGAAATCAATTGACAAAGGTGCTAGTTCTAAATCAAAGGGTAAAGATAAAGTTGAGAAGAGTGGGATACCTTTGTTTGATCGTAATGGTAAAAAGCTTTATTATTATGCAAAGGAGAACACTCAACCTCAACAAGATCTTATACCTATAGAGAAAGTGGATACTTCAAGGGCCCTGAAGACTTCTGCAGAGAAACAATTAAAAGAACTACCTTTTGCTTATGAGAAAGTATTCAAGGAAGAAGTTGGTACAGGAGGATACGCGAGATTCTTAGAAATATCTTCAATCGGATGCTAGAATTTGGCACAATTTCCTTGTCCCTAATATCTTTGGAAACACACGAACTTTGGATGTGACTATGAAGTACGCTCTACTTTTGGACTGTATTTTGAGAGGAGAAGAAGTTGATGTGGCACAGTTGATCTATGAGGAGGTGATACGATTTTTGGTCTCTCATAAATCAGTTTATAATGTTAAATTTCCAACTATGATCACGTGTCTTGTGCGAAAAGCAAATGTAGTATTGGGTGAAGAAGAGAAACTCGAGTTTAAGATGAGTTATATTGATAATGCTTGGATCAAGGATATCTTTCGAAGAGCGAGTTCTACTCAAGTCTTGAAAGAAGAAAAGGAGCAAAATTGGCAAGAGAAGATGGAGGAGCGTTTAACGAATTTCGAAGCAGCTCAAACGTCCTTAGTCAACGATGTGGCACAAATCAATGCTAATCAAGTGCACATCATGAAACTCCTTGAGCAATTAACGAAAGGTCCAGCAATTTCTACCTTGGATATCAATGATTCGAGGCAATAGCCTCGAGAGTATGTTCTCTTTCTTCCTTACCATTTCTGTAAATATGTCTATCTGCTAGTTTTAATTTCTGTTTTTTCGAGTCTTTTTTGAGTCGTGGGGACACGGCTCATTTTTTAGTTGGGGGTGTGGGGATTCGTTGTCTCTCATCTCCATTTTTCTGTTTTTAGATGAAATTAAAATTTTTGATACATGGGAATTAGATGTAGAGTGTGTTTAATAGCTTGAAAGCATAAGCTCAGTGGATTAATGATAGTAAGTAATATGTTTATGAGCTATTTTATTTGTATGCTTTGAGTATTTGCAGGAAAACACACATTGATAGTAAAGAAAAGATTAGTGAGCAATGCGATAGAAAGTATGTTCGATCTCAGGGAACCTTGAGAAGTGTGTAGGCCGTGAGATCCAAGCTAGTTGAAAAACCATTTGATGAAAGTGCTAAAGGTAAGAAAATTTTCGAAATTACATAGTTTAGAAAGTGATTAAGGCGGTTCTTTCATATTTTGAAGCCTTTGAAGCCTTTTTATACCTTCTCACCTTGTGATTTTTGATTTTATATGCTATATCCTTCTCAGCCCCTTCTAGCCTTTCTAAAGCCTTTTTATTGAAACACGTTATAAGCCATATCCTTTAGATTATAGGACTTTTCCATATGACCCGCACTCGAATCGCGATGCATAGACAGTTGTTTTAGAGCTTGAGTTTGGGGTGGTGGGTCCACCATTATGGGAATTGTTATTGGGTTAGGATTTTTGAGCTTGTTAATTGTGCTTTGTGCTTTATATTGAGGATGTTTCACAGATTTTTATTGTAACCCTTTGCCGGAGTAATAATGAATGAAAAAGAAGCTACGAGCTAATTTTGCCAACAAGGGCATTAAAAGAAAAATATATATAGGAGAAATTAGCGTGATATCTCAACATTAAAAAGAGAGTCATAGCTATAAAAGAAAATTGGTTTGAAAAAGAAAATATATATATTCGGACCGGTAAAGTGGATTTTTATGTGAACATCTTAAGCTTTAATTGGGTTATTGGGGATGCTAAATTGTGCATCAAGGAATTCATTGGGTTGAGTGAGAAACGTTTTATGAGAGTAACTCAAGCTCTAGGGCGATTCGTTGATGGCTAGTGAGGAGAGAGCCAAAAGCTCACTCCAAATTATCCAAATATACTATCATACCGTCCCTAAGCCTACATTACAACCTTAAAGACCTTTTGATTCTTTGATATGTAATTGAGAAGTGATTGAGCCATTAGAGAATAATTGAGTGGATCCTTGGATACTAGTGAGGTTTGATGAACAATCTATAGCTCTCTTGGGGAACTGAGTAAAGTCCCAATCCTTCTTACATTGCGAAACTAATCTGATCTTGAATTCAAGCCGTGTTGACTGTGGATATGAGAAGTGTACAGGTATATAGTTTATGAATATTATTGCATGAAATTTACTGAGTTATGTGCTTTAGGTTTATTCTATATATTCTGCTATGCTTTTTCCCTTGTGTTAAGAATTTTATGAGTGTGTATTTATAGACTTCTCTTTGTTTTTATCTTTATTGTATCGGGACGATACAACTTTGAGTTGGGGGTCTTGATGTCTCCTCATTTGTGATAGATTAATGTTAGGATGAGACATCATTTTTAGTGTTTTAGAAGTCAATAATGTCGATTTTCTTGAGTTTTAGTGCACTTTCCTATTTTGAGTCTTGATTTGTAGAAATAATATTTTTAGAGCATATTGGGTTTAATTGTTTATTTAGTGTGTAGCTTTAAAAATAATTATGGAGATTAATTAGAGTCCAAGTCAAAGACAACAACTTATGGAAAGAGATTTGCATGGTAATTGGAGATAAGGAAATAAAAGCTAAAAAGATGGAAAAGGAAAAACTGCCTAAATCTGGGATTCTGCATACACGTCCAAAGATATGCGTTTTTACCTAAGAAATAGGCCGATTTCGGTAATTTCCTTCTTAAAGGTCAAGATAATTCTGTTGCGATTCTTTTGGTATCTTATGGAGCGAAATCCGACCAATAACGAAGAAGATATGCTCAAAACGGTGCAGCAGTGTTTATCTTCATTTCCATACGAATTTGAGTTGGGCTAGAAGTCCAATAACTTACCTCTTCCTCAAGAAAACGAATTAGGTCTTCTAAACACCTATAAATACACCCTTATATCACTTGTAAATCATCCTTGCCTCATAGTAATTAGTTCTTAAGGTTTTATTCTTCCAGTTTATTGTAGAGAGCAAGATGATGTCCTTTGTAATTTCTTTTAGTTTATTTCCATCAGGTATGAACTAAACCTCCCATAGCTTGGGTTTTGCATCATGTATAAACTATGAATTCTAATTCTTCTATCTAAGTTTCTTTGGGAATTATATGTTTTAATCTGATATTAGCTACTTACTTTATATTTGCTTATGTGTTTTGATTTAATGTCTTTCCTAGAACTGATCACTTTAGGATTGTTTTAATAGTAGTTAGATGGTCTCCTTGACAGGGTGTTTAACTATTGAACCACCACATAATGTCTAGTGTCGATAGTAGTTCTGACAAAACATGCTTCTAACTAGATAGTCATTAGGGTTTGTTTTAACCACCATATCACCAATTGATTGTAATGTGCTGGATAGGGCCTTAGTGGCATTTGATAACCCTATTTGAGTCCTCGTCTTGGTTGTGTCGTAGCCCCCTTAGTCGCTCTCAAGGTCTAAGATTGGGGAATTTAGAAATTGACTAAGTATACCAAGAGCTAATATTCTCCCTTATGAACTAGATCTAGAGATAGAATTAGAAGGATTAGTGCATACTAGCAAAACCTAAGCTATACTTCTCATCTCATATTTCTTATCTTTTACTTTATTGTCATTATTTTCTTAGTTTTAATTGCTATTTTCGAATTCCTACTTGCTTTATTTTCTGTCTTTTAATTATTTACTTTTACTCGTTATTCTTACCTACGCGATTAACACACTTAAGTCCCTGAGAACGAACTCTACTTATCATTAAAACTTGCATACGTCCTGTAATACTTGCAGTACTGTGCCTGTCTAGGGTGAGAGTGCGTAGTTTTCCATACTTAAATTGATCTTATTTTTATCACACCCTAGGCACCACCACATATTCATTAAATGGTGGTCCTATTGAGAAGGACTTGATGAATTCACCGACGAGATTGCGATACATTGTATATAATATGACTTTAAGGAGACGTCTTTGATGATCCTATTAGGATGAGTTTATACATCAACTCTAAATCATCCTGAAGTGGTGCTCCTATTGAGAAGGACTTGATGAAATTCGAGAAAGACATGAGAAGGTTGACATCTATTGCTTTTAACGATCTCGAGATCCGAAGAGGTTGGCTAATATGGGTAGACATTATAGGAGATCACCTACGTGTAAAAAAGGGTGATGGTTGAGGGATCTATAAATACTAGCGGGTAGAGCATGTGTTACGAGGGTCTCGATCAAAGACTAGCAAGTTCAAGAGTACGTTCATTTGACAAGATTTGGTGGTTGACTCATATCACTACGTGTCATTTCAAATTGAAAGATATTGCCATTTAAGTACAACTCACCCAACACTAGTATGCAATCAAACTTGTTCACCTTTTCTCCCATAGCCTTAGTGGGGAACTATTGGAAATTAAAGAGACTTTTAGTGATTTTTGTATGTTCTTGGAGAAAAAGAAAACCAATAGTTTTTCCCTTGAAAAATCCCACATCTGAAATGGAGATGGGAAATGTATTGGTTTATAATTTTCTCTTTATATACATTTCAGAAGGCTTAAGATATAAAGGTCCTAGCTTAGATGGGAAGTTAGATATTATTAAATGCATCCAATTAGGGCTCAAACACATTTGAATACTATTGTGGGGATGAGTTTCGTATTACTGCCCAATTAAGAGCTTTGGGTAAGTGCAGTTATTTCCATCAAGTAATTCTTTCTAGGTCGTAAATGCATGGATTAGGCCATCAGCTAGTTTTATTAACATCTAATTCATGTCGAGTAGACCTTATTGTTGCGAGAATTCTTAAAATTCATGAGTTACAGGGAGGGATTCATGTCAAAAACCAAAGATAGTGATATCTTGGCAACATTCCGAGTAAGTCCTCAACTTAGAGTTCCCCTTAAGAAGCAAGCGGGGGTCGCACGGCAGTAGCTACCAAATCTTCACTGGTACATGGACATCTGTGTGGACCGATAGACTTACCAACCTTGATCGTTACAAGGGGCGGTGCTACTTGTAACTACATTTTCTTTTAAAGAGGTTTCTCTCTGTAGATAAAAGATTTTTAATAGATTTTCAAATTATTTTTTATTATTTTTGGTAATGTCTCTATTTTTCAATTAGTTTTAGGCTGGATAGGTAGATAGTAAGATTTTTTTCTTTTTTCACTTAAAAAATAATTAAATTTGAGAACTACTTTTGGAAACAAAAACGATTTTTTGTTTGCATACATTTGAGGCTTTAAAAGCCGATAGTTGAACTAACTAGTACAACTAAACCTCACAGAGGTTCTATCACTAATCTAGGAGCCATTCACTCACTTTTATCCCGAGTGATATAAGTCCATAAATAGTCTGAAGAATCCACAATTATGCGAGTTTCTTCATTCATTTATGAGCCTCTTTTAGCTAACACATCCGCGCACGTGTTTGCTTACCAAACAACCTTGAAAACTTTACTAGTTCCAAGTTCCAACGATGAGGTTTAGAAGTTGAAAACATTTTAATAGTTTTGGGCCAAACATCATACTTACTCTGGGCCTAAATATTGTGTCTATCGCCTAATTCATATACATTTTTCAAAGACCCAATCTTCAAACACGTCTATTTTTCTTTTTTTCCTCAAAACCCTTCATAACACTCTTGAATGCACGAAAAATCTTCCCCAAGTGCAACCTTACAATAATGAAGCGCGTGTGGAAACTCTCCGACAGCAAATACTTTACCAAAACCCGCAAACTAGTCAGCGGCACCACCACCACAGCAAACAAACCTCTACTGAATACCTCAAACCACAAACCATTGTTATTCATACGTGAATTATGCAATTCCCAATCCCAATCCTAATCTACGTCTAGTTTATTTACATTATTCACGAATAGTTCCAGCTATCTCAATAGCAAAGCAATACAAGAGCTTAGAAATCTAGTATCTGTTTTGCGAAACGAGCCGGTAGATCAAAATGACGACCCTGTGAAGATTGAGAAGCTGTTGAATGAAAAAGGTGCGCCTTTGTTCAGGAGTTATTCTGATGCTGTTGCTGTGGTTATGCTGTTGAATCAGTTGAGTCAGTACCCTTCTTTGGCCCTCATAGTATTCTCCTGTATAAATCTATTTGGTATGGATTCACTTTGATTTTCACTTAGAGGTTGAAGTCTATTAACCAAGTATTCTTGCTATGATTTTACCGATAAAATTAAAGCAATTAGCTGGTCTATAGTGTTTAATATTGGAGGGTTTTTAAATCTTTGGAATTAAAGTAATAAGGGTTTGATTAATATCAGTAAGACCACTTTATTGTTCAAAAAATTATTAACATCTCTCATGATATCTAATTTAATAGTATCCCAGTGTTTTGAAGAAAATTCTATTAAGGCCATCCGGTCTTGGTGACTTGTTAGCCCCCAGTTCCCAGGTAATTTTTCTAACTTCTTCCTCATTAATAGGTTTATTGAGATTATCAGCAGATTTTTTATCAATCTTACTTTGAATAATTTGTAATATATTGTTATAATTCCAGCCGTAGTTAAAAGGAATCTCAATAAATTGGCGGATAAAGCTGCGAAGGAAGTTAGGCACAGGGCAACAAAGGAAAGATTGAAGACTGTTAGTATTTTTGAACTAGCTCTTGATTTTTCTAAAGTTGGTATAGGCTGATTCTGGATATTGTTTTGGTGCCTCTGTACCTTCCCTTGTCCAAAAAAAAAAACAAATATAAAATTAATTGTGATGCAGCCTTCTCGGATAAAGAAGCTGCAATTGCTTGTAATTGTATAGTAAGAAACTCTAATGGTGAATTTGTATCAGGTAAAATTTAAAAAAATGGAGCATATTCGGTGTTAGATTCAGAAGCCACGGGGATCTTGAAAGCTACTGAGTTGGCTTCAAAGTTTCCTTTTGGGAGTGTTATTATCGAGAATGACTTTGAGACTATCATGAATCCCCTTTCTTCAGTACTACACGTTTCAAGTCATTCAATTAGAAATATTATTTGTAATATTTATTATTTTGTTGAACTATCTTCCCCTTCTTTTGCACTTATTCCTAGGGGTAGAAATGGGACAACTAACTGGTTTGTCAAATAAGAGCTCATTAACACTTAGTTTGGTAATTGGAATACATGTATCCTTTCCCAATTAGCCACTATATTTTGTAATGATGCCGAACTCATGGGATAGCCTAAAACTTTGTAATCGTTTCTTATTAGCCTAAAATTGAGCTAAGGCATGTTTTCCGAGAAGCTAACCAATACGCCGATAGACTAGCAAAGGAAGGGGCGTGGATGAACATGCAACCGACGACCATTCCTATGCCTCCAGATTATTTGTGGAAACTTATCACGAGAGATAGAAGCGGTAACGCAACCGCTAGAGTTGTACTAGAGTAGGAAATATTTTCATTGGATTCACTTTGTAATTCTTGTTCTTAACTGCTTTTAAAGCCTCCTATGTATGGAAAAAAAAAACCTGCATTTTTTCGATTAAGAAAAGATCCCAAAAAATAAAAATAAAAATAAAAATAGAAATAAAAATAAGAATAAGCATAAAAGTTCAAACTCATCTCTTTCGACCTGCGAAAAAGAAAAATTCTAATCACCGACGACACTGCTATACAGTATACACCATCAACACGTTGATATTCTCAAACACTATTTTCATTGTTTTTGTCGCTTTAAGTGAGACGGTGATTATTCTGGAAATGTACATAATCTAAAGTTTTTTTTTTTTTTTTTGGGTATGTCTAGTGGTGTGATTCCAGTGTTGCTACGTACTGTGACTATAAGCACTGTTGTGTTTTTTGGTGGAGTCTTCACTCTCGGCACTGCCTCTTCATTCATTCAAAATAACAATAGGGTATCTCTCTCTATATTCCATGTTTTTCGCATATATGTATATGTATGTGTTACAAGCATATGTATTAGAATTTTAGTATAATCGTGGGGGGTTTAGCTGTAAAACTGAGATTAAAGTTAAATAATTTGGGGTGTTTAGTAAAATTGCTCCATTAGTCTTGTGCTATGCGAAATAGCCAATTATACCCTGTGTTATATCGAAAATAGCACTTCTACCAATGTAGAGGTGTAGATATGTAAACGAATTATAATTAGCTGTTTTGTATAACACAGAGACCAATAGTGCAATTAACCCAGTAATAGAGTTGTAAAAATTTGATTACCATTGCTAATATGCTTCAGCGCTTATTTATTTATTCTTGAAGGTTACAATTATTAGATGATTCATAATTAGGATTTTCTGTTTTATATCATACCATTTGAATCTATTTGATACACCCCTTTATAGATTTTAGGGATAATTGCACCTTTGGTCCGTATGATGCTATGCAAATTAGCCAAGTATACGTTGTATTTTAAAAAGTAGTACATATATCCAAGTGTTACACAATTACGTTGCAACTGGGTTTTTTTGCTACTTTTAGCATATGACTATCAATCAAACACATGAAGAAATGGTGCAATTTACTCTAAAATCTAATCATCTAACCTCATCGTTTATACTTGTTTTTATCATAAGAGCTTAGCTATTATCTTTGTCTCTCCATCATGAACACAAAATTCAACATGATTATGAATCTACAATGACTACTACATATAATGGACACTTATTAGATTTCTTTCTAATTAATGTTGTGAACCGAATGTTTTACTTGTGCAGAAAAAATATGGAAAACCATGTGTAACTTGTAAAGGAAAAGGGTTTTATATGTGCAAGCTATGCAAAGCAAATCGAACAATAAAGTGGTCTCCACTGCATGATCCTGTGGCTATAAATCCATGTCTTTGCCCTACTTGTGATGGAAATTTGTGAGTATTTTAAATCCTGAAATTATCTTTTTAATCAATTTGAAGAAGAAGTGTAATTCTTAACAAAATCACTGATTCTACTGTACTATATAGGGTGCAACGTTGTCTCAATTGCCTGGGATATGGATATGCTTAATAATGATTAGTTGAAGAAGATCTTTTTCTTCACTCCTTGGTCTCAATATTACTGTGCAAAAGCTATTGATTGTTATCTACTTTTATGTTGTTTAACTTGCAAAAGCAAACAAGACAAGTGGCAGAAATAATAAACTCATAATTAATTGTAATGTTGAAACATAGTCCTTGCTTAGTTTTCTTGCAGTTATACAATCTAAAAGCATCACCATACCCCTTGTGGTCTTGGAGTTCATAAATACAACTTGTGATCGAGAATTGAGAAGATGTCTGAATAATAAAATATTGATAATTTGATATATGTTGGTGAGTTGAATGATAAAACTATTGATGACAAATGTGGAATTGCCTCTTCCAAATACCAAATACTATGAAATTCTCTCTACACCCCCTCCTCACAAACAAACAAAAACACTCAATCTAAATTCTCCTTTCCTACCAAAACATCTAAAATCCCTAAATTTTAGGTGTTACATTCCTGAGATTTAGTGTTTTCTTCAAACATTCATCATACACTAAACCTTTTTTCCCTTTCCTTTCCAATCTTCATTCTCCGAAAGATACTAACTCATTCCTTATCCTCCCCTCTCTTCATCTTTCCAGCTTATTGCTTCCTCTTAGTGTGTGAAAACTCCTTATTTGGATCTGAGCCAACCCAACTCGTTCAAACCCAACTCAGTGAGGCGAATACCAACGAGCCACCAGGTACTAAACCTATTTTTGAATTCGGTACGAAATCTAAGAAAGACGAGAAGAAAGGACGAGGCAAGGGCTTGGAAGGACAGACGGTGGTGGAGAGTGGGAGTGGATCGTGTTTGCCTTCGGAAAAGTTAGAAAATGGAAAAAAAACAAAAGGTACGGGCCACTAAGGAGAGAGAAGATAGACTTGCCACGCTGGCAAGTGAAATGGTTAATAAAATTAATTCCCCTAAGGCCCATACTACAGAGCTTATATTCGGAACTTATAAAAGCCCAACTAACAAAGTTTCCAGCCCAAATGTCATTTTCTCCCACAAACCCATTATCAACAACCCAAACACCTCACCTGACCCAAATAACCCAACTCTCTTTACTAACCCACCTTCACATCAGCTATCTTCTAACACTTCAACATCCAACCCGATAGACATTATACCCCAATCCCCAATCTCAGAAAACCCTAAATCACCTTCAACACCGATCACGATCAATCTTAACAACCAAACTCCAAACCCCTCAGATCATGAAACCTTTATCACACCAATTAACAAAAATACTAATACCTATTACTCAAATTTCCAAAACCTATTTAAGAACTGTAGTACTGAGAAGATCTTTAACAAGAAGAAAGAAGCGAGAAGAAATTATGAAGAGTCAAGCACAAGAACCTCAGTCAAAGCAAAAAGTGCTAAGTTAGCAAAATTTGTAGACACTGAGGTTAATGAAAAAAGACAAAGGTCTATCTGGGCATCGAGGAGGCGTAAACTCAGCAATTCAAAAAATGAAGATGACCCGGACAGAAATGGAGATAAGAAAAACATGAAGAAGAAGAATAAGGGTAAAGAGGTAGAGTCTCAAATTACTAGTGGTTTACAAGAAAATGAGGAGATGGATTCGGTCCCAAATGCTATTAAGTCTGAAGAGGTTTGCGGGGTTGACCCACATCAACCCCAAGTGAATCAATGATACAAGCATCCTGGAACTGTCAAGGTATTGGCAACACCTTGACAGTCCAGACCCTAGCTGGATTCGTAGCTAAATACCAGCCTCAGGTACTTTTTCTTTCCGAAACTAAAAATACTTTCCCTACTGTTAAAAAATTGGAGAAGATTATTAATATGCCCCTAATTGATACTGTAGAACCTATAGGAATCAGTGGGGGGCTAGCTATTTTTATAAAAAACAACATCAATTTAGAAATTATAAACAAATCTATTAATCATATACACTGTAAGATTAAAGAAAATGGTATGGAATTTTTCTCCACCTATGTGTATGGTGCTCCAGTTGATAAAAATAAGGAGAACTGCCTTAAAATTTATAGTACCTGTAAACCCACTAATAATGAACCTTGGATGCTTATAGGTGACTTTAACAATATTAGATATAACTTTGATAAAAAAGGAGGTAATAAAGCTAATAACAAAATGATGAACATGTTTAATGGCTTTATAAAAAACCACTGTCTTGAAGAAATTATTACTAAAGGTTGTAAATACTCATGGTCTAACAAAAGAGTAAATGATGAGATGGTTAAAACATTGATAGATAGGGCCTTCTGTAATAAAAATTGGGGTGATCTTTTCCCTACAGCCTGGGTAGCTCTTTTACCTGCACTAGGCTCAGACCACTCACCTCAAATACTCTTTATGAATGATGATCACATTAAAAAAGATAGGAGATTTCACTTTGAAAATAGTTGGACTGAGGAGGCTGAATGCCTTGAGATTATAAAAAAAGTATGGGCATTAAAAAAAGGCAAATTGAACCACCATAGAAATGCCTTGACTTTTAAACTTGATAGATGTAAAATCCTACTCACTAAATGGAGTAAGATCAAGTTTAATAATAATAAGAAAAAGATAGACAAGCTTATTGGTGAGCTTGAAACTATCTTCAATGACCCTAATACTAGGGATTGGGTTATATATAATGAAATTATAAAAGAAGTGGAATATTTATGGAAAAAGGAAGAGGATTTTTGGGCATCTCGCTCAAGAAATTTGTGGCTCAAGCGAGGAGACAAAAATTCCACCTTTTTTCATGCCTCAACAAAAGAAAGAAGGAAAGTTAATAAGATCACTAGAATTACTAAAGAGGATGGTGAATGGGTAGAGACCTATACTGAGATTAATAGTGAAATAAAAACTTACTTTGATAATATCTTTAAAACTATTGGTCCAAGAAATTATGAACCCATTATATCCATTATCAAACCCTCGGTTACTAAACCAATGAATGAGAATATGAACAAAAAATTAGAAATAAATGAAATAGAGAAAGCTATAAATGAATTAGGGGCTAATAAAGCCCCTGGTCCTGATGGTTATCCAGGCATCTTTTATAAAAAATATTGGAACATTATAAAGCTTGATGTGATTAAAATTATTAACAATTTTTGGTATAATGGAGACTCTATAGAGGATATTAATAAAACCTTTATCTCCCTTATTCCAAAAATCCCAAAACCCACAAACATAAAGCACTATCGCCCCATTAGTTGCTCAAACTTCATCTACAAAATAATTGCTAAGATTCTCGTGAATAGGTTGCAACCGGTAATAAATGTGTTGATTGATGAAAGTCAATCCGCATTTATACCAGGAAGGCACATTCAAGAGAATACAATGGTGGCACATGAAATTATCAACTTTATTAAAAATAGAAAAAGTACTAAAAAGTACTTTATGACTATTAAAACAGATATACAAAAGGCATACAAAAATGTTGAGTGGGATTGCCTAAAGGATATTATGCTAAAAATGGGATTTTGTGATAATTGGGTTAATAAAGTAATGAGATGTGTAACCTCAGTCTCTTATGCAGTGTTACTTAATGGTAACCCTCTAGAGATTGAAAAACCCCAGCGTGGCCTACGTCAAGGGGACCCACTATCTCCCTTACTATTATGCATCACAACACAATTATTATCTAGTATTATTAAAGAAAAAAAAGATAATAATCTTATGGAAGGTATTAAAATTTCGAAAATGGCCCCTGCAGTGTCACATTTACTCTTTGCTGATGATAGTATTTTTTTTATGCAAGCCAATAACCAAGAAATTGAAAACTTCAAAGATGCTATTAATAAATATAGCTATGCCTCGGGTATGAAATTAAATCTGAATAAATGTAGCATCAAATTCAGCCCAAATACTCCTCATTATTTACAAAACTTTATGGCTAAAAAATTAAATATGCCCATTGCCAATAATTTAGGTAATTACTTAGGACTCCCCACTGAATGGGGGAGATCTAAAGTAAAGGACCTTAATAACTTAGTTGATAAAACCCTCCAGAGAATTGAAAACTGGAAAAATCTCTATCTCTCTACAGCTGGTAAGGAGGTGCTTATAAAATCTGTTATACAAAGCTTACCAAACTACTATATGTCCTCGTACTTAATACCACAAAGAATTTGCGAGCTTATCAATTCACAAATATCTAACTTTTGGTGGGGTAGTAATGGCAAGAAAAAAATACATTGGTGTAAATGGAATGCTTTAACTAATAGTAAACTTACAGGAGGTTTGGGTTTTAGGGACCTCCATATTATGAACATGGCCCTATTAGGTAAACAAGCATGGAATATACTTAATAAACAAGACTCATTACTTTTCAAGGTACTGAAAGGAAAATACTTCCCACACTGTACCTTTTTGGAGGCTGAACTTGGACACTCACCCTCTTGGGGTTGGAGAAGTCTAGTTAAAGGTAAAGAAATGATTAAAAAAGAAATAACTTGGAAAATTGGAAATGTCCAAAATATTGATTTATCTAGTGATATTTGGATACATAACCATAATGAGATTGTGAAGCCAAAAAATGAAATATTTAAGAAGGTCAGTGACTTATTTATTATTAATGAAAGAAAATGGAATATTCAATTAGTAAAAGATGAATTTGAAACACAGATAGCTAATACTATCCTTAATACTTTTATACCTTATTCAGGAGGTAATGATATACCTATCTGGAATAAGGATCCTAAAGGTATATATACTGTTAAAAAGTGTTACCAAATTTTGAAAAATGAGAAAGATAAAGAGAACTCGGATAAGTCCAATCCCAAACCCTCCTCTTCTCACGAAATTGATAGCAAAATATGGAAATTAGTTTGGAACTTAAGAATAGCACCTAAGGTTAAAAACTTTATTTGGAGGGCTCTTAAAAACCTTCTCCCAACTAATAATAATATTTTTAATAAGAAAGTCATCAAATCTCCTATATGCGATATTTGTAACAAGGAAATTGAGACTACTGAACACTTATTATTAAACTGTGAATGGACAAGGGCTTTGTGGTTTGCCTCACCTTTCAACATTCTTACTTGCAACCATGAATCTACTAGATTAGATACTTGGATGGCAGTGATTGTTGATAAAATGAGAGCTAAAAAGCTTGAAAAAAGCTTTATATTAGAACAGATATGTACACTTCTATGGTGTACTTGGAAAGCGAGAAATGATAACAAGTATAAATTCCTTAAACTTGAGCCAATTTTGGTGTTAGAAAAGGCAAGAGTAGAATGGAATGAATACCAAAATATAAATTATCCTAAGGATGTTAATAATATACTGAAGGATAATATATCCCAAATCTCTACCTCGGTTAACTCATCAAGATTATCTGATGTATATGCAAGTGAAACAATTGATAACAACATGGTACAAAGTAAGAAAAAATGGATACCTCCACCTATAAATCATACTAAAATAAATTGCGATGCCTCTTTTGTTAATAAAAAAGCTTCTATTTCATGTGTTAACAGGGACAATAAAGGAAGAGTGCTATATTGCGAAGCTTGGGATGTTAATGCTGATTCTCCACTCGAGGCTGAAGCTCTTGGAATACTCAAAGCTTGTGTGGTTGCGAGAGATATCAAGGATACACATGTTATTATTGAGAGTGATTGTCAAGAGATTATGCTTCCTTTGGAGAAAAACACTTTTATTAGCATTCCAACTATTTGTAATATTATTAAAAGCATATACTTTATTTCTTAAAATTGTAAACCTATTTTTCGATGGGTTAGTCGAGATAGGAATAGCTTAGCCAATGAGGTAGCCAAACATAAGCTTGTTAGCAACATGAATGGCTCGCAACTAGTTGCGTACTCAAGTAGGTTAGCTAAAATTATTCATGAGGTGTATTCAACTAGGAGTCTGTTGGATTTTTTTAGACTTTTAAAAGTCCATAGACTTCGCAGACTTTCCAGACTCCACTGATTTTAATGGAGTTTGACGGATTCGTTTTAATTCTATATAGAGTTTGACGGATTCTTATGTTAAGATTTTAATGGATTTTAATAGATTTTAATGGACTTTAAAAAGAAAATATACATTTATTCTTATACTTAAATAATACACAAGAAAAAAATGTATCTCTCCCAATAAACAAATACACTTCGTAATAAATTTGAATGCATGACGCTAAAAATTCCATAAAATCAATTTGTAAATACATGCTTAACTAAAAACCACTTTAATGAAAACGAAACTAAAATTCATCAACTTTATTATGTTTGATTCTCTTAATTCTCATTGTCGTCTCTTTCTTCATCATTATATTGACTCTCGTTTGTAACATTTTGTGGTCTATCATTCCACATAGCTTCAGCAATGTCAAGTCTCCAAGTATTAGCTTCCGCCCTTTGTTGTTGTTGAGTTTGAGAAATGAAATCATGATTTTCCTCGTCTATATCCATAGGCGACGAAGAGGATGGATCATCTTCTGGTGCAGGAGGAAATTCATCAGAACGATACTCTTTGCGAAGAAAATTGTGTAGTCTAGCCACAAGCTAACACTATCTCTGCTTGTGTCTCAAAGGGGAAAGGAGGTGCACTCTTAAAAATTGTGAAACGAGACTTAAAAATACCAAATATTCGTTCAATTACATTTCCCAATGATGCGTGGTGAAGATTAAACAACTCACTTGGATTTCGAGGATGGCGACCATTACCATTAAAATCTTGGAGATAATATCGAACACCACGTAATGGAGCCAAAAACTGTCGACAATTAGGAAAACCACAATCAACTAAAAAGTATTTTCCTAAAAATGTAATACATTCGAATTAGTATGTCATACACAAATATTAGTACTTAATTTAAAAATATAATAAAAACAAATACCTTGCAAAACTTCCAATCCATTTCTCCTTGATAATGCATCATTTAATACTTTTGAGTCATGTGCTGAACCTTCCCAACCACTAAGAACATAAATAAATTCCAAATCAAAGTTACAAGCTGCCAAAACATTTTGAGATTGAAATCCATGACGATTTCGATAACTGTTCAAATCTGGACCTGTTATCATGGCTGGAATGTGGTTTCCATCAATAGCCCCAATGCAATCCTATAGTTATAAAAGTTTACTAGTAATGTAAGTAAACGAAAATATATTGCAGAGATACAATTTTAAAATAGTCCAATTAATTTTAGACATTCAATGTTGAACCGAATTACAAAACTTACCTTAAACTAGGGATAAAATCGTGTACTTGATCTTATTTTATGAGGTACTGTAGTTCCAGGTTTGACCATCATTTGTGGTGCTATAGTGTTTAGCGTCTTTAAAATTTTGTTAAAATTCTGACTAGCCGTAAAATGTGAACGACCAAACTTTTCTTTAACACTACAATATTGATCATCTTGTCCCACTACAAGCAAAAATGATGCTAACATCTCTTCTACACATATATACCTTGTATCTTCCAAAGGTGTTTGATCTCTAATAATAGTACACAGCTTGATAAACACATTTGGAGGCATTCGATACAAATCTCGGAATCTTTGAGGCTCTTCTTTTAATACTTGATGTATATAAGTATACCCTTTGCTAGAGATAGGTCGTCGATTCATCGGATATTGAATATGTCGACGAGAAATGGACTCTTTCAATGCAATAATAATCGCACCAAATACCATCAAAAAGTTCTTGATCATATCATAAAATTCCTCTTCTACATCTTCAATCTTTTCTTCCTCCATGTCTTCTCTATCCATTTGTCTAAATTGAAGTACTATCCTGCAAAAGTTATGAAGCAAATTCATCAACTATCTTAACCCACTTTACTATTTAACTACTTTAACATATATTTTATTCAAGAAAAAATATGGATCCTTAACTAACTTAATAAACACACACATACAAATGATATTAAAAGACAGAAGGAGATAAGAAAAGGGAAAAAACAGCAGAGGTAACACTAAGAAAAAAAAATGGCTTTCTGTTTGACTTATGAATCCAAATAAGTTTTTCTGTATTCATAAAGATGATATGAAAAGATAAATAAAAAATAAAGTGAAAGCAATATTCGTTGTGAAATCAAGATCTGGATTGGTAGTCGTTGCCATGGTTGTTTGTACAGGTTGTGAGAATCCAGTTTCAAACCAGTTGTTGCCAAAGTGTTCGTTAATATTGACCGTTGTAATGTTTATGATTTCAGACGGATCTATATCAAAGTTTGAGTGCCTGGTTTTCATTTTTGCTTTCCAGATATTCCAGATCATGTGCAGCAGGTAGGATGTGACTACTTCTTTCTTCCAACCTCCCGCAGTGTATAGAGTAATTGTCTTCAGTAGCCAGTCACCTATATCATCTACAGTAGGTTGTATATAGATCTGGAGAGCTGAGCCAGCCCAAACTAATTTGGACAGCCCGCAAGTGAGGATGAGGTGTTCAGTTGTTTCTTGTTCCGCACAACACCATCGACAGTTACTCTGTACCTCGCATTTCCTTTTTTCCAGATTCATACCTGTAGGGATAGCATTATTGCAAACTTTCCAATTATAGATTCTTACCTTAGTTGGAACGTTTGACCACCAGATTGTTTTCCAGAGTATACTTTCTGTTGGGATATTTGTTGATTGGTGCGGAGTAGACCAGCAAAAAAGTCTAAAGTAGACCAGTGTTCAGTTTTTAAATTAGACATTTTGTGATTGACCAAAAGACAAAACTAGTAGTCCAATTTTGTTGAAGAAAACAGGCGCAAAAAGTAAGCTCTGTCATTTATTTTTATTTTTACTGTACAAATAACTCTGTTATTTATTAACACATGACACGTCTATATACTCGATACACTTATTGAGTAAAAACAATCTTTGTCTAAAAAAAAAAAGAAAAAATCTACAGACCATATGCATTGGACCTAGAATATTGACTTTATTGTTTCAACGTTGCATCAGTCAAGTTGAATATCTATATAAATATGACCAATAATTAATTACCTTTTCTTTTCCTAAAGAAACACAAAACAAAAAGTATTTTTACAGAATTTTTTTCGTTAATTGTCTGCCTAAACAAAATTGAATAGTGCAGCTATGGAACATAAAAAAAAGTTCTTCAATAATCAAAATATAGTTACGATACAGCGATACATACAATTTTTTTTTATAAAGCGATACATAATTCAACCGGATAATAGCTAAACACTTTCACACTGATTTTATAAACAAAATTCAACATAAACTAAAAATAAAAACTTCAATAAAAATCAAATTATAATGAAAAAAGAGATTACAAACCTTGATATTAGTAGAAGCAATGACCAAATTGCGAAATACAAAAA
Source organism: Nemophila menziesii (assembly GCA_029959085.1). Classification (NCBI taxonomy): domain Eukaryota; kingdom Viridiplantae; phylum Streptophyta; class Magnoliopsida; order Boraginales; family Hydrophyllaceae; genus Nemophila; species Nemophila menziesii. Next base: position 92,690,874 of record JARWIR010000002.1, read on the forward strand.
ATTAAGGGATCTGGAGAATATATATAATCAGAAAATATTGTTATTAATGATGAAGAACGAGAAGATGAAAAGTATAAGATGGAATTATTATTAATCAAAAATATTCTATGAAAAAAATTTACCTCACTAGTCGTCGTATTTTGTTGGAGTTATGAAATCTCTGGTTCTGTATAAGGATTTGTAAAAGACTTGTCTATTTATATTGAAACCTTAAAATCCTATGAAATCCAATGATTTGGAATGTCCAATAAATTTTTGAATACCTCAAGATTTTAATGGACTTAAAAAAGTCTTGATTGAATACCCCAAGATTTTAATGGACTTTTTAATATCCTGATTGAATACCTCAAGATTTTAATAGACTTTTTAAAATCCTGATTGAATACCCTAGACTTTTAAAGTCCAAAAAAATCCAACAGACTCTCAATTGAATACACCCCCTTAAATATTTGTAATCTTGTTTTTAATGGAGTAATATTTTGGAAAAAAAAAAGAATGATAAAACTCTCAAAAATCTAGTACTCATATAGTCATATTGATCTCCGATGTTGAATATTGTCTAAAAAAAAAATACACCAACCCCACCTAAACAATATTAAAATAATGTAATTTTGTTTAATCAATCACTAACAAAACAGAAAAGAAAAAAAAAAGTTTGTAGCCTCAATGGGAGAATCCATTCACCACTACACTTTCAACTAAACAAATAGTAGCTTAGCTCATCGATTGATGTAAGGCAGAAATTAATAGAGATTCCAAAGGTCCCAACCTTTTGCAATTCTTGAAATTGTTATCAAATTACTTACTTATATGTTTTTACGTTAAAATGCAAATTTGTAGATCAATCTTTGCTTGGGACCATCATTTCTTAGCTTGCATGGGTTCAGTTTTTCATCTTCTATATCACATTTAAAGCGTCTTGTGCCAACAAAGATCCAATATCATTCCAGGCTCAAGTCATAAACGATTGCGGAGATAGGAGGGTTATAGTAATTATGGTTGGACAATCTGGGTGTTTGTTTGATTTGAATAAATTTGGTCAAACTTATTATAAATTTCTCTTGTTATTTGCAGGTGTGAAGACACTCCGGTTTTTGAATTAGACTTCGTTGTGTGAGCACCAATACATGGTGCCTACTTTGCTTTTGTTATGTTACGAATCCATGTCTCTACTGTGTATAACACCTCATTATATATTATGTTATGAATCCATGACTCTACTGCTTATTGCACCTTATTATAATATTATTTTGTGTTGTATGCGCTACTTCTTTAACCTTTAACAAATTCAACTGATATTTCCCCATCCGTGAATCCTAGCTAGAAGAGATTTATACAAATTATTTTTTGTCTTCCAATTCTCACTAGTTTCTTTTTAAGCAGCAAAATTGTCTTAGTGCCTGTCCCGTAAGTATAATAATTCAAAACCCAAACTTAGCATTCATGCAATGTGAACTTATCTCTTGTTCTTTTTTCTGTAGTAACTCTTTGATCGTTGATTTTCTTCAGTAAATTTGTTTGTTTAGCAAAAAAGAAAAAAAAAGTTATCTCTTGTAGTAATGTATAATCCATAAATGGCAAGCCATATAGAAAAATTAATTGATCAAAACTCAACATTTGCTGTTAACCACTCATAAGATCGAAGTTTCAGTTTGCACAGTTTGCATATGTTGTACTCTTTCCCTTTTTCTTTTTCTTTTTCTTCTTCTTCTTCTTCTAACCTTAGTTGATATTACAAGAATAAAGTAAAAGCTCAAGTATACAGAAAAAGACTTTAAAACAAGACTCCGACGAATAGGATATAGAAATTCTGGACAACTATTTTACAAAATCAATTATTATGGAAATCAGAAAATGCGTACATTAACACAAAATACAAATGAGTAAGACAATAAAGAATGGATAAAACAGGTTATAAAGTTTTGACAAATTGACAGCAGAAAATTACAGGACAAATCTTAGGAAGACTGTATGGAAATCAAATATACCAAACAAAATACGGATATACACATGAAAAACGAGTAATAATGCATTACCTACGAAGCACAACCTATAAATGTGCAGATACAAGTAATTGTTCTTGGAGTCTGAACAATATAGAAACGGTGTAACATACGATTTCACATGGATGTCAAGGTTATCCTCTCCCTATTCAACTATTACATGTACAAACAGTTACTAGCTACTAAACACTAAACAAAAGAACATACTACATATGTACAACGTTCTATGCTTCTTGTTCCTTCAAATGCACCATCACTTCCCTATATAAGTAACTATGGAAGATAAGAATGATCACCTCATTCTTGAATGTATTAATATTTGTTTTCTTAATCATCCAATTCAATATCTTCATCCACTCCCTACACTTCACATCACAGTTATTCAACCTACACCAATCATTCCAAATATCTTTTGCATAAATCTGAAATCAGAAAGATGATCCCTGAGACTCTTTCTCCTTTCCACACTTAATCAATCTATCACTAGTTGTAATTCTATTTAAACAAATCAACCAAGTAATAAATCTGAATTTTGGAGTTACCTTTTTATGCCACACTCTCATTCTTCTCTTCAATCTCCTTCATAGTAAGCCGAGAGTTAAACTCACCCTTGCCTTCATCATTCCACCTTATACCATCCCTCCTCTCACACAAAACCACACCAATCAGTTGCTCCCTAATGCACTATACATCATCCAATTGATCAATCAATCAACCTCTTCATTTATTTACAGATTTGATGTAAGGCAGAAATTAATAGAGATTCCAAAGGTCCCAACTTATTCAATTCTTGAATTGGGTAATTGATTATCAAATTACGTAGTTAACTGGAATGGTGTATGTTTTTAAGTTGAAATGTAAAATTGTGTAGATCAATTCATGCTTGGAAACATTATTTCTTAGCTTGCATGGGTTTCACTTTTTGATTCAGTTTATATTTTTGGGGGGATTTTTGTTGTAGTAGTTTGATTGTGAAACCGATGCCTTCCTCCTTTTAGAGAAAGTCAGTAGTAATTGCGAAAAGATTCGGTTAATTGCAAAATAGCCAAATTTACCCTTGTGTATCAAAGATAAAATACACCGTGTACGGGGCATATACTGAAATAAAATAGGTATATTAACTAGGTTTGAAACATAAGGGTTTATTTGGCTATCTCGCAATCGTGTAGAGACGAGGTCGTTAAGGAGGAAACGTGAAGCTTCTGCGGAAGACCCAAAAGCAAAAGAAGAGCAGCAAAAAGAGCAGAAAGCCTTCTGCGGAGGAAACTAGCTTTAATACTTCATCTATAACACAAAACTAACAAGTAATTTGTTTTTAAACATAAATTTAATGGCTGGCGTATTCAGGCAAAAACTACTTTCTGTATCCAAACAAGAAACATATATTGAAAAGAAAATATAGTCAATTGTTGATTGATGCCTTTTAAAAAACTTTTTAAAAGGTGCAAAATATATTTATCCCCATCCCAAATTACTTTATAATTAACAATTAAAAAATAAGAAAAAAACTAATAAACACAGCGTCCGTGAATTTTTTTTAATTTTTTTTGAATTAGTTATGACGATTTAAAAAAAAAATTCACGGACGCGCGCGTGCGATGGAATTAGTAGTAGGTGGTGGTGGTGGTGGTTGTGGTGGTGGAGGTGGTGATGGTTGTGGTGGATGTAGTGGTGGTTACATACATGGTGGTTGTGGTGGTGGTTGTGGTGGTGGTGGTGGTGGTGGTGGAGAAAGAAGTACCCTATTATTTGTTTAATATTTAAAAATTAATATTGTATTAAAATAAAATAATATATTTAATAATAAGGGTAGTAAAAGCATAGAAAATATAAAGGGGATGTTTTCTATAAATGTTTACTTCATTAGGCATTTTTTTTATAAAATAAATTATTGAAGACATAAAAGAACAATTAGATAGTTTAATGAGAATGTTATCAACAATAACCTCAAGAAAGAAATGTAAAACAATAACAAACTAACCAATCCCCAAAGTATACATTATACAACATAGTAATAACACATCCACACAAATTACACAAAACCCCACCCCTCTCCTTTATGATACATAAAGTAACAATATTTCAACATCATATTATGTCTCACCTCCCCAACTCCTCTTTCAAATAGAAAGAAAAATAATACAACTAAACGAGGAAAAGAAAAATATATATATATAAAGACTATAAAGAAAATCACCCACCAGGATATTCAAACAACACTCTCACTTCTAACTGCCTGTGGATTAAAATGTACAAGTAAACAAAAACTGTCCCAAGCTACATGCTTTGGAAGCCACTGAAAGCCTTTTTTTTTCTTTTTTTGCTAAGGAGAGTCTCCAATATCAAGCACGAGCCTAGAAAAGTATTATATCCAAGCAAGGGAACCTCAATCATTAGGAACTTGAGGGCGACCTCTAGTTGGTGTAGGTGGTCTATTAGCATTAAGTTCCTAATCCAAAACAAACAAAGAAAATGATCATTCTGACTAAAACAAATACAATATGAGAGCAAGTAGTTTATTAATTAAGTACCTGCATCCATGTGTCTTCTATGTGACGTTCTGGTGAAGTTTCTGGTGATGTAATAGCCGGTGGTAATGGATGAATCAGTTTTGAAACCACAACTAGGTCCCGCCCCAAAACTAATATAGCACCAGCATTATTTGCAGTTCTATTAGAATTAATGAATGATTAACTAAACTAGTCCGTAACAATGTTAAATAAAAATCGACATACCACAATAATTGGTGGCTGAGAAAAGAGTAATTAAATGTCCCTGAGCAAATCGTTCAAATCCATCCATTACACATTCATGTGCAAGAACTATTAACTGTAGATCATTGTTATTGCAGAATTCCATCACACGATCAGGCTGTCAAAAAAAATATTAAAAAAGAAAGTTAGATAATCAAATCTAATCAAGCTCTTTATTACACAAGCTTTAAAGTAGGAAAACACTGACCCCAAAAGTAACTAACCCAGGACCTCTTGCATTAGGTCGTAAAACCTTCTACACTATCATTTTCTGTTGGGTCAGACCTACAAGAACAAAATTTCAAAAAACGAATTAAGGAAAAGAAAACGAATATATATATATATATAGGGTAACTAACTAATCATAACAAATTTGATGGGGAAAAATTTGGTCGGAAAATTTTGGCCGGAATTTTTTTGACGGGAAAAAATAATCAGGAATTTTTTGGTGGAAAAATTTAGTGAGATAGACACCGTTTAATGGTATATAATCTATTATGTCATTTATATTAGATATGACTATTAAGGGCATTATCACATCCTTCTAGGATGGTATTGGTAATTGTCTTTAATTAATTTCTATGATTACTATAAAAATTCAAGACTACTTTAAAAAATAAATAAATTATATTATAGTTTTTTTTAGGTACGTGGATAGTTGTGCGTAGCACAACTAATCTTACAGAAATATACAAGTCTTCTCTTACAACTTGTCTAGTTATAACTATATATAAATTTACTTGTTTTTTAACCGTTTAAAAACTTTAACTTATTTTTATGCATTGATATTAATCATGACTTATATATTTATTTCTGCAACCTGTTATACTACTTAAAAGGCAATCCAAACCCTACCTCAGCGTTGAACAAAAAAAAAAACCTACCTCAGCCCCACTTCACTTTTAAAATACTTCTGGGGTTTGATTATTCTTGTTTTTATGCTTTAAACTAAAACAAGCTGATTACACGAGAGATCCTATGGTCTATTTAGTTGATAACAAAAATCTTCATATGGTAAAATAATTATTACAAAAAACTACTCATAGATAACAAAAAAAGTAGTCAACAAGGTTATTCAGTGTTACTTTTTCCATCCATACTAAAGACACACATATATCTATGTTTATCTTATAGTAATAAGAAGATCTCATGCCTGTATGATGGCCTGGTCGAAATCTCCACTACAAATCAAAGTTAATAGTAAAAATAATGCAACGTTCTCTGAGTGGATGATGAATACAATAAAAAGTTACACTAGTAATGGGTGGAAAGGAAGGCGACTGCTATCATTCTTGTTACGGCTTGGAATATATGGAAAGAAAGAATGAAAGGGTTTTTTGAGAAGGAGTGGTCGGTGTTAAATATTACTCAAAATACGAGGGAAGATTGTTTGATGATAAAAGAAGAAACAATCAGTCAAAAGATAGCATTATAAAAGGAACCACGAACGTTGATATTAGTAACCCAGTTATCGATGACAATGCGGACATGGTTTGATTTAGTGACGCGTCTTTTAACAAAGAATGGGAACCCGCAGCCATTGCAGCTATTGGGGTTAACACACAAGGATTTATTTTGGAAAGGAAAGCGGTGCGGTGTAGATTAAGAAATGTTATTGAAGGGGAAGCATGGGCACTCTTGTTAGCTCTTAGATCAGTCGGAACAAAGAAAACTCAGAGTAGTTCTTTCTACTCTGATAACCTTGAACTTGTTCAAGGAATCAACGTGAAGGGTAGGCTACATTGGAGCCTAAACCCAATTGTGAATGAAATAAGAGGATGGCTTAATGAATTTCCGATGTGGAAGATCTCATATGTGAGTCGGCAATATAATACAATAGTGGATGTAATTGCTAAGCACACCAGATGGAATATTGACATATCTCAATGGAAAGACAACTCAGTCATAGCTTCTTCTAAATTTTTGTAGTAAGTATTGTGTTATGTAACTTTTTCTCTTTTAATGACAAAAAAAAAAAGAATGCCTGTATTAAGTTTTTTTTTCTTTTAATTTTTTCTAATACTTGAAATCTTTCAGCTCTAAACCAGAGCTCCCTCTTTACAATCCTTAACGAAGAGATGAAAATTCAATATTTTCATAGAAGCTATTATTTTCCCCCAAAACTAGAAGCTACAGTTAGATAAGCTTTTTTCAGGAAGTAGCACGAAACCCATTAATTATTCTGAAAAAAGAAAACTAGTAACAAACTCATTAATTCAACCTAGAAAAACAAAAACTTAACTATTCTTTTCTCTGAACCTCTAATGATCGACTAACTTATATGGTCTTTCAAGCATTTCACTATTTATACATTTCCGATTAAAAAATAAACCTCCTTACTTTAAGAAGTAAAAAAATCACCAATTCAATTAGCTAGACAACATAAACATTTTATATCTCAATATACTATCTACATGAACTTTCCAATTTAGATGGTTAGGGAACAACTTCCTTTGACTAATATTTTAAATTTAAACTAAATTAAATTAAACATTCTTGTTTCTGCTGAAAGATGAGCGAAAAAAAGATAATCGTCAATTTCTATCCTGTTCGGGTTTCTACTTACATAGATCTTTCTCATATTTTCAGCAATGCGCCTATCATTCCAACTACGCCAATCTTTTAGTTCCTCTTTTTTTATTCAGACGGCTCATGATAATTGAGGAGACAATTCCTTGGTTTTCAGACAATATTTCCAACATATCAAGACATAATCATCGTATAGATATTCAATGCACATTAAATAAATAAATAACAGTAAGATGATCTTCCACATTATTTATATTTCTTGGATTCTATTCACATGCTTCTTGCAATCGTTTCATAGTCTCCTTAGAGATGTATTCGATGAAAAAGCACATTTGTTTCAAGCATATTATCTTCACACTGATCCAACGGTTTCACCGCTTTAGTAGGCTGACAAACCCTTCGATGATGCGATTTTATCGATATTAGCTAGTTGGTGAGGCAATAGCTTACCAAGGCGATAATCAGTAACTGGTCCGAGAGGATGATCAGCCACACTGGGACTGAGACACGACCCAAACTCCTACGGGAGGCAGCAGTGGGGAATTTTCCGCAATGGGCGAAAGCCTGACGGAGCAATGCCGCGTGGAGGTAGAAGGCCTACGGGTCATGGACTTCTTTTCCCGGAGAAGAAGCAATGACGGTATCTGGGGAATAAGCATCGGCTAACTCTGTGCCAGCAGCCGCGGTAATACAGAGGATGCAAGCGTTACCCGGAATGATTGGGCGTAAAGCGTCTGTAGGTGGCTTTTTAAGTCCGCCGTCAAATCCCAGGGCTCAACCCTGGACAGGCGGTGGAAACATCCACTAAAAAAGAAGTAAACTCGATATATAGTTATGGGGTTTCTCTAAACAGAGTTCTTGCATCTTGTTCTATTTGATTCCTGTCTTTCCCTTCTCTGTTACGAGCCAAGAAGTCCAAGAACTTTACATACAAATCTTTGACCTTCTTCTGACCTTTTTCAAAAACTCAATCGTTGGTTTTGTTTCTAACTCGATTTTTTTAAAAGATTTCTGTCGCTTATTCGAACAACTTATACTTTTTGTTGAGAAGAATTTGTTATTTGGCAAAAACATGTTAAAGCCAAAAACCAAGCATGGAGAAACTTCTTCATAATTAATTCTAGAGTCGCGACATCAATTCTTCTCATTTTATGAATTTTTTCATTAACTTGAAAAAATTGGCTTAGATCATTGGTTGATGATCAAGAAACCTTTCCTTAACCATGTTGGAGAATTCTAATGCCTCAACTGCAAACAAGCTAATTGTGTCTTCCATTATGATGTACGTATATAGATGTAAAACCATAGTATTAATATATACAGGCTTGGTCGAAAATAGAGTACCAAACTTTTCATTTTTTGAGTATTAAATTGTAGCTTAAAAAAGGAACCTTTTTTTTTTTGCTAAACTAGTTAAATTCAATAGCGGGCTTTTTGACATTATTAATTCAACACAAAATTATATGCATAAATGATAGTATTTCTTTAAGTAAATGTTATATAATTAATAGATATCATAAAGTTGTATAATATTATATTGGTTTTATATAAGTTTTAAATAATTTGTGAGTTTGGAATAATTTTAACTTTTATATTAAGTAGAATAAGGTGTCGAGTTGTTTAAGAAACCTTTCATTGCTTTATAAATGAAAAAAATCCAAATGAAAAAAAATATTAAAGGTATTATACTGACCTTAATTAAAAAATTAATTTCATAATTCTTATAATATTTTATTGATTTAATATAAAAAAATTCTATTAATATTATTTAATTTAAAATTTTATCCAAAATTTTTAAATTTCTAAAATTGACAGAATATTCAGGTCTATGTTTTCGTTGAGTTTGATAACAAGTATATAATTGCTAATAACTTTTAATCAAGCCGCTTTTCTCTTGCAACTTTGCAAAGTCATTAGTGCCCTTTAAGATTATTGTCAATTCATTTCAAACTTTTTCTGTACTCGCAACTTAGTCCCTGTGAATATTAATAAAAGAAATGGATTATACAAAATGTTAGAGAATTGACCTATAATGATTATCGGATTGGGAGTACAAAACTTTTGTATGTTAGTATGTCGTGGTTTTCGTGATACTGACTTTTGTTCGAATAATCTTAATTATAATTTTCATTACACACTGAGATAGGTTTTGTGTAATCTAATTTTGCTATCATAATTTTTATTAATAATAAGATTTCAATTCAAACAAAAAAAAAAGAAATCAAAGATGCAAGGCAATTTACTTTGATGTGATAAAAATTGTTGTATAAATAAATCTCTAACTTTATCTTTTGGTGTTAGGTATTAGATTCTTTTGTTTCAAAGAAGCGCAAAATAGTGACAAGTTAAAAATAGGATCGGGGGAAAAACTTTTGTGGTAAGACAGTAGTCTCTTCCAATAGTTGTTTATTAGTAACCAACACATATTTAACCACAAATTTTTTTTTAGTATTGACCAAAAAAAAGACCACAAAAGAAATTTCTTAAACGTTTCACGTGTCATGTCCTATTATGTTCGTTTGCTTTTATTGATTTGTAATATTGGAAATTACTTAATTAATGAAGAAACCAAAATTCCGACCAAAACTAAATTATTGAAAATATTTCCATGCATGTGCCCACAGCGTGTCAAATTCAACTTAGCCTTTAAAGATCATTATTTCTAAAAAGTCAAAACCATAAACATTTTTTTTTTTTTTGTTCGCAAAACCATAAACATTTCTTTAAATTATTGAATACACCCCCCTAAATTATTGAAAATATTTACATGCATGTGCCCACAGCGTGTCAAATGCAACTTAGCCTTTAAAGATCATTATTTCTAAAAAGTCAAAACCATAAACATTTCTTGCAAGAGAATATATTAAACAGATAACTAGCTTTAATACTAACAAGTAATTTGTTTTTAAACATGAATTTAATATCTGGCGTATTCAGGCAAAAACTACTTTCTGTATCCAAACAAGAAACATATATTGAAAAGAAAGAAACGTAAAACAATAACAAACTAACCAATCCCCAAAGTATACATTATACAACATAGTAATAACACATCCACACAAATTACACAAAACCCCACCCCTCTCCTCTATGATACATAAAGAAACAATATTTCAACATCATATTATGTCTCCCCTCCCCGAGTCCTCTTTCAAATAGAAAGAAAAATAATACAACTAAACGAGGAAAAGAAAAATATATATATAAAAGACTATAAAGAAAATCACCCACCAGGATATTCAAACAACACTCTCACTTCTAACTGCCTGTGGATTAAAATGTACAAGTAAACAAAAACTGTCCCAAGCTACATGGTTTGGAAGCCACTGAAACCTTTTTTTTTTTTTTTTTTTTTTGCAAAGGAGAATCTCCAATATCAAGCACGTGCTTAGAAAAGTATTATATCCAAGCAAGGGAACCTCGATCATTAGGAACTTGAGGGCGACCTCTAGTTGGTGTAGGTGGTCTATTAGCATTAAGTTCCTAATCCCAAACAAACAAAGAAAATGATCATTCTGACTAAAACAAATACAAAATGAGAGAAAGTAATTAATTAATTAATTAATTAATTACCTGCATCCATGTGTCTTCTATGTGACGTTCTGGTGAAGATTCTGGTGATGTAATAGCCGGTGGTAATGGATGAATCAGTTTCGGAACCACAACTAGGTCCCGTCCCAGAACTAATATAGCACCAGCATTATTTGCAGTACCTATTAAAAATAATAAATGATTAACTAAACTAGTCTTTAACAATATCAAATAAAAAATTCACATACCACAATAATTGGTGGCTGAGAAAAGAGTAATTAAATGTCCCTGAGCAAATCGTTCAAATCCATCCATTACACATTCATGTGCACGAACTATTAACTGCAGATCATTGTTATTGCAAAATTCCATTACACGATCAGGCTGTCAAAACAAATCAAAAAAAAAAAAAATTAGATAACTAAATCTAATCAAGCTCTTTATTACACAAGTAGGAAAACACTGACCCCAAAAGTAACCAACCCAGGACCTCTTGCATTAGGTCGTAAACCCTCTACACTGTCATTTTCTGTTGGGTCAGACCTACAAACATAAAATTCCAAAAAGAATTAAGAAAAAGAAAGATGAATATATATTAAAAAAAAAATAGTTAAAACTAACCATAACAAATCCATAAGAACAATGGAACCAGCTTCCATAGTAATAGGACGTTGAAGAGATTCAATTTGTTCAATATGATTAATTGATCTTCCAATACCACCATGCATACAGATTATCTTTTTCTCAATTAAAGCAGCTAATGGAAGCCAATTAAATAATCTGTTTATCCTATGCCATGCCCATATTCCATCTCTTTCACCCTGTTACACACACTATTATTATTATTATATATGCACGTAACTGTAAAATCTTTTATCCATCAATATAATACAATACAGTACCATGCGCTCAATGCATTCAATGCGGAATCCAAAAAGTGCATTGATATCAGCAGCTTCATGATTCCCACGGATTAAATGTACATTTTGTTGATACTCCACCTATATAACCAAAGCAAAAAGCAATGTCATATATACGAGAGTATATACATATTTCGAAATAAATACCTTTAGTGCAAGGAGAAGAGTTATAGTTTCTAAGCTGTGTTGCCCTCGATCAACATAATCTCCTAGGAACAGATAATCGATATATCTGTCATAATCATGTATCGGATTAGAATCTTAAACATTCATCATCTATTTAATATAAATTATGCACTTCATACTTGACTAGTTCCAATTAAAAACAATGAAATACAATAACTTACGAAATATCTCCTGCAGTTGATGGTGATCCATATTCATCAAAGAGGCGCATAAGATCACCAAATTGACCATGCAAATCCCCAAATATCTTAATAGGAGCCTTTAGTTGTAAAACACTAGGTTCACTTGAAAATATTCTTTCAGCACTATCACAAAGATCAGCTATTTCATTACAGTCCAAGAAAAACTGTCTACGTACAGGTGGCTTCCAACCTCTAGGTTTCAATAAATGAGCAATCACCTGAGAGTCCATACAAAGATATATGTAAGTCATAGATTCTAGTAGAGAATAATAGAAAAGACAATAATAACCTTTTTAGGTACACTATTAATAGACATTTGTCGATCAAGAAGTTTCCTAGCAGCTGTAGCATTTTCTGGTGTACCATAACTGACTCTTCGTCCTTCATTCTCAAATTGATCGATCGAAAGTTGTCTAACCATACCTCCTAACGCGCCACCTGTCTCCGCTGCTATTACAACCTGAATATGATAGAAAAAACAAGTTTGCAACTTTGTTAATTGCATTTTAACGCAAAATGTAACAAATTTTATATTTGGAATAATACTGACAGCACGATGATGAAGGCGGACCCCAGTTGGAGGAGAAATAATTTGAACAGCAGAATCAGGCTTAATCATCTGTTTACCACTAGGAGTAGCTTCAGCTCCACGATCTCTATCAGGTAAATCAACTTCACCATTAACTTGACGAGCTTTAGCAGCAGCTAAAGTAGCAGTAATAGCTTCAGCTTCAGCTGCTGAAGCTTCGACTAAATACTCAACACCTTTACTTAATCTACGATTAGAGGCCTGAAGCATAGCATTCTCAGTGCTTATATCAGTATGTAAATCACCATTTAAAGGAGGAGCTACAGGTGTTCCAAGTACAACAGAACCATCATTTGGTAATTCAGAAGAAAGTCTTTGTCTTTCAATTTCTCCTCCTCCTCCTCCTATATAACTGCTTCCTGGGAATCTTCCTGATACAGCTGCTGCTGCTGCAGCATGTGAAGCTGCACTTGTGGTTTCAGCAGCTGCTAAATCTTCAGCTACGAGTAGATCATCCAATAAAACCCCTACAATCAAATATATGTACAAATTTAGGCTTTTAAAGTAAAACCGTGTAAGATAAATAAATTTGAGGATAACTTGGGGAATAGAAGATTGGTTAAAATTGGAACTTGAATGAAGTGATGATTTCAAGAGCAATGTGATATTATACTCTTGTGTTTTGTTAAGTTGTTGAAGACAGAAGATGATGAAGGATAATAAGTGTGGTAGATTTGGTTTTACATGAAAATGGTGGGTGGTTTTGAATTTTATAATAATTTAGGGACTTGCAAAAGCACTTGAACATCAGTGTTGTTTGTGTTAAAAATGTTACTCCCTCAGTTTCACAATATTTGTCCAGTTAGAATATCAAGACATTTTTTCTCTTTTTTTCCCACTATTATCCTTAATTAAAATATTAGAATCTATGTTTCCAGTATACATTAAAGATATCAAGACACTTTATAAAGGATAGTTTTGTTATTGGGAGTGTCATACTTGTATTCCTTAATATGTGTGAAAAGCAAAAAGGACAAACATTTTGAAACGGAGGGAGTATTTTGGATGACTAGGGTTTTTTTATGGATGGTCCTGCACTTAATAGGTTTTACAGGGGTAAAATGCAATATGTGTGTGTTTTTAGTCTTTATAAGGTGAATAGTATTGACTATTGGGAAACTTTGAGGTTTGTACCAGCTACGGAAGGGTTTTCGAAATTGTGCTAGTGAGGGGGCAAAAAAGTTCATAGGTTGATTTTGAAAAGTTGTAATAGTAGTAGAGTATATAGAGTAATCTCCTATAGTGTTTACTTTAAAGATAATCTCTCCTATAGTTTTTTGCTTGTAATTGTTGAAAATGAGATTTATAAAAATGAAAAGTTATAAGAAAAAAAAACTTAATTAAGAGTAAAAAATCTTACCACCACGAAGACCACCATAGATAAATATTAAATCGCCGACAGCGGCAGCTGCATGTCGACAACGACGTGTGAGTTCAACAGCAGCATCGCCGCCAGCAGCGTCAGCGCTGTATCGTCCAGTACGAGGACTAGTAACTACTGACTTTGTATCACACCATACTCCAGCTGCAGTATCCAAAACTATACAACAAAATTCAACCCTTTTTTGTTAAAACATGAATTAACCAAAAAGTAAAAGGAGAATTAATTTAATTACCAGCAATACTTGACGAATCCTCAACCATTCTACCACCACCAAGTGCTCCTCCAGATACATGTAAACGAGCATTAACAAAAACAGCTGCATGTTGATATCTAGAAGAAGGTGATACACCAGGAGCAATCGCCCATTCCCATCTTCCATCTCTATGTTTAGCTAGCCCATATGCACTAGCCAATGGCACACTGTTCGCATCTCTCCCACCACATAATAGTAAAAGACCATCCGATCGTGCACTTGCAGTTGCATACCTACAAAAAAAAAAAAAAAAAAAAACAATTCAGTATACATACACTTAAAAGCACTGTTTTGTTGCTTTAATAAATAATAGGTGTCTTGACTTACATGCATGGAGGAGGACCTTCACCCTCTGGTTCTAACTTCCGCCACTCGTAAGGCTTAGCAGCTGTATCTAAAGCCCATACATCAGCTAAAGGTCGTTTTCCTGTAACCAATTTTAACTAACTAAATATTTTTTTATCATTTCAAATAATTAAATAAGCACTCACCATCATTTCCACCAATTGCCATTAAATATCTTTGACCCACTAGAGCCATTACGTGTCCATATCGTGGCCCTGGTCCTGGACCTTGTACAACAACCCTGAATTAAAACATTCATCGCCATAACCAAACATTAACACATATTTCTCTTTGTAAAAGATCTTATTTTAAGTATAAAATGCTAACTAACCTATGCCATCGAGGTCTTTGTTGTGTGAGATCAAGAACATGAAGATCCTCAGCGGATAAACCAGCAGGACCAATTCCACCCTGTCAGTAATATATGAATATCTAAATATCTGAACCATACAATATAAAAAAAATATATAAAATAAACCCTTTGATGTGAACTAACCTGAATAACTACCATAGTACCCACAGCTGTAGCTACATGAGCTGCTCTTGGTGTAGGTGGTTCTCCAATTGGAGTAATTCTGCACATATAATTTATAAATATGTTATTACAATTTTTCTGTACTAAGATAAGTAACAACTCGATCATAAGATTTACCTAGTCCATTTGTTTGTTAATACATCATAACAATGTACATCTGCAGTTGCACCTGCAAGCCCTGCAAATTAAAAGTGCCTCGCTAATTATTCACAGTTACAATTTCCAAACCAAGTTTACGTGTTTTACATGCTTTCTGCACAATTAATCACACATATTGGCAATAAACAATAGGGTGTAGATGACCTTTAACCACAAGCAACAAAATACAAAATATTTTCCTTTTTTATGGCTAAAAGCATTTGAGAAGAGATAAAATATATATGTAAGGTAAACTGTACAATTGATCCCCTTGTTATGCGAAACAGCCAAATATACCTATGTGTTTCAAAAAGTGGTATATATGATGACCATGTGTCATTCCATAAATAGTAGAGGGATAGATCTGCAATGTCAATGTAAAGTTTCGAGGTATATTTGCTACTTTGGAGCACAGATTTATTTGGCCATATCACATAACATGAAGGACCAATGGTTCAATTGACCCTATATATATCGTAATTTATAACTAATTCAGTTCTCTCATCTACTAGCTGAATTATTATCACAATCAACCTCATCATAGATTATACATAATTTTACCAAAAAGAATACATATCTACAATAAACTTAGCTCCCAGAGTAATATTAACTTTGTCTTTTAAAATAATTCATCTTCTAGTGCATCACTTAGTTAAATTTGAACTGAAAAGTAAGCTAGTTGCAACCCTCAAAGACATAAATGCATAAAGTTGAGTTTAAAGCCTAAAAATGCACTTCAACTACCAAAATCATAGTTCATATTTAGCTAAACCCTCAAACTAAATATATCAAGAATTCAGAAACAAAACTTACTAATTCCAGCACTCCCAGCTGAGGTGGGAGTTCCAGACCCAGCAGAATTTCCCTCAAGAGCAGTGGCTCCGCCAAAAAGTATAAGCCTGGGACCAATATACCCCGTACTACCTTCTTCTCCAACAGCTGGCACAGCAGTGAGTGTGTGACCGCACCTTGGGCCCGGCCCATCCTCTTTCTTATCCATATTAGCATTTACTAAGGTGTAAGCTGGTGCACACCTAGGCCCCACACCTCCTACCCCTACCCCTACACCCATACTAGTACTCAGCTGCTGCTGAGCTGGTGGACTCTGAGAAGATTGAGTAGAAGATGAAGATCCTGTCCCTTCAAGTGTACCGGGAAGCTCCTGCTCCGATGTAGCACCATTATCAGTTGTCGGCTCCTGATCAGACGACTCAGTTGACGCCATATTTGAATCAACTTCCATTACTTTGTTTTTACTTCACAAAAACCCTAAATGAATCGCCTTTTCGCAACTAGATCGTATACCCCCAATTATCACCGATTTGCATTTCCAAATATAAAAATTAAATTGAAAATCACGAATCCAAAACCCTGACTTCAATTCTACTTGATTCAATTCTAAACCCTAATTTGAATGTTTCCAACTCTAACAGGGACGCCACCAATCCAAACACTTACTAGTTTCTCTCTCTATATCAATCTGATTTTCACACACTATATGGTGTGTCTGGTGCCAACTTTCTCTCTCTTAAGTGTACCTATATATTGTTTACTTAAAAAACTTGTTTGATTTCAACTTTTCTTCCTTTTTTTACTTGTCGTTCTTCTCTTCTCTCTCCAGAAATATGTGTTTTTTCTCTCTCTAGAAGAGTAAGAAACTAACGACGGCGCTCGCTGTGATGCAAATGAGGTAATAAAAACAGTTGTGAAAAGGGATGGTCAAATGTCAATGTACATTCTTTTAATGCCTTTTGATTTTTGAAATATGATAGATAGCTTCATTTTGAACTTAGGTTGATTTTCCGTCCAAAAAATAAATTAGATAGATTTTAAATTTATATTCTAAAATAAATTTCAATCAAAGTTCTCACGAGCTAAAATAACCTAATAGTTGTTTACATTTTTTCTAATATTATATAAATAAACAAAAAATTGTAATCATAGGGAAAAAAGTAAAAATATATAAAATAATACATTGATCTTATTTGTCGGTACCATATTTCTTGTACAATTCCGATAAAAACTCCACACTTTGGTGGTTATTTATCATGAAAATTGAAATGTCAATCCAAAATTTTAAACATTTTGCCAGGATATAAACAACTTTATTACATGATTTTCGAATATTAAATACTTTTCATATATGAAAATTTCTCCAACAATTTTCTAATAATATGAGTTATAATATCTTAAATAATTTTAAATATCTTAAATTTGATCATGAAATTAAACCCTTATAGAGCCCAAATTTCTCCTTATATTATACTTTTACTTAATTAAAAAGAATTTAACAAGTATAAAATCAAACTATTTAATAAAAAACACTTAAATTAATGTGAAGTAACTTTTGGTTTAGGTTTGTAACAATATTTAAATTTATGGCTACTTAAACAAAAAAAATGTATACATGAGCTTCTCTTTATATATATGAGGAGAGAAAAGGGGAGTCTTTTTCACTTTTTTGTAATTTTATTTATTTTCTCAACTTATCTTAAATTTTTTTTCCTTCACTTATTTCCCAACAAGATCTAGATTAGCAGAGTGCTAGTCTCATAATATTATACATACCTTTACAAGAAAGATTATCGATCAAGATACTCATATTTTACTTATCGTTCATTTTAGTAAACAACCTTTATTTGTTGCATTTCAACCATTGGTTAGTATTGCGTGATTTTTTGGGTTTCTCGATCTCATACTCCTTGCAAAATGTACGAAAATAGTTTTTGTTAAAAAGTAAATATGTTTTAGAGTTTTAACTACTCTATCAGTCTTTATACGTGTTTAGTACCACGTGAATGTGTGACTTTATTACTTAAGTAGGCATTAATGAATACGACAAATAGTAATATACCAATGATGTTTCGGCATACCTTAATTGCAACTTTCAGCTTCCATCAGCTCATTCGGGTTCTCTTCCTTAACCCTATTGGTCGATGTTTTTCATCATAAATGCGATATTTGTTTTTTTCCTTTTGTCATTTTTGCTAGCACATATTATATCTTGCTTCTTTATTTTTTTTGTCTTTCCCAACATATGATGGTCAAGTAACATTGTAGACATGCATAAAAATTAAGTTATGGTTGAATTCCACCTTATATAGTCCTGACACTCTCAGTAGATCATCGACCTAACTTACATTTTCACTACATTATTTTTCAAAACATGGCTACCCAACCATCATAGTAATATTAGTATTGCTCAAAGTATTTAACTTAGCAAAAATGTAAGTAGTGACACTCCAACCATAAACTTTTATCTGATTATTAAGCATATAGCCAACAAGAAGAGAGTTGTCATGGATTTTCAAAGGGTTGTAGAGCCAGGCTCTACAAATAACGCTAAATGGTTTTCAACTAATCTTTGTTAGTCGTAAAGACTATGATATGATTTGGTATAACCGACCAGGCTAGGTTTAGTCTTTAGATATTGTGATTAAGTTATAGGTGATATAACAGAAACTACCAAATAAAGAAAATAATTGGAATCGAGAAGATAAAATGCAAAAGATAAGTTCTTTATTAAAAAAATTATGTTAGCCCAAGAGAGTTTGATTGTTTGAAATGCAAGGAGGCAAATAAAGAAACAGTTATAGCAACCACCAGAAGAACAAGGATGGGTCTCCGAAACTACAAAACACGTACTGCCAAAAAAGCCAACTGAGGTAGAAGATTTGACATATATGGATGGGCCTCCAGAGATATAGATAATGATTTGCCTATTAGAGTCAACTGAAGATGGAGACAGGAGAGAAGAGGATGTACCTCTGCGGTGTCAGATGAACAGACTGCCTAAAGTTATTGGAGATAGGAGTTGAGAAATATTAAAAATCAGACCTTCGTAAAGGAAAATAGGTGGACTACCTAAAAGACATATAAAAACTAGTGATAGATCACAAAATGCTATCAAAATACTCGATATGAGGAATTGGTCCGAGACCACAAACACAAAAGTAAATAAGTAAATGTGCCAGTAAAAGAGATAGAGGAATCAGAGGATTATATGGTGAATCGTCGTAACAATAGTGTACCTTGTTCTCGATCACCGTCGAGGAGATTTATCTCAATGCTCGAGGTTTCCACTGCTACATTGAGACTTTCTTGAAACTAGACACTATGTCAAGGCTAAAGGGAGGTGCGCTCCTGAGGGTACTTCAACACTCGACATTAGCATTGTTGTTATCTGAGATTACTTACCTGAGTAGCTAAGGAGAAGTATGATGACTATATAATATATGTATCCATTTAAAAAAAAGAGAGAGAGAGAGAGAGAGAGAGAGAGAATTTTATAAGGTATTCAGAGTGTACCAACTTATTTTATGAAATGGGGCATTTACAGATTTTGCAAATGCACGTGGAACGCTAGCATGATGTGTAGTATTAGGAAAGGATGAGTACATATTATAGGTTGTCGTGGAGTCTAGCCTATCATGAAAGATTACTGGTACGGCCTAGGGTGTGATAAAAAGATATAATAATTAGATGCAAATAAACACCCTAAAGCTAGCACGGTTCTGCAAGTATACAGATCGTATGCAAGTTTTAGAGAATAAGTAAGATTCATTCCGCAGAGACTACGAAGGTTAGGGGAATCTTATGCAATAATCAAGTGCAGATAATTAAAGCTAGAACAAATAAAACGCAGAAAAAGTAAAGACAAATAGATATTTATTTGGTTTTTTATTAAACTACGTTAAAACTAAGAATTTAAAGACAGAAAATAAATACGAAAGAAGAAGTAGTATGAGAATATAGCTTGAGTCAATAGCATGTAATCCCCACTAGTTTTGCCGTTCTAAACATGTAAGGGTGAATTGTGTAGTATTTCAATAATCGGTTCCAATTACGCTAGGTAGTTTTAAATAGGATTTACCTGTGTCAATAAGGCTTCCTAGCAAACTGTTCCTGTAATTGGTAAATAGTAATATATACTAAACCATAGTGATTATCTAGTTATGTTGATTTGTCAGATCTAAACCAGATACTAGACGTTATGTGCTAAACATGTAATTAAACACCGTTGTCAATGGTGACCTAATTACTAGATGGTAATTCTATATGGCCTAGGTTCCACAAGAACACTGAATATAAATCCAAACACATAAACAGAGAATAAAAACAATAATTCATTTTAAAACATAGAATTCCCAAATTAGATAGATATCAACCAAAACCAGGGTTCATACATATATGCTAAAAACTCAAGCTAAATAAATTTAGTTCATACTAGAGAAAGAAAAGAAAGAAATTACAAATTCAAAGGTAGAAGAAGACATTGTGATGAACATCTCCTTCCAAACTTCTTTTCTTTTGTTGTAAGCTTCCTCTTGGTTTAAGGTTTCACCAAGGATGATTTAAGAGTGTTAAGAGGCTGTATTTATAGTGTATAGGTTGACCTAATTCGTTTTCTTGAAGGAAAAGGTAACTATGGGCTCCAAGTCCAACTCAAATTCGTAGCCCAAAAACATGCAATCAGCCCCGTTTTTCTTTTGGTCCTAATAGCTTCAATATTTCTCCGATTGATGCGTATGAGTATACCAAATTCATCTTCTCGGAAAGATCTTCAACTTTGCTCTTGACCGTTTCTCCAAATTCCTCACCGATTTTAACATATGAGCTGATTTGTGGTCGTAGGTGCAGAAATTCAGATTTAAGGCAGCTTTTCCTTTTCCATGTTTTTAGCTTTTCTTTCCTTTATCTTCAATTTCCATGTTTATCTTCTTTCCTTTAGTTCTCTTTACCAGCTTGGACTCTAATTAATTACCATATATCTCTAAAGCTTCACACTAAATAAATAATTAAACCCAATATGCTCTAAAAATTATAATTAATTAATTCAAGACCCAAAATAGGAAAGTGTACTAAATCAAGCTAAAATCGACCTATAAACTAATAAATACGCATAAAATGATGTCTCAGAAATAGATTTTATTATCACAAATGAGGAGACATCAATTACCCTCGTATGTGGCTTCGGGTGAATAGGGACGTCTTTTTTGGAAAGAGGTTGACACTTTTACCCCTTTCAGCAAATGTACCTTATCCTCATCTTTCTACTCATCTTCTCAGTTTGGTCTTCCCAAGTCTCTCTAGGATTTTCCACGTATCGACATTATATTTTGTCTTATCTATACCCTTTTGAATCTATGCGATCAATATTTTTTGTTAGTTAATGATAAAAAGGAATTCATTACCTATTTCAGTTTTACGCCGATACAGGATTGGATCCACCCTTTAGTCTCTTGGCGTGTCTCTACCATGCTTCATACTAAAGAGACCATGATTACTTTATCTTATTTGGAAAAAGTTGACTAGAGAGTCTTCGTTGGGTTTATAAGTGATTCTCCTCGAATGCTAACACTATTTTTTAGGAACGCACCATCAAAAGGGTGTCAACATCGTGGGTTGATATTCATGAGTTTTTTGTGAGAATAATATTTAATTTACAAGACTAAGTCAGAATTTTGGCTATATGTGAGTACCGAGGCTACGTATGGCTGATGAGTAACCTTGATTGTTGAGGCTTACATCGGACTTACGAATAGTCTGTGATTGTCGAGGTTACGTCAAACTTAAGAATACGTTGTGATTGTCGGGCTTACTTATAATTTGTGATTGTCAAGCCTATGTTGGAATTACAATAACCTATGATTGTCGAGGCTACGTCGGGCTTATAAACAACCTTTGATTGTCGAGATTACATTAGACTTATGAATATTTTATTATTTTCAAGGCTACGTCGAGCTTAAGAATAACATGTGGTTGTTGAGGCTACGTCGAGCTTACAAATAACATGTGATTGCCAAGGCTATGATGGGCTTATGAATAACCTTTGATTGGCGAGGCTACGTCGGAATTACAAATAACTTGTGATTGTTGAGGCTATGTCAGGCTTACGAATAACCTGTGATTCTCGAGGCTACGGCGGGCTCATGGATAACCTTTTCTTTTCGAGGCTACGTCGGGCTTAAGAATAAACTGTGATTGTCGGGGCTACGTCGGGCTTACCATTACTCTGAATATGAGAAGTATTCCCCTAATTACCTTGGGAAGATAAAGTTCATTTTTATGCTATAAACATCGTGGCAACTCCTTCTATTTTCACCATATTTCTCATCACGTTACTCCTTAGTAGTTATTTTTCACACTTTCTTGCCATGGAAACGAATTCCTAAACTATAGTTTCTGCATCTTAGGGCAAATTCTATCAGCCTCCTGGTGACACTAATGTACCCTTAGTTCCCCCTTAGTTCATTTTCTTAAAAGGAGGAGGTGGTCGCTCCTAGAGTGTAATAAAAAATCAACACCAAATAAAAGGAGTAAATAACCGCAGGTGTACGGGTCATTCCAAATAATAGATAAGTAAAATCGGGATTATCGTCTCCACATGGATTACTAGGTTATGACTAAGTGTTAAATATGAACAATAGAAGTAATTGCAATAATAATAAAAGTAAATATTTGTTTTGTTTTTGGATTATAAAGACTATGCAAGAATTGAAATAAAACTAATAATTAAAACTAGAAGTAAACTAAATTAACGAAGAGAAGATAACTTAAATATGAGAGATAGCTTGAGTCTTGCTCGATAATCACCTAAGTTAATTAATCTAACATGTCCTGTTTAAGCGTAAAATTGACCTTTTATACTAGTCGGGATTATAAAGTCTTCCTAAATCCCATCAGGATAGATAGGGAGCTATTCTACAGTATTAGTGACCTCGTCAGAGTGACACTAAAGATACTTTCAAATGTTTATTGCATAAAACCCATATGACTAATGAAATAAAATTAGGGTTCATCCCTTAATGAAACTCTCAAGCTTAAAGTGTTTAACTCATAATTAAAGAAATAAAACTAATGAAAATAAAATAATTCATGATTCCTAAATCAGAAAATAAACCGATTTGCTAGAGTTACATACGCTAGTGAAGGCGGTGGGAACAATGGGGGTGGTTAGACAAGGAATATAGAGATATACTTGCGGATCATAAGGGATTTGAGATCTTACATGTGTATAGGGAGGCGAACCATTGTGCGGATTTTATGGCTAAGCTAGGCACGCGTCTAGGAGGTGATGCAGTATATTATAGAGATCCTCCAGATGGTCTGAAGAATTTTCTTATGAAGGACATATGTGGTGTAGTTACTCCTAGGACTATATTGTGCATACTTTCGGGGGGTTTAGTAAGCTTTTAATTTAGCTTAAAGGTCGTTTTGACCTCAGATGTATGATAAAAAAAGGAAAAAAACTAAAATTACTCTAAAGGGTGGAATGATTCGAGCTTCGGTTGAGGAAGAATGGTGTTGGCCTTCCCCTCCCTCTTCTGCTCCTCGCTTCCAAGCGTTGTAGCTTTTTCCCTCTCTAAAAATATGATCATAATGAAGTGTACTGATTAATGAGGTAAAATAATCCTTATATAGAGGCGTAAAATAGACTTGGCCCGTATGGGCTTAAGTAAGTGATTAAAAATGCCCAAATTTGTTTCACTTAATTCTACACTGCATCATTTCAGTAAATAGGCCATAACTTTATCATCGTAAGTCCAAATCCACTGATTTTACTTCTCAAATTTCATTGACTTCAAGGCCCACACTTTTAATTTGAACCACTAAGTCTGAATCCTAACCGATTAGACCCAGAAATGGAAACAAGTGATGACTTCACTCATTCTAAAACTTCTCCACCTTCACCAAAGTTCTTTCTCTTGATTTTTTGACGCTTCTTCTTGTTCGTGAATTTGAATATTCACTTGTTCTCTTCATCTTGGTGCCTCCTAGAATCCATATACCTAAGAACTTCACACTAAACAAACGAATTAACACACAAAAGCTCTAAAAGTATAGTTAATTCTAAAATGAATGAAGAAAGTGCATTATAGCAAAATACGATGATAAGTCTAGTAAATAAGTCCAATTTAAACCTAAAATGATGTATCATGAAGGGATTTTTATATCACAAAACGTTAGACATCAGGTTTCAAGCATTTTCAGTGCCGCGGAGTGTTCATTCATTCGTTCATTGTTGGACTTCCACATCTCTTGATCCGATTTCAGATTCTCCTGTGTCAATGTCATGAACGAGCTCAACGTATGTACAATATCATTTGAAGTACCTTATTTAGGATACTCATGGAATACTTTTTGTGCAAGACTCTCAGAACAGGCATCTTGAACAGGCCTTTGGCCTCCTTGGAATCGATTCTGAGGTCTTGATTGAAATTTTGTCCTTGGGGGCGTTGTTGATAATTCCATGGATAGCCGCCCTATTAGGATTTGACCAATTGAATCCTGGATGATTGCGATTTGGTTGCATATATGCATGACCACCTATATAGTGGTTATCTCGACTAGATATTAACGTGACAGATTTAGGATTACCTTGCCACTCCTCTAAAACATGATCACTAGCACACAATTAGAACACCGAAAGAATTCTTGAATAACTTGCACTTATTTTTGGTTACTTTGGAATCCTTCTTTCACGACCATATCCATTTGATTCATTTGATCTCCAATGTGGAGAACTTAGATTCTAACGCAGTATCATTAGCAACATGCAAATTACCTTTATGTGCTCGCAGAATGGGCCAACTTCTTTCAGTATCTATAATCGTTTGCATTTCTTGTGTGGCCTGAGCGAGATCAATTGAAACAAAACCACCACTATGAAGATTATCCACTCTTAACCTTGATATTCCATCTAACCATTTATAGAACATTGAGAGCTGCATCAGAGGAGTATACCCATGAAGAGGGCATTTCGTCAACTGTTGTTGTAATCTAATCCGAGTCTCCCCTAATGTCTCATCATCATCTTTCACGAAATTGGAAAGTTCAACTTGGTTTTTCATCCTCATGCTCTATGGATAGAATCTATCAAAAAACTTTGCTTGAAGTGAATCCGAATAAGGGATCGTCTCAAACGGTTGTCTATCTAGCCAGTCACTAGCACCTCTGGTTAAGAAAAACTGATACATGAAATAGTACATATGCTATCTTGTAACGCTCTGAGTAATATAGGCGTCACATATCTGCATGGGCTTCTGTATATCACAAACCGAATCCTAGTGAGCACATCCACTGTGATTCCCATAGCTTAAGAATTGATTTAACATACCCATATCAAGCTTAAATCGCGCGGCTTGAATAAGTGGAGGGTGAATCCCCAAAAGCTGAACATGGAAAGGCACTTCTGGCTTAGGGATGCCTTACATTTGCTGATGAGGTACATGTGGTGGATTGGCTCCATTCAAGTTTTCTTCTTGCAAAATATTATTTTGAACCCCCTTATATGGATTAGCTCCTAGATGTGGGTTCAAAGGAATCTCATGGGCTACAAAACCAGGTGGATGGTTAAGGTTAGCCATTAACAACTATGCTCTCCTTTCTCTTTCTCGATTTCTTTGGTCTCAAAATAGACTCTCTAGATCCGAATGCATACACCAAAACCTGTAAACCTGAGAAAAGACAAAAACACAAAAACAAAATAAAACAAAAAGAAAACTAGACAATTCTACATTACAACAAAAACACAAAAATCTAAACAACAATCCCCGGCAGCGGCATCATCTTGACCTTTGTCGTCATCGTTGATAAAATAAAGTGACAATAATAAGGGGAGCGACTCCGCATAGTACACATCTTAGGTAAGCAAGAACGATTACTAGGGTTATCATTTTCCACAGGGACTATTGAGATTAAACGTTTGCAATCTAGTGTAACTATGTAAAGTTTGTGACTGAAATAGAAAAATACGAAAGATAAAAGGGGACAATGTTTGTTTGGTTTTGATTTGAGTAACAAATAAAGACAAGGTAAATGCAAACAAAATTAAAATAAGATTTAAGATTAACTACGAATGAAAATAAACAAATAAAATAATTAGAGATAAACTCGATGAGATGAATGCTTGAGGGTATTTATTAGTAATAGTTCGTGTCGCTAATTGACTTTGTTATTGATAAGGGAGAGTGGTTTTGTTGTTCACATTAATCGGGATTCTAGTTCATCTTAGTCCCTGCCCGGGTGATCTTAGCTCCCTACCTTATTTATCCTCTAGGCTTTCAGGTAGGTTTAGTCCTACTAACCCTACTGACTACCTAGTGTGCAAGAACCCACCCGTTCAAGGCACTAGGCGCTTGTGTATTAGTTTTGTAATATCGACCCCGTCTGGGTGTTATGTCAATTATGACAGCTCCTGCTACTTGGCCAAAGCACATAAGTAATTATAATAAATACAAGAAAACTGGAAATATAAATTAAAACCCAACTCAATTAAATATATAAATGATATCCCAAATGTAATAACACAATCAAATAGCTAAACACAATGTATTACAAAAGCATTCTCAAGTAGTAGTTTAGCTCATAATCGAATTAACACTAATTAACAAAAAAAACTAAATAAAAATTCATGTTTAAAACTAAAAATAAGATAGAGTTACGGTTGATGATTGAAGGAGATGGTGAATGGTTGAGGTAGAATGGCTGGGTTCATAGACAACCCCTTGTTCTTCCTCTTCCTTCTGTTCTGGCGCTTCTCCTCCTCCTGCTACTTGGTCAAAACACATGAGTAATTATAATAAATACACAAAAAATGGAAATATATATTAAAACCCAACTCAATCAAATATATAAATGATATCCCAAATGTAATAACATAATCAAATAGCCAAACACAATATATTACAAAAGCATCCTCAAGTAGTAATAGTTTAGCTCATAATCGAATTAACACTTGTTAACGAAAAACTAATTACAACTAAAGAAAAATTCATGTTTAAAACTAAAAATAAGATAGAGATACTGTTGATGATTGAAGGAGATGGTGAATGGTTGAGGTAAAATGGTTGAGTTCGTAGACAACCCCTTGTTCTCCCTCTTCCTTCTAATCTAGCGCTTCTCCTCCTCCTCTGAACTGATGAAAATTGTTTAGATAATGTTGAATACTGATATGGGGTTGTAAAATGAGCTTATCTAGCTTCCAAAAACATTGGCCCTCTTTAATTTTAGGAAATGAGGTTTCGAAGGTGCCTAATCTGTTTTCCTTAACCATATTTCAGGTTCGAACCACGACGGGTGCAGGCATAACTTTTTCATCTTAGATCCAAATTGACTTCCTTCACTTGCCACGTGACCCTGACTTTGAGCTCTTTCTAAATCAATAGGAATCAGGTCCATATCTCTCACCAATAAGTCGTAGTGGCTGAAACATTAAGAAGCGAGATTTCTCCGGTAAATGCTCCAACTCCCCACAGTGGCTCTAAGCTCACTTTCCGATTTGACTTGGGGTTTCTCTGGACTCTTTGACTTCTTCTCCTCATCTTGGAACCTTGTATCAAGTATGTGCCTAAAAGCTACACACTAAACACACAATTAAAGAACAAAAAAATCTCGATAAACAGTCATAAGTCCAAAACTAGAAGTAAAAGTGTAATAGCAAATAAAAGGGAAAAGTCCCTCTCTTAAGCCTAATAAACTCCCAAAATAATGTCTTGTGAATGGATTTATCTAGCACAAAAAAAGAGATATCACGTGGTTTTGCAAATGTCTGATAGGTCTATTTCTCAACCTGAAGGAAAGATTGAAGATGTGCTCGTCAAAACTGATTTTATTATTCTTGACTACGACACATATAAGAATGTGCCAATAATTTTGGGGTGGCCATTCTTAACCACGGGGCTTACATTGATTGATGTAGAAAATAGAGAACTAATTATACGAGTACAAGATGAAGAGGTCAAATCCAATGTGTTCAAAGCCATGAAGTTTCTGGATTTGAGGGATGATGTTTCCGCATTGACATCCTCGAACGTGTTACACAAGAGGTATTTGATGAAAACAATTATGATGATATTTTATAGGATCCATTGTCGCTAGAATTACTTGAATTACACGAAGAGCTAGCCGGTGTCGTGGCAGCCTTAAAATCATATGGAAAAGGACACAAAATTAACTAAGATACAAACAAGTCAGAGGTTTAAAGGAAATGGAACCACCATAGGAACCATTTATCATATCTCCTCCAAAACTTGAAGAGAAACCTTTACCATCCCATTTGAGGTATGTTTATTTGGGTGGAAATGATACATTACTTGTTATCATTTCCGCTAACTTGAGCTAACAAAAGCCAGTTGGTTGGACTATTGCTGACATCAAAGACATTAGTCTTACTATTTGTCAACACAAGATTATTCTTGAAGATGATAAGGCACGCTCAGTTGAGGGTCAAATGAGACTTACACCGATAATGAAGGAATTGGTGAGAAAAGAAATTATCAAGTTGTTGGAGCGGAGATTATCTTCTCCATATCTAACTGCGAATGGGTGAGCCTAGTGTAATGATAAAAATGAACTCATACCCTCAAGAACCATTATGGATTGGAGAGTGTGTATGGTTTATCTGATATTGAACAAGGCTACGAAGAAGGATCACTTTCCTTTACCGTTCATAGACCAGATGTTAGACAAGCTTGCAGGGAGAGAGTACTATTGCTTTCTCAATGGCTATTCAAGGGTCATCGAACAACCGTTAAAGTACTTCAATTCTGTTATTATTGGACCATTATCCATAAAGTTTGTCACATATTTGTCAAGCAATGTAAGCAATCCCAATTCATCAGAAATATTTTGAGGCTTGATGAGATTCCTCACAACAATGTCTTGAAAGTGGTGATTTTTTATGTTTGGGTTATTGATTTCATGGACCCTTTGTGCCATCCTATGTGATCCAATATATTTTGCTAGCAGTGGATTATGTATCGAAATGGGTAGAAGCGGTGGCTTTACCCACAAATGACGCTAGAGTAGACATTATGGAACATCAAGAGTCATCATTAGTGATGGAGGTACGCATTTTATGAATAAATATTTAAAGGTTGTATTTGTAAAATATGGAGTGAGACATAGAATATCCACTGCTTATCACCCCCATAGAAAACGGTCAAGCCGAAGTATCTAATCGAGGGATAAAATCCATTCTTGAGAAGACTGTTGTACCAACAAGGAAGGCCTGGTCAACGAAGTTAGATGATACTCTATGGGCTTGTAAAATATCTTTCAAGATTCCCCTAGGTGCATCAAGGTATCAAATGGTGTATGGTAAGGCTTTCCACTTGCCACTTACCACTTACCACTTGAACTTGAATTGATAGCATATTGGGCGATAAAAGAATTGAACTTGGATCCACTATTGGCCGGAGAGAAAAGAATGATGAAGTTGAATGAAATTAATGAGTAGATGTTTGAAATAGAATAATAAGAGGATTCGCAATAAGACGTTTGAAGTAGGGCAAAGAGTCCTAAAGTACAAGTCCAAGTTTAGCAATTATCTGGGGAAGTTGAGATCAAAGTTGTCTTGTCCATTCATTGTTACTAAAGTCACGCCTCATGGAACTACATAGATTGAACACCCCACCGAACGAAGCACCTATATGTTGAATGGTCATCAGTTGAACATTTATCATGGAGGTGAAGATAACATTCATAAGAAGGATCCAAATCGTGGATAACTCATGTACCTCAAAGAAGCAGCGAATGAAGCCGAGTGTCCCACAAGGTAACCCGTCGAGCTTAACGATGTTAAACACAAGCAAGATAAGGATGGAAACCCATATGTAGTATATTTTATTGCTTTTATAGTATATACTATTAAATTTAGTGTTTGATTTATGTGTATAATTGTATATTAAAGCTAATGGGAGAAGGAAGTACAGTATTTCTTGTGTAGGTAGGTATACAATGAGTTTGGGGTGAAAGAAACCTAAGGAAGAAGAGCATTCATCGCCAGTCAGCGGTGCATCGCACCACTCTAGGTATATTGCAATGAATCAGAATAGTGCACACGCTCCCCCACGCTTGAATTATCCAGAGAAAATGGAAGCTGTAAGGAAAAACCTGAGATGCATCGCAACTCCATGCGGATACCACAAAGTCTAAGTAAAGGGTGTGCACGATAGTCCACGGCGGAAATGTCCAGAGAATTAGAGTTGTAGCACACGAAAATCATGGTACACCGCACCCCATGTGGTATACCGCAGCCCAGTACAAATCGTGTCTATGCTAGTCGACACTTAAAATTGGTAGAGGAATTTGAGCTGTAATATCCGAGTTGCGGTACACTGCACAATATCGATAAAAGGAATTCGCGTCAAATCGTCTCAACAAATAGTCAACAGGATAGAGCTGCGGTATACTGCAATAGACGTGCGGTACACCACACGAGATCGATTCAGACAAAAGATGCGACATATTAGGGTTTCTTACAAGCTAACCCTATTACCCAACCTCCACCTTCTCCAACCAGATGGATTTTCCACCTCAAAAACTCCATTGAAACTTCATGAAAGCTTGAGAAAACCTTCACCAACACACCCAACACACCATCCAATCCTTCACCCATCTTCCACAAACACATAAAAAACACTAAATCCATTCCATAACACATTTAAACACAAACAACTAGAAGATTTTTAAGAAATTATTCAACATCAAGTAAGCTTCATTCTTCTTTCAACCTTCACTAGAGATTATTCAAGTATCATTACAAGTCATCACAACCCAAAGAACATTAAGCATTCGATATACTAAAGCTTAAATTCATCCTTGTCCTATCTTTGAGTTGTGGGTGAAGAGGGATGACGAAGAGAACAGTTGCAATCGAATTTAAGTGGAAGGTTCAAATCTTAGCAAAGAAGAAGGCGAAGAAATCACTCGGGAAACCAAAGGAACAACCAATCCTCATCCGCGAATCGTATGAGAAGAAACCAAAACCCAAAGTGACTTCACAACAAAGTGAGAGATATAACTTGAGGAAAAGAGCTCCGGAAGAAGTTAAAAAGAACAAACTAATATGGATCGTCTTTCTTCCTTAACTCCCCAAGAAGGTATGGATAGATTTGAACCTGAAATCCCAAATTGGGCAGTGGAACTGTTTAACATGATCGGGAAACTAGAGAAAATACAGCATAACAGTGTTCTGGGTCATTTAAACATCATAAATGACGTCAAGGAAATCCATTTGAACATTGGAATGGAGATCACTGAAACCTTTTTCGATCGGGAATTCGAGAGGATGTGCTACAGGCACATACCATATTCTGACACTTCTCCTTAAGTGTTATAAAATTTTGTAGTGTATATTAGTAATTTTATTGCTTTTTGAATATCTTTTTAGTCGTGGTGACACGACTCAGTTTTGAGTTGAGGGTGGGGTACTCGTTGTCCTCATTCCTGTTTCGTTTTTAGTTTTTTTTTTTCAAAAAATAATAAAATTTAAAAAAAAATTAAAATTGGGAATAGGTGAAGAATGTATTATATGTGCCTTTTGAAGCATGGTTCTAACAAGTTAATGATAGGAAATAGTGTGTTCTTGAACTTTATGACAAATTATGTAGTATACTTGCATGAAAATGTTTAATAAGGGATAAAAAGGACTAATGAGCAATGCGTAGAAGTTTAGGAAGTTGTGAACGGTGTGTAGAACGTGAGGTTGGAACTAGTGAATAACCCGCTTAACTTATGAACTAAAAGTGAGAAATAACGAACCCTAGTAGTTAAGAAATTGATTAAGGCATTTCTTTGATAGCCCTTTGTGCCTTTATCTTGCTTACCAATATTGTATTTTAATATCCTTCTTAGCCCAGTTCTAGCCTTTATAGCCTTTTATTTAATAACCACGTTATAAGACTATACCTTTAGTTTTAGTACTTGACCATTTGACCCGCTCTCGAATTACATGCCTAGGACTAGTTGTCCTGGAGCTTGAGTTTGGGATGGTGGGTGTACGTGATCAGGGGATACATTGGGTGAGTAGATGTTTTATTTTTCGTTTATTCATTATGCACTTATTTGTAATCCATGTCAGATTTAAGAAAAGAAAATAAAAGAAAAAGTTGAGAAAAAGAAATAAAATAAGCAACACAAGAACTGGCATAAAAAGGGTCTTGTGTTTGCCTTACAAAAAAAAAAGAAAAAAAAATATATGAAAAGAACAAAGGAAAATCCGGCATAAGACATTTTGTCTTTCTCTCTTTAATTGTGATATTGGATAGGATTTGGGGGTGCAATGTTATAGCATCAAATGGGTTGACTGAGCACGATAAGGAGCGAACACTCAAACTCTAGGGCGATTAGTTGATGAATAGTGAGGAAAGGGCCAAAATCTCACTCTATATTGTCCAAAACTATATATCACATCCTACCTTAGCTTACGCTACACCTTATGACCTTAGGATTCCTAGCTCTTTGGGTAAGTAATATTTGAACAATTAGGGAGTAACTAAGTGGACCACTAGTTACTAGGAAAGACCAATGAACACCATATAGCCGTCATATCAACCTAAGTGACAACCACTCTTTGCATTGCGAAATTAATCCACTTTTGAACTTGTTAGATGTTGATTATTTGTAAATTACGCATATTTGTTTATTATTACTTGAACAACACTATATAAGACTTGTTAGATAACTTTTTTAGGTTTGTTCATAATCTTTCTATTCTCTCCTTTCTTCCTTAGTTATTTGGACTTAGACCCCTTTTGGTTTTCTTATCTTTTATTTTGTCATGATGAAAAAACTTTGAGTTGGGGTCTTGATGTCTCATCTTTTGTGATAGATCAATCTACACATGAGACATATTATTTACGGTTAATGGGACATAAGTAAGAGATTTTTCCCTAATATTTTCCATATCTTACATTTCTACATTCTTTTGGACATTATTATATTTATAGTATTTTTGTGCTTTAATTGTGTGTTAAGTGTGTAAATTTTAGGTACATGGTTGACACAAGAATCCAATAAGATGATTATAAGTCAAGAAATTGAAGTCCAAACCCAAGACAAGGTGTAAAAAGAGCTTAAAGTCACTATTGGAAAGCTAGAGCGTTTACCAGAAAAGTGTATCGTCATCTTGTTTCAGTCACCACAATTAATTGGTAATATATATACCCGATTCCTTTTGATTTGGAAATATCTTTAACTCAATGTCACGTGAGAGATGACAAAAGTCAATTCGGAGTTCAGACGAGAAAGTTATGTCATTTTTGCCAACGTGACTCGGACGTAGACACCCTGGTAAAAAACGGGTTGGGCCAATTTTAAGTCACTTAAGTGAGCCATTAGGTCTAAAACATAGAAGGATGTAAGTAAGTGGAGAACCACAATATTTATAATATGATTATTAGTACTAACTACCTGGACATAGTTTGTTGTATGACAAACCCAGCCAACTCAAGATGGAATCAAACCTATTATGGTAAAGTTTTGTCCTCTTTAAATCATCTCAGGGAGACATTAACTGTCATGTTTCTTGCTTGATAAACATTTTGTAGATATTCTAGTTAGGAAGATCTAGGCAACTTTTACTTCTCCTAGATTTAGATAACCCTCCACAGACTCTCTTAATTAGTTCTACACGGGTCCTACTTGACATAATGGTTATCAGTTGATATAATTAACTCGTGTAAACTCCTTTGCTCTTAATAATGCTTCTACCGTCCAAAAAGAATGATAGTCATGATAAAAATAGTTTAGTAGAAGAGCAATAAATTATATATTTATCCCTAATGTATTAGTAAACTTACTAATATGGTACACACCTTGAAATGCATTAGGTAAATACTGTAATACATAGGTTAGCTAATAAAGAAATGTCCTTTTCCTTAATATGTTGAGTTAGATTTGACCAAAATGACCATTTACTATCAAATAAAAAACTTATAATTTTGTATCATCCAATGTTATCAAAACAGTATTCAAATAGCCTTCTAAAAACTTATTTATTTAATATTAGGTTGGAGCTCACGACTAGAAATGCTAAAGTATATGATAGATCATATTCTCTTATCACATTATACTGATCGATACAGTCTTACCATGAACTTGTATCTCATAGATTTTCTCTTTTATGTACACGTCATGACTAATCAAAATGCATACCTGACATACAATCTCATACTCATGGAATATCAAATCACACACACGGATTATTCATTCCATTTGTATACACTCTAGATTGAGAACATTCAAACCTTAATGTCTATAAGACACTGATTGACTATTAATGTTCCTTGCAAGTCCCTTGTATACGCATCGAGGTGTACCAGTGATAGTGATTACAGAGTGGACTATTACGACTGTCGTAGAATTCGGCCTACACTTATAATCAACCTTCAACGTGATCTTCGTGCAACTAAAGTGTACACGATGATTACTTCGTCAATAAGATTTATGATGTGATACCACAAGCTACTGAACTATGACATGCTCGTCATTATCCTAACAGCCCGTCATTGGCCTTTTTGCTAACCCATCAAATTACATTATACAGTATTGTAACATTAAGATAGGAGGGTTCATATTACCTTCTTCAACAAAACAATTTAAATCGTCTTGCCAAATGATTCGATTCAAAAAAATCTAATATATTCACAAGTTTCTTGATTATTTTGATTCAAGATCAAAAGAGATGTTGGCGGAGAATAGTTTGTTCTTGGATGAATTTGTGAATCATAAGTATCTTGTATGTTCTTAATAAAAAGCCCAAAAACTATTCTAATGAATTGTTATTTTAGATACTAACACTGTATTTGTTCCAAAAAAAGTAATAAGGATCGGATTTATCTATTTTTTATATTTGACCCAACCTAACCTCTAACAAACATTCATAAAAACATCATTCCGGGTAGTTCAATAGGCCAGAGTCTTGATATTTCTTCTACACATAAAAAAGGCGTAAAATAAGAGATATATGATTCGAATTCACTCCCTGAATATGTGTAACCTAATTCTGATTTACCTGTAAGTGTGTATATTTTGCAAGATTGATCGAGATGCGCACAGATTGATTCGAATTCACTCCCTGAATATGACCTAAATAATGATACTTATAATGATACTAGGTATTGCCCGTGCCTGAAGTCACTTGAGTAAATTTATTTCTTTATCTCAAAAAAATTAAAGTGAACAATTTAAATGTATTATTTGATTTAAGGTGTTTCGTTAATGTTTTATGATTCAGGTTTAAGGTTCATGATCAATAATTCAAGTTCAAGGTCTAATGAATCGAAATCAAATGTTCAAATATCAAGTTCCCCTTTCTTGATTCATCATTCAATGATCAAGTTTACGTGATGAGTTTAAGGTTTTATATAGATACAGACGCCACGCAACTTTAATCCATAAATATATAGCAAGATATTATGGACCTGTTTCTTTTTAACAAAAAAAATCCTCGTTTCCTTAGACACTATGCAAATTAAGCTTCATAAATTTATATTTTGTTATGATTCACATAAAAAATATTAATTCATTTGGAAGGATATTTTTACATGCAAGGACAAAATAAAAAATAGGTGCATTTAGTAGTAATAATTATATAAAATAAGTCTCATAATACTTATAATACAAAATGTTAAAACCTAAAATAATAAAAATTGGAATAAGTATAAAATTGTGCATGAAAATTAAAATATATCATAGCTTACAGTATCTTCATTAAAGCCAGGCCATAACCTCATGTGGACCATCAAATGCATGGATCAGAACAAATATGGCATCAAAATATATCAATGGTCTAAAAAATTCAGTAATTGTCCACAACATGCTAAACTTATCATGATTTAAAACACTATATATGCGTGTTTTCTTAATAGATCTTTTCACAGAGGATCCTCTCATTCTGGCACTCGTCTTACCAAGATGGTAGAACGCATGTTTTGTTAAGTACTCTAATTTTCACTCTTGAAAAGTTCTTACAACATCTTGAACTTTTTTGTCACATACTATCGAGCCTAGATTCATCAAACATGGTTGATCTTTTACCAACTATGGTCTTCCATCTCACCACACTTTGCATAAAGATCAACCAATGTGAAACCAACATAAAAATCTATGAACCCCCCAAGTTTAACCAATTTTGTGTGCATTTGCTTTCCAAATGCTAAATCTATCAATAGAACAATCTTTTAAAAGTCAATGATAAGAAATGAAAAAAAAATGGTTTAATAACCCATAACACAATTCTGAAATTCATACTTCAAAAGTCACCAATTTAATCAGAGCCTAACAACGGCACATCTCCTAATGTTAAGACTACCTCTTTTTACCATCACACATTACATGAAATGTAAATCATTCACAAATGAAGTAATATAAGTCTCATAATCATCAACAAATAAAATCAAACAAATCACCTAAAAAAACCATCTAACAATCTTCAGACATAAACATATTATCCTCATCCAACAAAGCTTGTAAATCCACCAAATCATCAAACTCTGTCACTTAATCCTCACCATCACAACCTCATCCTATAACAAACAAAAACCCAAAATTAACATCACAGTAAAAAATTAATCAAATAAAAAATTTACCGCCCGTTTACCTTAGGTTCTTGCATTTCAGACACACCATTAAGTGTTGACAAAAAAAGACACAACATTAGGTAACCTTCTATATTGACCTCTCACTTCAGGATATTGAACCATAGATTTAACTCTAGCAAGAGCTTTATGTAACCTTTCTTCAGTTTGTTTTGTTCCTTCAATTAGAAAATCATATTTATCTTCTTTTGAGATCTCGTTTTGAATGGTGGGACCCACGTTAACTGTTTATGGTTTGAATCCACGTAACCCACTTCCTTTACGTCTCCATCATAAAATAATTTTCTCCAGTATTCCTACTGACCATTTTTTTATGTAATTCTTCCTTACTTGATGCCCTCTAAAATGCGCCTATTCAAGAAAAAATAAACATTAATCTTAAACTCGATTAATACAAAAAATTATATTAAAAAATATCATAGAAAGAGAAATTTATCTTTAAAACACACACAGCCCTAAACCTGTATTGGCCCAATTTTATATGCAAAAAATGCTACTCAAGTTGCAAAAATTCAGATTTTGCATAATGAGTCGCTGCAAGAAAATCAAAGTATATTAGTTTCTTTACACGTTCAGGAGAAACTATGTTGTCTTAAACCTGAAAAGTTTGCTAATATATGGCACCCTCTTTCTCTCCATATATTTTGTGAGTGAAGTGTAAAGGTGAATTAATGAATGACCCTCTGATTTCTTTTCTTGGTTCTCTAACTTCATCTACATAAGCTACTCGAAGAGATGGGTACCTGTTAAAAACACATGGTATCAGCTTGATATAATATTTATGTATATAGTATTTATAAATTAAATAAGTTGATAAAAGTATTATTTCATAAAATTCTCTCACATACATGATTGGAGAGTGGCAATTTCTCGTTTTAGCTCCTTGAGATGGCTTCGAGCTTGATCACCTCTAAAGAAGCTTTGAACACGTACGTAATATCCCATGAAGTGTACGATTTCTTGTATCTTCAAGCACTCCAATCTGAACAGGTTTATATTAAGACTTTTAAAAGGTTGAAAGTTTAAAAAAAGGGAAAAGAATAAGAAAATATATGTAACTCGTTTCTCACATGTCCAGTTTGAAATAAGAGCTTTGTGTATTTAACTTAATATATTTCAAGCAAAATATTGAATTAAGGTTATGTTCACATGTCATGATACATTTCATTAAGGTTGTCCAAGTGGTGGCAATAGACGTTCAATTCCAGTTTTCACATAAGGACCTATTAGAACTTTTGCATAATATAGGGAGGTATAATGCAATTTTTGCATTGTATAGGGACATACATGGCAATTTTTGCATAATTTTTGCATAATATAGGGTCGCATAGCGCTATTTTATCATAGTTTAGGGACCCATAGCGTGATTTTTGCATAATATAGAGCATATAGTGCAATTTTTGCATATAATCGGAACCTATAGTGCAAATAACAAAGAAATGGGTAGTACAAACCTGTTTTAAGCCAGCTGTTTTCTGAAGCTCAACATCTTGTTTTTCGTAAATTTCATCTCCAATTGACGGTATTTTGCTTCCTTTTCGTCCTATAAATTATTGTCTAAATATTGGTTAATTCACAATTTGGAATTAAGATTCACAAAGTGTTAGTAGCATTAAATATCATATTATCAAATAACATAAGCCAAATTAATAGTCCAAGTGAAACTAACCAAGTAACGTCTGTTGAACTATTCTTGTTCTTAGTATGCTTGAACGGTTAACTACTATTTATTTTTTAATCTCGGCCATTGATCGAACACAATTAGCGCGGAAACAAATCAATCACTGAAACACAAAAATCATATTCACATCAAATACACAAATCACCAAATTCAAATTTTAAGCCATTATAAATCACAACAATGGAACCAATGGCTCAATCATTATTCAATAGAGTAGCATCAAAACCATATCTCATGATTTGATATGTTCATATGATCGGAAATCAAAGTGTTAGATTATGGCTCTTCGTCGCTCCTTCAGGTTCGCGATTCTTGGAATTGAGATCTTTGTCATTGCTTCAGCTTCGGTGGTTCTCGGAATGGAAGTGGTGGACGGAGGCAGAGGTGTCGCCGGAGTGACCCGATGGTGAGAGTTAGGTGAACTGTGTGTGAGCGTTGTGTGTGTAAGATGAGGGTTAAATCAGATAATTCTGAAAAATTGTAAAAGTAATGAGATTAGGTTAAAAATAATTCAATTCTATAGCCAATGGTAAAAAATAATTTTTTTACCTTAATTTGGTTCCTCACCAAGCCGAGGTTGATGATGGTGGTGGTCGCCGAGTGGCGGCAGGTTTCTTATGCAAGAGAGCGGCTTGGTGGGATGGTGAGTGTGAATCCATATTTTTTCCAATGGAGTGTGAAAGAGATGCATTTGGGACTTTCGCCAAGCCGGTTGATTATGGTGGAGCATGTTTCAAGAATGGCGGCGGTATTCTTGTGGGAAGTGAGGGTGAAGAGATTTTTTTTTGTTCGAATGCAAGTGTGAAGATGAATTTTTGAGAGAAATTAAAGGAGAGAAAGCGATGATTTTTTAACGTAATTGATTGAAATAGTATGGTATTTTTAGGATTTTATTACAAAATGGTATATTAAAGGAGAGAAAGCGATAATTTTTTAACGTAATTGATTGAAATAATATGGTATTTTTAGGATTTTATTACAAAATGGTATATTAATGATAAACGGTATTTACAAAATGGAATATTTTTTTTCCTTTTTACATTTTTTTTGTTATAAAGAAAGTAAATAATTAATGAGATTAATGATAAGTGGGGTCATAAACGATCCTGTCCACCACTTATGTTGTGGCTATAATCAATCCTGGCCACCACTTATATAGAAAACTTTACTTTATAATATAGATTATACTTTTTGTAATGCATTTTGGAAGTGAAAATCACCATTTTTGATGTATAATCCATAAAAGAAGACAAAGAACGCTTCTAAAATAAACAAGGAGGATAGGTCATTTGCCAGAGTCTTGATATATTTTCTACACTTAAAAAGCCGTAAACCGAGAGGTATATTATGCAAAATATCACACTCTACACGCAAATTGACTCGGATCACCCAACTTATAAAAAATCATTCATAAAAAAATATGACCTAAATAATGATACTATATTATTTGTAGCGCATTCGGAAGAGGAAAATCATCATTTTGGATGTATAATTCCTAAAAGAAGACAAAGAATGCTTCTAAAATAAACAAAGAGGATAGATTTTTTCTTTTTTCAGGTATAAATAAAAATGATGAGGTAGTGCATGTACACAGACTAAACTTTGCGGTAAATTTGTTTTTTCAGGTATAAATAAAAATGATGATATGGTGCATGTACACGTCCTAAACTTTGCGTCAATTTTTTTTTCGTGTATAAATAAAAATGATGAGGTAATGCATGTACACGTCCTAAACTTTGCGGTAAATTTATTTTTTTCGTGTATAAATAAAAATGATGAGGTAATACATGTACACATCCTAAACTTTGCAGTAAATTTGTTTTTTCGTGTATAAATAAAAATAATGAGGTAGTGCATATACACATTCTAAACTTTGCAGTAAATTTGTTTTTTTGTGTATAAATAAAAATGATGAGATAATGTACATACACGTCCTAAATTTTGTGATAAAATTGTTTTTTCGTGTATAAATAAAAATGATGAGGTGGTACATGTACATGTCCAACTCTTTGTCGTACGTTTCTTTTACGCTAACTTTATTTTTTAATATTATCATATAATTAAGAGTAATGATATATACCACCCAAGTATACCACCCATGACGTGGCGTGAATTGGTTGCTAAAAACCGTTAATCTATTTATTTTCTTGATTTGATTAATGATTTACTTCCAACCAATTCACGCCACGTCATGGGTGGTAATTGGGTGGTTTGAATTTGGGTGGTATATATCATTACTCATTAATTAAATTGGGCCAATACATTACTACAGTTGAAGTCTGCACTTCTACCATACATCTAGTGAACACACAAAGTTACCAGTATAGCATAAACATCAACGTTTGATGAACGATGTCAAAAAGAAAAAAATTATAAACATCAACAACTACAAGTGGCTACTAGACTTAACTAACAAAACAAAATTACTAAAATTACTGGCTTTTTTTACCGACCAAACATTTTGTTACCTTTATAATGTTAGTCACTAATGGTCAATTTAGTGGTTAAAATTGACCACTCGTGTGTCTAGTAAAAATACCCATTTAAAATTTTAGTGGTTTAAATTAGTCTGTCTAATTTTAATAATAATATTTAGTGACCGATTACTTAATGATTCACGACTACCTGCTGGTCGCTAATGGATTTAACATTTACCAAACACTATATGTCTCGTAATATCCACACAATTTTTGGGCAAACCAAATTTAACCGTCCATTAAAAATACAAGACTTTACCAACCACTTAGTTAATCCTTTAGCAAGCACTTGATGGTCATCAGAGAGTTAAAAAATTATAAAACACAGAAGGAAAATTAGTATTTTTATCAAATTTTTTTTTTATTCATTTTGTATTTGACTATTTCAATTTGTAACTTATTTATTTTTCGATATTTTATATGATGTAATTTTTTCGACTATCCGACTATTTAATTCGGTTTGTAATATATATATATATGCAAAAATTATTTTTATGTAATCTCTTCGATTATTTTTCGTAAACTTTTCGACTATTCGTCTATTGAAATTTATCTTTGTAATATACATTTTTAATATAGTTTTTTTAAATTTTTATTTTAAAAACAATCTTTATCGGCCGCATAGTTAATCGCTAAATAGTAAATCCTTTAGTGACCGCTTATTGGTCGCTAGTTTATTGCAACCTTTAGCAACCTCTTGTTGATTGCGAAACAACTCAACTTCTACCGACCACAAGTAGTCGTTATTTCAAGGCTCTTTTAACAATAAACAAGCGGTCACTAAAAGAATGGTTGGTGTTGACCACAAATATAGTTATCTCTAACGATTAGAGCCTAGCAACCAATACTTAACAACTTCTTATAATCGTATCTTTAACGATCACTTAGTAGCTACTTAGTACTATAGCTGTGATAATCCACATCTATTTTCTTGAATAGTCATTAATGTCACCGTTGTAGAACAGAATGTTTGTATATCCGCAACAACAGAGCCGGCCTTGGGAAGGTGCAACCAATGCAATACTTTATATCAAATTCTAATATAAAGTAATACTTAAAAAAGTTTACAAGACCCAATATGTCCATCCAATTAATTAACAATAGAACTTAGTTATTAAGCCAAATATTCAAATAAAATTTCACAGAACAATTTTTTTTTTAAAAACGACCTCTACCGGCTACCAACAAAGAGAACGGATCCCATTCTTAAAAAAATTACCTTTTTTCTTTTTTATTAAAATTCAGTAAAAATTTGGATATATATTGAAGTTTCTTAGGTATTTTCAATTTTAATTTATTTGATTATTTATTTTATGTATTTTTTTAGTTTTGGTTTTGAAATTTTAATTTCTGTTTTGATATTTAATTTGTTTATTTTTATACATCAGATTTACTTATTTAGTATTATTTTAGAATTCGTATGCAAAAAAAAGATTTATACAGTACAGATATTTCTTTCTATTTTGTTCTGTAATGAGTAAATTTCATTGCAGTTAAATACTCACTTAATAACAATAACATCCTTTTGACTTTAATTATTTCAACGAGAAAAAAATTTGCAATGGTATATATTATTAATATTTGAATTTATGATTAATATTTTATATTAGCATTTTTTCTTTAGCAATCTTATCTAATTACCTATTTTATATGTCATATATATTTAAATAGTTAACCTTTGTTTTTAATTTTTAAGATAAAAAAGTAATATGTTCATTTTAATAGGTGTTTTAACCATTATGTATTTAATAATTTTGTACCTCATATTTACTAAAAACGGAATTATAAAGGTTAATTCTCATATTTATCTATTAAGATGTGGATTAACGATTTTTATTAATTCAATTAATCATTTATTTACATTTTTTATAAGAATTTTTATTTCATAATATTATAATATTACATATATCAGATAAGATAAGGCCTAATTTAAATTTTTGCCTAGAAACCTAAAACTATCCGGACGGGCTCTGCTCAACAATTATATATACATACACATAAATATTGTAAGTTTAAGTGAATGAGAGTTTGTTGGTTGATGGTAGTTATTACTATTAATGCCATAGATCCCACTCAAGTCATATTATTCTCTTTCATTCTATATATATTCACTCCCTATTAAATTCATTTAACACTACTCTAAATTTCTAAGTCTTTAAATATCAAAATTGTTTCTACCATTTGTTCTCCCATGATAACAAGCTCTCTGCCCTAAATCATTTTTTCCCATACTCTCTCTCTCACTCTTAATTTTCTTTCTCTCTCTCTCTCTCTCTCTCTCTCTCTCTCTCTCTTAATTTTTTTCTACCAAGTACATCGAAAATAGTTTACAAAGACTTAGTGTTAATAATTTGAATCATATATATCCAAGATTGTAAGGGTCGTAAAGGGTGTTTAATTTTCTTATCTCGTGATGGATTACATGAAAAAATGGGAAATTAAAACGACTCATCACTATTATGAACCTGCAAAGATGGTGATCAAATCAAGAAGAAACAAAACAGTTCCAGGAGCTATTATAGTCGGCGCTGGCCCATCTGGACTAGCCACAGCTGCTTGTCTGAAGAAACGTGGCATTCCGAGTTTAATACTCGAAAGGGAAAATTGCATAGCTTCATTATGGAAGCTCAAGACTTATGATCGCCTTCGACTTCATATTCCAAAGAATTTCTGTGAACTCCCGCTCATGCCATTTCCTTCAGATTATCCAACATATCCTAATAGGCACCAGTTTATCACTTACTTAGAAGCATATGCAAAAAAATTCGAGTTGGAACCCGTGTTTAATGAATCGGTGGTGAGTGCTGAATTTGATGATAAAATTGGGTTTTGGAAAGTGATAACAAATGGGGTCCAAATGGAAGAGAGTGAATATTTTTCAAAGTGGCTAGTGGTTGCAAGTGGTGAAAATGCAGATGAGATTATACCAAGTTTTCCAGGTATGGATGAGTTTGGTGGGCCGATTTTTCATACAAGTGCTTACAAGAATG
Source organism: Nemophila menziesii (assembly GCA_029959085.1). Classification (NCBI taxonomy): domain Eukaryota; kingdom Viridiplantae; phylum Streptophyta; class Magnoliopsida; order Boraginales; family Hydrophyllaceae; genus Nemophila; species Nemophila menziesii. Next base: position 92,734,756 of record JARWIR010000002.1, read on the forward strand.
GTTATTTATTTCGAGGGAAAAATGTTTTGGTGGTTGGTTGTGGAAATTCTGGGATGGAGGTTTGCTTAGATCTTGCAAACTATCATGCTCACCCATATCTTGTTGTTAGGGACTCGGTTAGTGAATTTATCTTTCAAATTTTGCTATTATTATAAATTATGTAAAACCCTTATAGATTTTTTTACATGCTTGTATTTATGTGTGGTGTAGGTACACGTGTTGCCTCATGAGATGCTTGGGAGATCAACTTATGGAGTCTCGATGTGGTTGCTTAAGTACTTTCCTGTGCGCTTTGTAGATTTTTTGCTACTTATGATGGCGTATTTCATTCTTGGAAGCACTGCTCAACTAGGATTTAACAGGCCAAAGCTTGGACCACTTGAACTAAAGATGAGAACCGGAAAGACCCCGGTCTTGGATGTGGGAACTCTTGCAAAAGTTAGAGAAGGCACAATTAAGGTAATTTATTTATAAACTATAACCTTGTTTAGTTCTTTGTTTAGAAGTATTTAATCTCTTTCGATATAAACTAGGTTGTAGGAGGAATCAAGAAGTTAGCATATCACGCGGTGGAGTTTGCTGATGGGAGAATGAAAAAGTTTGATGCAATCGTCTTAGCAACAGGTTATAGAAGTAATGTACCAACTTGGTTGAAGGTAAAGCCAAATTAGCTCTCACTCACGGTCCTTTTTGTCTTTTATCACGTCCATTAATGTCCATTAATGTCCATTAATGTTTATCATATTTTTTTTGTCAGATTAAGAATAACAATTATTTTCTTTTATATTATTATCAAGCAACTAAAAAAATAAATTTAATAAAAATAAAATTTTAAATATTAAATAAGAATAAAATTGGTAAAAAGTGTAAAAAAATTTCTTGATATTTTAAATAGACAATATTTTATAGATATCTATTTTTAAAAATTATAAAAAATATTAATAGACAGAGAAAATATTATATTCTACTATTTATATGTTTTGTTGTCTTCAGGGTACTAATTTGTTCTCGGAAGATGGATTTCCAGTAAAACCATTCCCAAATGGATGGAAAGGAGACTGTGGTTTATATGCAGCAGGATTCACAAAGCGTGGTCTACTTGGTGTATCCATTGATGCAACAAAGGTTGCTCAAGACATCCACCATCAATGGAACTCCACCACTTCAATACACCCATGACTCATATCTATATATGTATATTTGAAATTAGTTAGATCCTTTAAGGAAAATATAGCCGGATGGTACTATGGAAAAGCCCGTTGTAATTTACTATCAATTTAGCTAAATTTGACCGATCATGATCTAGTTTTCCATATAATTTTAATTTCTTTTTTCCATTAAAAAAACCATTTGACTCGGATTTAATTCGAGTTCAAAATATTAATCAATGTGGATTACTCTAATGAATAATAAGAACAAGTATACATATACTCATTCTCATTATAATTTGACCGTGTAAGAAATATATATATATGTGTGTATACTGAGGGACATATATAATTAATTGACTATCCTAATCCTTAGTGAAATAGTTGCTAAACTCACTCTATAATTAACCATAAACATATTAATGTATTTACTTTTTTTAAGTATAAATTATTCATAATTTTTTTTTATGATTATTATGTCCTCCAAATTATTTTATTATATAACATTTAAGCTATTCACTTACTAAATTATCCTGTTTTACCAATTAATATCTTTTATATCTCTGATAAGTATAACTCCTTAAAATATTAATAAACTTTAAACTATACTATCCCGATGACAATTTAGCTACTTTCAGTCTAACAAGTTGTACTCATTTTAGTTATAACCATAATAACTTCTTCTTTAAACGTATATAAGACAAAGTTTACGCATCTCGTTATATTTTACTATAAGCAAACAAATGCCTTTCTATATTACTACTAAATATATATTCTGAAAATGGGAAAAGATTACTTAAGCCCTTAAGTTTTTTATATTGAGACACTTAGGTTTTCTATTTCTTTTTTATATTTTACCAAGTCCCTCTCTCTCTCTCTCTCTCTTAATTTTTTTCTACCAAGTACATCGAAAATAGTTTACAAAGACTAAGTGTTAATAATTTGAATCATATATATCCAAGATTGTAAGGGTCGTAAAGGGTTTTAATTTTCTTATCTCGTGATGGATTACATGAAAGAATGGGAAATTAAAACAACTCATCACTATTATGAACCTGCAAAGATGGTGATCAAATCAAGAAGAAACAAAACAGTTCCAGGAGCTATTATAGTCGGCGCTGGCCCATCTGGACTAGCCACAGCTGCTTGTCTGAAGAAACGTGGCATTCCGACACTTCTCCTTAAGTGTTTTAAAATTTTGTAGTGTATATTAGTAATTTTATTGCTTTTTGAATATCTTTTTAGTCGTGGTGACACGGCTCAGTTTTGAGTTGAGGGTGGGGTACTCGTTGTCCTCATTCCTGTTTCGTTTTTAGTTTTTTTTTTCAAAAAATCATAAAATTTTTAAAAAAATTAAAATAGGGAATAGGTGAAGAATGTATTATATGTTCCTTTTGAAGCATGGTTTTAACAAGTTAATGATAGGAAATAGTGAGTTCTTGAACTTTATGACAAATTATGTAGTATACTTGCATGAAAACGTTTAATAAGGGATAAAAAGGACTAATAAGCAATGCGTAGAAGTTTAGGAAGTTGTGAACGGTGTGTTGAACGTGAGGTTGGAACTAGTGAATAACCCGCTTAACTTATGAACTAAAAGTGAGAAATAACGAACCCTAGTAGTTAAGAAATTGATTAAGGCATTTCTTTGATAGCCCTTTGTGCCTTTATCTTGCTTACCAATATTGTATTTTAGTATCCTTCTTAGCCCAGTTCTAGCCTTTATAGCCTTTTATTTAATAACCACGTTATAAGACTATACCCTTTAGTTTTAGTACTTGACCATTTGACCTAGCTCTCGAATCACATGCCTAGGACTAGTTGTCCTGGAGCTTGAGTTTGGGATGGTGGGTGTACGTGATCAGGGGATACATTGGGTGAGTAGATGTTTTATTTTTCGTTTATTCATTATGCACTTATTTGTAATCCATGTGAGATTTAAGAAAAGAAAATAAAAGAAAAAGATGAGAAAAAGAAATAAAATAAGCAACACAAGAACTGGCATAAAAAGGGTCTTGTGTTTGCCTTACAAAAAAAAAAAGAAAAACAAATATATGAAAAGAACAAAGGAAAATCCGGCATAAGACATTTTGTCTTTCTCTCTTTCTTTGTGATATTGGATAGGATTTGGGGGTGCAATGTTATAGCATCAAATAGGTTGACTGAGCACGATAAGGAGCGAACACTCAAACTCTAGGGCGATTAGTTGATGAATAGTGAGGAAAGGGCCAAAATCTCACTCTATATTGTCCAAAACTATATATCACATCCTACCTTAGCTTACGCTACACCTTATGACCTCAGGATTCCTAGCTATTTGGGTAAGTAATATTTGAACAATTAGGGAGTAACTAAGTGGACCACTAGTTACTAGGAAAGACCAATGAACACCATATAGCCGTCATATCAACCTAAGTGACACCCACTCTTTGCATTGCGAAATTAATCCACTTTTGAACTTGTTAGATGTTGATTATTTGTAAATTACGCATATTTGTTTATTATTACTTGAACAACACTATATGAGACTTGTTAGATAGTTTTTTTAGGTTTGTTCATAATCTTTCTATTCTCTCCTTTCTTCCTTAGTTATTTGGACTTAGGCCCCTTTTGGTTTTCTTTTCTTTTATTTTGTCATGATGACAAAACTTTGAGTTGGGGTCTTGATGTCTCCTCTTTTGTGATAGATCAATCTACACGTGAGACATATTTTTTACGGTTAATGGGATATAAGTAAGAGATTTTTCCCTAATATTTTCCATATCTTACATTTCTACATTCTTTTGGACATTATTATATTTATAGTGTTTTTGTGCTTTAAGTGTGTGTTAAGTGTGTAAATTTTAGGTACATGGTTGACACAAGAATCCAATAAGATGATTATAAGTCAAGAAATTGAAGTCCAAATCCAAGACAAGGTGTAAAAAGAGCTTAAAGTCACTTTTGGAAAGCTAGAGCGTTTACCAGAAAAGTGTATCCTCATCTTGTTTCAGTCACCACAATTAATTGGTAATATATATACCCTATTCCTTTTGATTTGGAAATATCTTGGACTCAATGTCACGTGAGAGATGACAAAAGTCAATTCGGAGTTCAGACGAGAAAGTTATGTCATTTTTGCCAACGTGACTCGGACGTAGACACCCTGGTCAAAAACGGGTTGGGCCCATTTTAAGTCACTTAAGTGAGCCATTAGGTCTAAAACATGGAAGGATGTAAGTAAGTGGAGAACCACAATATTTATAATATGATTATTAGTACTAACTACCTGGACATAGTTTGTTGTATGACAAACCCAGCCAGCTCAAGATGGAATCAAACCTATTATGGTAAAGTTTTGTCCTCTTTAAATCATCTCAGGGAGACATTAACTGTCATGTTTCTTGCTTTATAAACATTTTGTAGATATTCTAGTTAGGAAGATCTAGGCAACTTTTACTTCTCCTAGATTTAGATAACCCTCCACAGACTCTCTTAATTAGTTCTACACGGGTCCTACTTGACATAATTTTTATCAGTTGATATAATTAACTCGTGTAAACTCCTTTGCTCTTAATAATGTTTCTACCATCCAAAAAGAATGATAGTCATGATAAAAACAGTTTAGTAGAAGAGCAATAAATTATATATTTATCCCTAATGTATTAGTAAACTTACTAATATGGTACACACCTTGAAATGCATTAGGTAAATACTGTAATACATAGGTTAGCTAATAAAGAAAGGTCCTTTTCCTTAATATGTTGAGTTAGATTGACCAAAATGACCATTTACTATCAAATAAAAAACTTATAATTTTGTATCATCCATTGTTATCAAAACAGTATTCAAATAGCCTTCTAAAAACTTATTTATTTAATATTAGGTTCGAGCTCACGACTAGAAATGCTAAAGTATATGATAGATCATATTCTCTTATCACATTATACTGATCGATACAATCTTACCATGAACTTGTATCTCATAGATTTTGTCTTTTATGTACACGTCATGACTAATCAAAATGCATACCCGACATACAATCTCATACTCATGGAATATCAAATCACACACACCGATTATTCATTCCATTTGTACACACTCTAGATTGAGAACATTCAGACCTTAATGTCTATAAGACACTGATTGACTATCAATGTTCCTTGCAAGTCCCTTGTATACGCATCGAGGTGTACCAGTGATAGTGATTACAGAGTGGACTATTACGACTGTCGTAGAATTCGGCCTACAATTATAATCAACCTTCAACGTGATCTTCGTGCAACCAAAGTGTACACGATGATTACTTCGTCAATAAGATTTATGATGTGATACCACAAGCTACTGAACTATGACATGCTCGTCATTATCCTAACAGCCCGTCATCGGCCTTTTTGCTAACCCATCAAATTACATTATACAGTATTGTAACATTAAAATAGGAGGGTTCATATTACGTTCTTCAACAAAACAATTTAAATCGTCTTTCCAAATGATTCGATTCAAAAAAATCTAATATATTCACAAGTTTCTTGATTATTTTGATTCAAGATCAAAAGAGATGTTGGGGGAGAATAGTTTGTTCTTGGATGAATTTTGCGAATCATAAGTATCTTGTATGTTCTTAATAAAAAGCCCAAAAACTATTCTAATGAATTGTTATTTTAGATACTAACACTGTATTTGTTCCAAAAAAAGTAATAAGGATCGGATTTATCTATTTTTTATATTTGACCCAACCTAACCTCTAACAAACATTCATAAAAACATCATTCCGGGTAGTTCAATAGGCCAGAGTCTTGATATTTCTTCTACACATAAAAAAGGCGTAAAATAAGAGATATATGATTCGAATTCACTCCCTGAATATGTGTAACCTAGTTCTGATTTACCTGTAAGTGTGTATATTTTGGCAAGATTGATCGAGATGCGCACAGATTGATTCGAATTCACTCCCTGAATATGACCTAAATAATGATACTTATAATGATACTAGGTATTGCCCGTGCCTGAAGTCACTTGAGTAAATTTATTTCTTTATCTCAAAAAAATTAAAGTGAACAATTTAAATGTATTATTTGATTTAAGGTGTTTCGTTAATGTTTTATGATTCAGGTTTAAGGTTCATGATCAATAATTCAAGTTCAAGGTCTAATGAATCGAAATTAAATGTTCAAATATCAAGTTCCCCCTTCTTGATTCATCATTCAATGATCAAGTTTCCGTGATGAGTTTAAGGTTTTATATAGATACAGACGCTACGCAACTTTAATCCATAAATATATAGCAAGATATTATGGACCTGTTTCTTTTTAACAAAAAAAATTCTCGTTTCCTTAGACACTATGCAAATTAAGCTTCATAAATTTATATTTTGTTATGATTCACATAAAAAATATTAATTCATTTGGAAGGATATTTTTACATGTAAGGACAAAATAAAAAATAGGTGCATTTAGTAGTAATAATTATATAAAATAAGTCTCATAATACTTATAATACAAAATGTTAAAACCTAAAATAATAAAAATTAGCATAAGTATAAAATTGTGCATGAAAATTAAAATATATCATAGCTTACAGTATATTCATTAAAGCCAGGCCAGAACCTCATGTGGACCATCAAATGCATGGATCAGAACAAATATGGCATCAAAATATATCAATGGTCTAAAAAATTCAGTAATAGTCCACAACATGCTAAACTTATCATGATTTAAAACACTATATATGCGTGTTTTCTTAATAGATCTTTTCACAAAGGATCCTCTCATTCTGGCACTCGTCTTACCAAGATGGTAGAACGCATGTTTTGTTAAGTACTCTAATTTTCACTCTTGAAAAGTTCTTACAACATCTTGAACTTTTTTGTCACATACTATCGAGCCTAGATTCATCAAACATGGTTGATCTTTTACCAACTATGGTCTTCCATCTCACCACACTTTGCATAAAGATCAACCAATGTGAAACCAACATAAAAATCTATGAACCCCCCAAGTTTAACCAATTTTGTGTGCATTTGCTTTCCAAATGCTAAATCTATCAATAGAACAATCTTTTAAAAGTCAATGATAAAAAATGAAAAAAAATGGTTTAATAACCCGTAACACAATTCTGAAATTCATACTTCAAAAGTCACCAATTTAATCAGAGCCTAACAACGGCACATCTCCTAAGATTAAGACTACCTCTTTTTACCATCACACATTACATGAAATGTAAATCATTCACAAATGAAGTAATATAAGTCTCATAATCATCAACAAATAAAATCAAACAAATCACCTAAAAAAACCATTTAACAATCTTCAGACATAAACATATCATCCTCATCCAACAAAGCTTGAAATCCACCAAATCATCAAACTCCGTCACTTAATCCTCACCATCACAATCTCATACTATAACAAACAAAAACCCAAAATTAACATCACAGTAAAAAATTAATCAAATCAAAAATTTACCGCCTGTTTACCTTAGGTTCTTGCATTTCAGACACACCAATTAAGTGTTGACAAAAAAAGACACAACATTAGGTAACCTTCTATATTGACCTCTCACTTCAGGATATTGAACCATAGATTTAACTCTATCAAGAGCTTTATGTAACCTTTCTTCAGTTTGTTTTGTTCCTTCAATTAGAAATTCATATTTATCTTCTTTTGAGATCTCGTTTTGAATGGTGGGACCCACGTTAACTTTTTATGGTTTGAATCCACGTAACCCACTTCCTTTACGTCTCCATCATAAAATAATTTTCTCCAGTATTCCTACTGACCATTTTTTTATGTAATTCTTCCTTACTTGATGCCCTCTAAAATGCGCCTATTCAAGAAAAAATAAACATTAATCTTAAACTCGATTAATACAAAAAATTATATAAAAAATATCATAGAAAGATAAATTTATCTTTAAAACACACACAACCCTAAACCTGTATTGGCCCAATTTTATATGCAAAAAATGCTACTCAAGTTGCAAAAATTCAGATTTTGCATAATGAGTCGCTGCAAGAAAATCAAAGTATAGTAGTTTCTTTACACGTTCAGGAGAAACTATGTTGTCTTAAACCTGAAAAGTTTGCTAATATATGCCAGTTGCCACCCTCTTTCTCTCCATATATTTTGCGAGTGAAGTGTAAAGGTGAATTAATGAATGACCCTCTGATTTCTTTTCTTGGTTCTCTAACTTCATCTACATAAGCTACTCGAAGAGATGGGTACCTGTTAAAAACACATGGTATCAGCTTGATATAATATTTGTGTATATAGTATTTATAAATTAATAAGTTGATAAAAGTATTATTTCATAAAATTCTCTCACATACATGATTGGAGAGTGGCAATTTCTCGTTTTAGCTCCTTGAGATGGCTTCGAGCTTGATCACCTCTAAAGAAGCTTTGAACACGTAATATCCCATGAAGTGTACGATTTCTTGTATCTTCAAGCACTCCAATATGAACAGGTTTATATTAAGACTTTTAAAAGGTTGAAAGTTTAAAAAAAGGGAAAAGAATAAGAAAATATATGTATCTCGTTTCTCACATGTCCAGTTTGAAATAAGAGCTTTGTGTATTTAACTTGATACATTTCAAGCAAAATATTGAATTAAAGTTATGTTCACATGTCATGATACATTTCATTAAGGTTGTCCAAGTGGTGGCAATAGACGTTCAATTCCAGTTTTCACATAAGGACCTATTACAACTTTTGCATAATATAGGGAGGTATAATGCAATTTTTGCATAGTATAGGGACATACATGGCAATTTTTGCATAATTTTTGCATAATATAGGGTCGCATAGCGCTATTTTATCATAGTTTAGGGACCCATAGCGTGATTTTTGCATAATATAGAGCATATAGTGCAATTTTTGCATATAATCGGAACCTATAGTGCAAATAACAAAGAAATGGGTAGTACAAACCTGTTTTAAGCCAGCTGTTTTCTGAAGCTCAACATCTTGTTTTTCGTAAATTTCATCTCCAATTGACGGTATTTTGCTTCCTTTTCGTCCTATAAATTATTGTCTAAATATTGGTTAATTCACAATTTGGAATTAAGATTCACAAAGTGTTAGTAGCATTAAATATCATATTATCAAACAACATAAGCCAAATTAATAGTCCAAGTGAAACTAACCAAGTAATGTCTGTTGAACTAATCTTGTTCTTAGTATGCTTGAACAGTTAACTACTATTTATTTTTTAATCTCGGCCATTGATCAAGACACAATTAGTGCGGAAACAAATCAATCACTGAAACACAAAAATCATTTTCACATCAAATACACAAATCACCAAATTCAAATTTTAAGCCATTATAAATCACAACAATGGAACCAATGGTCTCAATCATTATTCAATAGAGTAGCATCGAAACCATATCTCATGATTTGATATGTTCATATGATCGGAAATCAAAGTGTTAGATTAGGGCTCTTCGTCGCTCCTTCAGGTTCGCGATTCTTGGAATTGAGATCTTTGTCATTGCTTCAGCTTCGGTGGTTCTCGGAATGGAAGTGGTGGACGGAGGCAGAGGTGTCGCCGGAGTGACCCGATGGTGAGAGATAGGTGAACTGTGTGTGAGCGTTGTGTGTGTAAGATGAGGGTTAAATCAGATAATTCTGAAAAATTGTAAAAGTAATGAGATTAGGTTAAAAATAATTCAATTCTATAGCCAATGGTAAAAATTAATTTTTTTACCTTAATTTGGTTCCTCACCAAGCCGAGGTTGATGATGGTGGTGGTCGCCGAGTGGCAGCAGGTTTCTTGTGCAAGAGAGCGGCTTGGTGGGAAGGTGAGTGTGAATCCATATTTTTTCCAATGGAGTGTGAAAGAGATGCATTTGGGACTTTCGCCAAGCCGGTTGATTATGGTGGAACATGTTTCAAGAATGGCGGCGGTATTCTTGTGGGAAGTGAGGGTGAAGAGATTTTTTTTTGTTCGAATGCAAGTGTGAAGATGAATTTTTGAGAGAAATTAAAGGAGGGAAAGCGATGATTTTTTAACGTAATTGATTGAAATAATATGGTATTTTTAGGATTTTATTACAAAATGGTATATTAAAGGAGAGAAAGCGATGATTTTTTAACGTAATTGATTGAAATAATATGGTATTTTTAGGATCTATTACAAAATGGTATATTAAAGGAGAGAAAGCGATGATTTTTTAACGTAATTGATTGAAATAATATGGTATTTTTAGGATTTTATTACAAAATGGTATATTAATGATAAACGGTATTTACAAAATGGAATATTTTTTTTCCTTTTTACATTTTTTTTGTTATAAAGAAAGTAAATAATTAATGAGATTAATGATAAGTGGGGTCATAAACGATCCTGGCCACCACTTATGTAGTGGCTATAATCAATCCTGACCACCACTTATATAGAAAACTTTACTTTATAATATAGATTATACTTTTTTGTAATGCATTTCGGAAGTGAAAATCACCATTTTGGATGTATAATCCATAAAAGAAGACAAAGAACGCTTCCAAAATAAACAAGGAGGATAGGTCATTTGCCAGAGTCTTGATTGGTAGTTCAATTGACTAGAGTCTTGATATATTTTCTACACTTAAAAAGCCGTAAAACGAGAGGTATATTATTCAAAATATCACTCTCTACACGCAAATTGACTCGGATCACCCAACTTATAAAAAATCATTCATAAAAAAATATGACCTAAATAATGATACTATATTATTTGTAACGCATTCGGAAGGGGAAAATCATCATTTTCGATGTATAATTCCTAAAAGAAGACAAAGAGTGCTTCTAAAATAAACAAAGAGGATAGATTTTTTCTTTTTTCGGGTATAAATAAAAATGATGAGGTAGTGCATGTACACGGACTAAACTTTGCGGTAAATTTGTTTTTTCAGGTATAAATAAAAATGATGATATGGTGCATGTACACGTCCTAAACTTTGCGGTAATTTTTTTTTTCCTGTATAAATAAAAATGATGAGGTAATGCATGTACACGTCCTAAACTTTGCGGTAAATTTATTTTTTTCGTGTATAAATAAAAATGATGAGGTAATACATGTACACATCCTAAACTTTGCAGTAAATTTTGTTTTTTTCGTGTATAAATAAAAATAATGAGGTAGTGCATATACACGTTCTAAACTTTGCAGTAAATTTGTTTTTTTGTGTATAAATAAAAATGATGAGATAATGTACATACGCGTCCTAAATTTTGTGATTAAATTGTTTTTTCGTGTATAAATAAAAATGATGAGGTGGTACATGTACATGTCCAACTCTTTGTCGTACGTTTTTTTTACGCTAACTTTATTTTTTAATATTATCATATAATTAAGAGTAATGATATATACCACCCAAAATCATACCACCCAAGTATACCACCCATGACGTGGCGTGAATTGGCTGGTTAAAAATCGTTAATTTATTTATTTTCTTGATTTGATTAACGATTTACTTCCAACCAATTCACGCCACGTCATGGGTGGTAATTGGGTGGTGTGAATTTGGGTGGTATATATCATTACTCATTAATTAAATTGTGCCAATACATTACTACAGTTGAAGTCTACACTTCTACCATACATCTAGTGAACACACAAAGTTACCAGTATAGCATAAACATCAACGTTTGAGGAACGATGTCAAAAAGAAAAAATTATAAACATCAACAACTACAAGTGGCTACTAGACTTAACTAACAAAACAAAATTACTAAAATTACTGTCTTTTTTTACCGACCAAACATTTTGTTACCTTTATAATGTTAGCCACTAATGGTCAATTTAGTGGTCAAAATTGACCACTCGTGTGTCTAGTAAAAATACCCATTTAAAATTTTAGTGGTTTAAATTAGTCTGTCTAATTTTAATAATAATATTTAGTGACCGATTACTTAATGATTCATGACTACCTGCTGGTCGCTAATGGATTTAACATTTACCAAACACTATATGTCTCGTAAAATATCCACACAATTTTTGGGCAAACCAAATTTAACCGTCCATTAAAAATACAAGACTTTACCAACCACTTAGTTAATCCTTTAGCAAGCACTTGATGGTCATCACAGAGTTAAAAAATTATAAAACACAGAAGGAAAATTAGTATTTTTATCAAATTTTTTTTATTCATTTTGTATTTGACTATTTAAATTTGTAACTTATTTATTTTTCGATATTTTATATGATGTAATTTTTTTGACTATCCGACTATTTAATTCGGTTTGTAATATATATATATGCAAAAATTATTTTTATGTAATCTCTTCGATTATTTTTCGTAAACTTTTCGACTATTCGTCTATTGAAATTTATCTTTGTAATATACATTTTTAATATAGTTTTTTTAAATTTTTATTTTAAAAACAATCTTTATCGGCCGCATAGTTAATCGCTAAATAGTAAATCCTTTAGTGACCGCTTATTGGTCGCTAGTTTATTGCAACCTTTAGCAACCTCTTGTTGATTGCGAAACAACTCAACTTCTACCGACCACAAGTAGTCGTTATTTCAAGGCTCTTTTAACAATAAACAAGCGGTCACTAAAAGAATGGTTGGTGTTGACCACAAATATAGTTATCTCTAACGATTAGAGCCTAGCAACCAATACTTAACAACTTCTTATAATCGTATCTTTAACGATCACTTAGTAGCTACTTAGTACTATAGCTGTGATAATCCACATCTATTTTCTTAAATAGTCATTAATGTCACCGTTGTAGAACAGAATGTTTGTATATCCGCAACAACAGAGCCGGCCTTGGGAAGGTGCAACCAATGCAATACTTTATATCAAATTCTAATATAAAGTAATACTTAAAAAAGTTTACAAGACCCAATATGTCCATCCAATTAATTAACAATAGAACTTAGTTATTAAGCCAAATATTCAAATAAAATTTCACAGAACAATTTTTTTTTTTTAAAACGACCTCTACCGGCTACCAACAAAGAGAACGGATCCCATTCTTAAAAAAAATTACCTTTTTTCTTTTTTATTAAAATTCAGTAAAAATTTGGATATATATTGAAGTTTCTTAGGTATTTTCAATTTTAATTTATTTGATTATTTATTTTATGTATTTTTTTAGTTTTGGTTTTGAAATTTTAATTTCTGTTTTGATATTTAATTTGTTTATTTTTATACATCAGATTTACTTATTTAGTATTATTTTAGAATTCGTATGCAAAAAAAGATTTATACAGTACAGATATTTCTTTCTATTTTGTTCTGTAATGAGTAAATTTCATTGCAGTTAAATACTCACTTAATAACAATAACATCCTTTTGACTTTAATTATTTCAACGAGAAAAAAATTTGCAATGGTATATATTATTAATATTTGAATTTATGATTAATATTTTATATTAGCATTTTTTCTTTAGCAATCTTATCTAATTACCTATTTTATATGTCATATATATTTAAATAGTTAACCTTTGTTTTTAATTTTTAAGATAAAAAAGTAATATGTTCATTTTAATAGGTGTTTTAACCATTATGTATTTAATAATTTTGTACCTCATATTTACTAAAAACGGAATTATAAAGGCTAATTCTCATATTTATCTATTAAGATGTGGATTAACGATTTTTTATTAATTCAATTAATCATTTATTTACATTTTTTATAAGAATTTTTATTTCATAATATTATAATATTACATATATCAGATAAGATAAGGCCTAATTTAAATTTTTGCCTAGAAACCTAAAACTATCCGGACGGGCTCTGCTCAAAAATTATATATACATACACATAATTATTGTAAGTTTAAGTGAATGAGAGTTTGTTGGTTGATGGTAGTTATTACTATTAATGCCATAGATACCACTCAAGTCATATTATTCTCTTTCATTCTATATATATTCACTCCCTATTAAATTCATTTAACACTACACTAAATTTCTAAGTCTTTAAATATCAAAATTGTTTCTACCATTTGTTCTCCCATGATAACAAGCTCTCTGCCCTAAATCATTTTTTCCCATACTCTCTCTCTCTCACTCTTAATTCTCTCTCTCTCTCTCTCTCTCTCTCTCTCTCTCTCTCTCTCTCTCTCTCTCTCTCTTAATTTTTTTCTACCAAGTACATCGAAAATAGTTTACAAAGACTAAGTGTTAATAATTTGAATCATATATATCCAAGATTGTAAGGGTCGTAAAGGGTGTTTAATTTTCTTATCTCGTGATGGATTACATGAAAGAATGGGAAATTAAAACGACTCATCACTATTATGAACCTGCAAAGATGGTGATCAAAACAGTTCCAGGAGCTATTATAGTCGGCGCTGGCCCATCTGGACTAGCCACAGCTGCTTGTCTGAAGAAACGTGGCATTCCGACACTTCTCCTTAAGTGTTTTAAAATTTTGTAGTGTATATTAGTAATTTTATTGCTTTTTGAATATCTTTTTAGTCGTGGTGACATGACTCAGTTTTGAGTTGAGGGTGGGGTACTCGTTGTCCTCATTCCTGTTTCGTTTTTAGTTTTTTTTTTCAAAAAATCATAAAATTTAAAAAAAAAATTAAAATAGGGAATAGGTGAAGAATGTATTATATGTGCCTTTTGAAGCATTGTTTTAACAAGTTAATGATAGGAAATAGTGTGTTCTTGAACTTTATGACAAATTATGTAGTATACTTGCATGAAAACGTTTAATAAGGGATAAAAAGGACTAATGAGCAATGCGTAGAAGTTTAAGAAGTTGTGAACGGTGTGTTGAACGTGAGGTTGGAACTAGTGAATAACCCGCTTAACTTATGAACTAAAAGTGAGAAATAACGAACCCTAGTAGTTAAGAAATTGATTAAGGCATTTCTTTGATAGCCCTTTGTGCCTTTATCTTGCTTACCAATATTGTATTTTAATATCCTTCTTAGCCCAGTTCTAGCCTTTATAGCCTTTTATTTAATAACCACGTTATAAGACTATACCCTTTACTTTTAGTACTTGACCATTTGACCCGCTCTCGAATCACATGCCTAGGACTAGTTGTCCTGGAGCTTGAGTTTGGGATGGTGGGTGTACGTGATCAGGGGATACATTGGGTGAGTAGATGTTTTATTTTTCGTTTATTCATTATGCACTTATTTGTAATCCATGTCAGATTTAAGAAAAGAAAATAAAAGAAAAAGTTGAGAAAAAGAAATAAAATAAGCAACACAAGAACTGGCATAAAAAGGGTCTTGTGTTTGCCTTACAAAAAAAAAAAGAAAAAAAAATATATGAAAAGAACAAAGGAAAATCCGGCATAAGACATTTTGTCTTTCTCTCTTTCTTTGTGATATTGGATAGGATTTGGGGGTGCAATGTTATAGCATCAAATGGGTTGACTGAGCACGATAAGGAGCGAACACTCAAACTCTAGGGCGATTAGTTGATGAATAGTGAGGAAAGGGCCAAAATATCACTCTATATTGTCCAAAACTATATATCACATCCTACCATAGCTTACACTACACCTTATGACCTTAGGATTCCTAGTTATTTGGGTAAGTAATATTTGAACAATTAGGGAGTAACTAAGTGGACCACTAGTTACTAGGAAAGACCAATGAACACCATATAGCCGTCATATCAACCTAAGTGACAACCACTCTTCAAAAAGCTAATAAAAATATATCCAATATTTAATTTAGATAAACAGTATTCTCGACCATATGATTACCATGCTAACAAGATATGACAAAAATAACAATCTTACTAAAATTTAAATATATACTATGTAGAGAATAGACCACCTCATCCAATATGATCTAACAAGACATATTAGCGTTGTGGAGGAGTCAATATTTTCTTGATATGGTGGATAATAATTTTTTAGTATGAATGTTATTTTCGTCATATCTTGTGAACATGCTAATCCTATGACCGATAATAGTGTTTGACTAATTTAAATATTAAATATTTTTTTAAAAAAAATTTGGAAGAATTTTTTTATTAAAATAATAAGGTTTTGATATGAATATGAGCAAATATGGACAATCTTGTGATATATAATGCATGTGTAAGATTGTTTATGTGTTTATCTTTGTAGAATGAGGTAAATATTAAAGAAAATATTGGTTGGATAATATATCCAACTTCTTTCTCAATATGTAAACGCAATTTTGATTTTTTAAAATATATAATACGTCCATGTTAAATGCTTAAAAGTTATAAAAAAATTGTATACTATAAAATATTATTTATACCAAATATTATTTACAAGATTTAATCATATTTTAGTTTATAAAATGATTAAATAAAAAACACACATCCCCTTTCAAATAAAAAAATAGATTTACAAATTTAATATTAAAATATATAATTTAATTATTGGTAAAAAGTAATAATTTATGTTTAAAAATATAAATTCTACTTTTTAGTTCTATCAATTAAAACAGGATGAAAACTGAAATTGTATATTTATATAAGTAGTTAATAAAGGGTATAAAAGGAATTTCAAAAAAATTAAAATTTTGACCGTTAAATATAACTATCCATGTTAAAAAAGGACTTGGAAAGAGATAAAAAAGAATTGAAGGACTTAAGTGTCCCAATATAAAAAACTCAGGGACTTGAGTGTCTTTTTCTCTTCTAGAAATTGACCAAGCTACATGTCTTGAGAGGGTTTAGGTAAATCTAATCGTTACTAAATAGTTAAAATGAAAGGTCAAACAAGATATTTCTTTTAAATAACAATTCTTAAAATAATTATTCTCTATATTTTTAAATTTTAATCTCTCAGTTTTATTTTAATTTTATTCTAATCTTATATTAAATATATTTTAAATTTATTGTAACAACTTTTTTTTTCATTTGATTTTTAAATATTCATATTTTTGTATGTAAATATGTTTCTTTTCAAAATTTGTACACAAATATTCCAGATTAATAAAAAATATTTAATATTAACTTTTTTATTAAATATATTTATTATTTATCATAATATTTTTTATTATTAAATGTCTATCATATATTTCTTTACTAGAATTTCAAAAATATTATAAAAAATTAAAAAAATATAATCTAAATTGTTAATATTTAAACAATAAAATAAATTGTTAGAAATACATTATTTTGGTTAATGAAATAATATAAAATAAGATCGATAGTTGGTCTAGTGGTTAGACTACTCCGCAGAGACCAAGAGGTCCTGGGATCAAATCTTATTGGAGTCAAAATGATTCCGAATCCAAAGTGGCTCTCATATGTATTAAAAAAATATAAAATACATTAAAAGAAACTTTAAGATTACGATTAGAGCTAACCAAATGTAGCTAAGATTTTTTAACAATATCTATTCTATAAAATGTTTAGCATTGATTTTCATCATTCAACTCTGGATTCCAACTTTTTGTTATAGTTGTGAAACTTTTAGACTTAGTTTAAGAATATTAATATAAAAGATAATTTTGTTTAAACTATCTTATTTTCTTAATATTTTGAGAATATATAGACAAGAACTTACTTAAATATCATAAATAAAATGTAGATTATAGTAATATTGAAAGTTGTTTTAGTTAATATAAATTCATGATCATAAAAATATGAAATTAAATATTACACAAATCATAACTTTATTCTTAGTTAAAATAATTTATTTTTTGTATATTTATATAACCTTCTATGTGTTATTTTATGACCTAATATACACTACCAAACTGCGATTGTCTTTAGCGAGGACCCACACCCTCGCTAAAGACAGAGAAAGTCGTCACGCAAGACCAGAATTAGCTTTAGCAAGGATATGTTCTCCCTAAAGGTTCCTCGCTAAAGTTTCGTCGCGAAAGACACTAAATCGTGACGACATCTGCGCGTCGTCGAGTGAACTACCTTATCTTTTGCGAGGATGACATGTCCTCGCTAAAGATAACATCATTTACGAAGGAGGAATCCTCGCAAAAGACTTGGTCAGCTACGAGAAAAATGTCCTCGCCTTTACTATCCATATCTTTAGCAAGGACTTTGACTATTATTTTAGCGAGGAAAATGTCCTCGCTAAAGTGATTTTTGTTTTTTATTTATTAATTTATTTAAAAAATTTCCCCAAAATTTGTTTTTTTTAATTAGTTTTATATTGTTTATAGAATAAACTTGAGTTATATAATAAACTTGAACAGATTATAAAACCAAAAAATGAATTATATAATCAACTAGAGTAGATGATTTAAAAGTCAACAGTCAAACCATAAGTCAACAAATAGTCAAACATCATAAAAAGTCAACCAAAAGTCAAAAAATACAAACTAAATAGACCAAAACATAATACACTAGGGATTACATAAATCTTCTTCATCTTCTTCTTCTTCTTCTTTAGTGGAACTATAACCCTTGTCCATAAGCTGGAAGTGTGGGCCGGACGGAGCAGTACGAGGATCAGAAGGAGTGGCTCGGGAGGTACCAGCAGTAGGAGGAGCAACAGAAAGAGTGCCATATGGAGGGACAACTGTATCAAATCCACGTTTGGATCTGCATCGACTAAGTAACGAGATGGCCTGACTCATCCGCGCGTCAATCGCCTCCTTTGTGGGTCGGGTACTAACTGTGGAGGCCGATGATTGAGACAGGTTGTCTAGCATAGGGTCCTTGCCTATAGACACAAGGAACTCGTTAAGCGTAGTAATCATCTACTCGTAGTCCCTTAGCATCCTCTCATTGACCGGATCAGAAGCATTAGTTGTCATCCTCTTCTCCGGAAGCAAGTGTCCAACTCCCGGGACCTAGTAGCGGGTCCCGTCTCCCAACCCTAAGTGCACCGCCTCCATGACTTCATTAAATTTTCCTTGTTGCGTTAAGGAGGGTGTACATGATAAATCGCCACTCCGACTCTGCGATTTCCGCACTTTGTTTTCCAGAATTTCCTTCAGCGTGTCATGTACAATATATAAAATATTAAAATATAATTTGTAAGTATAATTGGTTGCTTATTTTACAGCTTACATTCGATCGCTCGTACTCTCTACTCCTCCACCTATTCTTTTATCGGGTTCCACCCTATTTCAAAAAAGAATCTTTTTATTGGGGGCAAAGACAAAGTTTGCTCCTCACCCTTGGCCACTCGAGGGAGTTGACTACTCCCCGCCCACTGTTCCAGTCAAACAGCCAAATAAAGATATTTAAATAATTATTGTAATGAATTTCTTACCTCCATCAAGGAATCCCTCTTCCGTGTGTAGGTCATAAAACCCGCCCCGCTCGGGTTCTGCAGCTGCTGCCTATTGGTTCTATTAACTTTAGCTTGGTGCTAGTTTTTAAAAAACACAAACATAAGAAAGAATGTTGTTCAATAAAGAGAATATTTTATTTAATACAATTTAAAGTACAATAATTACCTGAGCTCCCTCCTAAGTCCCATAGTTTTAAAGTTCTCTCCCAATTCTCTGGTGTCTGATCATCGGGTTTCGTCCGGGTAGCATAATCTCTTGATTCAGTTCTTGTGATCGCTAAAGCCCTTACCACACTTGTTGCTTAGCATAATTTGTATTTTCTTTCCAATCTCGGCGAGCCTCTCAATCCTCAACCAAAAAGAATTCCTGTTCACAAATAACTCAAATTCAATATAAATGTAAGTGAAAGACGAACAAATAAAAGAAAGTTTAAGTCAACTTACCCTCAAGCGTCTTGGTATATTTCTCTGCTATTCGGAGAGGACTTCTCCCCAGTTCTTGTAGTATAGGGGATCCGTCTCGCAAATCGTATGATTGACGACCTGACCCACGTGATGCGAGTTTGGGCCGACAGGGTTCCATGTCTTGTCATATGTGCAAAAACTCCATGGGAAGTCTCCCTCCGTGCATTTTTTTCGCCTTGACGACTGTAGCTAGAGTCGTCTTGCCCCTGGGCTTCCGGGCCTTCATCCCTGTTAATGTTACGATTAAATTCCTATTTTAATCAAAATTATATCTACAAAAAAAGAAACTTGGTGCATAGCAACCCCCGATCAGATTATTATTATTTTGAATGGGATCACTGCCATCGCCATCTCCATCGTGTCTACGGGGCATCACTGCTGCCATCTGATCAAAATAATACAATTTTACCACTTAACTATATAAAAGTACACTAAGGCCCTAATGGTTTAAAAATTTATAATTTTAACCCTAAACTTTAATAGATACACTAAGACACCTAAATTAATTTTAAAAGTCACTAAGGGCCTAAATGTTTTAAAATTACATTTTTTACCCCTAAAAATTTAAAAATTAAACTAAGGCACCTAAATTATTTTAAAAAGTCACTAAGGCCTTACATGTTTTAAAAATTAAACTGAGGCACCTAAATTATTTTAAAAAGTCACTATGACCCTAAATGTTTTAAAAAATACATTTTTCACCCCTAAAGTTTTAAAAATAAAATTAAGGCACCTAAATTATTTTAAAAAGTTACTAAGGCCCTAAATATTTTACAAATTACATTTTTTACCCCTAAACATTTAAATATTAAACTAAGGCACCTAAATTCTTTTAAAAAGTCACTAAGGCCCTAAATGTTTTAAAATTTACATTTTATACCCCTAAACTTTTAAAAATTAAACTAAGACACCTAAATCATTTTAAAATAAATGTATTAAAAATACATTTTTTACTCGTAAACTTTTGAAAAATAAAATAAAGCCCCTAAATTTTCTAAAAAATTCACCAAAGCACTAAAGGTTTTAGAATTTACAATTTTACCCCTAAACTTTTAAAAATACAATAAAGCCCTTAACCTATCTAAAAATTTACTAGAACCCTTAATAAAGTTTTTTCTACACATGCAATATAACCCTTTAAATTAAGTAAAATTCACTTACAATTTAACCATTTAAATTAACTAAAATTCAACACTACTTGCAAAATATCCCAAAAATAACCAAAAACAAAACACCTCCTAATCAAGTTTTTTAAACACATTTAGTAACTAATTAATGTATCCTAATGACCTACATAATTCGAAATTGTAAGCTCAAATTTAATATTTTCTAGAAATAGAAAAAAAATTAAAATTAAAAGTTGATGGATTACATACCTTTTATGGCAGGAGTTGTGTTTGTTTGATGATAATTAAGCAACACAAAGCAAAATCAAACAACAAAAACCAAGTTAGATTAAAAAAAAATTAGAAGTTTGTAATTTTTTTTTTAAGAAATCATGATAATCTTACCTTTGTTAGTGAAGATATGTCTTTTGCTGAGGGTTGGGGTAACTCGCCGGGGTTGCGAGGTGGTTTTGCTGGAGTTCTGATGGAGGGTTTTAATGGTGGTAATGATAAATGAAGAAGAGAATGGATTCTCGGTTGGGTATTATTTTTTTCGCAGTGATCTTTTGCGAGGACTTAGTCCTCGCTAATGGTCCAAGTTGTCGCGAAAGACCCGTGACATAGATGGGCGGGAAATCCAAGCGCCAAACGCGCGGCCAAAATTTTCAGCTGTTATCTTTAGCGAGGACTTTGTCCTCGCTAAAGACTTCCTGTCTTTAGCGATGAGTTCATTGTGAAGAACCCTCGTTAAAGACTCTTTCTTTTAAAAGATAATACTTAATCATTAACCTCTACTATTAAATCATAAAACAATTAGAAATCATGGGATCAAAATAATTCAAACTTAGAAAATTATGAAAAACATGACAAAATATATAACAAGACCGTAATACACAACTAATTAGTCTCGTCCCCATCATCAACTATTACGGGTTCATCGTCACTATCAACATATATAGTTTCCTCACCAGTCTCGTACTCCCATAAGGCGTCATCATAATCATCATCGACAACGGGAACAACGAGTTCCGGTACAAGGTTAAAGATCGAAAGATCGATCTTTATCCCTTGTCCAGTAGTCAATTCAAACAGCGGGTATTCCGAATCCAAGTTCGTATCAGCCAGTGGAATGTTGATCAAATCTGGACTAGTGGAAATCGATTCTGCACCAAATAGTCTAGGACTCAATCCGATGGTCGTTCACTTCCCAAACAAATTTCCACCCCTTTTCCACCTTCCTTGCGTTAATCTGATCAACGTAAAAGACCTTTTTGCTTGAGTTGCTAAGATGTAGGGTTCTTCACTCCACCAAAAATAACTTGTGTTGATTATTGTTGCTCCGTGTTCTATTTTTCGTAATGCCTTTTTTTCATCTGTGTTATACCACTTACACTCGAACAACACAATTGAACAACCACCATGGAATTCAACCTCAACAATCTTGACCAACTCACGGTAAAAAGGATCTCCACCTATGACATTACAAAATAACTAGTTTATATATAAACACCCAACTATACAAGAAATCGACTAAAAATTAAACACAAGTAACCAACCTGTGATTGTACAAACTCTGTAATTTTGAGTAACTCTCTTTTCACCCTTTTCACGCGTTACCCATTTGACTTCGTTACACAACGCAAGAATCATATTGATACACGACACTATTGGACATGTTAGACAACGAGAGAAACTTTCGGTAGCAAGGGGATTACCATCTTGTTGCATTAAAAACACATGCACACAAAGTCAGTTATTAGTTGAAATAAAGTCAACTTATTTTGTAGACTTGTATACCTTTTTCCTAAACCATCTACGAAAATGCTCTCGGTGTTTCGTCTCTCTATCAAGGTCCGGAAGTGAGGACTTGTGTTCCCTAAAAACACATAGTACTAATAATCAATAATAGGATATTTAAATAAACGATTTTAATTAAAATACTTACATCATATAGTGCTAGATCTCATTGCAATTATGAAGGATGTACCAATCGATGTGTTCCTTCACTTTGAAGGGTAAATATCCATACCATTTCTTACCAATCGGCTTGCACTAGCTCTTAAACACTGATATTTCCTTGATTTCAGGAGTCGTCTCACCGTATTTTCCCAGGTGGTTGAACTCTGTACTTTCCTCTCGAAGGTACCGAGATATAAAAGTCAAAGTTTCCTCTATAGAGCATCCCTCGGCGATTGAACCCTCTGGCCTGGCAGGATTCCGAATATATTCTTTTAGTTTCTTCAAGTACCTCTCAAACGGATACATTCAACGCATCTGAACCGGGCCTCCTAAACGAGCTTCCTCGTATAGGTGCACAACAAGGTGGATTATAATATCAAAAAAAGTTGGAGGAAATATCATATCCAACTTGCACATAAGCTCGACCATTTTAGAATTTCCCGATTCCAATCCATTTTTACTCAGGTTCTTCATACAAACATTTCTGAACACGTTGCACAACCCAATAATCAGATCGCTAATGGATTTGTTGTCGATTAAACCTGGAACACTATCCACGAATAGAAACTGCATCAGAATATGACAGTCATGGGATTTCATACCGATAATCTTCCCTGTGTCACTCTGAACGTTGTTTCGCAAGCTAGAAGCGAAACCGTCTGGAAAATTTTGCAAATTTTGCACCTTCAACCTATCTAGAAACTCTTTCGCTTATTGGTTGTTAACGCATACTTTGCACGTGGTAGAATGGTCTTACCACGTAAATCGACAAATAACCACAAATCTGACCTTATGTTCACTAAGGCATCTAAAGTTTAATAAAATTTCACTTTTATCCCTACAGTATATAAAAATCCCTCTAAGGCCTCCAAAGTTTTTAAAAATTATACTAAGGCACCTAAAGTTTATTAAAATGTCACTTTTACACCTAAAATTTAAATAATATAATAACACACCTAAAGTTTATTAAAATTTCACTTTAACCCCTAAATTTTATGAAAAGTAACTAAGGCACCTAAAGTTTAATAAAATTTACTTTTACACCTAAAGTGTATAAAAAATCCACTAAGACCCCTAAAGTTTTTAAAATTATACTAAGGCCCCTAAAACTTATTAAATTGTCATTATAGTGCCTACACTCATAATCAATTATAAAGATGCCCTTAAAAAGATCTAAATAGTTCACAAAGATCTATACATTAATTTTCCATTAATAAAACAACACCTAAAATTATTATAACTCAATAACCAAATTAAAATTATAACACAAAATTCAATAATAATTATTATATAACAAAAAATGAACAATATATCACATATAAAACACTAAACATTACTAACTGCACTTATATAATACAATATATAACAACAACTATACAATTTAAAAAAAAAAATAGAAAATACCTATTTTGTGGACAAAGTGATGAAAAAAATTGCTTGAAAATATGACCCACAAGAACTAGATGTATCGGGGAAGCTTCGTTGTTGATGGACCCGGAAATGTTTTGTGGATTAGGGAAAAAATTGGGAGAATTTTGGGTTTTTTTTTAAAGTTTTCCGGGGTTTAATATCTCATTAATGGCTGTTGAGTGGCTGTAAGTATTTAATACGGAGAACTCTTTAGCGAGGACACCAAGTCCTCGCAAAAGATACAAAATGTCGTCGCAAACGATCACCTCTAGCGAGGAAATTCCTGTCGTCGCTAGAGATAGAGCCCTTTAGCGAGGACACACAACGACTAGTTTCTTTTTTATTAATTTTGCTCGCGTAAAAAGGGCGCAACTTATAGGCGAAGACTTTGTCCACGCTAAAGATCCTATCTCTAACAACGACCCACAAGTTATCGCTAAAGCTTACGTCGCAATTGGTAATCCGTGTAGTACTGATATTTATTTTTTTGATAAAGTTTTTGTAATGTTTTACTAAAAGAGAATGAATTTAAAGTTAAAAAGTGTACAATTTGACTATTTACAACTTATCCTACTCATGTTTTATTCGCCTGGTGAAAAGTATAAGAAGAGTTGGAGGATAGTCCGTCAAATTAAAGGGATTTACTGCACGCCTGGTTATCTTAACTAAGATACCGACCTATTCATTCATCGAGCAATACACATTTTAGATAATAATATTCATTTATCGTGAAATAATGTTTACTTTCTTCTTCATAATCGATTTGATATTTCATCTAGCGGAGGTTGAGTTTTTCATGCCAAGAACAATTTCTTGGCCATTAGCATGTATTACCACATTTTGAAGATCAACTTGCAAGCTTCCATGGTTGCATGTGCTTCATGTTCGAATATTGTTGAACACCAATTTTTTTGTGTATTGACCCCAACGCAAGTTTCATCGGTATCTTTTCGGACGACCGCAAGTCCTTTTTGTTTTTTGGGTCTTGAAAAAGATACATCACAAAATAGGTGAATATGGTAACCATTCACTGCTCGAGGCATATTGCTTGTTGGTGTAGTTGGTGTGTTGTTATTTGACATTTGATTTGACATATTTTCTGCAAATAAGCCTTCCATTAACTACGTTGTAAAATGAAAAATATTGTCGCAATTCCACATAATCTTCTCAACGAATTATTTCATATGGGCATTCCACATACTTCAAGTGGTGCATAAAATAAAACTAGTAATTGTTTGATTTCCCATCCAATCTTGGAGTATGCATCTATTATTTTTACTATTCAAGTGTCAAAGCTATCATCAAGATTTCCGTGAATATTAATTTGTAATATAGACTTCGCCAAGACTTCTCAACATCTGAAACGTGTGATGGACATACGAGTGATAGTCTCTATAGTATCCAGGAATTTAGTGCATCTTTTATTATTAACACATCATTTATTTAAGATACTTTCTTTTGATGGTATTACTCCATGACAATACTTTCAAACAAAAGCCTAAATTTTTGTTCGGGATTTGGCATGCCACAAACCTTGTAGAGGATTTGTTTTGTTATTTTAGTTATTAGAAATGGTATTGGTCTTCATTGTCCTCTTTTTCAATCATTGGGTGATACCCTATCTTGGTGGTATAATCTCTTGACTTTGAATGTGTCCAAATAAAACAATAATTGTTATGTAGATCATATGGAGGTAACCTCATAATTTTTTACGCCACAAGTGGATCAAGAACCTCTTTTATAATATCTTTTCACACTCAGTACAGGGTTAATAAGTTCACATGCCCTTTGAACATTGCTATTATTCTCGTTGATAATGTTCCCCCTATCTGGAATCCAGTTGTCTGTCTAGATATTTGTATCTTGCTTGTTTCCAATATGTTTGATGCATCCTAATGTTAGAATGAATATGCCAGCAAGAATACTAGTCCATTCCCAGGACTTTATATTATTTAGTTTAGCTTCCCAAAAGTGAAAATACAGAAAGTGAATCCTTTTAATAATTTTAGACACTAGGGGCTCTAGATTATGCATAAATATACATGATTGTCTTGCTAAAAGGGAAATCTTCATTTGGAGGAAAAACCTAAACCATAGTCCTACATGGCATTTGGAAGTGACAATATTTTCCATACTACGTAGTGAATTCTTGTCTTCTCAGCCCATCTCCATAAGTACTTAGCGATTATGGCAGACATTTGCTGGTAAAATGTTCTAGGTAGCATTAAATATACATTTGCTGCCTTAATAAAGTATTATTTCTCTCTATAAAGTAGTAGTTTTTTCTACTCATTAGCTTTAGCAACTAGTTTGCCATACGAACCTTTAATAGCATATTTTTTTAACATGTAATAAGTCAGAGGGATCCCCATGTATTTTTTCCATGGATTGAAATCTAGTAACATTAATTTTCTAGCTTATCTCTTCCATCACGTTCTGAGGTGTAGTCTTAATAAAGAAAATATTTGACTTCAAAAAGTATACACTTTGGTTCGAGAATTTACCGTATGTTGCAATACATTTATCTATATAAGAAAGTGAAACAAAAAACATCGAGTCATCTACAAACAAAAGATGGACGAGGTTCGGTCATTCTCAAGTTATTTTGATACATTTAATATTTATACTTCTACATCTGAAGTTGATGAGACTATCTAGAGCTTCAGAAATAAGACAAAATAAGTCAGGGTACAGAAGGTTGTCTTGACACAATCCTTTTTTAGGTATGCAAGAAGGAAATCTCTCCCCGTTAAGTATAATTTGATACTTAACTGACATGACTCATCTTATTACCCATTTAACCCATTTTTTGTGAAACCCTAGTTTTCTAAGACCAGTTTAAGGAAGTCTCATTGAACTCTATCATATGGTTTGCGCATATCAAGTTTAACCATTATTTTGAGTTTCTTCAATTTCCTGTCTCTTTTTAAGAAATACGAGATTTTGTGAGTTATTATAAAATTGTCTTGGATAGCTTTACCTTCAACAAAATTTGGCTACGGTTGTGAAACTATGCCATCAACAAGGTTGCATTCTAGTTGTAAGAAATCTAGAAATGAATTTGTATCCAAAATTAGCAACTGACATGGGTTCATAATATTTAAAGCTTAATTGGATTTACCTTTTATGAATAAGGGAGATAATCACGTCGTTAAGGATTCTAGGGTAGCAACATTAATCATAAAATATTTAACGAGAAATGGACACATAGGTCCCTGAGTTTTTGATATTGGTACATTTAGGTCCCTCAGTTCTTTTTTATCTTTTTCTTAGTCCCCTTTTAACGTGGATGGTTATATATAACGGTCAAAATTTGATTTTTCTTGAAATTCCTTTTGTGCCCTTCATTAGCTACTTATATAAATATACAATTTCAATTTTTAACCTATTTTAATTGTATTTTTTATTCTATAGGACTGAGAAATATAATTTATATTTTTACACATAGAATTTTTAAAATTTTTTACCAAAAATAAATTAATGAATTTTAATATAAATTTTGTAAATCTGTCTTTTATTTGAAAGGGATAACAATTTTTTTCCTTTAATTAATTTATAAATTAAATATGATTAAAACTTTTAGATAGTTTTTGGAATAAATAATATTTTATAGTATACAAATAATTTTTTTGTTTAACTTTTAAGCATTCAACACGGATGATATTTTTAAGAATCAAAATTACGTTTACATATTGAGAAAGAATTTGGATACATTATCCAACCAATATTTCCTTTAATTTTTACCTCATTCTACAAAAATAAATACATAAACAATCTCACACATACATTAAATATCACAATATTGTTCAAATTTGCTCATATTGATACCAAAATCTTATTCTTTTGCATAAATTTTTCTTCCAATTTTTTTTAAAAAATATCTAACATTTAAATTAGACGAACAGTATTATCGGTCATATGATAAGTATGTTCACAAGACATGGCAAAAATAACTTTCATACTAAAAATTTATTATCCACCATGTCTAGTAGATATTGCCTCCTCCACAGTGCTAATATGTCATGTTAGACCATATTGTATGAGGTGATCTCTTCTTGACATGGTAGATATTTAAATTTTAGTAAGATTGTTATTTTTGTCATATCTTGTGAGCATGGTAATCATATGGTCGAGAATACTGTTTATCTAAGATTGGATATATTTTTGTTAGTTTTTTGAATAAAAATTTTAGGTAAAAGAATAAATTTTTGGCATGAATATGAGAAAATTTGAACAATATTGTGATATTTAATGCATGTGTGAGATTGTTTATATGTTTATCTTTGTAGAATGAGGTAAAGATCAAATAAAATATTACTTGGATAATATCCAACTTTTTTTTTAATATGTAAATGTAATTTTGATCCTTAAAAATATATAATATAATTGTGTTAATGCTTAAAAGTTAAATAAAAAAAATCATTTTTATGCTAAAAAGTATTACTTATACCAAATATTATTTAAAAATTCATTATATTTTATCTTAAAAATAATATAAAGAGATTTCAAAAAATTATATTAAAATTTAGTATATTATTTTTGGTAAAAAAAATTTAAAAAAAATATGTCTTAAAATATAAATTTTATTTCTTAATTCTCTTTATTTAAAATAATTTCTAATTTGAAATGTATATTTATATATGTAGTTAATGAAGGGTAGAAAAGAAATTTTAAAAAGTTAAAGTTTTGACCGTTAAATATAACCATCTATGATAAAAAGGGATTTAGCAAAAGATAAAAAAACTAAGAGATCTAAGTGTCCCAATATAAAAAACTTAAGGGTATGTTTGGATTAAAGAGAGATAGTATGATAAAGGACAGGAAAAGGAAGTTTAGTAAAAGATTATAAAGGAGAGTATTAAATCTTGTTTGGATCAGATAAAAATAGAGGGCAGAATTTTATTAAAAGATTACATATATTTAGTGTTTGGATTAGAAGAATAATGAAAGAATTAGATTCTTTTTATAACTAAATGACTTTTATACCCTTAATAATATATCTTATATATAAAGAATAGGGATAATGTAGACATTATGACATAATAAAGAATATTTCCCTTCTAATAACGCCAAATTGGAGGGATTGAATATATAGTATAGTAAGGGATTAGAAGAATCCTTTAATAAACTTTTCCCTCTAATTATTTTTAATCCAAACAAGGAAGGAGATTATTATTATCCTTTAATATAATCCAATCCCTTCCAATCTCCTATTCAAACAAACTTTAAGGGTTTGTTTGGATAAGGGATTGAAAGGGATGAGATTCTATTAAAGGATAATAACAATCTCATTCCTTGTTTGTATTAGAAAAAATTAGAGAGGATAGTTTATTAAAGGATTTCACCATCTTTTATGAACCTATATATTCAATCCTTCCAATTCGGTGGGATTAGGAAGGAAGGATTCTTTTATTACGTTGTAAAATCTAAATTATCCTTATTCTATCTTTATAAAATATTTTAATAAAGATATTTAAGTCATTTACTTATAAAAAGAATCCATTCCTTCCATTTTCTTCTAATCCAAACACTGAATACCTATAATCCTTTAATAAAATTCCTTATTTTCTTTTTATTCAATCCTAACAAGATTAAATACTCTAATTTCTATTCCTTTATTATATTCTCATTTCCTGTCCTTTACTAAAGAATCTCTCCTTAATTCAAACACACCTTAAAGGAATTGAGTGTTTTTTCCCTAATGAAAAAGTTGTCAGCTTTAATAAATAACATGAGACCCATGTTAATAGGTCACCTTTTATAAAAAATAGGTTACTTTTCATAAATATGAGTATAAAAAAAATTGTCCTTTTCACTTGTATCGCATGGAAAAATCTCTTAGATTTGATGATAGTCCAAGCAATTATTTGATGGTCCAAATCCGGGTTTTCTTAAGAAAATTGTTTTTGATGTTGACACTTAATTCTTCTCTATCTTGAACAAGCAATTAAGTCTCATATATCTATTGGGATAACAAGAGGGACGCCACGGCTCGAGGAACTGAACCAACAGAAAGAGAGGAGTAGGTCAAAAGGGTCCTTGATTTCTAAAGTACGAGAACATAAATATAGGCTTTGGATTGTTGAGATTCGCTTTGACCATTTGAAACAAGAGGTAGACACGGAAGAGGTAGTCACAGTGTTCTTAGACTTTTTCTTTGAGAGCGGAGAAGAAGTTCAAAGCTCGCATAAACCTAGGACGAACAAACTTGCACCCGAGAATATCCAAGAGGAAAGCGGTATTCCTAAAGTCGCCATCGGTAAATGAATACAATGTTTTGGAACTGTCAAGGGATACGGGCCCCCTTGACAGAAACGCTCATAAAATCTCTTTTGTTTAGTTTTAAGCCCGATATTATCTGTTTTTGTGAAACTTTATTAAAGCAGGAGGATGCGAAGGAGTCTCTTCACAAGTTTGGCTATCAAAACTTTTATATTTTTGACCCCTATGGGAGTGCGTTTCACTCGGGGGGGTTTTTGTTCTTGTGGCAGGAGAAGGTTAAACTAGATATCACTTTTTGTTGTAGGAATTATGCTATCCTAAATATTAAAGATCCTATTTTCCTGTTTTATATTGTATTCATACATGCTCCCAACAATCATGATGATAGATTGGAAACATGGAATCAAATAACAAGATGGAATGATAATAACAACAAACCATGGTTTATCATGGGCGATTTCAACAATATACTCAACATGGAAGAAATAATTAGCCTAACGCCCCCCAACACACAACATAAAATTGATAAAAAAATCTTCATCAACAATAATGGATTAGCAGAAGTCAATTCCACGAGATGTACTTACACATGGACAAATAGACTAGCGGGAAACAAATTGGTCAAAACCAAAATCGATAGAGTCCTTGGGTCTTACAAATGGGTAATGCGCTTTCCAAAAGCACAAGTCCACATCCCACCAGC
Source organism: Nemophila menziesii (assembly GCA_029959085.1). NCBI lineage: Eukaryota > Viridiplantae > Streptophyta > Magnoliopsida > Boraginales > Hydrophyllaceae > Nemophila > Nemophila menziesii. The sequence continues at coordinate 92,765,906 of JARWIR010000002.1, forward strand.
AATCGGATCAGATCACTCTCCGCTCATTCTCAAACATGACTAAAAAACGCATATCGGTAAAAAGTTTTTTAAATTCAAATCACATTGGCTTGATAATAACGATTGCAGGAATGTTGTTCAAAATAGCTGGGAAAGCCACAATGACCCACACCCACTAAATAACTACCTACAAAAAACAAGAAACACTATAAAAGCTTTTGAATCCTGGAGCAAAAACACTTTCAAAAACCATCAAACACAAATAAAAACATCCAAAAAAGACTCACTGAACTTACAAACTCACCAAATACGATAGAAAATCAGCAGGAAGATAAAATAGTACGAGAAGAGATTGAATTCGAATTCCGATGTGAAGAAAATACTGGGCGGATAGAGCAAGACAGCAATGGCCCACATGTGGGGAAAAACACCAAATTTTTCCACATGGACACAATGCAACGACGATCCCACAACAGAATTACTCAGATCAAGAACGAAACAGGACAATGGACAGAAAACATAGACGAGGTGAAATTTAATTTCCAATCTTTGTATAACCAACTGTTTGCAGAGAAAGATATGACGTCAGATGCTATCAACACAGTGTTGAGATTCATTAAACCAAAGATAACAGCTGACATGAACCAGATCCTGGCAGCGTCACCTACCATGGAAGAGCTTGAACAAGCTCTACCTCTCGCCAACAAAGGCAGTAGGACTGGATGGTCTTAATGGTAAATTTTATATCGAATTCTGGGATATTATTGAACAGGATGTTTTCAAAGTAGTGAAAGACTTCTTCAGTCACAATACTCCTCTAAAGGGAAATGAATGACACTTTAATTACTCTTATACCCGAAAGGAGATATACAAGAATTGTTAGGAGACTATAGACCGATCTCATGTATCAACTTTGAATAAACTGATTGAAAAAATGCTTTCAAACCGACTCCAACAAAGAATGGATGTGATCGTCTCACCTACCCAGGCGGCATTCATTAAAGGAAGAGCCATCCAAGATAATATTATAATCGCACAAGAACTATCATATTATATGACACGAAAAAGGAAGAACCCAAAACCTATGGCAAGTATAAAAATTGATATGGCAAAAGCACACGACCAAGTCCGATGGGAGTTCATCCTTGAACTCTTAACCAAGATGGGTTTTGATGACACATGGGTCCAATGTATCAAAACGTGCATTACAGAGGTAACGTTTCAAATTAACTTTAACGGACAGACAATGCAAAAATTCACCTCGGGAAGGGGCCTCAGACAGGGAGACCCCATCTCTCCTTTCCTTTTTTCTCTCATGACAGAAGCTCTAATTAGTTTAACTGAAGCGGCCTCACGAGAAGGAATGATACAAGGTATACAAATAACTAGAAATTGTCCAGAGATCTCACACCTTTTGTTTGCAGATGATTCCTTGTTTTATCTCACAATCAATGCCACCAACATAACATCATTTAAAGGATACCTCACAGACTGCTGCGAAGGATCAGGGCAACAAATCAACCTTCTTAAATCGGCAATCTACTTTAGCAACGACACAACACAAGACATCAGGAATCAAATATCGGAAGAGTTACAAATGGTAGAAACGGTGGACCTAGAGAAATATCTAGGTATACCGTTATGCCACAAACGATTAAAAATAGAAGCACTAGAATGTATAGCAATTTTTTTTTCAAAAACAGAAGGATGGAAAGCTAAGTTACTATCTAAAGGAGGAAAAGAAGTTTTAATCAAAGCAGTTCTACAAACCATCCCAGTTTATGCCATGTCTATTTTCTCTTATCCGATTTCTTTTTGTAAAAAATTAATTTCAGCTATCACCAACTTTTGGTGGAGCTCAGGGGAAAGAAATCGAATCCACTGGTTGGAATGGGAGAAACTCACAATTGGGAAGCTATTAGGCGGGATGGGTTTTAAAGACCTTAAAATGATGAATAAAGCCCTCCTGGGGGCTCAGGCATGGAGGATTCTACACAACCCGAACTCCCTTGTAGCTCGACTACTAAAAGGTATTTACTATCCAAAATCTGATTTCATGAATATAAAGCTGAGACAAAACAGATGCTGGAGCTGGGCAAGCATAATTGAAGGTAGGGATTTTTTAAAGAAGTATGGGTCGTTTCAAATCGGCAATGGAAACACAACAAATATCTGGAACGAAAAATGGCTAGATACTAATTGGAAACTTGAAAAACCAGCATCATGTGACCTTCAAAAGGTTAACGAAATATGGAAGCAAGATACAAAGGAGTGGAAGGGTGATATGAACACAACCACTCACCCTTATTGATAACTAGTAGAGAAATTCCAATGCACTTGGACCAAATAACTATGGCGTAAGGTCTTTATACCTACAAGTGTGTCTTTCCCTGAGGAGTCTCGGTTTGACCGGTGGCTCGTGAACCTTACTTCCAACTGCGCAAAAGAATAGTGTTAAGAAAAAAGGAATAATACTTAGGATATATTTACTTCCTGGTCTATATAGATAGCACATAATAAATTTGTCATGGAACAAAATAGTATACATGTGTATGCTTTCCTAATTCATTTGAATAACAGTCTAGATGATTTCTTTGCTCATGCCTTGTATACCCCATTTCCCCTTGTTTCTTGCATGATACTTCGGTTGTAACCGACATCTACCCAAGCCGAATAATTGATGTCTCCCTAATTGTTCTAAATATAAGCCCTTAGGAGACATCATTTTAGGTTGAAAACGGTCTTTTTATATTGACTTTGGTACTTAAATTGTAATATTACACTTTCTCCCCTTGTAATTAGACTATTTGCATTTATAGAACTTTTGTGCGTTAATTTACTTATTTTTAGTGCAAAGTTAGTAGGTTTATGAATTTCATGCAAAACCAATCCAAGGAGGAGAAGTGAGAATTAAAGTCTTAGAATATTTCTAGTGTGCTTAGTCGAGTTTCCTGAATTTAAATTGCACTTTCTTATTTTTAGTCTTGATTTTAAGATTTATTATTTTTAAAGCATATGCGGTTTAATTATTTATTTAATGTGAAGCTTTAGAGATAATATGGAAATAAATTAGATGTCACATCAATTCTAAGGAGATAAGGAAAGAAGATCCTGAAGAAACCTGGAGATAGAAGGAAGTAGAGTTCAATTAGGAACAGGAAAAGCTGCCAAATAAATCTGAATTATGCAGCTACGTGTAAAGAAGTGATTATAACTCAAAATCCATGACTATTCTTGAAGATACTTTCATATAGAGATAGATAATTCGGTGAGGATTCTTTTGATAGTTTACGGGCCAAAAACGGCCAAGTAACGAAGGTGATATGGTCAAAACAATTCAGTAGTAATTATCCTTATTTACCTACGAATTTGAGTTGGACTTGGACTCTATTACTTGGCCCCTAGTCCAAGATTTCGACCTAGCACCTATATAAATCAGTTCTAAACCTTAGAAAATCATCCCTTAGCTGCATAAGCTTAATATACATTCATAAATCATCATAGAAGCAATCAAGAGGATCTAGAGGAGGAAGAAGCAAGAGCTAGAGCTTAATTACATCAATTCAACACTTCTATTCTTTGGATAATTTAGTATTAGATCTATTTTGTCTATGACGTGTTTCTAAGCTATTTATTAAAGAAGTTTCAGTATGCATAATTACTCTTTAGGATTATAATTATATGAACCTTTGATTATTGTTTTTCTGTTTTAATTTGAATCTGGGATTTTAGTATTTAATTGTATTGGTTCTTAATTTCCATTGACTATATTCTTATGCTTGTTCACTATCTGATGTCTCCTCATTTTTGATAATAAAATCTATTTCCTAGACATCATTTTAGGCGTATTTATTAGTTTATAGGTTGATTTTAGCTTAGTTTAGTGCACTTTCCTATTTTGGGTCTTGAATTAATTAATTATTATTTTTAGAGCATATTGGGTTTTATTATTTATTTAGTGTGAAGCTTTAGAGATATATGGAAATTAATTAGAGTCCAAGTTGGTAAATAGAACTAAAAGAAAGAAGATACACATGGAAATTAGAGATAAAGGAAACAAAGGCTAAAATCATGGAAAAGGAAAAGCTGCCTTAAATCTGAATTTCTGCAGCTACGTCTAAAGAAGTGGTGATAACTCCAAAACCAAGCCGATTTTGGAAGATTCCTTTCATAGGGACGTAGATAATTCTGTGAGGATTCTTTTTGTATCTTGTGGGCTAAAAACCGACCAATAACGAAGATATGCTCAAGACAAGTCAACAGTAATTATCTTTATTTCCATACGAATTTGAGTTGGGCTTGGAGTCCATTACTTAACCTCTCCTTCAAGAAACGAATTAGGTCAACCTATACACTATAAATACAGCCTCCTAACAATCTCAAACCATCCTTGGTGAAACCTTAAACCAAGAGGAAGCTTACAACACAAGAAAAGAAGTCTGGAAGGAGCTGTTCATCATTATGTCTTTTTCTACCTTTAAATTTGTAATTTCTTTCTTTTCTTGCATGAACTAAATTTCTATAGCTTGAGTTTTAGCATATATGTATGAACCCTAGTTTTGATTGACATCTATCTAATTTGGGAATTTTATATTTTAAATTGAATTATAGTTTTTATTCTCTGTTTATGTGTTCGGATTTATATTCTGTGTTCTTATGGACTGCAACCATATAGAATTACCATCTAGTAGTTAGGTCACCATTGACAACGGTGTTTAATTACATGTTTAGCACATAACGTCTAGTATTCGGTTTAGATCTGACAAATCAACCTAACTAGATAATCACTATGGTTTAGTACAAGTTACTATTTACCAATTACAGGAACAGTTTGCTTAGGAAGCCTTATTGACACAGGTAAATCCTATTTAAAACTACCTAGTGTAATTGAAACCGATTATTGAAATACTACATAATTCACCCTTACATGTTTCGAACGGCAAAACTAGTGGGGATTACATGCTATGGACTCAAGCTATATTCTCATACTACTTCTCTTTCGTATTTAATTTTCTGTCTTTAAATTCTTAGTTTTAATTTAATTTAATTAGAAAACCAAATAAATTTCTATTTTCTTTATTTTCCTTGCGTTTAGTTGTTCTAGCTCTAATTATTTGCACTTGATTTTTGCATAAGATTCCCCTAACCTTCGTAGTCTCTGCGGAACGCATCTTACTTATTTTCTAAAACTTGCATACGATCTGTATACTTGCAGAACCGTGCTAGCTTTAGGGTGTTTATCTGCACTTTATTTATATCATATTTTATCACACCCTATGTCGTACCAAGTTTTTGGCGCCGCTGCCGGGGACTACATCGTTAGTCCTTGTGCATATATCTTCTGCTTTTATTTCAGTTAGTTCTATTTTACTCTTTTTGTCTTTTAGTTTTTGTTTTATAGATAGTTACAGATGGAGAACCCAAGGAGACTTGAGCTACCCATCGAATTCAGAGTGCAACCAAGAGGAATTCGCGCTCCAGAAATCCAAGCCGCTAAATTCAAGCCTGATCCAGGGATGTTAACGCAGTTTGCAACTCATGGATTATTCAGCGGTGCTGCACATCAAGATCCGATCCGGTATATTCAGAAATTCATGCAAATCTGTGATGCTTATATCGTAAGAGGAGTTACTAGGGAACAAGTTTATTACGTGATGTTCCAGTTCTTCTTGACCGGAGGTGCAAGCGATTCGTATGATACCCTATACCCTCATGTTATTCCAGATTAGGACAAGCTTCAAGCAAAATTCCTAGACCGCTTCTATCCGGTTAGTAGACGTTTAAAAGATATGTTGGAGCTTGAGCAATTTATATAGGAAGACGGAGAGAGTTTGGGTGAAGCATGGTTACGATTTACAGAAAAGAAGGCGAGATGTCCATATCATAAATCCTCGCCGGAATATTATTTAACCTTGTTTTATGGAGGCCTTAATTACAAGTAAAGAGAGAATGCAGATTCGTTAGGAAACGCAGGTTTTGTGTTACTAGATCCTGAAGAAGCTGAGTTGGGGATAGAAAGAATTCTTGAGAACGAGAGAAGTTGGCCCAAGAAACCAAAAAAAGAAGACACTTCAGAATCTCTGAAGCTTAAAAAATTGGCTCAACAACTCGAAGAACTACAAGAACAAGCCCGAACAATTGCTCAGGAAAATGTAGTACGTGCAATTCCTCCGTGTCCTGGTTGTGGATCAAGAAATCATGTGTGGGAAGGATGTATGAATAATCCAGCAGTAGCTTCCGTTACATATCCTCAAGATAACTATTATTCTAATGGTTATACTTATCCTCAAGAAAGCTACATTAATTATCAACAACCTCCACAACAAAGAAGTTGGGTCAAAAATCAAGAGACTTATCATCAACCCCAACCTCAATCTTATAATCCACCACAACCTGTTCAGCAAAAGGCACCCATTGTTGAGAAAGCCTGTCAAGAAACAAAGAAAGATCCACCTAAACAATCAATGCAACTGGCAAAGAAGGAACTAATCTCAAGCATAAATTCGAGTATGGCTAAAATAATGCAAGCAATTGAAAACAATATGAGTCGTAGCCAGCAGAAAATTCAAGCCCAGCAGAAGGTAATCAAGAAACTAGAACATACTTTATCACATATGGCAAGTACATTACAAAATCGGCCGAAAGGGCAACTTCCAAGTGATACTATTGCTCCTAGAGATGATTCTTGTCATGCAGTTGAATTACGGAGTGGAAAACAACTACCTCCACCAAGACCAGAAACAGAACCAATCCCTATTCCAGAAAAGGGGGGAGAAGAAACTATCAAAGATACAGTAGAGGAGGTAGTTGAACCAAAGAGTGTCAAAGCCGAGACACCTGAAAAGACGAGAAAACCAGTGGAACTTAATACACGCCCTCCACCACCATACCCTTCACGTGTCAGAAAGAAGGACAATGACCTGGAATTCAAGAAGTTCGTTGACATGTTGAGTAAGTTAGAGATTAATATGCCACTTGTTGAAGCTCTCAAGAGAATGCCAACATATCTTAAATTCATGAAGGACATTCTCTCCAACAAGCGAAGTATAGAAACTGGGGAAACAATTGGATTACCTGTGGAGTGTAGTGCTATATGTCAAAGTAAGTTGCCACCAAAGCTAGAAGATCCCAGAAGTTTTACAATTCCCATTGGCATTGGAGATAGTTGGACCGGGAAGGCATCATGTGATTTAGGCGCGAGCATCAATCTCATGCCAAGATCTCTGTTCGAGAAGCTTAATATATGAGAGGTAGTACCCACATCTGTGGAATTACAAATGGAGGATCTCTCCCTCTCACGACCAGTAGGTAAAATTGAAGATGTTTTAGTTAAAGCTGGTTCTTTTATTTTTTCCTTGTGATTTTATTATTCTTGACCACGACGCGGATAAGAATGTCCCCATCATCTTGGGTAGACCATTCTTAGCCACGGGGCGTACACTAATTGATGTTGAGAATGGTGAGTTGATCATGAGGGTACAAGACGAACAGATACGATTCAATGTGTTTAAGGCTATGAAGTTACCAAATTCGAAAGATGAATGTTTCAAAATAGATGTCATCGGAAAAATTGCGCAAGAAGTCTTCAATGAAGCAAGCTTAGATGATGATCTTAACGAAGCCTTAGCACTTGCATCACAAGAGGAACTCGAGATTCCCCCTGAAGATGTTGCTGCATTAGGATCAAATGTACGAGAACTACTTCGAGAATCAGGTGACATTGAACCAATGAAACAACCATCTATAATATGTCCACCTGTTCTCGAAGAAAAACCGCTTCCAGATCATCTACTCTATGCATATCTAGGTACGAACAAAACTTTTCCTGTAATTATTTCTGCTAACCTTTCAGGTCCTCAAGAGGAGAAGCTACTTCATGTACTTCGTGTAAACAAAGAAGCAATCGGATGGACTATTGCCGACATCAAAGGAATTAGTCCTTCCGTTTGCAAACACAAAATCATTCTTGAGAACGAAGGTGGGCGATCTATAGAGGGACGAAGAAGACTCATGCCAGCTATGAAAGAAGTAGTGAGAAAGGAAGTTATCAAGTTGTTAGACGCAGGAATTATCTATCCGATTGCTAGCAGTGATTGGGTTAGTCCAGTGCAATGTGTTCCAAAGAAAGGAGGTATCACAACCATCCTTAATGATCAAGGCAAAGACATACCATCAAGAACAGTTGTGGGGTGGCGAGTTTGCATGGATTACCGAAGACTCAACAAAGCTACAAAGAAAGATCACTTCCTGCTACCATTCATTGATCAGATGCTAGACAAACTTGCAGGGAGAGAGTATTATTGTTTCCTTGACGGATATTCGGGTTATAATCAGATTTGTGTAGATCCCCTCGATCAACACAAAACAACTTTTACGTGTCCGTTTGGTACTTTTGCTTATAGAAGAATGCCGTTTGGTTTATGTAATGCACCTGCCACGTTCCAGAGGTGCATGATGGCTATATTTTGGGACATGATTGATAAATACTTGGAGGTTTTCATGGATGATTTTTCGGTGTTTGGAGATAGTTTTGATTATTGTTTGAATAATCTTGAGAAAGTTCTTGTGAGATGTAGAGAAAAAGATCTTGTGCTTAACTGGGAAAAATGCCACTTCATGGTTCAAGAGGGAATTGTGTCGGGACATAAAGTTTCGAAGGCAGGGATGGAGGTTGATCGTGCTAAAATTGAAGTTATCAAAACATTACCACCTCCAGTTTCTGTTAAAGGAGTGAGAAGTTTCTTGGGTCACGCAGGATTTTATCGAAGATTTATTAAAGATTTCTCCAAGATCGCCAAACCGCTTTGTTCTTTACTTGAAAAGGATACTCCTTTTAATTTTACTGACGAATGTCTTCAAGCGTTTTTGACGATTAAGGAGAAACTAATATCTACACCTATTGTTATACCTCCTGATTGGAAAGCTCCGTTTGAACTTATGTGCGATGCTAGTGATCACGCTATGGGTGTTGTATTGGGGCAGAGGAAAGACAAGATCTTCCATACGATTTATTATGCAAGTAAGACTTTCAACGCTTCCCAGATGAACTATACAGTAACGGAGAAAGAGATGTTGGCCGTGGTTTATGCTTTTGATAAATTCCGTTCCTATCTGATTGGGAAGAAAACTGTAGTATACACGGACCATTCAGCTATCAGGTACCTTATGGAGAAAAAGGACGCTAAGCCGCGTCTTATTAGATGGGTACTGTTGATTCAAGAATTCGACATAGATATTCGAGACCGAAAGGGATGCGAGAACCAAGTTGCTGATCATTTATCAAGGCTCGAAGGATCTGATGCGAACAAAGAACCATTGTTGGTTAAAGAGGTATTCCCTGATGGACAACTTTTTGCTATTAAACATGCGTTTGTGCCATGATATGCAGATCTAGTCAACCTCATTGTGCGTGGTGTATTCCCCAAGGATATCCACCCACAACAAAGACAAAGATTATCTCACCAGGCCAAACAGTATTATTGGGATGAACCGTACCTCTGGAAGATTTGCAGTGACCAAGTTGTTAGAAGATGCGTGCATGAAGGTGAAATGGAAAAGATCATTGCAAGTTGTCATAATTCACCTTATGGAGGTCACTTTAAAGGCGATAGAACTGCAGCTAAAATTCTTCAATCCAGATTCTATTGGCCTACCCTACACAAAGATTGTCATCGTTTTGTCCAGTCATGTCAAAGATGCCAGTTCACTGGTGATATATCAAAAAGAGACGCGATGCCGCTTAACAATATCCTAGAAGTTGAAATCTTTGATGTATGGGGAATAGATTTCATGGGACCTTTCATCACTTCCCATGGGAATCTTTATGTTTTGCTTGCAGTAGATTATGTATCAAAATGAGTAGAAGCAGTGGCAACACCGAAGAACGATGCTCAAACAGTAATCAAATTCTTAAAAACAAACATATTTTCAAGACATAGTACGCCACGTGTTCTCATCAGTGATAAAGGTACCCATTTTATTAATGCTCCTCTGAGAAACTATCTTCGAAAGTTTGGAGTGAGACACCGTATTTCAACCGGTTATCACCCACAAACTAACGGTCAAGCTGGAGTTTCCAACCAGGAAATCAAATCTATTCTTGAGAAGACCGTGAATAAAACGAGGAAAGATTGGTCTTTAAAGCTAGATGATGCTCTCTGGGCTTACAGAACAGCATTTAAAACACCAGTTGGGGCATCTCCATATTGCATGGTCTATGGAAAAGCGTGTCATCTACCTATTAAACTGGAAGCTCGAGCCTACTGGGCTATTAAAACTCTGAATCTAGACCTAGAATTGGCCGAGAAACAAAGGATATGCAGTTGAACGAGTTGGAGGAGTTTCGTTATCTTGCCTATGAAAATTCACGCCTCTACAAGGAGAAAACAAAGAGATGGCATGATAAACGACTCCGTCCAAAGCATTTCAAGAGAGGACAAAAGGTTTTATTATACAACTCTCGATTTTCGAATTACCCAGGAAAGCTTAAATCCCGTTGGGGAGGACCTTACATTGTTACAAAAGTCACACCTCATGGAGAGATTGAAATTGAACATCCAACCGAGCAAAGGACATTCATGGTGAATGGCCAGCGTTTGAAGAGATACAATGACAGTGAAGACTTTGGGCGAGAGGAGACAATCCATCTCGTAGAAAGCACTTAGCCTGAGGTACACGTCTAACTCAAAGACGTTAAACAAAAGTGCTCTTGGGAGACACCCCTTGTTTTAATTGCTTTTTAGATTAGTTTATTGCTTTGTAGTGTATAATATTAAGTTAGTGTATATTTTTAATTGTGTTTACAAGCTAATAGGAGAGAAAGGTAGTGTGTTATTGTGCAGGAAATGAGTTTGGGGTCGAAGGAAAATTTCTGGAAAAATTCGCAGGCAGGTCCGGTGCACCGCGGCACAGGTCCGGTACACCGCGCCTGGAAAAACCCGTACCACGAGTACGCTAGCTCGGGTTTTATATCGAGATGAAAAATTGGACGCATGATAGGTGCGGTACACCGCGCCTCATGTCCGGTATACCGCAAGAAGCAAAAACCCGTACCACGGGTTGACTACCACGGGTTTTTTGACGGAAACGAGAAATTGGAACAGGGGCTAAAACGCGTACCACGGGTAGGGTACCACGGGGTTTTTGTCGAGACGAAAAAATGGAACAACAGAAGCTGCGGTACACCGTGGCCTAGTTCCGGTGCACCGCGCTATGGCGGTTTGTGAGGAGTTTGAGACCCATTCAACTTCTTACCTTATCAAAACTCAACCCTAACTCCCCCCCCCCCCCCACACGAAATTTGCAGACCCAAACACTATATATACATAGTAAAGCTTGTACAAACCTTCTCAATTAACACAACAACTTTAATAATTCTTTCCTCCATCCTCCATAAACACAAATTCTTCATCAAATTCATTACACTACACCATTAAACACCATCAAATTCATCAAGCTTTAAAGAATTCTTCCAAGATTCATCAAGAAACCTTTCTCTTTCATCAATTCCAAGCAACAACCTCAAGCTAAACCAATTTCTCTTAAACTTTTAATTCATCCTTGGTATAACTTGAGTTGTGGGTAATTCAAACATGACTAATAGATCTGAAGCTATGGAATACAAGAGAAAGTGCTCTATCCTTGGGAAGAATAAGAAATTGCCTGGATCCACCATTGAAAAGCCTATCACCATTGATGAGGCTACTAAAGAATCAAAAGAAAAGGCACCAACACAACCACTACCAAAGAAGTTAACTGCTAGAATGTCTATACCATCAAGGCCTTTGAAGAAGATAAAGATTCATGACCAAGGTTCTTCTACTTCTTCCTCTAAAATTGATCATGATCTTCCCCCATGGGATCTCAAATTACAACATGCAATTGAAAGATTACAAGAAGATAACAGGGAACTTTGGGTGGAAGTCATACAGATGCAATCACAGCTGGAAGACATAACCTTGGAAAAGGATATTGATAGTTATTCTGATCCCTCTGCTTTGGAAGAGGAGGAGGACATAATGGATCTCTATGGCCAGCCAGGTAAGTCATTCTAAATTTTCTTAATAGCTTGTATGCATTAGGTAGTTTAGTTAGTTTTTAATTTTTAATTTTATTTTTCTTGAGTCTTTTTCGAGTCGTGGGGACACGACTCATTTTCGAGTTGGGGGTGGGGATTCGTTGTCCTCATCTTCTTTTCGTTTTTGCATAAAATTTAACATTTTTAGGTTGAATTAAGGCATAGAATATTTTGAATGTACCTATTGAGCATGATTTTATTAGGTCAATGATAGTAAGTAATATGTTTTTGAAGGATGTTACAAAATTGTTTAGGATGCATGAATGAAAACAGGAAATAAAGGATAGGAAAGTTAATGAGTAATGCTATGAAGTCACGCTGAAACTTAGGGAGATTTATTTGGTGTGTAGAACGTGAGGTTTAAAATTAGTTGAAACCCCACTTATCTATGAACTAATAAGGAAAACGTAACGAAATCCGGTAGTTAGAAAAATGAATAAGACAATTCTTTCATATTGAAGCCACTTGAAGCCTTTTATACTTTCTCACCCTTTTAGTTGATTATTGTTATTATTTATCCGTCTTAGCCCCTCTGAGCCTTTCTAAAGCCTTTTATTGAACCACATTATAATCCATACCCTTAGTTTGTAGGACTTATCTATATGACCCGCACTCGAATCGCAAAACCTGAGACAACTCGTTTTAGAGCTTGAGTTTGGGGTGGTGGGATTTCATCATTATGGAATATTGGGTTTTGGGAATTATATTTGTGAGTTTATTGATGATGAAATTGTTATTAATCTAACCCTTTCCCGGGGTAATAGTGAATGGAAAAGAAGCTACGAGCTAAATTTGCCAACAAGGGCATAGAAAGAATATATATATGGAAAAAATAGTGTGATATCTCAACATCAAAAAGAGAATCATAGCTATACAAACAAAAAAAATTGATTTGAATGAAAATATATATTCGGACCGGCAAAGTGGATTTTATATATCATCATAAAAGGTTTTATTGGGATTTATTGGGGATGCACATCAAAAACATCAATAAATTGGGTTGAGTGAGAACATCTTCGAGTGAAAACTCAAGCTCTAGGGAGATTCGTTGATGGCTAGTGAGGAGAGAGCCAAAAGCTCACTTTTCATTATCCAAATATACCACACCCGTCCTTAAGCCACGTTATAACCAAAGACCTTAGGATTTCTAACTACTTGATGGAGAAACAATTGAGCTATTAGGTAATAGGTGAGTGGACCATTGGATGCTATATTAGGACCTATGAACAACCTATAGCCATTAACATGAACTAAGTTATCATCCTCTCCTTCTGGCATTGCGAAATTAATCTGGACTTGAATTTATGGATTGTTGATTACATGTGTATTAAACATAATTGTGCATTATTTCTTGAGCATTACTACATGAGACTTTTTAGATATTTTTCTCTAGGATCATTCATTATGTTCTGTTCTTATTCTCCTCCGACTTCTTCTTCTTGTTTATTTGACTACCCTACTGTTCTTTACTTTTATTGTATCGGGACGATACAACTTTGAGTTGGGGGTCTTGATGTCTCCTCATTTGTGATAATAAAAATATACTTCAGAGACATCATTTTAGGCGTATTTATTAGTTTATAGGTTGATTTTAGCTTAGTTTAGTGCACTTTCCTATTTTGGGTCTTGAATTAATTAATTATTATTTTTAGAGCATATTGGGTTTTATTATTTATTTAGTGTGAAGCTTTAGAGATATATGGTAATTAATTAGAGTCCAAGTTGGTAAATAGAACTAAAGGAAAGAAGATACACATGGAAATTAGAGATAAAGGAAACAAAGGCTAAAATCATGGAAAAGGAAAAACTGCCTTAAATCTGAATTTCTGCAGCTACGTCTAAAGAAGTGGTGATAACTCCAAAACCAAGCCGATTTTGGATGATTCCTTTCATCGGGACGTAGATAATTTTGTGAGGATTCTTTTGGTATCTTGTGGGCTAAAAACCGACCAATAACGAAGATATGCTCAAGACAAGTCAACAATAATTATCTTTATTTCCATACGGATTTGAGTTGGGCTTGGAGTCCATTACTTAACCTCTCCTTCAAGAAACGAATTAGGTCAACCTATACACTATAGATACAGCCTCCTAACAATCTCAAATCATCCTTGGTGAAACCTTAAACCAAGAGGAAGCTTACAACACAAGAAAAGAAGTCTGGAAGGAGCTGTTCATCATTATGTCTTCTTCTACCTTTAAATTTGTTATTTCTTTCTTTTCTTGCATGAACTAAATTTCTATAGCTTGAGTTTTAGCATATATGTATGAACCCTAGTTTTGATTGACATCTATCTAATTTGGGAATTTTATATTTTAAATTGAATTATAGTTTTTATTCTCTATTTATGTGTTCGGATTTATATTCTGTGTTCTTATGGACTGCAGCCATATAGAATTACCATCTAGTAGTTAGGTCACCATTGACAACGGTGTTTAATTACATGTTTAGCACATAACGTCTAGTATTCGGTTTAGATCTGACAAATCAACCTAACTAGATAATCACTATGGTTTAGTACATGTTACTATTTACCAATTACAGGAACAGTTTGCTTAGGAAGCCTTATTGACACAGGTAAATCCTATTTAAAACTACCTAGCGTAATTGGAACCGATTATTGAAATACTACATAATTCACCCTTACATGTTTAGAACGGCAAAACTAGTGGGGATTACATGCTATGGACTCAAGCTATATTCTCATACTACTTCTCTTTCGTATTTAATTTTCTGTCTTTAAATTCTTAGTTTTAATTTAGTTTAATTAGAAAACCAAATAAATTTCTATTGTCTTTATTTTCCTTGCGTTTAGTTGTTCTAATTCTAATTATTTGCACTTGATTTTTGCATACGATTCCCCTAACCTTCGTAGTCTCAGCGGAACGAATCTTACTTATTTTCTAAAAATTGCATACAATCTGTATACTTGCAGAACTATGCTAGCTTTAGGGTGTTTATCTGCACTTTATTTATATCATATTTTATCACACCCTAGGCCGTACCACTATCATTGACGTCGCGAATCAAGGGTAGGTTTTAGTAATTAGGCTATTCACTTAAGTGGCAAAGTGATCACCTTGACGGGGGGTTTAATTACAGAAATAGGATATAGACGCGTGGTATCCGTTATTGACCCTGACGGGCTTGACTAACCACGTAGCCAATTGGGTAAAATAGTATTCATCTGAAAGTAGCTTATAATCGCCCTAACGGGGTTTGTAATACCGTAGGATAGCTCTTAGGTCCACCCTGACGGGGGCTAGGAGATATTAGATTCCCGACTATTGTGAAATTTCCCATTCAGCCTTATTCTTAGTAATCATAGATGCAATAGGATAGATTCATATTTGCATCTCCTTATCTTTCTTGCATAATTATTAATTGTTTATTTGATTGTCTATTTTATTATTTAGTGAATTAGAAAACAAACTCCTTTGCTATTTATCTTTTTAGTTAAAACAATTAAAACTATCTATTCTGATATTGAACACGAAGTTAGAATAACTACTTAAATCCCTGTGGAGACGATAATCCTGTATTTACTTATCTATTACTTGGTACGACCCGTACACTTGCGGTCTGTGGATCCTTTATTCTTTTACTTTTATTGCATTATTTTATAACACACAAGGACCCACCAATAATATCAGCGACGATATCGTCTACAATACTGCTTGTGTGCTCGCACACAGGGTTTGTGGGGGGGGGGGGGGGCAGATCTTCCAATCTTTTCACAACTACAGTTCACAGCGCCTGCTCCTTGCGTAGATCACAATGGTCTCGCGAAGCCGGGATACCAGAGGGAATAAATTCCTAGCTAAGAACCTATGCCCGACTCTATCCCATATGATGAGGTTAATGAGTTGAATCTGGTAAGCAGGAACAACACAGTGATCCAAAAAGATCAACAAATTCTTTTAGAGAGCAGCATTCGCTAGGTCGGGGTTTGGTGAACCAACTGTTTGGTCTGGTACACATATCTGTCAATGTCAATCAAGTAATAGAATTCATTCCCAATGTTTGAGGAAAACGTGAATAATTTCCATTTTTTTGTGAGAGAAGTGTTACTCCCGGTTTGGATCAAAAGAATATACTGCTGAACCTATTGACTGACTACTTTATGCAACTACTCGCTATAAAGCCTTAAAGCTAGCTCTCAATAACAAAGCTCTTAGACGCTTCCTTGTAAAATACCATTAAACTCAATATAGCCGCAACCATGGGTCCTCATGGAGTTGTTACAAGTTTCATTGGTAGAGACCATGAGGGGATTGTTGTCTCTGGGCAAACTAGCCGCGCAACCCCTTGCACCTCTTTTACTACCGATTGTTTGGACATCATTTGTATACCAGACAAACGTCTTTTGTTCGCGTCACTTCCGAAAGTGATGCTTCAGTTATGATCCAAGTTACAAGTCTTCCACCAACGAAATAGACTCGAGATCTCTTCCAATCCTGGAGACGAGACCTCTTGGATATTTATAAAGTAGTTCAGGAGATCAGCAAATCGTGTCATTGATTGGGTTGTTAGAACACTGTTGCGTCTAGTTTACCTTTTGATTGAATGTCTTTTCCTACTTCTGAACATCATTCTACTTTTTACTCCGATCTCTCCCTTCGGGAATCGGTTAACATTATTGTTATTTAAATAATATCAGAAGATATATGTTTTAATATAATATAAAAAGAAAATCATATTCTCTTTATCTTTTTTTTCCTATTATTTTATAACAAAATTAACATTATATCTCTATCATTGATTTGGTTTTAAAAATAACTATTAATAATATAAAGTTACTTATCTTTTGTATGGATTTGTCAAATTTGACTTTTAAAGACTTTACTATGATGGTCATTTTTAAACGTTGTTTGAAATTTTTGAATGTATCTAACTCGATTTTTGACCAAATTATGTATATTTGTTCTGTCTTATTGTGACAAAAAATAAAATAAAATTTAGCATTGTTTTTAATGTAATTTAATTTTAATTTGACTGAAAAAAAAGTTTCTTAATAAAAAAGCATTTGTTATTTCACTTGCCTTCCTTCTCATCACAATTTACAGAATAAAACTCAACTTGTTTCTCTCTCCAAATCCTCCACTCTTTCTTTCTCTCTCTATATACACATAATATTTTTATTACAAATATACATATAGCGTATTATGTGATTTGAGATGAAAAACACATTAATTTGATCTGCATTTTCCGCTTCGAAAATCTCTCCCCCCTTTGTCTCTAAAAATCTATGGAAATGGAAAATCTCAAGACCTCCGAAGATTCCTTAACCAAACTTCCTCAACAACAACAAGAGGAACAACTAGAGCAAGATGACCAGAGTGTTTACCTCGTACCTTACAGGTATACATATATAGGCTATTACAGTCCCTATTTATAAAAAATTAAATTAATGGTTTTTCCTTCTTCTGAGTTTTTTGGGAACGTAATGTAGGGGATTTGTTTTGTGGATACTTATTTGTTTGATTGAATTTTAAGTGAATCAACGTTTCTGATTTGCAAATTTTAATTGTCCACCACAATTGAAAACAAATTTACGCACATACAAAAAGTGAGAGATTAAGGTTAATGTGAATCTGATATACACTTTCAAAGTGAAATATAGCGATTGGTGATGAATAAATTCAGTGTCTTTGGATAAATCTTCAAGGAAAAAGCCACAATTTAATTCTTCGATTTTATTATCTATATCTAATTAAACGTTAATTGCACCATTAGTTCCTCTTTTTTAAGAATAGTTAATACGCCCTTCTGCTATTCCAAATCGTCGCACCATTAGTCCCTGCTGAGGTGCAGATTTGCAATTTAAGCGTATGACTCGTGGGTATATTTGACTATTCTGAATTCCACAGGGACCAATCGTGCAATATACCCTATCAACCGATTCTGAATATTAAAGTTAACTTGTATAATTTTCTATATGTTTTCGTCATCTCACTTATCCTAGGTAATTGAGATAAGGTTCTGACACTATTGTCTAGGTGCTCGGGATAAGGTTGTATGACGTAGAAAAAGTTAAGTAAGGGTTTACGTGTGAATTGGAAAAAAAAAAGTCTATCGCTAATTAAAGTCGAGTTTGTTTGTTATGTATTAATTTTAATAAGTTTATTTGTATTATTAGGACATGTTGGAAAAACATAGGTAAAGTTTGCTTTGTCTCATAACATATAGTGTAACTTTTGTGCATAGTTTGCTAGGGTTTTAAGCGTGTGTGTATATGGTTGTTACAGGTGGTGGAAAGAAGCACAGGATGAGTCCACATCTAATGGGAAAAGAGGGATATTATACTCCGCATCTGCGGTACCTTCATTTGGAGGTGCAATGAAGATAATTAATAATATTTTTAATTCAGATCTTGCATTTAACTTAAGAAGAGAAGATGATACTCATCGTGAAGATGGTGAAGTTGGAATTTCTGGTCGTGATTACGCATTAGTCCCTGGGGAATCATGGGTTCAAGCACTTAAATGGTCAGTATTGTTTGACAATTATATGTATTTTTTTTTTTATATATATTTGTTATAATTATGGTCTTGTTTGTTATTATGTGTAGGCATAGTGATTCAAAAAGTGCAGTGAAAGATGGAAAGAGTTTCTTAGCTGGGGAAGATGATATGTCAGATGTTTATCCTGTACAGTTAAGACTTTCCGTTTTACAAGAAAGTAACTCTTTAGGAGTCAGAATTACCAAAAAGGTCAAACATTTTTACCCACTCTATCTTATTTATGTTAATTGATTTTGGTAACAACATAACTATATAACATTAGTTATGAAGCTTGATGAACATTAAAAATGTCATAATTTGCAAGCACTTAATATGAGAATACATTATAGATAACCTTATTAATGATTGTACAATAAACAATACAAATATTAAAGACTTGTATATTACGATTATTAATTAGTTCCCTTTGTTATCTATCTTAATTTCAGGACAATGCTTTGGAGTGCTATAAAAGAGCTTGCAAGATTTTCAGTGTTGAGAATGAACAAGTAAGTTTAATTTTCAAAATCCCGATACTATATTTACGTGTTTATTGAAGTTTAATAGCTTTTTTAAATTCTATCTTGCAGTTACAGATTTGGGATTTTTCAGGGCAAACAACTTTATTTTTCTTAAATGACAAAAATAAGATCTTAAAAGAATCCCCAAGACAATCAGAGCAAGATGTAAGTAATAGATAGATTTAATAACAATTTATTTTTACTTTGCACTTTTAATTTATTAGTTGCATCTTTTATTTGCTATTTCAGTGATTAGTTCTGTCTCGGTTAAAAATAATTTGTTTTTCAATCTAGCTAATAATTACAATAGATTACTTGCATGGCTTTTCAAATAAATTTTTTTAGTGACAAAATTTTTATTTTTTTAGGTTTGCTCTGTGCTTCTTAGCTGCAGAAGACCTAGTTCCTCCTCAGATGTAGACTTTGATGTAATTCTTAATACCCAATATTTCCTTTTCTGCATAGCAAAAAAAAAAAGCATATAAATGTGAAATACTTCTGTGTCAAAACCACGTTTTATAATGTTCTTACACGAAATAAAACATGATTAATGTTCTACATATTATTGATGAGGTTTCTTTTTTTGTAATATGCAGATGCTTTTGGAATTGCAAGTTTATGGGTTATCAGATCCAACTAGAAATAAAGGAAATAAGAAGGACGAAAATGTAATTAATGGAGGGGGAGTTTTAATGAATGGTATTTCACGTAATAATTCTCCCCCTATTTTGGG
Source organism: Nemophila menziesii (assembly GCA_029959085.1). Classification (NCBI taxonomy): domain Eukaryota; kingdom Viridiplantae; phylum Streptophyta; class Magnoliopsida; order Boraginales; family Hydrophyllaceae; genus Nemophila; species Nemophila menziesii. The sequence continues at coordinate 92,785,719 of JARWIR010000002.1, forward strand.
AAGCTCACTCGAAGCTGGAACTGTAGGGTTAACTGGATTACAAAATTTAGGAAATACTTGTTTCATGAATAGTGCCCTTCAATGTTTAGCACATACCCCAAAGATTGTGGATTATTTTCTTGGAGATTATAGAAGAGAAATTAATCATGATAATCCATTAGGCATGAATGTATGTTCCCTTTTTACCCTTTTTGTAAAGCTTAATAGTTTTATATATTTTGATTTGTTTATGTATGTATGTATGTATGTTCTTTTAGGGTGAAATTGCTTCAGCTTTTGGTGATTTACTAAAAAAGTTATGGACACCTGGAGCATCTCCAGTAGCACCTAGAACATTTAAATCAAAGCTTGCCCATTTTGCCCCTCAATTCAGCGGTTTTAATCAACACGACTCTCAAGTATGTTTTTTCCTTCCATTTTCATAAATTTCTATATTATATTAATTAATTAATTAATTTTTGCAGGAGCTTTTAGCGTTTTTATTAGATGGGTTACACGAGGATTTAAATCGTGTAAAATGCAAACCATATGTAGAAGTTAAAGATGGAAATGATCGTCCAGATGAAGAAGTAGCTGATGAATATTGGAGTAATCATTTAGCTCGTAACGATTCCATTATAGTTGATGTTTGTCAAGTAAGTAAAGGGTAATATCGTCAATTTATTATATATATTGTACCTAACCGAATTAAAATAAACAATTACAGGGTCAATACAGGTCAACATTAGTATGTCCCGTGTGTAAAAAAGTATCGATAACTTTCGATCCTTTTATGTATTTATCATTACCTTTACCTTCAACATCAATGCGAACTATTACTGTAACAGTTGTAAAGAGTAATGGAAGTAATATTCCTTCATCATTTACAGTTACTGTTCCTAAAAAAGGCAAACTTGAAGATCTTATTCAAGCTTTAAGTATTGCTTGTTCTTTAGGACAAGACGAAGTTTTACTCATAGCTGAGGTATATTTTAAACACTCTTCTCATGTTTTAGAATTTTCTTTTGTTATTAAAAATTGTGTACGTATATGTATCTATTGCAGATATATAATAATCGTTTGATACGATTTTTGGAGGAACAAACAGATTCATTATCTCTTATTAGAGATGGTGATAAACTTGTAGCGTATTGTTTACCTAAGGATTATGAGAAAGATTCGTTAATAGTATTTATGCATCAACATAAAGAAGGGTAAGTTTAATTATTATTATACTTGGAATTTTAGAAATTTAATAACGTTTAAAATTTTACAGGCAATATATATGTGGGAATCTTACATCAAGTTGGAAAGCTTTTGGAGTACCTTTAGTGACAAATCGTAAAATTATTAACGGATTAGATATTAGTAGCTTATATAATGAACTACTTAAACCCTTTTTAGTACCAAATGAGGAGCCTGTTACTGAAACAGAAAGTAATTCAAAAGAGGAAATAAGTAGTCCAAGTTTAGGTAAAAGTGATATAGAAAAGGAAGAAATTCCGTTTCAATTTTACTCTACAGATGAAAAAGGAGCAATTAGAGGGGCAGAAATAGTAATTTCAGATGAAGAAGTAAAATCTACTGGAAGGTTAAGTGTGCTTATTTGTTGGTCAGATAAAATGATTAAACAGTTTAATATGCGACAATTTAGTTCATTACCTGAAGTATTTAAATCTAGTTTATTCTCTAAAAGACCACAAGAATCCATTTCTTTGTATAAATGTCTCGAAGCTTTTCTTAAGGAAGAACCATTAGGACCTGAAGATATGTGGTTAGTAAAATAATTAATCTTTTTACTTTTATTTTATTTTGTTTTTTTAATTATTATTCGGTATATCAGGTTCTGTCCGATGTGTAAAAAGCAATGTCAAGCGAGTAAAAAGTTGGATCTATGGAGATTACCTGAAGTGTTAGTGATACATTTAAAAAGATTCTCGTACAGTAGAATATTGAAAAATAAATTGGAGACTTTTGTTGACTTTCCTGTTAGAGATCTTGATTTATCAGAATATATCGCGTATAAAGATGGAAAGTCTTGTCATCGTTATAGACTTTACGCTATTAGTAATCATTATGGAAGTATGGGAGGTGGTCATTATACAGCTTTTGTACATGTAAGTAATGTGTGTTGATTTGTATTTAATTGAAAGTTAAGGGGTATATGATAGTAATATTTGTTAATTTTTTTTAATTATTGTAGCAAGGTGGAGATCTTTGGTATGATTTTGATGATAGTCATGTTTCACCGGTTAGTGAAGACAAGATTAAAAGTTCAGCAGCTTATGTACTGTTTTATAGAAGAGTTGAAGAGGTTTTATTACCATCAGAAGAAGGTATTAGTTGTTAACAATTTAGGTTTAGACAAATATTGTCTTCTCATAGTAAAAAGTAAGAATCATATAATTTAAGATAAGGTAAGGAAAGAAGTACAGTATGGTTCAGAGAAAGTGTAACATGTAAGGGTAATAGTGAATTTATAAAAAAAAAAGGAATTGGTTAGGCGCCTTTATAGTTCTTTGAGAAATATGAGGTGTAATTTATTGATGATTCTTCATTTTTTTTTTTTTAACATATGAATTAGTCCAACAGTTTTGGTGCTTATGTTGTTATTGTTGAGATATTTTTGTGTAAAAGTATGAGTTTTACTTTTAACTAATATCGTTGTGTTTCAATTACTGTTAGTATGTATTTCTTTTCGCTTTGTTGTTGTTTATTTGTAATTGTAATGTTCTGTTTGATCTCTCTAGTTTCGATAGTATGCCCTTTCGAAAAAAAAAGTTTCTAAAATTTGTTTTAGGTTTTGATTTTTGAAATTGGGTAGTAACTTAGTATGAAGGGTGATAGTTTGCTTTAAAGTAGGTTTTTGGGAACACTTTTTTGGCATCCATCGAAAAATAGAAAACCTGTCTTGTTGTCTTGGCAGTTCAAAGGTTTACTATTTACCACCCATAGCCATAAATTACATGTAATGGGTTGTTGGAAGGTATTTTTTGGGTTGATCAATTAATGGGTATTATTAATAGTTTGTCTATAACGTAGATTAAAAAGAAAGATATGAAAACAATTTAATCTTGTATTTTCAAAAGTGTTGTGAAACTAGAAGAAAAATAAGAAGAAAAAAACAAGAAGAGAAGAGAGTAAATATTATTGATTGTATAAGAGTGTAGATTATAATGTAAAGATATTATAGGGAATATGTAAATTCTAAACTTTAGTATTTGTGGGTTGAATGGTAGGTATGTTATTGGGAAATGTTTTATAACACTCCAATTGTATATGCAATCTTTAAGAACATGGCTCGTTAATTTTTCTGGAAAAATCTTTTGAAGAAAAATTTAGTGAAGGAAAAAGAGTATAATATCCTTATACGCTTTAAATGTGTTTCGTTCAAAAAACATTTAGAAAAATCCTGTAAAATAAAATCTTGATGAATTGAAGAAGAGTGCGACATGTATTTATCTCCTTCTCATGTGAGCATATCAATAACCATCTTTAATATGTGAGCATATTAATAACCATCTTTAATGTGGAATCTGATTCTGATCTTTATAATCTTAAACATTATCATATTTTAAATTAAGCAATATAGAAAAAGATGGAATGCTATGAGTCTCAAATATATAAATATAAATTTCAAGACACAAAACTTTTCTTTTTAATTAATTTTTGTTGATAAATCATATGAATGAAAAATTTTGGAAAAAAATATATAATACAATTAATTATCCGTTTTATTTTATAGAAAATATTAAAGCTTTTCGAATATATGTTCTACAAAATTATACTTGTTTGATATTGATCTATGACTATATGTCTATAATCGATAAAGTACATTTTCTTTAGAAGCAATTAGGCATGTGCATTGACTTTAGGCTAACAAAAAATATGGATATAATAAAAAAAAATAGGTAATAAAATTCATCATATACTATTCTAAGCCTAAAATATCATGATATTTAGATTCAATCCTTATCATAAAACAATATTGTATATTTACTTGATTTCTATTTTCGAGCTACATCAATTTACGAGACTCGTCAACACCGTGGAAGTCTGGAATCCTCCAACTTCTCATTTTAATGTGCGAGTAATGTTGATGACTCCACCTGATAAAGCTGCTTAACACTCCACAAAGCAATATACATGTCGAAGTGGTTAAGAATTTGGGATGGAAAGAAGAATAGTAATAATGATTATGTTGGCAATGAAGCTAGATGTTCAATATAAAGGAAAAATATTTTACTTAATAAATTGAGAAGATGGAAACTGAAATGAGTTGGAAGATTGTTATGAGTTTTCATGCCTATTAAAAATAATTAATTATATTTTGAAATCAATTGATATAGACTAATGTAAGAAGTGGAGTTCATGTTTTATGTGTTTTTGCTTCATTATTATATTTATGGATTGTGTGTATCGATATTTTATGTGGACATAAATAACCCATTTCATATGATTACTTCATTTATTAGGCGTTATATTTTTGAAATTTGATTTAATCTTAAAATATTGTGTTATTTGTCATCTATTAATCATTATTTTTTATTCGATAACGTTGTGTATGACGAAACCTTAAATTTCTATCTCTATTTTATATATGTGTCATTGTTCCAGCCTCTCATGCCCCTTATCACAAACCCTAGATTCGAGCCTTCATGATTTTGCCCCTTTCAAAATTTGTATTTATACCTTATTTTTTCCACGTATTTTATTTCTTTTCTCTATATTATATTTTGCTAACTCACATGTTGCTACGTGGCAACTTTAGGCTTTCAGATTTTATGAGATTATACCCAATTACGATGATGTTAGAAAATCGGTACAGGAAATTTTTAAATAAAACCTCGTGGAGTAAATCTGAACCTGAAAAAAAGAAAGACTACATCTATGAATTTAGATACATAGCATAATGTATTAGTTTTATTCATGCAAAAGTGAAAATTTTACTTGTATGAATCTAAAACCATAACAAATTGAAGTAGTTTTGAGCTTACAAAAAGCAAGTAACCTAATATTAATTTTCAACCAACCCTCGTGTAGCAGTGTTTAATCTGCCGAAAGGCAATCCAATATATATTAATTTTGGACTAGATTCTTTTGGGAAGGTATTGATTTAAAATATGTAATTTTAGTATACTAGTTCGTAGACGATTGGTTATTTGATTATTGACATAATTTTAAAATCAAAATAAATTTATACTACAATTATTTATTCATTGTATTGTACAAATGATATTAATTATTTAAGAACATATTTTATGTGGACTAGTTATGCTTCTTTTATATTGGTCTATCATTATATGATTATAAACTATAACTCTCTCTCTCAACCTAGTTTTTCACCCATATATAGCTTTTTTTCATTTTTGTGTGTACATTTTCATATGAATTGGGTTATGTCAAAAATTGTAATTATCCTGCTACTACCGCTGGCGACCTTCAAGTTCCATGGCTAAAAATCAAATTCAAGGTGGATAGTACACATTTAACCCTCGTAAGAGAATCATGCATATATATCTTTTACAATACTCCTCCGAGCAATCATTCAGATTTGCATGGAATGATTTTGTTAGGCAACTCCCTCATACTTAGGGTCCGATTGGTACGCCGGTAATAAATTTGGACGGGAACGGAATAAGTTAGGTATTAAAATTACTGTAGTAATACAATAACTTTGGTAGTTATTATACCATACTTGGTATGTCATAGGAATAGGAATAGAAATAGAAAATATTAATTTATTATTATCTTAAATTTGATATAATGTAACAGTATATTATAATTTAGAATATATTGTATACAAAATATAAAATTATCCTAATCAAATGAATTTTAACAAAGTAAGTAAATAATACTATCTTGGTTAATGATGGATGCTAATTTATAAAAGTAAGCAAGATTTTTAATTAAAAATTGAATTTCACTTTGTAGATAAAGTAAATAGATCGTAGGAATAAATTGATGTTTAAAAAAATATATTTCGTAAGTATTTTTAGGTGATTATAGGTAAAAATTGATCAAAGACAAATTAAATTTTATTTCTTTATCAATTAAATAAATTTAATGATAATGTTAATGATAAAACGTGTTGTCAGGATTTATAGGCTTAAGATAACTTAATCAATTTAAAATTAATTTTCATTCCTAATGTATATGGAATGGTCTAATACCATGGGGGGTGGATGGAATGGATATTACCATCTTTATGGGATTAAGATTGCTATGGTAATAAAAATCCCATCCTTTTTAACTCATACCAAGTATAGGACTAAAAATCATTAAGGATTATTATTCCATTCCTTACTTCAATACTGTGTACCAATCGGACCCTTAGATCCTTCGTGCTGGAATAACTGTTCACCAGAACGGGAATCTGTTCCATTGTTGAGCATTAACAAAGAGTCATATTAATTTAAAATATAGAACATTAAAGATAATGGTCCTTTTTTTGGAGTGTTTTCCACAAGACAATTAAAGATTCAAGATTATATTCTCATTACAAGATTTCTTCAGAGTGAATAAAATTCTCTTCTTGCCCACAAAAATATAATTTTTTTTGAAGAATAATACATTTTCTAGTATTATTCTAATCCCCTCCTATAAAAATTTAGACAAATGGTCGTTGATTGGCTAATAACCACACGATGCTCGCAGGTTATTGAGACAAGTTGGCAGATGACTCTAGAGGCAAAGTTAAGGTTGAAGGTGCTAACTCTGAGTGACGTGACACCCCAATTTGATCAAGAGTTTGTGATCCATATCTAAATTCTCAGTGATGGGGATGATGATGTTATGTGATGTCTCCTCATTTGTGATAATAAAATCTATCTCTGAGACATCATTTTAGGCGTATTTATTAGTTTATAGGTTGAATTTAGCTTAATTTAGTGCACTTTCCTATTTTGAGTCTTGATTTAGTAACATAATATTTTTAGAGCATATTGGGTTTAATTGTTTATTTAGTGTGAAGCTTTAAAGATAATTATGGAGATTAATTAGAGTCAAAGTCAAAGACTACAAGATATGGAAAGAGATTTACATGGAAATTGGAGATAAAGGAAACAAAGGCTAAAAACATGGAAAAGGAAAAGTTGCCTAAATCTGAATTTCTGCAGCAACGCCTAAAGAAGTGGTGATAACTCCAAAATGAAGCCGATTTTGGAAGATTCCTTTCATAGGGACGTAGATAATTCGCTGAGGATTCTTTTGGTATATTGTGGAGCAAAAACCGACCAATAACGAAGAAGATATGCTCAAAACAGTTCAGCAGTGATTATCCATACGAATTTGAGTTGGGCTTGGAGTCCATTACTTAACCTCATCTCCAAGAAACGAATTAGGTCAACCTATACACTATAAATACAGCCTCTTATCACTCTTAAATCATCCTTGGTGAAACCTTAAACCAAGAGAAAGCTTACAACACAAGAAAAGAAGTCTGGAAGGAGATGTTCATCACAATGTCTTCTTCTACCTTTGAATTTGTAATTTCTTTCTTTTCTTGCATTAGTATGAACTAAATTCCATTAGCTTGAGTTTTAGCATATATGTATGAACCCTAGTTCTGATTGACATCTATCTAATTTGGAAACTTAATGTTTTAAATTGAATTATTGTTTTTATTCTCTGTTTATGTATTTGGAATTCTATTCTGTGTTCTTGTGGAGTGCACCCATATAGAATTACCATCTAGTAGTTAGGTCACCATTGACAACGGTGTTTAATTACATGTTTAGCACATAACGTCTAGTATTCGGTTTAGATCTGACAAATCAACCTAACTAGATAATCACTATGGTTTAGTACATGTGACTATTTACCAATTACAGGAAAAGTTTGCTTAGGAAGCCTTATTGATACAGGTAAATCTTATTTAAAACTACCTAGCGTACTTGGAACCGATTATTGAAATACTACATAATTCACCCTTACATGTTTAGAACGGCAAAACTAGTGGGGATTACATGCTAATAACTCAAGTTATATTCTCATACTACTTCTCTTTCATATATAATTTTCTGTCTTTAAATTCTTAGTTTTAATTTAGTTAAATTAGAAAACCAAATAAATATCTATTGTCTTTATTTTCCTTGCGTTTAGTTGTTCTAGCGTTAATTATTTGCACCTGATTATTGCATAAGATTCCCCTAACTTTCGTAGTCTCTGCGGAATGAATCTTACTTATTTTCTAAAACTTGCATACGATCTGTATACTTGCAGAACCGTGCTCACTCTAGGGTGATTACTTGCTCTTTATTTATATCATATTTTATCACACCCTAGGCCCCACCATTATGCATCTTACCTGGAGAAAGATGAAAGGAGATTCACGGTTCTCCTTCTTCTCTTGGAGGAGGTGGACGTCAAACTCCCGTCGTTAAACATCCACATTCTTCTAACGATTCACCTTTGGCCCCTCCTTCTTCTCCTACCTTTAAGTAGGACTCTGTTGATGATCACCTTAGATACCCTTTTGATACTCTTCCTTTCATCCAATTTGACTTCGATAGCAGAACAATCTATCAATGACCTTTGAAGATAGAGAAAGATGTTGCACGATGATATGAGAGTGCTTAAAGAACAAAACAAATCTACCGTTGGTCAATTTCCTATGAATAAAGAAGATTTTGATGTCGAGTAGGTGTCTCAGATGTATCATTTTTATGAAGAAAAGAAAACGTCCGAGTTCTAAATAAATGACTTGCAAGGCTACGTGTCCAATATTCCACAACTACTCGATGAAACTCGTGTGGAGATTGTGGGAGTCTTCATTAAGTCTGAATAGTTTAAGAAAGGTTAGGGGAATATACTACTAAATTTGAAATTTCCTCCATTATAAACCTAAAAATCAATTAAACACTTGTTGATTTTACCCATTAACCATCATGTATATTTATATGATCTCCTGATTCTATATGCAATAAATTTATCTATTTTCAGTTATGAATTCCCTTGTTTGGTATAATTTATAAAGTGAAACAAATCAGTTACTTGTACTTTGTAAAGAAACACAAATCCATTCAAGATAATAGACAATACGAATATCTAAGTATCAATTAAGAAAAAAAATTCAAAAATCAAACAAAACCCCTAATTTATAATTATAGTATTTCTGAGATATCATAGAAAGATAAAGAGATGTTTAGTTCATAAAAAAATACAGTATACTCATAATTTTAACAATAATAAAAAAGTGAATATTAGTAAAGGAAATCAAAATAATGAGAAGATGATGATGCATGTTTCTTATTTCCCCTCATTTTTCCTTCTCTTAACTTGAATAATGATACAAAAAATAGTGTAAAAGTTATTTATAGTGAAATTTGTTGGTTTCCCTCGGATCCATAAGAAAATTTGGAGACATTTTAACTGCTTATATTGTTTTCAACAAAATATTCGTAACTTCCTAATCTAAAGCTGAATTATGATTTGTTTGACTACAATAGAGATCCCGTAGTATAAGAATCAACCTCAAATTCCTCTTTTTTTTGAATACATGAGAGAGCCACTTTTTGGACTCGGAGTCATTTTGACTCCAATGAGATTCGATCTCAAAACCTCTTGGTCTCTGCGGAGTAACCTAACCACTAGGCCAACTATCGATCTCACCTCAAATTCCTCTTTAATTTTTGTTGGAATTAGTATAATATAGAAAAAAATACAACAAAAACATATGTGTGCTCCTAATGCATATTTTGGACTTCTAGGGTCAACTTGTGGTAAAAATTAGTTTATTCCAATCATTCCTTCTGGTCTCGGCTCCTTGGCTCTTGATTTGATTTTGAAATTATGTGTGGCCTATAAGTTTCCCCTAAAATACACAAAATATCTTAAAGTAGTCAAAATTATACATGAAAAAACTCACATAAAATCAATAAATTCTTGCGATAAATCCCATCTTTTTAACTCTTAACCTCCTAAACATGATGTATCGTGTTTATAAAAACTCATCTTAAAATGCAAGACATCAAGCCCCAACTTAATTCATTGTTGTCTTGACAATGTTAGCACAAAATTACAAGGGTCAAAAACTTCATATAAAAGCACATAACGAGTTTTGAGAAATGTAATGATAATTGTTTAATCGGTTTATGATGATCATCCATATTTTCATGTTGTTTAATATTTAACTCGTTGCCTTTCTCTCCACCAGTATTTAACTCAACCTCCTTTTTAAGTGAGGTATGATAGATATTTAGAAAATCTTAAGTGAATTTTTTCTCTCTTCACTAAGCGATTTGTTAACATAACATATTATTATTTAGGTAAATCACCTTAACCCCAAAAAACCATATACTACAGATTGTTATATATAACAAATGAATTTCCATGACCCAAAATAGCAAGGTATGACACGGACACAAAACCCAAAAGACGAGATATAATCAGTGGAAATACCTCTCGAACATTTCAAATCGGGATAGAGTAAGTATTAAGAAAATAAACAACGTACCCAACTTATAAATAAACCATTTGCTTCTAAATACTATGGGAAGGTATAACCAAAAGAAAAAAGACATTGAAGTAGGAAATAATCCTTAAAAAAGACAAATAAATTCAACTATGACCATTAAAGATAATATTTTAGCAATGTTTTTATAGGTAATCCTACAACGAGGATCTGGTTTATCCATCAAACATATCAGCGAGAGACAACTAAAAAATCACTTATCTCATCCAAGATTAAAGTAGGGGTTTTTAGTATAGGTAGAAAATGCTAGAAAGATTTGTACTGATCACATCTTGGAATATTTGGAAGGAAAGGATGAAGGGTTTTTTCGAAAAAAAAGAATGGGCGGTGGAAAACATTAAAAGGAACTCCGGGAAACTTATTGATAAATTGTTTACGGAAAAGAATATCAACTTGGGCAAGAAGAAAGAAGAAATGGCGAGAAAAGAAGAATTCCGGAATCCCACGTTACAGGACGAGGCCGAGATGATTTGGTTTAGCGATTCATCTTTCGTTAAAAAATGGGAGCCGGCTGGAGTGGTGGCTATTGGAATTAGCAAAGATGGTAGGATTAATCACAGGAAGGGTAGTAGATTCCTTATCAATAGTCCGATCAAAGGGGAGGCTTGGGCCCTCCTTTTGGCTTTGAGGACAGCTGGAGGCGTCAGGGCACGTAGCTGTTCTTTCTACACAGACAACCTTGATCTAGTTCAAGGCATTAAAAAAAATAAAAAGCTTCACTGGAGGCTAAGCTACATGATGAATGAAATCAGTGGTTGGTTGAACAAGTTTCTGACATGGAAGATCTCATATATTAGCATAAATCTTAGCACAATCGCCGATTCGTATGCAAAAAGCATCAGGTTGAACAAGGATTTATCATCCTGGAAAGAGTTTTCGGTGTCCGGTGCTCGTGTCTTTTTTAATTTTTAGTTGTTTACTTTATTTGATAGGAAAAAAAAGATTTGTAGGGATAAAAGTAATGGCCTAAAAAAGGTATGACTACCACCTTGGAGTGGTCAAAAGCTCCAAAGCATCATATCTAAGGTTTATGATTGAGAGAAGAAATGTATTTCTTTGCCTTGCTCAAAATTAATGAAATAACATAAAAGACGATATGTGCATGACCAATAAAAAACTAATATTATATAAACGAATTTCAAAAGAATAAGTTAAATAATAATATAATAGATTATTAAGCCCAAATAAAAAGAAATTCATGTCAATTGTAAAGATAAAGAGACTTATAAAAACACAGTAGTTATAAATTCCGCATAATATAGTATTTAGACATGAAATTATTACAATACAAGAAATCACCGTCCTATCTTTAGATGCAAAATCATAGAATCCTTCTAACTTTTTTTATTCTTCTTCTTCTTTCTCTTATGAAATTACATATAATCTATTTATATCGTTTCTTTTTTAAGATCTGATTTTGCTAACAAAACAATAATTCCATTTGTTTTCCCAAATTTTTCTTGGGGTTCATCATCCATATACTATTCTTGATCCAAGCTAAATTTATATTGACTTTGACACGTAGTTTCGGTTTCAAGGAAGTTAAGCCGTTTTATCACTCGAAGAATCATCATTCTTACCAAGGCTAATATTTGAAGTAATATTCGTATCCATAAGGGACAAAGGCTGTGTTATTCCGATATTGAAAGAAGCTTTTGTTTGGAAGTTATATTTAAGGAAACTGTGCCAACAGGGCGATTAGCCTCATGATATGAATTATCTGAAAATACGAAATCAATTAATTATTTAAAATCATTGTGTGATTTCAATAAAATCTAAATATGAATAGATTAATATTTAAGAAAAGTATAGGATAAATTTCAGAAATTAGGGATCCATAATTTATTTATTTTCGATTTCGAATAAAGTCATTTCACATGCTTCTAATTGATTCAATTAAAACTCTACAAACTAAAATGACAAATCACATATTGATGAGAAAATATATAGAAATCTATATCAAATAAACATTAATCTTCAGCAAAACATATATCTCTAAAGCTTTGATCTCATATATAAAATACAATCAATAAATTCAGTATAATTTGATTTTTTTTTTCAAAAATTTCACAAATGAATGACTTATTAGCAAATATGAATGATTTTAAAAAATATTAGTAGTCTCAAGTAAACAAATCATGTAAGAACTAATATAAAACAGTCACTCATTTTATATGAATACCCGTTTATGAGGGCATTGTTACAAAATCCTTATGAATTGTTTTCGAATGGCTTTCTTTAAAGTAACATATATGGCCATCATAACTGCTGGTAGTTCATATTTCTTGTTGGTAATTGTCAATTAGTGTGTCATTTTTTTGTACATTCCATCTATATTATGAGGTGATAAATAAATTGATTTATTTTTTGATCCCAAGAAAAAAATACTTTGTCGGTTTACTATTGAATATGATCTTCTGATATTCGGAATTGACTCCTTACTTGTGTAATTCTGTGACACCTCATCTATGATAGGGCAGTTTCCTTTGTCTGGCGTCACATCAATAGGACAACGAAGTAAAATTTGGCCAAGATTTGAGAACTTTTATTGCACCATGTGGTAGTCCAACTTGACCTTGTGGAACAAATGACCATGTTGGACTGTTTTTGATATGTTTCCCATCAATACCACTTGCTCCAATATATTTTGTCTTTGTACAAAATTAAATTTAAAAAAATAAAATAATATAAGGAGTAATCACATCCTCACTCACAACTATGACAGAGGATTCTAAAAGTGTATAAGTGTATGATTCATTAGGTAGATCAAGATTAGGACCAATAATATTGAAATTTTTGGCTCAACTGGGAATCCACTGAGAGTTTGGTATATATCTTGACCGATTGGTTGTTACGCAATCTAAAAAACGATTTCAGAGGTGTACTCTAGATCTTGACAGAACTGAAAAAATTCGCCATCATTGCTAAAATTGAAATTCTCATCGTCATGAAATTCAATAGACATTAAATCATAGACAATATGATTGTTTTTCTATTTATTATGTACAAATATTCGATAATTTGAAACAATATATATGTATAATTTTTTGACGTTTCTTATGATGGTTGTGTATACATTTTGTAAAGTATAGAGAACTCATATATAGAAAAATTATCATATATGTATATATATATATAATATATATATATATATATATATATGATGAATACCGTATTCTTACTATTTCCTAACATATAATATTACTACCTACTGATGTCTCCTTAATTGTCTTATTTTCGACCCTTAGGAGACATGATTTTTTATGTTTAATTGAATATTTTGATAGACTTTTGAGTTAAAAATGTAATAATCCGAATTTTCTCTTTTATTTCTAGTATTTTTGATTTATTAAACTTTTGCGCGTAACCTTGTGTATTTTAGTGAAAAGTTTGTAGGTTTTGAATATTAGCTAGGAGAGGAATAAAAGATTAAAGTCAAAGATCATGATATGGAGTCAAAGCTTGAAGATAAATCCCGAAAAGAATTATATTTTGAAGCTGCCAATCTGGAAAACAGGCCAAAGATTTCTGATTTCGAGGCACTTACGAGTTGATTTAGCCACTGACCTTTGAAGAGATTATGTTCCTTATCTAGTTACGGAAATTTAGCAAGTGATTTGAGGTCAATCGGGGTTATAACGAATCGGCTAGAGCTGTTTTAGTGGAGGTGGTGCAACAGTTACGGGATTTGGGCTTAATTAGTGGACTTGGGCTTTTCTAATTTTCACTTAATCCTTAAGTAAAAGCCCTAATCCGTTTTTAAGCTTATAAAAGGAGCTTTTGACCTTATTATTTCTCACCTCTCAATTTATTCTTCAATTCAATTCATCCTTTGAAGAGAGTGTCCAGCGAAGAAGCAGAAAGAAGGAAAAGAAGAAGCTTGGAGCTGGAGACTCTCCAATTCACAGCCAAACCAATTCCGAAATTAAGTTTCTCTGTATTTTATTTCTGTAAAACAATTTGAGTCCTACTTTTCAATTAGTATGAGCTAATTACACTTTAGTGCTTGAGAATGCTTTATGGGTAAATCACAATTCTATTGAATTTCATGTCCTGAATTTGGGTTTCTGTTAAATTAAATTAAATTAGGTCTTTTACTCTTTTCAATAAATTGGGATTATTTACTGTTTTTAGAGTAGCTAACTAAGAACATGTGTTAGTATCTAGGCTATTCCACATATGTGGCGTGTGGATCATCCTGACGGAGGGTTCAGGTACGTAAATATTTATTCAATCTAAAATAGAAGCTATTGATTCTGACGAACTTAGCTAATTTTAGGGCCAATGTGGTAATTAACTTAAACATCTAAAAGTGGATCATATTTACCCTGACGGGACTAGTGACACTCTAGGATAGCCTTATAGTCCACCCTGACGGGGGTATAAGGAATTTAGAATCCCGACCATTGTAATTGACCGATTTAACCCTTAAACAGAATAGGTTATGAAATAGGATTGGGAGGATCCCTTGTGATGTCTCCTCATTTGTGATAATATAATATACTTCAGAGACATCATTTTAGGCTTATTTATTAGTTTATAGGTCGATCTTAGCTTAATTTAGTGCACTTTCCTATTTTAAGTCTTGATTTGTATATTATTATTTTTAGAGCATATTGGGTTTAATTGTTTATTTAGTGTGAAGCTTTAAAGATAATTATGGAGATTAATTAGAGTCCAAGTCAAAGACTACAAGATATGGAAAGAGATTTGCATGGAAATTGGAGATAAGGAAACAAAGGCTAAAAAGATGGAAAAGGAAAAGCTGCCTAAATCTAGGATTCTGCATACACGTCCAAAGATATGCGTTTTTACCTAATAAATAGGCCGAATCTGGTGATATCCTTCTAATGGGTCAAGATAATTCTGTTGCGATTCTTTTGATATCTTATGGAGCTCAATCCGACCAATAACGAAGAAGATATGCTCAAAACGGTCCAGCAGTGTTTATCTTTATTTCCATACAAATTTGAGTTGGACTAGGAGTCCAGTACTTTCCTTCTCCCTCAAGAAAACGAATTAGGTCAACCTCTACACTATAAATACAGCCTCTTAACACTCTTAAATCATCCTTGGCCAGACCTTAAGGCCAAGAGGAAGCTGCAACACAAGAGAAGAAGTCTGGAAGGAGCTGTGCATCAATCATGTCTCCTTCAACCTCTTATTTTGTAATTCTTTTCTCTTCTCTTCTTTGTATGAATTAATTCTTTTAGTTTGAGTTTTAGCATATATGTATGAACCCTAGTTTTGATTGACATCTATCTAATTTGGGAACTTAATGTTTTAAATTGAATTATAGTTTTTATTCTCTGTTTATGTGTTTGAATTTATATTCTGTGTTCTTGTGGATGCGCGCCCATATAGAATTACCATCTAGTAATTAGGTCACCATTGACAACGGTGTTTAATTGCATGTTTAGCACATAACGTCTAGTATTAGGTCTGATCTGACAACCCAACCTAGCTAGATAATCACTATGGTTTAGTTCTTGTGACTATTTACCAATTACAGGAAAAGTTTGCTTAGGAAGCCTTATTGACACAGGTAAATCCTATTTTAAACTACCGATAGCATATTGGGACCGATTAGGGAAATACTACATAATTTACCCTTACATGTTTAGAACGGCAACACTAGTGGGGTTTGCATGCTAATAACTCAAGCTAAACTTTCATACTATCTTCTTTTCTTTTATTTATTTTCTATCTTTTAAATTATTAGTTTAGTTTATTTATTAGAAAACCAAATAAATATTTGTCTATATTTTCTTTCTCTTGCGTATTATCTTTTCTATCTTTAATATCTGCACTTGATAATTTGCATAAGTTCTCTCTAACTTTCGTCAGTCCCTGAGGAACGAATCTTCTTATCATTAAAACTTGCATACGTCCTGTAATACTTGCAGTACGGTGTTAGCTTAGGGTGTTTATTTGCACTTATTTTATACATCTT
The DNA here is from genome assembly GCA_029959085.1 of Nemophila menziesii. Classification (NCBI taxonomy): domain Eukaryota; kingdom Viridiplantae; phylum Streptophyta; class Magnoliopsida; order Boraginales; family Hydrophyllaceae; genus Nemophila; species Nemophila menziesii. Next base: position 92,802,125 of record JARWIR010000002.1, read on the forward strand.
TTTATCACACCTTAGGCTACACCACCTTGCGTTCTCAAGTGCAACCTTTTCATACTTACGTTTTCCACTTATTTACTTGCATTTTACTATTTACTTGCATTTTATATTTAGTCTTTCATTAATTAGAATTAATACAAAAATCAAATCAATCATTATATCTTTATTTGCTTTCATAAGTTCAACCATTCATTATTCGATAAGCATTGTAGTTAACCAAACCGTCCCTGCGAACGATCCTAGAATCACTTATTACTACTTGGGACAACCGTACACTTGCGGTTGTGGTTCGATTACATTTGCATTTATTTTAGAACACACAAAGGACCACCACCTACATTCTATAATAATTGATTATTTTCCAAAATAACTTAGTCCACTGTATAAGTTATATTTAGAATTTCAATGCAAAATTATTCAATTTTTATAGTTTTTAATAGATAAGAATTTAATTTTATTCACTTTTATATACAAGGATATGTTGGTCATAGTAACAAGAATCTTTTATTTTTTTAGATTTCTTAATATGGATCAAAAAATTCTACAATCAGTTATTGTGAAACGGAGGTATAATAAAATTACCATTTTCTTCATTAAATACTAGTTCACTCTTTAGGAAAGTTAATAATTTTTCAAATAAGACATGTCTAAATTCAAAATTGTAAATGTTTATATATTAACGTTATTCAATTTATCAACCAAATTTAAAAATTCAAAAGTACAATGCCTCATGTTTTTTAGCAAAAGATAAGATCCAATTAAGACATTACTTTTATGAACTTGAATATTAAGTAAGGAAAGATAGACAAGAGAGAAATAGTATAATCTTATTGAGAATCAAAGAGTGTGAAGATTACAAAGTAGAGACTTCTATTTATACAGAATAGGTACCACTAAACCCTAGTTTTCATGGGTTGGATTGCATGTCAATGGACTGGGCTGAAAATCCACATATGAGTTTGTAACACTCCCCTTAAATATTAGTCCATAAGTATATGCCTCGTTAAAACCTTCCTGGAAAAACCATTTGGGACAAAATCCAGTGAAGGAAAAAGAGTACGATATCCTTACGCTTCAAATCTGTCTCGTTAAAAACCTTCATAGAAAAACCCTATGGGAAACAATCTTGATGAAGGGGAAAAGAGTGCAGTGCGTATTTATCTCCCTCTCATGTAAGTATAGTGGTGTCCCCTAGGGTGTGATAAAATAATATATAAAGTAAGTGCAAATAAACACCCTAGTCTAAACACGTTACTCACTGCAAGTATCACAGATCATATGCAACTTTTAATGATAAATAAAGTTCGTTCCTCAGAAACTACGAAAGTTAGGAGAACTTATGCATATAAAGTGCAGTTAAGAAAGCTAGAATAATAATACGCAAGAAAGAAAAGACGAATATAATTTTTGTATGGTTTTTGATAGAAAAATTAACTAAATAAATAAAGATAGAAAAGTAAAAAAGAGAAGAAGATAGTATGAGATTTTAGCTCTAGATATATAAAGTAATCCCTACCAGCCTTGTTTATTCTAATCATGTAAGGGAGAATTATGTAGAATTGCAATAACCAGGATTCTAAATTCCTCCTAACCCCCTTCCAGGTGGACTTAGGTGGCGACCTCACAATTACCAGGGGACTTAACTAAGGTGCTCCTACGCCTTAGGTTCTTAGATGAGACTGGCCTGCAATAATGATCGGTGGTTAAATCAAACCCTAATGTCTATCTAGTTAGGCAAGCCCTTAAGGATCACTACCACACACTAGACGTTTATGTGGTGTTTCAATAATTAGACACCCCTTCCGGATGACCATCTAAGTACTATTAAGGTAATACTATACTCGTGCACTAGCAAGGAAAACAGACAATAAATCAAAACACATAAAACAGAGAACAAAACACTAATTCATTTAAATATTATAATCCTAAATTAAAATAGATGTAAAACAAGTCTAAGGTTCATACCCATATTCTAAATGTCAAGATAAAATAAATTTAGTTCATATTAGAGAAAGAAAAGAAAAAAATTACAAATTTGAAGGCTTGTGAAGACATAATTTGACTTTCAGCTCCTTCCAGACTTCTTTTCTCTTGTTGAAAGCTTTCTCTTGGCTTAAGGATTGACCAAGGATGTGTTTCTACTGAATAGAGGGTGTATTTATAGGGGTTTCCTAACCCTAGGTCGGATTCTTGGAGTCGAGGGCAAGTAAAAGGACTCTTTTCCAAATCAAATTTGTTTTTCTAGAATATTGAAAAGGTAAAAACTGCTACTGTTTTATATTGGGCGTAACTCCTTCGTATTTTTACTCTGGTTTTCGCCCACTTTATATCGAAACGAAGACGTCGAAAATATATACACTTTTGCTTCAGACATTTCTTCCAAATTCTCATCCTTTTTTGAGTTATTCCTTTTAGTGGACGTAACTGCTGAAATTTAGATTTACTTGACAACTTTTCCTTTCCTAATTTATCTTTTACTTCATTTATCTCCAATTTCCATCATTATCTTCTTTCCCTTATCTCTTAGAATTAATTTTGCATCTAATTAATTACCATATATCTTTAAAGCTTCACAATTAACAAACAGTTAAACCAAATATGCTTTAAAAATAATAAATCATCAAATCAAGATAAGAAATAGGAAAATAGCAATTTATGAATAAAAAATGATAATTAAATTCCTAAATACACCTAAAATGATGTCTCCAACCTAGATTAATTTATCGCAAATAGGGAGACATCAAGACCCCAACTCAAAGTTATATCGTCCCGATACAATAAAGATAAAGAACAGTAGGGTAGTCAAATAATAAACAGAGAAGAAGAAGGAAGAGGAGAATAAGAATAGAATGTAATGAATGATCCTAGAGCATAATATCTAAAATGTCTCATGTAGTAATGCTAAAGAAATTATGCACACGTATGCTTAATATACATATAATCAACATTTTATAAATTTAAAGTCCAGATTAACTTCGCAATGCCAGAAGGAGAGGTTTTCAACCCAATTCATGTTAATTTATATAGGGTGATCATAGGTCTTAATATATTATCCAATGGGCCAATCACCTACATCCTAATAGCTCCATTGTTTATCCACCAAGTAGCTATAAATCCTGAGGTCTTTATGGTTACAACGTGGCTTAGGGACGGTGTGGTATATTTGGATAATGAAAAGTGAGCTTATGGCGCTTTCCTCAAATTCCATCAACGGACCGCCTAGAGCTTGAGTTTGTACTCGAAGATGTTCTCACTCAACCCAATTTTTTATGCTTTGATTTGCATCCCCAAATAACCCAAGTAAAACCTTTTCATGATGATATACAAATTCGACTTTGCCGGTCCAAATGTATTCAATCTTTTCATTATTCTTTTGATATCTAGCTATTACTCTCTTTTTGATGTTGAGATATCATACTACTTTTTCTCATTGACATTGTCCAAACACCATGCAAGGTTCATATTTAAGAGGATTACGTGAATCTCCACACATACTAAAAGTAACTCGAACTATACAACACCAACTGTATCAAAAAAATCCATTTCGAAAATCAATGTTATTAATGATTTTTTAAAGAGTACGGAATTTGAAGACGAGTAGTTTAAGTTTGTGTCAAATTGTTCGACTGATGATCTTGAATCTTTGGGGGTTACGAAGTATAGTATTGATGATATGTTGCATGTATATGGATGAAAATAGAGGAAACAAGAGTATGTTAGAATATTGGGGTTAAACTTTATGGGAGGTAATGTATTAGTGATTCACGCTAATGAGTTAATAGCTAATTTTACGCGGATGAGGAATAAAAGTAGAGAGTGCATGTATTGATCGACCCTATTTTTGTAGATCATCACTGAAATGTTATTTGACTAATTGTTCATTATGATAGAAGTCGAGTGTGGTTGGAGAATGTTTCTTAACCCTACTCCCTATCTTTTATCGCTTTTATGAAAATATAGGCATTAACCATGTTGTCATAGAGGCCTTAATGTGACCGATATAATAAATGTATTTGAAGCTCATAGTTTGACAGGACTCGAGTGAAAGCAAGATAACCACAACTTGGTCTTAAACTCCCATACTTGCAAGTTGCTATGAAATTCTGATATACGTAGGTTTGCAGTCTATATCTTTCTTTTGGGAAAGGTTAAAGTGAGTAATTTTTCGGTAAGACTATCTTGTACAAAAATTGTGCTCGCCGTTGATTTGTAAGTTGAGCAAAACTTTAGATAGAGCGTGCTGATAGTCCGAAATACCATAACCTATGGAAAGACTCGGTTATAAGAATTTTTGGATTTTGTAATGAACACCATATATTTTGGACGTAATGTATGTGCATGTCGGTACTAAATGAATATCAATTGGTGGGACACTTTGCGGCACAAGTATTCTAGGCATATATTTATTGAATATCCTCCAAGTGTTAGGTTCACAATTGTAAGTCTGTCAACACATTTTTTCCATCGTAGTTGATCCCGACCTTCTCTAATTCGGTAATGTCTTCCATACACATATTCATTTGGGCATGATTTGTGGGTATTGTGCTTCCTCGTTTTACATATGGCCTATCATAGGTCATCGCTCTTTTGATTGATTATTTCTCGAGCATCCTATGCATTGAGATATACAAACTACACATATTTTCCATACATGATGTGAAGTTTTCGACTATTTGAACTGAGCCTCCTCGGAGGGACTTGATACTTGAATTTCGTGAGAATCTCGAGATTATTTTTCTGAGAATATTTTTTGCCAAATAGTGACATCATCTCGTTGTTCGGGAAGTGGGGCATCTCCATTTCTGAGAATATTGATGGTTCCACGAGATGAATTGATTTAGTGATAAGTTTGGCGATCTTAATGGTGGAAAATATCTCAAACATGACCAGAAAAATGGAGATCTCAATAATTTATTTTTTGCTATATGAGAGTTTAAGAATAAATATTCTATTGGTGAACATAAATATATATTATATTCCATCAAAATAAAGTACAATAACCAATATTTTTTCTTCAAATTATCTAATATAATAGATAATCATTTCAAAAGAAAAAAAATTATATTGTTTCTAACGAATAAAACCATGAACCTCAAATACCACCTCTAAATATATATATATACATATATATATATATATATATATATATATATATATATATATATATATATATATATATATATATATATATATATATATATATATTATTGATTACACACCTACTGTATTATTTTCTTCTATTCCTTTATATTATCTTAATCATTATCTTTCTTTGCGTGTTTTGCTTGCCTTTCAAATACATACTTTCATTGCATTATTGGTCAGGACATTTCGATTAAGGTATCTAGATAAGTTTAATTTTATATAATATTTTAGAATTGTTATAGTTATTTTTTACTTTGTCATTAATCATTAGGTTATTTATTCATAAAATAAATATAAATTATGTTATTTCATTGTTTAATTATAGATGCACTGAGTATTTTGGTTTTCAAAAATTTATTGATGATGTACTTAAATTTCTGGTTTTTAGTAAGTGTGTTTGTATTTTCTTATCTTTCTATTTTACATTTCTATTATATTTATTTTTACTAAAATGAATTGAGTATATGAAATTTAAATAGAATGAGAAAATGAGTACTTTAGGTATATATACAAACTTGATTTAAACAACCTTTCTATTTTCCCATTTCACACTTTTTATTAAATATAAAATTATAGTTAAATATTTCATTTTCTTTATGTTATTTTCCTTTTTTTGTTAAGTGAAAATATGGTAATGATGAAAATGTAATTGGTAGTACTTAAAGAGCCACTATGAATTTAGTTTGTCATTAAAAAAACTTCAGTATCTTTTTTTTTTGAAAAAAACATAATTAAAATTGACTTGTAATACAAGCAAATCCGCACAACTTAATATTTCTGTACATAACATAAAGTTTTTTTTGATAAATAACCAGGTGAGCTAGCTCATTTGGCCAGACCCTGTCTCTTAGCTAAGAGGTACAAGGTTAGAACCACGAAGTTGGAAGAAAATTAAAAAAAGAAGGTTGTTGGCCAGAGCTCTATTGTCTCATCCATGAGGTGGTCCAAGGTTCGAATCCCGAAGGTAGAAGAAAGTTAAAGAAGGTTGTTGGCTATGCTAGATTATTAATTGAGAAGATTTGTAATAGCTAGTCTAAAAAAAGTGTAAAAAAAGAAACTTGATATTTGAGCTTCATATATAGTTTGATTTTATTTACTCAATAATGTTACGCAAATGCGTGAAATAATGGTGGCTTTCTCAATACTTTTTAATGAATGCTTTGTTAGGATTGTTTAGGAAAAGTGGAAACAATTATATAGTGTTGTGAATAGTGCATAAAACAAACTAGTCAACGGTAATATATTAAATACCCCTTTTGTATGACAAAAGGTCAAAAAACCCACTATGGTTGACTTTTATTAACATATGACCATATAGTACAATATTTGCATAATATAGGCACCTATCGTGCATTGTTTGCATAATATTGGGACATGGTATTGTTTTTTCATAATATAGGGACCTCGTATGGTTTCTGCATATTAGAGGGAATGGACTTATTCTGCAATTTATGCATAGTATAAGGACTTGGTAATTTTTTTGCATAGCATAAGGACATGTAGTATAGTTTATGCATAATATAGAGACATATCGTGCACTTTTGGGAATTTCGTATAGTTTTTTCATAATATAGGGACTTATCATTCAATTTTTTTATAGTATAGGGGCTAGATAGAGTTTTTTCATAAGATAAGGACTTACTGTGCATATTTTGCATAATATAGAGATCTAGTACGTTTTTTGCATAATATAGGATCATATAATGGAATTTTATCATAGTATAGGGTCCTGGTTTTTTTTGCATAATACAGGGACCTATTGTTAGTTTTTTGTATAAAATAGGGATCTATTGTGCATTTTTTGGCTGCATAGGGACCTGGTATGGTTATTTCATAAAATAGGGAAATATAATGCAATTTTTGAAAAATATAGGGACTTGATATATTTTTTGCATAACATAGGGCTAGTACAATTCTAGCATGAAATATGGGCCCATTGTGCATTTTTTTAACAAAATGTAGTGACCTGTGGTACGGTTATGCTAAATAAGGACTTATCATGCAATTTTTATATTCTATTGGTACTGTTTTTGCAGAATATAGAGACACATAGTAAATTTATTCATAAAGAAATAGGGACATATGATTCAGTTTTTGCATAGTATAGGGACCTATAGTGCAATACAGAAACTACACGTAGTGGTGTGTAATTGTATTTGATTTTCCAATTTTCATTTTTATGTAAACTAAAATAACCCTACCTATTGTCTTAGATATTTAAATGTTATTTTAAAATATAAATTATAAAATTAGTCCCAATATTAATCCTTAACTATAGGTCATTTTTCAGTTTTAATCCTAGAACTTTAAAATTTATCAAAATAGTCCTCCAACATTATATTTGTTCCTCATCAGAATAATGTTTGCCACTTGACTTGACAAAGGCGTTCAAGGACCAAACCGGTAAATCGGTTTATATTTCAGGACCATTTGGGAATTTTCCCTATTAATAATTACGAAAAAACCCGCTATCACATTTAAAAAGGTGGGAAAAACAATTTTCGAGGACCATTTGGGTAATATTTCAAATTTCAAAGATGAGGTCCTCAGTTGGTAAATACACTTCTAGTCAATGACCATTTGGGAAATTATCCCAACTCTAAATATTAAACAGAGATAGTAGGAGTAGTAAAAAGGTGTATATATATTCTAGAAACAAGAATTTTATAGAAGTGGATAATAAGTATTAAACTTAGTATGTATATATTTTCCCCATTTGTGTAATTTTTAATTTTAATTTGAGGTATCAACTTATTTGCAAAAGATAACGTTACAAGTAACAAGAATTATGCTCATTATTTTATTTTACAAATTAAATTGCAAAGATATCATAATTCTAATGTAAGCCATCTCATTTATACGCAGGACCAATGGCCTTACACTAAAAATACAGTTAGGATGAGTTGGTCAACACACACTTAACGAAAGGTGCGGAAGTCGTGATCAGCAACGATGCGAGCTCCCTAGGCTCATGTTACATCGGAACCATAACCTGACCTGTTAAAACACAAAAGAAAAGTCCACAAAAAATAAAAGGTCATCTTTATCCTGCCCAAACTTGTGGAGTGTAAAATCCTTACTAAGAACGATGCTGGAACAAAACCATTAAAGGGTGATATTTGTGTTGTTAAAGGTGCTTGGTCCACTGGAAACATTATCAACCATTTTTCCAACGGAAAGTATCTTATTGAGTATGAAGAGTTGAGGAATGAGGACGATACAAAACCTTTGAGGGAAGAGGCTGAAAGTAAGCATGTACGACTATGCCACCACACCTTACCAATCCAAGTTTTTTTAAAGTGTTTGATCAAGTCGATTATTTTAAAAATTGTTGTTGGTGGGGTAGTTATATCGGAAAAGTCCTTAGCCACAAGAAGTATACCGTGCACAACCAACGAAATGCCGCATTTCCAATTAGAAGATCGACTCACACACATAACAAAAGCAAAATCAGATCTCTTAGTCGGTTCCATATATTAATTTTGTATTAGTCATGTCAATCTATTGTTAAAGATTTTAGAATGTTTACTTTTTTTCCTATGTAATATTGTGATATAAGATATGCTTTTCCCTTCTTTTTGAGTTTTTGTTCCCTTAATATTCTTTAACAAAGTTTTAAGTAGGGCACAAAAATTGTTATTTAATACAATTTTGTAATGAGAAACAAGTTTACATTAAATTTCAATGGTAAGTGGTGTAGATTTATAATCTATGTTTTTATTATTATACATTTATTTTTATTATATGATGGGCCACCTTAAAATTTTACTGTAGTCTTCAAAATTAACAGGCCCAACCATGATAAAATGATATGATATCATTTACATTAAAGGCTTTAAAATGGGGATTTGGGCTCAATTAAATATTGAGTCCGAAAATCCAAGAAAGCCCCCTTATCTCAAAATATTGATAGGTGTTCTATAAAGAGTCCCTCAAAATCCCTTGTACGGGACTGTGATTGTATTGAAAGATGTGGTGATAATTGCTTATGCGTTTTAAAAAATGGTGGGAAGTAACCATATGATAGTAACAAATTTTTTTGTTAAGAGGAATACCAATTTTAGAATCGTTGCAGCTGAATGAGTCAAAAAGGCGTGAGGCCATTATATTTGAGTTAGTTGTGGCGGATATCCATTTTCATATTGACCTTATTTACACATTCGTGTGCATTCATCGAGTGTGGCTATGATATCCTAGCCGAAACTGCCATAAATCTTCCCTTTTTGTTTGAGAAGCCTTGAAATTATTCAAACACTATGTGAGGCTCATATTTAAGAGGATTACGAGAATATTTGCACATACTAAAAGCGACTCGAACTATACAACACCAAATTTATCCAAAAAAATCCATTTCGAAAATCAATGTTTTTTATTATATTTTAAGACGCCGGAATTTGAAGTCGAGTAGTTTGAGTTTGTGTGTGATTGTTCGACTGATTATCTTGTATAGTTGGGGTTCATGAAGTATAGTGTTGATGATATGTTGTATGTATATGGAGGAAACTAGAGGAAGCAAGAGTGTGTGAGAATATTGGTGTTAAAGGTTATGGGAGGTAATGGATTAGCGATTCACGCTAATGAGTTAATAGCTAATATTGCGCGGATGAGGAGGAAAAGTAGAAATAGCGTGTATTGATCAACCCTATTTTTTGTAGATCGTCAGGAAAATGTTATTTAACTATTTGTTCACTATGATAGAAGTCGTGTGTGTTAGGAGAAGTTTTCTCGACCCCACACCCTTTCTTCTTCTGCTACTATGAAAATATAAGCATTAGCCATGATGTCCGAGATGCCGTAATGTGGCCGATATTATAAATGAATATGAAACTCGCAGTTTGTCAGGACTCGAGTGAAAACATGATAAAACTACCATGATTGCAAGATCCTATGAAAAACTTATATACGTAGCTGGTGGGGGCAAAGGTGTGATAAAATAATAGATAAATAAAGATAATAATAAAGAGTCACACACCCTTGAGAACCACGGAACTCATTGCAAGTATCACAGATCGTTTGCAAGTTTTAATGATAAGTCAAGTTCGTTCGCAGGGATTGTATCCGTTAGATCTACTTATATTTAACAAGCGTAGATGAATTTAGGTGTTTTAAATAAAAAGATAAAATAACAATCTAATGCAATTAAATAAATAAAACAAATAACTAAAACAAATAACTAAATATGAAAGTAAGTCAAATAAATTAGGATTACTAAGTCTATTACTAAATTGTTATTCTAACCTGTCACATTAAGCATTATATATTAACCAGGATTCTAAATTCTACCTAGCCTTTTCTAGGCTTAGGAGCAACCTCTCCACTACTAGGGATTCCTAAGTAATGATTGGTGATTAAATCAAACCTTAATGGCTATCTAGTTACACTAGACGATTATGTGGTGTTGTCAATAACTAAGATTAATCCTAAGATTGATCAGATCTAGGGAAATAAGTCAAAACACATAATAACAATATACGCCAAGCTTAATCAATTAGAATAAACAAATAGTATTTAAAGACCAAATAATAATCCAACAATTAAAAGTAAACTTACAGAATAAAAGCTTAGAAATATGGTTGAGAATAGATCTATAGCTAATTACTCTAAATATAGAGAAGGTGAGATGTAGAAGAGGGGTTGTCAGTCTCCAATCTTCTTCTTCTTGTCTTCCTCTACATGTCAACTTGCTTCTTGGGTGAATAGCTTGAATCTAAGGATGAATATTAATGTAAAGGACTAAGCTATTGTTTAAAACTAAGAAAATATAAGTAAAGACTAAGCCTATACTTTGCAACTGAGCAAGGACATGTTTACAATGGTATAAGGGTGTATTTATAGGTGTCTTGGAAGCCCTAATTCGTTTTCTTGAAGGAGAAGTAAGTGGTGGACTCCAAGCCCAACTCTAATTCGTATGGAAATAAAGATAAACACTGCTGGACCGTTTTGAGCATATCTTCTTCTTTATTGGTCGGTTTGAGCTCCATAAGATACCAAAAGAATCGCAACAGAATTATCTTGACCCTTAAGAAGGAAATCACCAGATTCGGCCTATTTCTTAGGTAAAAACGCATATCTTTGGACGTGTATGCAGAATCCCAGATTTAGGCAGCTTTTCCTTTTCCATCTTTTTAGCTTTTGTTTCCTTATCTCCAATTACCATGCTAATCTCTTTCCATAAGTTGTTGTCTTTGACTTGGACTATAATTAAGCTCCATAATTATCTTTAAAGCTTCACACTAAATAAACAATTAAACCCAATATGCTCTAAAAATATTATTTTACTAAATCAAGACTCAAAATAGGAAAGTGTAGCATTTCTCAAGAAAATCGACTATAATGACTTCTAAATCACTAAAAATGATGTCTCATCCTAATATAAATCTATCACAAATGAGGAGACATCAAGACCCCCAACTCAAAGTTGTATCGTCCCGATACAATAAAGATAAAAACAGAGGGAAGTCTCTAAATACACACCTAGGTCAATTAAGCACAGAAGACAGAAGATAGAAGAATATGGAGAATAGACTCGAAGCAACTACTCAAAAAATTTCATGTAATAATATTTAAAAACTACATACCTGTACACTTCTCATATCCACAGTCAACACGGTTTGAATTCAAGAGCAGATTAGTTTCGCAATGTGAGAAGGATTTGGGACTTTACTCAGTTCCCCAAGGAAGCTATATATTGTTCATCGAACTTCACTAGTGTCCAAAGATCCACTTAACTACTCTCTATTGGTTCAATCACTTCTCGATTACATAGCAAAGAATCGAAAGGTCTTTAAGGTTGTAATGTGGGCTTAGGGACGGTATGATAGTATATTTGGATAATTTAGAGTGAGCTTTTGGCTCTCTCCTCACTAGCCATCAACGAATCGCCCTAGAGCTTGAGTTACTCTCATAAAACGTTTCTCACTCAACCCAATGAATTCTTTGATGCACAATTTAGCATCCCCAATAACCCAATTAAAGCATAAGATGTTCACATAAAAATTCCTCTTTGCCGGTCCGAATATATATATTCTTTTCTTTTCAAATCAATTTCTTCTATAGCTATGAATCTCTTTTTAATGTTGAGATATCATGCTATTTTCGCATATATATATTTTTTTCTTCTTTTAATGCCCTTATTGGCAATTTTAGCTCGTAGCTTCTTTTTCATTCACTATTACCCCGGCAAAGGGTTACAATAAAAATCTGTGAAACATCATCACTATAAAGCATAAAGCACAATTAATAAGCTCAAAAATCCCAACCCAATAACAATTCCCTAATGGTGGACCCACCACCCCAAACTCAAGCTCTAAAACAACTGTCTATGCATCGCGATTCGAGTGCGGGTCATATGGAAAAGTCCTATAATCTAAAGGGATATGGCTTATAACGTGGCTAAAAAGGATTTAGAAAGGCTAGAAGGGGCTGAGAAGGATATATCATATAAAATCAAAAATAACATGGTGAGAAGGTATAAAAAGGCTTCAAAGGCTTCAAATATGAAAGAACCGCCTTAATCATTTTCTACACTATGTAATTTCGTTATTTTCTTACCTTTAGTACTTTCATCAAATGGGTTTATCAACTAGCTTGGATCTCACGGCCTACACACTTCTCAAGGTTCCCTGAGATCGAACATACTTTCTATCGCATTGCTTACTAAACTTTTCCTTACTATCAATGTGTGTTTTCCTGCAAATACTCAAAGCATACAAAATAAAACAGCTCATAAACATACTACTTACTATCATTAACTCACTGAGCTTATGCTTTTAAGCTATTAAACACACTCTACATACATCTAAACCTTCAAAAAATTTAATTTTACCTAAAAACAGAAAAAATGGAGATGAGAGACAACGAATCCCCACACCCCCAACTCAAAAATGAGCCGTGTCCCCACGACTCGAAAAGACTCAAAAATAAAATAAAAGAAAATTAAAATTTTACAGATATTGCACATATAGAAAAGGTAAGGAAGAAATAAAACATACTCTTCGAGGCTTTTACCTCGCTTTGTTGATACTCGGATTAACTCTAATGTATCTTCGTCACCCAACTTCTTATTCGCTTTTCGTTCAGGACACGTGATCATAATAGGATATTGCATTATATAACGTCATGGGAGAGATCGAAAATCCGTATCACCTCCTCATAGATCAACTGTGCCACATCTTCTTCTTCCCCTCACAAAATACAATTCACAAACAACCCAAGCATTCCAAATCTCCACGAATCTTCTTGCATTCTCCTTCAACTTCTTCTTCAAATACTTTCTTATAAGAAAAGGGTAGTTCCTTTAATTGTTTCTTCGGAGAAGCTATCAGGGCCTTTGAAGCTTTCTCTTTTTCTTTGGGTGTAGAGTCTCGATCTATAGAGGTTGTGTTGTCTTCTTCACTAAAGTTGGAATCTTTTTGCTCATTGGATCAACACAGCATGCTAACCTCTCTTCTCTTGACTTGTTTTACCCTTTGAATTGGAACTAGGACTTTTCTTACTTGATTTCTTCTCAATTAAATCCAATACCTTGATTTCTTCATCTCCCATAACACTTGATAATTTCTCTATTCTTTTCATCATCTCTTTTGACCCCCAACTCAAAGCTTTAAACACTCTTGAAATTTGTAACATGAGCATAGGTGGAGCAAGCTTTATTTTGGTTAGGAAAGGTGTTAAGATGACAATTCTCCATGTGGGTATGATTGAATCAAGCTTTAATGATGTGGGTTAAATGAATTTTGGGAAAAGATTTTGAAATTCATGGTTTTGATTCTTGGTTTCTAGGTGTTTTGATATGATTTGGGTGCTTGAATCTTCTTTGGAATGATGTAGGGAAGGATTTGGATGAGAATTCATGGTGATTTGGTAGTGTTTTGATGATTGGTGAAGGTTTTTATGAGCTCTAATGGAGTTAGGAGAGTTTTGGAGAAGACAAAAAGGCTTGAGGTTTCATAAATTCAGACTAATAATAATTATCCCTCTTTTATAAGCTTGAAAACCTGTTTTTTCTCTCCCAAACGCGCCGCGCGGACCATGGGTGCGGACTAGGGGGTAGTCTGCAGGGGTACCCCGCGGCTCTGTAGCATCCTTCGTCAAAATACCCGTGGCAGCAACCCCGTGGCACGTGTTTTTGGCTTGCGGTGCAGGGCACGGACTAGGGTCCGGCGTACCGCAGCCAACAACTCCAATTTTTTTCGTCTCTGGATAAAACACGTGGCTCTACCCCGTGGCACGGGTTTCTCCTCTGCGGTGCACCGCGGCTGAGGTCCGGTGTACCACACTCGGCAAAAACCTCCCCAACAGCTAGATCTCGAAAAGTTATGCAGTTTAGGCTCAAAGATCACCTGATTTCGACATCCGAGCGCAAAGATATGACTTGCCGAAGTTTCGTTCCGAAATTTTTTGCTCGCCTTCCCTAACTCGATTTCTCCAATACCTAATCATCAAAAACACTAATACCTTTCTCAAATATGCAATATCAACTAAGAACAACTAAATTAAACATAAATTAAAAAAAGTAAAAGACATGAAAATTAAAAAACTACGGGGTGTCTCCCGTACAGCACTTTTGTTTAACGTCTTTCAAAGTTAGACGTGTTACCTCGATTAAGGCTTGCGTACATAACCTCCCCAACAACGGGTTAGGTTATGCTCATCTACTATCCGAAGTTTGTGACCCTTCTTAGCTTGTATTTCAATCCGTTTTGACGAAATAACTCCTGTAACTACAAACGGACCCATCCACGAATCCTTGAATCCCCGTGGTCTATTTTCTTGTTTGGGGGCTTTCCATGCAACCATGTCACCAACCCCAAACTCACTTTTGATTCTCTTTTTCACGGGTTTATTGTGGACTTTATTTTTAATTTCTTTTGTCACAACTCGGAGTGTCGGGACTTTGTCTATACGTGATTCCTCATGCTTTTCATCCACCAAGTGGAATATTTTAGATTCTTTTCCCACTTGGAAAGTCACGGTTCCCCTATGAATATCAATTATGCTGTGACTTGTCGCCAAGAATGGGCGTCCAAGTCTCAATGGAACATGTTGACCTGCAATGCTATCAAGGATAACAAAATCTGTAGGTATAGTTAAAGTACCTACTTGGACAAGCACGTCTTCAATGACTCCCCATGGCTTTATCGTTGAATTATCTAGGAGCAGCAAATCAATATCTTTTCTTTTGGCATCTCCCATGCCTAACTTCTCGAACAGATTCTTGGGCATGATATTCCTTCCTGAACCCAAGTCACACATTGCTTTAGCTTTGAAATTACCACCTATATTAATTTGGAGATATAAAGCTCCAAGATCTTGCATCTTTTGTGGTAGCTTCTTTGGAATGGTTGTCAAGCTTTCTTTAGTACGGTCCCTATTCTCGATCTCAACTTCTACACCTTCACTCTTCTTGGACAGACCTTCTTTGCAGACTATCGGTGATGTAGGCTCTTTATATGCGATTACGTCCTCTATGCCTATCGTGCTTTGTTCTTCCCTTCTCGGAATATCTAGTTCATTAAGTGGAACTTGTGGTGATTCCACTTCCTCCTCTTCTTGAAGGCTGAACTCTTCAACAACATCGAACCAAACATCGCTATCGATTTCAATGGCCTCATCATCAATTTTTTTACCTAGGCCAGTTTGCATGTATGGGACTTCGAGTATAGGAACAATGATTTCTTGGCTTGACGTTTCAGATTTAGTATCACCACTAGAATATGTAATTCTTTGTAGATGAGGTGGTGATAGTAACGGATGCGTAGGCGGTGGTTCCACCTTACCTTCTTCTGTTTGCACCTTTTGTGCGGTTGTCTCTTCTTTATCGGTTTCTTTTTCTTCTTCCACATGCTTGAATTCTGGATCAACCTCCTTCGCAATTTGATCTTTAACAATTACTTCTTCTAAGCTAAGCTTGGTTGGTTCTTCTACGGTTGAAATTTCGAACCCAACATTGCTATAACCCAGTTTCTTATGTAATTCTTGTTGTAACTGTTGGTTGATCGTAGTGAGTTCCGTTAATCTTTGCTCCATTGCTTGATATTTTTGGTGCATAGAACGTATTAAGGTTGTATTAGCATCTATATTTGCCGCATTTTGCTCTTCCATATTCTCCAGATAATTTATACTTTCAAAAACCTGGTGAGATGGAAGTGCTTGTTGAACCTGTTCTTCTATGACACTTCGGATTAACGGTGGAAGCTCTTGTTGGAGTTTTAGAGAGGAATTGGTCACTTGAGTGACTTGTGTCTCCAAGGCTTCCACTTTTGCAGCTTGCTTCATGGATGTTTCATTATTGAGCTGCATACAATTTTGAACCAGATTCAATAATTTATCCTTCATTTCTTTTATAGCTTCATTTTGTGGATTATGCATGGGTTGTGGTGGAGCTTGTAATTGATAGCTCGACCCTTCTTGATAAAAATTTTGACTTCGGGCCCCATGCATATTTGGTGTGTAATAATTCTCCATACCTAATAAACCTGAGAAGAGACTAAAAAGAAAACGCGTAAAACTGAAAACAAATAAAAACTTCTACACTAAATAAATACAAAATAGATTTAACTTAAAGATAAATCCCCGGAAGCGGCGCCAAAAACTTGGTGGGGGCAAAGGTGTTATAAAATAATAGATAAATAAATATAATAATAAAGAGTCACACACCCTTGAGAACCAAGGAACTCACTGCAAGTATCACAGATCGTTTGCAAGTTTTAATGATAAGTCAAGTTCGTTCGCAGGGATTGTATCCGTTAGATCTACTTATATTAAACAAGCGTAGATGAATTTAGGTGTTTTAAATAAAAAGATAAAATAACAATCTAATGCAATTAAATAAATAAAACAAATAACTAAAACAAATAACTAAATATGAAAGTAAGTCAAATAAATTAGGATTACTAAGTCTATTACTAAATTGTTATTCTAACCTGTCACATTAAGCATTATATATTAACCAGGATTCTAAATTCTACCTAGCCTTTTCTAGGCTTAGGAGCAACCTCTCCACTACTAGGGATTCCTAAGTAATGATTGGTGATTAAATCAAACCTTAATGGCTATCTAGTTACACTAGACGATTATGTGGTGTTGTCAATAACTAAGATTAATCCTAAGATTGATCAGATCTAGGGAAATAAGTCAAAACACATAATAAAAATATACGCCAAGCTTAATCAATTAGAATAAACAAATAGTATTTAAAGACCAAATAATAATCCAACAATTAAAAGTAAACTTACAGAATAAAAGCTTAGAAATATGGTTGAGAATAGATCTATAGCTAATTACTCTAAATATATAGAAGGTGAGATGTAGAAGAGGAGTTGTCAGTCTCCAATCTTCTTCTTCTTGTCTTCCTCTACAGATCAACTTGCTTCTTGGATGAATAGCTTGAATCTAAGGATGAATATTAATGTAAAGGACTAAGCTATTGTTTAAAACTAAGAAAATATAAGTAAAGACTAAGCCTATACTTTGCAACTGAGCAAGGACATGTTTACAATGGTATAAGGGTGTATTTATAGGTGTCTTGGAAGCCCTAATTCGTTTTCTTGAAGGAGAAGTAAGTGGTGGACTCCAAGCCCAACTCTAATTCGTATGGAAATAAAGATAAACACTGCTGGACTGTTTTGAGCATATCTTCTTCGTTATTGGTCGGTTTGAGCTCCATAAGATACCAAAAGAATCGCAACAGAATTATCTTGACCCTGTAGAAGGAAATCACCAGATTCGGCCTATTTCTTAGGTAAAAACGCATATCTTTGGACGTGTATGCAGAATCCCAGATTTAGGCAGCTTTTCCTTTTCCATCTTTTTAGCTTTTGTTTCCTTATCTCCAATTACCATGCTAATCTCTTTCCATAAGTTGTTGTCTTTGACTTGGACTCTAATTAAGCTCCATAATTATCTTTAGAGCTTCACACTAAATAAATAATTAAACCCAATATGCTCTAAAAATATTATTTTACTAAATCAAGACTCAAAATAAAAAAGTGTAGCATTTCTCAAGAAAATCGACTATAATGACTTCTAAATCACTATAAATGATGTCTCATCCTAATATAAATCTATCACAAATGAGGAGACATCAGTAGCATATCAATCTATAACGTTCTTTTAGGAAAAGGTTAAAGAGTAAGCAATTTTTCGGTAAGACCATCTTGTACAAGAATTGTGCTCGCCGTTTATTAAATTTTTTTGGGCAAAACATTAGATAGAGTGTGCTTATAGTCGTGAATACCATAAAATACGGAAAGACTCGGTTATAATAATTTTGGATTTTTAATGAACGCCATATAAATAAGACGTAATGTATGTGCATGTTTGTACCAGATTAACATCAATGGTAGAATTTCAAAATAAAAATACATGAATGGGAGAATTTCAAAATTTCTCTTAATGGTTGTACAAGATGAAACTATTTATTGATAAGTTTGGCATAATGTGGCCGATATTATAAATGAATTTTAAACTCATAGTTCGCCAGGACTCGAGTGAAAGTAAGATAAACCACAACTTGGTATAAAATTCCGATTCTTTAAGCTGCTATGAAAAACTTATATACGTAGGATTGAAAACTATCTCCTTATTTTGGGAAAAGGTTAAAGTGTGAGTAATATTTGGTAAGACCATCTTGTACAAGAATTACTAAAAGTTGATTTGGGAGTTGGGCTAAACTTTACATAGAGTGTGCTTCCAGTTGGGAATACCAGAACATATGGAAATACTCGGTTATAAGAAATTTTGGATTTTGTAATGAACTACATATATTTAAGATATAATGTATGTGCTCGTCGGTACTAGATAAACATCAATGGGTGGGATATTAGGAGGCATAAGTATTCTTGACATATATTTATCGACTATCCTCCAAGTATTAGGTTCAATATAAGTCTGTCTACACGTTTTTTCCATCTTTGTTTATACGAAACTTCTAATGTCTTCGATACGCATATTCCTTTGTGTAGAATTTATGGGTATTATGCTTCCTCGTTTTACGGATGTCCTAACATAGCTCATCGCCCTTGTTGAATGATTCTTTTTCAAGCATCTTGGATTGAGAGATGTAGAGACTGCACATATTTCTGATACATGATGTAAATTTTTTGACTATTTGGACCAAGTTCGGAAATAGATGTTTCAGCCTTTTCGGAGGGAAGTGATACTTAAATTTTGTGAGAATCTTGACATTGTTTTTCCTGAGAATATTTTGCAAAAGAGGGACATCATCTCGTTGTTTGGAAAATTTAGTGGGGCAACTCTATTTCTTCTTCAATTTATCTTTGATTTGCTTCTTTTTCTAGTTGCATTTCAATAGGTTTTGGATCTTTCATTCCATGAATGACACCAACTAAAATAGTGTGAAACGTCCGACCAATACAAATACACAGTAGAATTTTAAATTTTCTCTTGATGGTTGTACAAGATGAATCTATCTAGTGATAGGTTTGGCGATATTAATGTTGGAATATATCTCCAACATGTAAGAAGAATAGGAAGAATGGAGATATTAATAATTAATTTTTTGTTATTTGAGAGTTAAAGAATAAATAGCCGATTCATGAATAAAATGTATATTATATTCCATTAAAATAAAGTATAATAACTATTAACATCTAATATAATAAATTAATATTTCCTTACATAACATAAAGTTTTTGCCAAAATGTCTTGTTATATGAACTAAATACTGACTTGATAAAACATGAAATATATTCAAAAGTTGAGTTGATTTTTAATTACTTACTCAATAATGGTACGCAAATGCGTGAAATAATGGGTGGTTTCTCAAATAATGTTGAATAATTTTTTGTTAGGATGGTAATATATTAAATACCCCCTTTGGTATGACGAAAGGTCAAAAATCACCTATGGCTAAATTTTTTTCCTAGGAGCTATAGCAATTTCTTTGCATAATATAGGGACCTATGGTGCATTTTTTGCATAGTCCTGGTATGGTTTTCTCATATAATATAGAGACCTAGTTTTCTATAAATTAGAGGGACTGACTTATTTCGTAATTTCTGCATAGTATAAGGACCTTATATATTTTTTGCACGATATATGAACATGTAGTATTGTTTTTCCATAACATAGGGAGTTATCATTCAATTTCGGCATAGTATAGGAACTAGATACAGTTTTTTATAAAATAAGGACCTATAGTGCATATTATTCATAACAAGGAGACCTAGTACCTCTTTTGCATAATATATGAACCATAGGAACCTATAGTGAAATTTTTGCATATTATAGGGTCCTAGTATTATTTTTTTGCATAATACAAGGACCTATTATAAAATATGGATCTATTGTGCATTTTCTGGCTGCATAAGGACCTAAAATGGTTATTTCATAAAAACGGTACCTATCATGCAATTTTTGCATAGCATACGGACCTGGCACATTTTTTGCGTAATATATGTAACTATGGTACAATTTTGGCATGAAATATAATATAGGGACCTGGAACGGTTATACATATATCGGGACTTATCATGTAATTTTTATATTGTTTAGGAACCTGCTACTGTTTTTGCATAATATAGGGACACATAGTACATATTTAATAGAAAAACAAAGACCCAGTTTTTGCATAGTATAGGACCCCTGTAGTGCAATATTGAAACTACATGTGGTGGTCTGTAATAGTATTTCATTTTCTATTTTACTTTTTTACACAAACTAAATAATTCTACCTATAGTGTCTTATATATTTAAAAGTATATTAAAAACATAAATATTAAAGGGTAAAATCGTCCCTGAACTATAGGCTATTTTCTACTTGGCAAAGACGTTCCAGGACAAAACCGTTCAATCAGCTTATAGTTTAGGACCGTTTTGGCAATTTTCCCTATTTATAATTCCAAAAATACCTGCGCAAAAAGTTGGAAAAAAACAGTTTTCAAGGACCATTTGGGTAACATTTCAATTTTCAAATATCAGGTTCTTGGGCGGTAAATTCCCTATAATTGAAGAACCATTTGGAAAATTATCTCAATTCTAAATATTAAATAGGGGTAGTAGAAGTAGAAAAAATGTGCATATATTCTAAAAACAACACTATATTTATAAACTGCACAGTTAATATGAAACTTAGTAAAGAGATATTTTCTCTATTTGTGTAATTTTTAATTTTTAATTTCAAGAGTATCAACTTATTTGCAAAAGAAGACGTTAATAGTAACACGAATTATTCTCATTGTTTTATTACAAATTAATTTTTAAGGATATCATGATTTTAATGCAAGCCATCTCATTTATACGAAGGACCAATGGCCTTACCATAAACTTACAGCTATATAGCTATGATGATCAACACATACTTAACAAAGCCATTAAATGAGTAAGGTAAGAAGTAAAAGAAATTTTTAAGAAAATTCAAGGAGGAAGAAGAGGAAGGCATTGATGGTGATTTCAATTTAGGAGTCGAGGATGATAGCAACACATACGAGGAGAGTGATATAGAGTCATCAACTAAATCCTCTTCAAAAGTGAAAGACTTTGAGAATATCAAGATTGATAGTCGCAACAAGCAAAGTACAGTTGCTAACACTGATGAAGATGAAAGTGACAAGAATGTGCTTGTTGTGGCGGGATGCAAGAGCTGTTTCAAGTATATGATAGTTCCCAAACAAGTTGAAGATTGGCCCAAGTGTTTATGTCAACTTATTCGTATTACCCCATGAGTTATCATTCTTCTAATATTTAGACCCAATAATTTTTTTTTCTAAAACATTATTCTTTATCGTTTGGTGTTTGTCAATGTGGATTTTTCTGAAATGGTCAGACAAAAAAAAAAACAAATGGAATGATTGTGTTATTATTACTTTCTGCATTCTTAAATTGTAGTACTAGTTAAGTAGATTATAGGTAGGTTGTGTTTTATATATAAATCTATTTCATATATTTTTTTCTCTTTATTTTTAATTAGTGTAGAATATACTAGTATGGTGTACCGGTAAGCAAAATACTCTTTTGGTGTAGAGTGTTCTTGCTTCCAAAGCAAGTGATCTATAAATTAAATCAATTACTTAATAGCTTCCTTTGGAAAGGCAATACTGGAGGTGCTCAAGGTGCTAAAACATCTTGGGAAAATGTTTGTAAAAGTAAGCAGAGAGGTGGACTAGGTATCCCTAAGTTAGATGATATTAATCAGGTTTGTCTTCTTTTTTCATTCTGGAGAATGTATGCCCAAAGTAATAACTTGTGGAGTAAATGGGTGAGAACTAATATAACTAAAAATAGGTGTATTTGGAGTATTGAAATCAAACAAACTCACTCTTGGATTTGGAAAAAATTATTGAAGATTAGAAGTATTGCTTATGAGTTTATATATCACAAGGTGAATAATGGAAATGATACATTCATGATGTGGGATAGGTGGGTTAATGGCTCTAGTGTTAAAGAAATTCTCAAACTGGAACTTAGCACAGAAGATATTAACAAAGACAAAACGGTTAGTGAGTTTTATGGGAGAAATAGGTGGAGATTACTTCCTAAAATAGGTAATATGATATCTGAGATAAATAAATACACTCTTAATACTAGAGCATATGTTAAGATATGGAAGAAGTATGTTAAAAACAAATTCTCCTTTAAAAAGACATTATTGCAGATTAGTACAAGAGATGATGCAGATGTGTATTGGTATAAAATAGTTTGGGCAAAAAAGATTATTCCTAGATGTGCATTTATTACGTGGCCGACAATACAAGATAAATTGAATACTAAACAAAGAATGCTGAGCTGGGGTAATGCTATAGATCCTATGTGTTGTTTCTGTAGGACTAAAATTGAAGAATATATACATTTGTTCTTCAAGTGCTCGTTTGTGAGAAGAATACTTAAAGAAGTCATGGTTAAAAGTAAAATTGACAATGTACCGAATGACTTTAAGGAGCTATGTGATGAGATTTTAGTTGGCAAAAGTGGAGATCAGGTAGTTGTAAGAAGTGTTATTTGTATTGTACTACTTATCTGTAGCAAATTTGGTGGGTAAGGAATGATTTAATACATGGGGGTAAGGGGCTGAATGAGGAACAAATATGCAGTAAAATTTGTGGAGTAGTGAAGTCCAAATTGCTGAGGGGGAAAGTCAAAGATAGAATAGCTAATGAGATAGTTGAAAATTTTACTTTATAGCTTAAAATTGTAATAGTCTTTGTAAACGGGCCATTTTTTTGTTTTATTATCTTTGTAATTGGGCCGAGTAGTTATCTAATGTAGTAATGTTTTGGTTTTTCCTTGTCTAAGGCTTTATGGCCCATGTTGGGCATAATACTTAGAAAGGATTAATTAGTTGTAAATACATTGGATGTTGAGTTTATTAATAAAAGTTTGATTTGATGATAAAAAAAAAAATACTAGTACGGTGTAGTCACTGAAATAATAATTAATCTTACCTAAATTATAGTACTAGTCCTAGTCTAATATGGTTAAAATTGCTAAAATTACACTAAGAGGTCAACTACTTTAACATGGAAGAAGACATATACCCAGTGGCATGATCTATGGTATGTCTTGGTGGGCTCAATCCCACCCTCAACTTTTAATAAATAACAATTTTCAGTTATCGTAATTAAGTGTTTTATTTTTATTTTTTTATTTAGTTAAAAATATTGATATACAATTTATCGGTACAACTTTTTGATCTTAAGAAAAATTAACAAATATTTCTTAACATTTTAAAATTGTTAAACAAATATATATAGAAGGAAAAAAATCTAAAAAAATTGTCGAACGAGGCCAGCTCCCTAGGCTAATGGTACATCGGAACCATAATCCAACCTGTTAAAAACACAAGAAAACAGTCCACGAAAAAAGGGCGTCTTTAATCCACGCAAAATCGTGGTGGAGTGTAAAACCCTTACTGAGGACGGTGCTGG
Source organism: Nemophila menziesii (assembly GCA_029959085.1). NCBI lineage: Eukaryota > Viridiplantae > Streptophyta > Magnoliopsida > Boraginales > Hydrophyllaceae > Nemophila > Nemophila menziesii. The sequence goes on from JARWIR010000002.1 coordinate 92,826,151, forward strand.
AACAATGCCATTAAAGGAAGAACTCGATGATGTTCAAGGAGCTTGGTTCACTGCATACATTATCAACCGATTAGCCAACAGAAAGTATCTAATCGAGTATGAAAAGTTGAAGAATGAGGACGATACAAAACCTTTGAGGGAAGAGGCTAAAAATAAAGACGTACGACTATGCCCACCAATCCTTACCAACTAAAGTTTTTTTAAAGTGTCCAATCAAGATGATTATTTTGACTATTGTTGTTGGTGGGTTGGTTAGGTCCTCAAAGTCATTAGCCACAAGAAGTATACGATGTAAAACCAATGAAATGCCTCTTTCTCAACTGATACACTGAGGGGTTGACTCAAGCAAATAACACTCAAACACATAACGGAAGCAGGAGTGAAATAAGATCTCTCAGTCCCTTCCATATATTGATTATATATTAGACATGTCAATCTATTTATAAGGATTTTAGAATGCTTACACTTTTTTCCCTTCTAATATTGTGATATATGATATGATTTTACCTTCTTTTTGATATTTTTTGTCCCTTAAAATTTGTTAAACAAGGTTTTAACTAGGCTACAAAAATTGTTATTTGATGCAATTTTGTAATGAAAAAGAAGTTTTAATTACACTAAGTGTTGATGGTAAGTGTTGCAGAATTATAATTTATGTTTTTCTTATTATACATTTATTTTTATTAGATGATGGACCACCTTAATGTTTCACTCTAGTCTTCCAAGGTCGAAGAACCAGGGGATTTACCATTTATGTGCCAGAGCTGCTCAAGCGCTTTACTGTAGCTTTGCTAATTTTCAAACTTGAAGATTAGATTATGATAGCTAGTAATCTATGCACTTCACATATATATATATATATATATATATATATATATATATATATATATATATATATATATTCTATATGGTGGTGGGTAAGGAATGATATTGAGCATGAAGGTTTAGGTTTAAATGAAGAACACATATTTAGTAAAGTAATTAAGATGGTGAAAATGAAGGTGCAGGATTGGAAGGTAAAAACAAGATTACAAGATAGATAATAGATAAACTAGATTTGTAGTAGTGTACTTTCTTTTGTAATGGGTCAATATTAAATCATATAATATCTTTTATTATTTGGCCGAGTTGTAAAATTTTTTGTTTGTTGTAAGGAGTGATAATCTTCTTAAGGTATTAATTTCCCATATTGGGCTAAATAATTAAAAAAGTTAAAGGTTGTAAAAATAATGGTATTTTGATTTTCTTTATAATAAAATTTGATTTGATGATTAAAAAAAACCATCAAAACCCTAAAGGCCGCCTCCATATATATATATATATATATATATATATATATATATATATATATATATATATATATATATATATATATATATATATATATATATATATATATATATTACACACCTACTATTCCTTTCTTCTACTCATTTATATTCTCTTAATCACCATGTTTCATTTTGTCCAAAACATTCCTTCTCCTTGTCATACAAAATACCAATTTCACTTGCATCATCTTGGAATGATGGCCATGACATTTTGATTAAGGTATCTAGACAAGTTCAATTTTGTATAATCTTTTTATAATTGTAGATGTTGTTTGTTACATTGTTATTAATCTTTACGTTATTTATTTATTCAGCCCATAATTATGAATTATGTTCGTTCATTGTTGATTTATAGCATTGTGTGCTTTTCTTTTTAAAAATTAATTGATGATTTAATTAAATCTCTTGTTTTTAATAAATGTGTTTGTATTTTCTTATCTTTCTATTTTAATTTTATATTATATTTATTTAAGCTAAGTTCACTTAAATGGATAGAGTAAATGAAATATAAATAAAATGAGAAAATGAGTATTCTAGGTATATATAGAAATTTTACTTAAGCAATCTTTTGGATTTTTCCATTCCATATTTGTTATTAAATATAAAAACATAGTTTATTTCTTTTTCTTTTATGTTTTTTACTTTTTTTTGGTTAAGTTAAAAATATGCAGTGATGAATATGTATTTGGCATTACTTAAAGATCCACTATACATTTAGTTTGTTTTTAAATAAATTTCAATATTTTTTTTTGGAAAATAAAACAAAACTAAAATTGACTTGAAATACAAACAAAACCTCTCGTACTGACAATTAATATTTATTTACATAACATAAAGTTTTTTCCAAAATGTCTGGTTTCTTCATATAATATAGAGACCTAGTATGGTTTCTACAAATTAGAGGGACTGACTTATTCTGTAATTTCTGCATAGTATCTGATATATTTTTTGCATGATATAGGAACATGTAGTACATTTTATGCGTAATATAAAGACCTATCAGACATTTCTGGGGACCTCGTACAGCTTTCCCATCACATAGGGAATTATCATTCAATTTCTGAATATATAGGGACTAAATACAGTTTAAAAAACATAAGGATCTATAGTGCATATTTTTCATAACAAAGAGACTTAGTGAAATTTCTGCATATTATAGGGTCCTGGTGTTATTTTTTTTACATAATATAAGGACCTATAGTTTAATTTTTTTATATTATGGGCCTATTGTGCATCTTCTGGCTGCATAAGGACCTAATATGATTATTTCATAAAAAAGGGACCTATTATGCAATTTTTGTATAGCAAACTGACCTGACACATTTTTTGCATAATATAGGGAACTATGGTACAATTTTGGCATGAATTATAATACAGTGACCAAGAACGGTTATACATAAATCGGGACTTATTATGCAATTTTTATATTGTTTAGGAACCTGCTACTGTTTTTGCATAATATAGGGACACATAATACATTTTTTCATATAAAAATAGGGACCCACTTTTTGCATAGTATAGGACCATGTAGTGCAATATTGAAACTACATGTGGTGGCCTGTAATTGTATTTTATTTTCCATTTTACTTTTTTCCACAAACTATATAACCCTACCTATAGTGTCTTAGATATTTAAATGTATATTAAAATCATAAATTTTAAAGGGTAAAATCGTCCCTGAACTATAAGTTATTTTCTACTTGGCAAAGACGTTCGAGGACCAGCTTATAGTTGAGGACCATTTTCGCAATTTTCCCTATTAATAGTTTCAAAAATACCGGCCGCCACCGTAAAAAGTTGGAAAAAACTGTTTGGTAACATTTCAATTTTCAAAGATCAGGTTCCTGGCCGTTAAATAACCTATAATTGAAGGACCATTTGGGCAATTATCCCAATTCTAAATATTATATAGGGGTAGTAGAAGTAGTAAAAATGTGTATATATATTCTAAAAACAACAATATATTTATAGACTATTAAACTTAGTAAGTAGACATTTTCTCTATTTGTGTAAATTTTGATTTTTAAATTCAGGAGTATCAATTTATTTGCAAAAGAAGACGTTAAAAGTAACAAGAATTATTCTCATTGTTTTATTACAAATTAAATTTTAAGGATATCGTGATTTTAATGCAAGCCATCTCATTTATACGCAGGACCAATGGCCTTACCATAAACTTACAATTATACAGCTATGATGATCAACACATACTTAACAAATCCATTAAAGGAGGAAGGTAAGAAGTCAAAGGAGATTCCAAGAAAAGTCAAGGAGGAAGAATAAGAAGTCATTGATGGTGATTTTAATTTAGGAGTCGAGGATGATACCAACTGCTACGAGAAGAGTGATAAAGAGTCATCAAGTGAATCCTCTTCAAAAGTTAAATACTTTGAGAATATCTAGATTGATACTCGCAGCAAGCAAAGTACAATTGCTAACACTGATGAAGATGAAAGTGACAAGAATGTGCTTGTTGTGGCTGGATGTAAGAGATGTTTCAAGTATATGATGGTTCCCAAACAAGTTGAAGATTTCCCCAAGTGTTTGGGTCAACTTATTCATATTACCCCATGAGTTATCATTCTTCAAATATTTAGACCTGATAAACTTTTCTTTTTCTAAAACATTATTCTTTATCGTTTGGTGTTTGTCAATGTGGATTTTTCTGAAATATGATACTTTAATAGTTGTGCTTGTCAATGTGGATTTTTCCGACAAAAAAAAAAAAACAAATGGAATGATTGTGTTATTATTACTATTTCTGCATTCTTAAATTTTAGTACTAGTTAAGTAGGTTATAGGTAGGTTGTGTTTTATATATAACTCTATTTCATATATTTTTTTCTCTTTATTTTTAATTAGTGTAGAATATACTAATACGGTGTAGCCACTGAAATAACTATTAATCTTACCTAAATTATAGTACTACTCCTAGTCTAATATGGTTAAAATTGCTAAAATTACACTAAGAGGGTCAACTACTTTAACATGGAAGAAGACATATACCCAGTGGCCGGATCTATGGTATGTCTTGGTGGGCTCAATCCCACCCTCAACTTTTAATAAATAACAATTTTCAGTTATCGTAATTAAGTGTTTTTTTATTGTTTTATTTAGTTAAAAATATTGATATTCAATTTATCGGTATAACTTTTTGATCTTAAGGAAAATTAACAAATATTTCTTAACATTTCATAATTGTTAAACAAAATTATATAGAAGGAAAAAAATCTGAAAAAATTGACGATATCAGTAGCAACAAAGCCAGCTCCCTAGGCTCATGGTACATCAGAACCATAATCCAAGCGGTTAACAACACAAGAAAACAGTCCATAGAAAAGGGCGTCTTTTTTCCACGCAAAATCGTGATGGAGTTTAAAACCCTTACTAAGGACGGTGGTTGAATAAAGCCATTAAAGGAAGAACTCGATGATGTTCAAGGACCTTGGTTCACTGTGTATATTATCAACCGATTAGCCAACATCAAGTATCTAATCAAGTAAGAAAAGTTGAGGAATCAGGACGATACAAATCCTTTTAGGGAAGAGGCTAAAAGTAAACACGTACGACTATGCCCACCAATTCTTACCAACTCAATATTTTTTAAAGTGTCTAATTGATGTCTCCCTAATTTTTCTTATTTTCGACCCTTAGGAGACATCATTTTTGGTGTTTATTTAATTAATTTGATAGACTTTTGGACTAAATTTGCAATAATCCGGAATTACCTTTTTACTTCTAGCATTTTTAATTTATTAAACTTTTGCGCGTAATATTGGTATTTTTAGTGAAGATTTTACAGGTTTTAGATGTTAGCTAGAAGAGGAATCCGAGGAGAAAGTCAAAGATCGTGAATTAGAGTCAAGACTTGAAGAGAAATCCCGAAGATATTATTTTTAGAGCTGAAAATCCATTTTCCAGGCCATAGATTGCTGATTTCGAGGTGCTTAAGCGATGATTTAGCCGCTGACCTTTGAAGAGAAATCATTCCTTATCGAGTTACGGAACTTTAGCAACTGGAATAAGGTCAATCGGAGTTATAACGCATCGGGAAAAGCCGTTTTAGTGAAGGTGTATCAGCAGTTACGGGATTTTGGGCTTAGAAATTGGGCTTAGACATTTAATTAGTGTTTTATTATTAGGTCCAAGCCCTAATCCGTTTTTGAGCTTATAAAAGGAGATTTTGACCTCATTATTTCTTACCTCTCATTATATTCTTCAAATTAAAACATCGTTAGAAGAGAGCGTCAAGAAGAAAAGAAGCTTGGAGCTGGAGACTGTCTAGATCTCCACGTTGCAACCAATTCATCTTCCTAATTAGGTTTCTATTTTCCTTTCTGTAAAACAATTATGAATTCCTTTTTATTTATTTTCTTAGTTTTTCCAATTATGAGCTAATTTTAATTAGTGCTTGAGATCGCATTATGGATTGATTTTGATTCTATTTTATTCTATGCTTTTGTATTTGGGATTTTTACAATTGAAATCAAATTGGGTATTAGGTATTTTTCATTAATTTGTTTTTAATAACTATAATTGACGTAATTAACCAATCATAGGTCTTAGTATCTAGGCTATTCCAATTAGTGGCGATTGGATCACCTTGACGGGGGGTTTAGGTACAGAAATAATTAATGAATGTAGGATAGAAATTATTTGACTCTGACGAGCGTAATTAATCCTATGGCCAATTGGGTAAAATAAACTTAATCACTTAAGAATGGACTATAATCACCCTGACGGGGTTTGTAGCATTTAAGAGTAGCTCCTTAGTCCACCCTGACGGGGGTAAGGATGACCTTAGAATCCCGACCATTACTTTTTACCAATTTGTCCCTTAAACGAAACATGGAATAAATAAGAGTTAGATGAAATCCTTGCGTATCTCAAGTACTACTTCTCATATTGCGTTTTACATCATTTTATTTGCGTCTTAGCTTTTATTTGCATTTTAATAATTGTCTTTCATTTACTTAGCATTAATACAAAACCAAACAAACATATTATCTTTAATTGCTTCCTTAAGTGCATTCAATCATTAATAGATAAACATTGTAGTCAACCATCCCGTCCTTGGAACGAATCTGTTTTATCAACTATATTACTTGGGACAACCGTACACTTGCGGTTGTGGTTCGATTATTTATTGAATTTATTTAGAACACACAAAGGACCACCAAGTTTTTGGCGCCGCTGCCGGGGACGGTAGCGTGTGACCACGGTGTTTATCCTTTAGTGACAGTTGCATTTATTTTTATTTTTTCCGTTTTACGCTTGTGTTTGTTTTGTTTTGTTTTTACAGGTGCTTTATTCAGGTAATGATCAAGAAATTTAATTAAAGATGTATAGAGGACATTACCCAGATCCCGATCCATATGACTATTGGGAAGACTCTTCGGGACAACAACAATGGGGTAGTAACTTCTACCAACAACCTTATCAATGCCCGCAAGAGCAAGGATGGAACAATCAGTGGATCGGGAATACTCAACAACAAACACCATATCACTATCAACAAGAGCAAGAATGGAACAACCAGTGGGTTGAAAACATTCAACAGACTCCACCTCACTATTATCAGCAAGATACACTACTAGAGAAAGTCAATCGCCTACTCGAGGAAGTCAAGGCGGGAGAGCCAGAACGTAAGAAAAGAGAAGAGGAATTCAAAGCCACCCATGCACTCATACAACAGAGCTTAGATGAAATGGCTGCCCGAAACAACCCTCCTAACTTAGTTGAAACTGGTAGTATGTCTTATGAAGATTCCACTCCCCCGAGGGATGGAAGAGATCAACTGGAAGAAGTAGTTGAGGAGGAGGTGTTGAAGGAAGATATTAGTGATAGTGATATGACCATCATGCCGGTTATAAATGAAGACCACCATGTGGTTGACAATTCTATTAGCATGGTGGAAGAAGGAGTAGCAACGAAAATCATAGAAATTGAAGCTGAGACCGCTATTCCTATGGTGCGTGCACATGATCAATATACTGAACGCGAACAAGAAGAAGAGGTGATCGAGATTAGTAAGATTCCACATCAAGAATATGATGAAGTAATAGTGGAAGATTGGGTTGAAAGCGAAGACGAATGTGAAGTGGTTGAGATATCCACCGAAGAATTCAAAGTTAACAATACAATAGAAGTTGAACCTCAGCCACAAAAAGTTCACCAATCACTATCTCCACCACAAATCATCATTAGAGATAAAATATTGGAATCACCTCTATTACTAAAAATGATCAATAGGTTCTACGCAAGAAAGGTGCTACACCGCGAGAGCAAAGCGGCAAGGAGAAGCACCTACCCACCATACTTTAAAGAGGAACGCGAGATTAAAGAGAATGAAAATGAGCTTATACCGTTGAGGACGGTTATCTACTATCGTGTGGTGAAGAATACGTTTCGTCATGAAAGTAAAAAGGCGAAACGGAGATACTACCCTCCCCCTTTCACAGATCGATTAAATAAAATTTTAAGGGGGGAGGTTCTTAAGCTTTTACATCAAGGAAGAGGCGAGTTTAAGCGGAGGAACACCGCAAGGGCCTCAATACCATCTTCATGGAAGGTAACGCGTCGAACTTAAAGACGTAATAAACAAAAGTGCTTCTTGGGAGACAACCCATGTTTTAAATTGCTTTCATGTCTTTTGAATTCGTAGTTTAAATTCGTTTGATTTTCGTATTTTTAGTGTTTATTATTAAGAAATGAGGAAGGGTAGTTGTTTTTTTATGATTTCAGGGATAAAAAGGTCATGAGTTTGGGGTCGAAAAGGCGAAAATAGGAGAAAAATTTGTGGTGTTCCAGGGGCCAAACCGGGTCCCCGCATTTGCAAATGCGGGTACCCGGTTTCGAAAACTAAAAATTCTAACTTTCTGACCCAGCGTCTTGGGTCCCGCGTTTTGCTGCGTCACCACTGCGTTTTGCTGCGTTTTGGATTCGCGCCATCGACACAAACCGGGTCCCCGCATTTGCGAATGCGGGTACCCGGTTTCGGAGCTGTACTTTTCCAAATTCTCTGACCCGGCGTCTTGGGAGGTTGCGTTTTGGTGCGTCTTGGCTCGCGCCATCGACGAGAATGCGGGTACCCGCATTTGCAAATGCGGGCACCCGGTTTCGAAGGGCAATTCTCTGACCCCGCGTTTTGAGGTAAAAAAAAAAAAAAATTATTGCGTCCTTTATTGTCAGACGCCAAAAAAAAAAAAAAAATTCGCGTCGACACAGCGACGCGAAACTGGGGCCCCGCATTTGCAAATGCGGGTACCCGGTTTCATCTGTGACAGGGCCGTTTGAAGCTTTTTAGCCCTAGATTTTTACCTCCTCCTTCAACCCAGCCTCCAAAAACACTCCCAAGACCCAGTATTTCCTGAACATCATCATCTACAACCACATAATCATCAAATCCTACCCTCTTCCACCACAATAACATACAATCAATTCATCTCCTATCCGAATCACCATGAAATTCCCACTTTTCTCCAATTGTTCTTCATCCAAACTTCAAAGTAAATCCAATTCCCTCTTCCCACACATCAATTAGCCTTTACCCATCTCATATTCTACCATAATCTTCAAGTCTTAAGCCTCAAAACATCAAAGTTCTAAGCCTTAGCTTCTCACTATTTGAAGTTTTGAGTTTGGGGTGGAAAGAGATGCCTATCAAAACCGTTTTCATGTGTGCTTATCGAAGGAATTCTCCAAGAAACAGAAACGCTTTTGATGCTATTTAAGAACAAGCTATTGAGATTCCTATTTCACAAGACTGAAGAGGTTCAAATTAAGGCTAATCCGAAGAAGAGGAAAATGATTGAGGAACCTGAAAGTGAGGAAGCAAATGATTCGATGATGGGTTGGAATCGAAAAATCTAGGTGTTGGAAGAGAATCAGGATACGAGGTGCGCTATTGTGGGAAACGTCACAAACAAGTTGAACTTTATTTGTTCAAAACACAACTTACGATATCTAGACGCGAGATAAAGTTCAGGGACGCAACACCGACAACCAGCCTCGCGCTGGTTAAGATACGTTTTCTATCCCTTCTCATTTAGTGTATATTAGTTTACTGCTTTGAGTCTTTTCGAGTCGTGGGGACACGACTCATTTTTGAGTTTGGGGTGGGGTTCGTTGCCTCATCCCAGTTTTTATGTGCTATTTGCTTTATTTTCTTTCAATAAAAGAATTTTCGGAGTTGCGTTTGACTGTAGAAATTTTTAAATATCCCTTTAAGCATACTTTTGATGAATCGATGATAGTAAATAGTGGACTTTAGGGTTTGGTATAAAACGCACTTACAATTGCATGCGAACATAGGTAATTGATAGGAAAGATTAATGAACAATGCAAATGAAGTAAGCTTGTACTCAAGGAATATGTTCGGTGTGTAGAACGTGAAATCCTAATTAGTAGAGAACCCACCTAGATATGAACTAAAGACAAGCTATGTACTTAGGAAAATGATAGGGGCAGTTCTTTGTTAGCCATTTGTGCCTTTTTAGCTTTCTATCCCTTGTATTAATTATTATCCGTCTTAGCCCACTTTGAGCCTTTAGCCTTTTCTTTGTAGCCACGATATAAGCCATTATCCCTTAGATTATTAGGCATGACCATATGACCCGCACTTGAATCACAATCCTGAGACATGTCTCGAGCTTGAGTTTGGGGTGGTGGGACCACTTATGGGAAATTGAATGGGTAGGGATTGATGTGCTGTGTATTGTAGCACAATTACAGATAATATATACTTGTAACCCTTTGCCGGGAATGAAGAAAAATGAAAAAGAAAGAAAAAAAATTGAAAAAAAAGTTGAAAATTCATACAGTAGGAACCGGGAACCCGGATTCATCAAAACCGGGAACCCGGTTTGCTTCTGTACAAAAAAAAAGAGAAAAAAACAATATGAATAAAACATGCGGCAAAGTGGAATTTTCTGAAAATCATCTTGTTTATAGTGGGTAGACATGGGACGCTAAATTGTTGCGTATATGGGTGAGTGAGAACATCTTTTTGAGCGTTAACTCAAGCTCGAGGACAATGTTGATGGTAAGTGAGGAGAGAGCCAAAAGCTCACTTCAAATTTACCAAATATACATCCACACCCGTCCTTAAGCCAATATTATAACCGTAAAGACCTCGTGATTCCTAAGTGCATAGTGAATTTGTTATTCTGTTGATAGGGAATATACTAGGTGGAGCGTTCAAAGCGAGTTAGGATTAATGACCACCCTATAGCCATCATACAGAGATGAGTACAAGTGTAACCTTCAAGCATTGCGATTTTAATTTTATGATTGAGATTATTTATGTTTGATGTTGCATGATTAGTGTATGTGTATATTAGTTTCTAGAGTTTGCTATATGAGATTTATTTTGAGAATTGCTTTAGGGTTTATTTGCTAGCTTCTACTTGTTTATACGCTTACTTCTACCCCTTTGTTTTGTTTTACTTTGTCGGGACGACTGAGGTTTGAGTTGGGGGTCTTGATGTCTCCCTAATTGTTCTTATTTTCGACCCTTAGGAGACATCATTTTTGGTGTTTATTTAATTAATTTGATAGACTTTTGGACTAAATTTGCAATAATCCGGAATTACCTTTTTACTTCTAGCATTTTTAATTTATTAAACTTTTGCGCGTAATATTGGTATTTTTAGTGAAGATTTTACAGGTTTTAGATGTTAGCTAGAAGAGGAATCCGAGGAGAAAGTCAAAGATCGTGAATTAGAGTCAAGACTTGAAGAGAAATCCCGAATATATTATTTTTAGAGCTGAAAATCCATTTTCCAGGCCATAGATTGCTGATTTCGAGGTGCTTAAGCGATGATTTAGCCGCTGACCTTTGAAGAGAAATCATTCCTTATCGAGTTACGGAACTTTAGCAACTGGAATGAGGTCAATCGGAGTTATAACGCATCGGGAAAAGCCGTTTTAGTGAAGGTGTATCAGCAGTTACGGGATTTTGGGCTTAGAAATTGGGCTTAGACATTTAATTAGTGTTTTATTATTAGGTCCAAGCCCTAATCCGTTTTTGAGCTTATAAAAGGAGATTTTGACCTCATTATTTCTTACCTCTCATTATATTCTTCAAATTAAAACATCGTTAGAAGAGAGCGTCAAGAAGAAAAGAAGCTTGGAGCTGGAGACTGTCTATATCTCCACGTTGCAACCAATTCATCTTCCTAATTAGGTTTCTATTTTCCTTTCTGTAAAACAATTATGAATTCCTTTTTATTTATTTTCTTAGTTTTTCCAATTATGAGCTAATTTTAATTAGTGCTTGAGATCGCATTATGGATTGATTTTGATTCTATTTTATTCTATGCTTTTGTATTTGGGATTTTTACAATTGAAATCAAATTGGGTATTAGGTATTTTTCATTAATTTGTTTTTAATAACTATAATTGACGTAATTAACCAATCATAGGTCTTAGTATCTAGGCTATTCCAATTAGTGGCGATTGGATCACCTTGACGAGGGGTTTAGGTACAGAAATAATTAATGAATGTAGGATAGAAATTATTTGACTCTGACGAGCGTAATTAATCCTATGGCCAATTGGGTAAAATAAACTTAATCACTTAAGAATGGACTATAATCACCCTGACGGGGTTTGTAGCATTTAAGAGTAGCTCCTTAGTCCACCCTGACGGGGGTAAGGATGACCTTAGAATCCCGACCATTACTTTTTACCAATTTGTCCCTTAAACGAAACATGGAATAAATAAGAGTTAGATGAAATCCTTGCGTATCTCAAGTACTACTTCTCATATTGCGTTTTACATCATTTTATTTGCGTCTTAGCTTTTATTTGCATTTTAATAATTGTCTTTCATTTACTTAGCATTAATACAAAACCAAACAAACATATTATCTTTAATTGCTTCCTTAAGTGCATTCAATCATTAATAGATAAACATTGTAGTCAACCATCCCGTCCTTGGAACGAATCTGTTTTATCAACTATATTACTTGGGACAACCGTACACTTGCGGTTGTGGTTCGATTATTTATTGAATTTATTTAGAACACACAAAGGACCACCAAGTTTTTGGCGCCGCTGCCGGGGACGGTAGCGTGTGACCACGGTGTTTATTCTTTAGTGACAGTTGCATTTATTTTTATTTTTTCCGTTTTACGCTTGTGTTTGTTTTGTTTTGTTTTTACAGGTGCTTTATTCAGGTAATGATCAAGAAATTTAATTAAAGATGTATAGAGGACATTACCCAGATCCCGATCCATATGACTATTGGGAAGACTCTTCGGGACAACAACAATGGGGTAGTAACTTCTACCAACAACCTTATCAATGCCCGCAAGAGCAAGGATGGAACAATCAGTGGATCGGGAATACTCAACAACAAACACCATATCACTATCAACAAGAGCAAGAATGGAACAACCAGTGGGTTGAAAACATTCAACAGACTCCACCTCACTATTATCAGCAAGATACACTACTAGAGAAAGTCAATCGCCTACTCGAGGAAGTCAAGGCGGGAGAGCCAGAACGTAAGAAAAGAGAAGAGGAATTCAAAGCCACCCATGCACTCATACAACAGAGCTTAGATGAAATGGCTGCCCGAAACAACCCTCCTAACTTAGTTGAAACTGGTAGTATGTCTTATGAAGATTCCACTCCCCCGAGGGATGGAAGAGATCAACTGGAAGAAGTAGTTGAGGAGGAGGTGTTGAAGGAAGATATTAGTGATAGTGATATGACCATCATGCCGGTTATAAATGAAGACCACCATGTGGTTGACAATTCTATTAGCATGGTGGAAGAAGGAGTAGCAACGAAAATCATAGAAATTGAAGCTGAGACCGCTATTCCTATGGTGCGTGCACATGATCAATATACTGAACGCGAACAAGAAGAAGAGGTGATCGAGATTAGTAAGATTCCACATCAAGAATATGATGAAGTAATAGTGGAAGATTCCACATTAAGGATTTTAGAATGATTAGGCTTTTCCCTTTTAATATTGTGATATATGATATAATTTTCCCTTCGTTTTGATCTTTTGGTCCCTTAATATTCTTTAAACAAGCTTTTAACTAGGCTACAAAGATCGTTATTTGATGCAATTTTGTAATATAAAAGAAGTTTTAATTACACTATGATTTGATGGTAAGTGTTGCAGAATTATAATTTATGTTTTTCTTATTTTACATTTACTTTTATTAGATTATGGACCACCTTAAGTTTCACTCTAGTCTTCCAAGGTCGAAGAAGCAAAGGTTTACCATTTATATGCCAGTGCTGCTCAAGCGCTTTACTGTAACTTTTCTGATTTTTTAAACTTGAAGAGCATGTTATCATAGCTAGTAATCTATGCACTTCATATATATATATATATATATATATATATATATATATATATATATATATATATATATATATATATATATATATATATATATATATATATATATATATATATATATATATATATATATATATTCTATATGGTGGGTAAGGAATGATATTGAGCATGGAGGTTTGGATTTAAATGAAGAACACATATTTAGTAATGTAATTAAGATGGTGAAAATGAAGGTACAGGATTTGAAGGTAAAAAAAGATTACAAGATAGAAAATAGATAAACTAGATTTGTAGTAGTGTACTTTATTTTGTAATGGGCCAATTTTTTAAATCATGTAATATCTTTTATTATTGGGCCTGAGTTGTAAGGTTTTTTTGTTTGTAGTAAGGAGTAATAATCTTTTTAAGGTATTAATTTCCCATATTGGGCGTAATAGTTAAAAAAGTTAAAGGTTGTAAAAACAACGGTAGTTTGATTTTCTTTATAATAAAATTTGATTTGATGATTAAAAAAAACCATCAAAACCCTAAACGCCGCCTCCATATATATATATATATATATATTTTATATATATTACACACCTAATATTTCTTTCTTCTACTCATTTATATTCTCTTAATCATCATCTTTCATTTTGTCCAACACATTCCTTCTCATTGCCATACAAAATACAAATTTCGCTTGCACCATCTTGGAACATGTCCATTACATTTTGATTAAGGTATCTAAACAAGTTTAATTTTATATAATCTTTTTATAATTGTAAATGTTGTTTTTGTACATTGTTATTAGTCATTACGTTATCCATTATGAATTATGTTCTTTCATTGTTGATTTATAGCTACACTGAGTGTTTTTATTTTTAAAAATTAATTGATGATTTAATTAAATCTCTTTTTTTTATAATAAATGTGTTTGTATTTTCTTATCTTTCTATTTTAATTTATATTATATTTATTTAATCTAACTTCACTTAAATGGATAGAGTAAATGAAATATAAATAAAATTAGGAAATGAGTATTCTAGGTATATATAGAAATTTCACTTATGCAATCTTTTCGATTTTTCCATTTCATATTTGTTATTGAATATAAAAACATAGTTTATTTATTTTTCTTTTATGTTTTTTTTCCTTTTTTTGGTAAGTTAAAAATATGCAGTGATGAATATGTCTTTGGTAGTACTTAAAGATCCACCATACATTTAGTTCGTTTTTAAATAAAGTTCAATATTTTTTTTGGAAAATAAAACACAATTAAAATTGACTTGAAATACAAGCAAAACCTCTCGTAGTAACAATTAATATTTCTTTACATAGTATAAAGTTTTTTCCAAACTGTCTTGTTATATGAACTAAACACTGACTTGATAAAACATGAAATATATTCAAAAGTTGAGTTGATTTTTAATTATTTACTCAATAATGTTACGCAAATGCGTAAAATAATGGGTGGTTTCTAAAAATAATGTTTAATAATTTTTTCGTTTTAGGACGGTAATATAATAAATACCCCCTTTGGTATGACAAAAGGTCAAAAACTACCTACGGATGAATTTTTTTCATAGAAGCTATAGCAATGTTTTTGCATAATATAGGGACCTATGGTGCATTTTGTGCATAGTATTTGGACCCGGTATGGTTTCTTCATATAATATAGAGACCTAGTATGGTTTCTAGAAATTAGAGGGACTAACTTATTTATTTTGTAATTTCAACATAGTATAAGGACCTGATATATTTTTTGCATGATATAGGAACATGTAGTACAGTTTATGCATAATATAAAGACCTATCAGGCATTTCTGGGGATCTCGTACATTTTTTCCATAACATAGGGACTTATCATTGAATTTCGGCATATTATAGGGACTAGATACAATTTTAAAAAAATAAGGACCTACCGTGCATATTTTTCATAACAAAGAGACTTAGTACCTCTTTTTCATAATATAGGAACCATAGGAACCTATAGTGAAATTTCTGCATATTATAGGGTCCTGATGTTATTTTTTTCATAATACAAGGACCTATAGTTTAATTTTTTTATATAGTATGGACCTATTGTGCATTTTCTGGCTGCATAATGACCTAATATGGTTATTTCATAAAAAAATAACCTATCATGCAATTTTTGTATAACATACGGACCTGACACATTTTTTGCATAATATAGGAAACTATGGTAAAAGTTTGGCATGAAATATAATACAGGGACCTGGTTATACATAAATCACGGTTATACATAAATCGGGACTTATCATGCAATTTTTATATTGTTTAGGAAACTGCTACTATTTTTGCATAATATAGGGACACATAATACATTTTTTCATATAAAAATAAGGACCCACTTTTTGCATAGTATAGGACCCCTGTAGTGCAATATTGAAACTACATGTGGTGGCTTGTAATTGTATTTCATTTTCCATTTTACTTTTTTACACAAACTAAATAACCCTACCTATAGTGTCTTAGATATTCAAATGTATATTAAAAACATCAATTTTAAAGGGTAAAATTGTCCCTGAACTATATGTATTTTCTTCTTGGCAAAGAGGTTCTAGGACCAAACTGTTAAATCAGCTTATAGTTAAGGACCATTTTGGCAATTTTCCCTATTAATAGTTCCAAAAATACCTGCAGCCACCGTAAAAATTTGAAAAAAAAACACTTTTCAAGGACCATTTGGGTAACATTTCAATTTTCAAATATCAGGTTCGTGGCCGATAAATACCCTATAATTGAAGGACCATTTGGGCAATTATCCCAATTCTATATATTAAATAGGGGTAGTAGTAGTAAAAATGTGTATATATTCTAAAAATAACACTAAATTTATAGACTGCACAGTTAATATTAAACTTAGTAAGTAGATATTTTCTCTATTTGTGTAATTAATTTTTATTTCAAGAGTATCAACTTATTTGCAAAAGAAGACGTTAATAGTAACAAGAATTATTTTCATTGTTTTATTAAAAATTAAATTTTAAGGATATCGTGATTTTAATGCAAGCCATCTCATTTATACGCAGGACCAATGGCCTTACCATAAACTTACTGTTATACAACTATGATGATCAACATATACTTAACAAAGCCATTAAAGGATAAAGGTAAAAAGTCAAAGGAGATTCCAAAAAAAGTCAAGGAGGAAGAATAGGAAGTCATTGATGGTGATTTCAATTAATGAGTGCGGATGATACCAACTCATACGGGAAGAGTGATAAAGAATCATCAACTGAGTCCTCTTCACAAGTTAAATACTTTGAGTATATCAAGATTGATACTCATAGCAAGAAAAGTACCGTTGCTAACACGGATGAAGATGAAAGTGACAAGAATGTGCTTGTTGTGGCTGGGCAAGAGATGTTTCAAGTATATGATGGTTCCCAAACAAGTTGAAGATTGCCCCAAGTGTTTGGGTCAACTTATTCATATTACACCATGTGTTATCATTCTTCAAATATTTAGACCCGACAAACTTTTCTTTTTCTAAAACATTATTCTTTATCGTTTGGTGTTTGTCATTGTGGATTTTTCTGAAATATGATACATTAATAGTTGTGCTTGTCAATGTGGATTTATCTGAAATAAAAAAACAAATGGAATGATTGTGTTATTATTATTATTTATGCATTCTTAAATTGTAGTACTAGTTAAGTAGGTTATAGGTAGGTTGTATTTTATATATAAATCTATTTCATATATTTTTTTTCTGTATTTTTAATTAGTGTAGGATATACTAATACGATGTAGTCACTGAAATTACTATTAATCTTACCTAAATTATAGTACTAGTCCTAGTCTAATATGGTTAAAATTGCTAAAATTACACTAAGATGGTCAACTACATTAACATGGAAGAAGACATATACCCAATGGCCGGATCTATTGTATGTCTTGGTGGGCTCAATCGCATCCTCAAATTTTAATAAAAAACATTTTTCAATTATCGTAATTAAGTGTTTTTTTTATTGTTTTGTTTAGTTAAAAATATTGATATACAATTTATCGGTAAATTTTTTTGATCTTAAGGAAAATTAACAAATATTTCTTAGCATTTTAAAATTGTTAAACAAAATTATATACAAGGAAAAAAATTTAAAAAAATTGTCGATAACAGTAGCAACGAAGCAAGCTCCCTAGGCTCATGGTACATCGGAACCATAATCCAAGCTGTTAAAAACACAAGAAATCAGTAAACAAAAAGGGCGTCTTTTTTCCACGCAAAATTGTGATAGAGTGTGAAACCCTTACTAAAGACTGGCGGAACAAAGCCATTAAGGGAAGAACAAGATGATGTTCAAGGAGCTTGGGTCACTGCATACACATTATCAACGGATTAGCCAACAGAAAGTATCTAATCAAGTAAGAAAAGTTGAGGAAAGAAAAGTTGAGGAATGAGGACGATACAAAACCTTTTAGGGAAGAGGCTAAAAGTAAACATGTACGACTATGCCCACCAATCCTTACAAACTCAAGATTTTTTAAAGTGTCCAATAAAGTTGATTCTTTTGACTATTGTTGTAGGTAGGTAGGTTAGTTAGGTCGTTAAAGTCACTAGCCACAAGAAGTATACGATGTACAACCAATGAAATGCCGCTTTCTCAGCTGGCACACGGAGCGGTCGACTCAAGCACATAACACTTAAACACATAACTGAAGTAGAAGTGAAATAAGATCTCTCAGTCCCTTCCATATTTTTATTATATATTAGACATGTCAATCTATTGTTAAGGATTTTAGAATGCTTGCTCTTTTTTTCCCTTGTAATATTGCGATATATGATATAATTTTCCCTTCTTTTTGATCTTTTGGTCCCTTTAAATTCATTAAACAATGTTTTAACTAGGCTACAAAAATTGTTATTTGATACAATTTTGTAATGAAAAAGAAGTTTTAATTACACTAAGTTTTGATGGTAAGAGTTGCAATATTATAATTTATGTTTTTCTTATTTTACATTTATTTTTATTAGATTATGGGCCACCTTAATGTTTCACTCTAGTCTTCTGAATTAACAGGTCCAACCATGAGAAAAAGATGTATTATCATTCAGGGGTTCAAAATGGGGATTCGGGCTCTATTAAATGTAGAGTCCAAAAATCCAAAAAACACCCTTATCTCGAACTCTCGAGAGGTGTTTTATAAAGAGGCCCTCAAAATTCTCTAGTACGAAAATGTGCTCGTGTGGAAAGATGCGGTTATAATTACTTATGCATTTTAATAGATGGTGGGCAGTATCACATGATAGTAACGAATTTTTGTATTGAGAACACCCTTGATTTTTGAATTCTTGTAGACAAATGAATCCATTATAGTCGAGTGAGATGTGGAGAATATCCGTTCTCATAATAATCATACTTACACGTTCGTGTGCAATCAACGAAGTGTGGTTATGATATCCTAACCGAAAGGCCGCAAATCGTCTATTTTTTGTTTGAAAGGCGACAAATTGAAATTATCCAAACACCATGCAAGGTTCATATTTAAGAGGATTACGCGAATCTCACACATATTAAAATCCACTCGAAATATACAACACCGAATGTATAAAAAACGTCCATTTCAAAAATCAATGTTTTGTATGATTTTTTTAAGTAGCCAGAATTCAAAGGCGAGTAGTTTTAGTTTGTGTTTGATTGTTTGACTGTTGATCCTGAATCGATGGGGGGTTATAAAGTATAGTATTGATGATACGTTGCATGTAGGAAAATAGACGAAACAAGAGTATGTGAGAATATTGGGGTTAAAGTCTATGGGAGGTATTGATTTAGCGATTCACGCTAACACGTTAATAGCTAATCTTGCATGGATAAGGAGGAAAAGTAGAGAGTGCGTGTATTGATCAATCTTAATTTTTGTAGATCGTCACCGAATATTATTTGACTATTTGTTCACTATGATAGAAGTCGTGTGTGTTTGAAGATGTTTTGTCGACCCCGCACCTTTTCTTCTTCCTCTTTTATGAAAATATTGTCATTGACCATGATGTCCGAAAGGCCGTAATATGGCCGATTTTATAAATGCATTTGAAACTTATAGTGCGTCAGAACTCGAGTGAAAGAAAGATAAACTACAACTTGCACTACTATGCGCTTTGTCTTTTGCAAAAACATTAGTTGTCACTAGAGACGGTAAAAGTCGTCGCGAAAGAACAATTTTATCTTTAGCGAGTACATGTCCTGGCTTAAGATTCCTCGCTAATTACCACTTATGCGGCGACATGGGCATTCTCACGTGTGACAACCTATCATTTATTTTCTTTATCAAACCTTTATTTTCTTTTCTCAATTCTTGACCATTTTAATAATTAATTCAAACAACAATAAATCGTTAGTATGTAGCATTGATCAGAATAGCAAAGTTCAGCAGCCTTTAGCGGCCTTTAGCGGCCTTTAGCGGCCTTTAGCAGTCTTGAAATAAAAAAACCATAAATCATATTTTATTTTTATGAATATAGTAATTATTACGTATAATATATATATATATATATATATATATATATATATATATATTTCTTTGTAGTTTGTTATGGTTTATAATTTACATATTTGAGATTTAATGGCTTAAAATAGAATTAGTTTGTCATCATTAGAAACATGAGTGTGTTTACCATCAAAAGAGCCATGGACATAATATTTAAAATAGTTTGATACTCTTGGAAGGGAAGCTAATTTATATCTTGGAGTTGAATGTCAAACACATCTTCTAAAAAATTGTTTTATTTCGTTTCAAAAATAATAAAGATAGATATGTCTTGAAATTTTTTAATCTTTCATTTTTTCCATAAACCCCCAATTTAGAAGAAAACAATTTAAAGATAATAGTAGGATATTGTATCCATCATTCACTTTTTCTTTTATTAAAAATCTAATCCAAACATCAATAGAAGTTAAATATCCCTCCATAATATTTCAATTCCTTTAAAAAAATGAATACAAACACTATGTAAGTGTTTCTAAACAGGTAAACATAGCATTGGATCATATTCATGATTGAGATATTGAGACTATTCTTCTCTAACACTTTTGTTTAGCCTTTTTCACTAAGAATAGTATACGCAATTATATATTTAAGAAATACACAAACTAAGAAGAATAATTAAATAAACTGTTATTTATATCTTGATTTAATTGGAAAATTGTATCAACAAGGTGGATGAAACATATGTGTCTAGGAAGACCTCAATTTCGAATATGAACCAATACAATGTGAGACACGTGATTTGGATAATTAAGGTCCCAAGATTTATAAATACCAAAACTCGATACAAGTTGTCATAACTTCATATCTGCGGCCCGAGGTTACACATCTGCGGCTCACACATATTTATTTGATCTAGAAATTTCAATGGGGTGCGAGTTTTCTAAACCACCCACCAAATTATAAACACGAAGGGTTTAAAGAGATAAATAGTTATCACGATAGGTTGTGGGGATTAGTTTCCAAACCCGCGAGAGAACGGAAGATTATAGGGATAATTTTTTTCACCTATCAAACCCTCCCCACATGTATATACTATACAATTAATATGTGTAAAATTCTAAACTTACAATTAATTAAAAATTCTAATTAAAATATAATAGTTCAAAGTTAAAACCGAAAATATATTGTATAAATATAAGTTAAAATATTAAGTGAATTTGTTCTCTCTTCACTAAACAATTTGTTAATATAACATATTATTATTTAAGTTAATCGCCTTAACCCAAGATAACCATATACTACACATTGTTATATATAACAAATGAATATCCAAGATAAAAAATGGCAAGTTATTCACAAATATATTATCAAAGGCAACACCTCTCAAACATTTCAAATCGGGATAGAGTAAGTATTAAGAAAATAAACAACGTACCCAACTTATAAATCAACATGCTGCTTCTAAATACTATGGGAAGGTAGCTTCAAAAGATGAAAGAAATTGGAGTAGGAAATAATCCTTAAAAATGAGAGAAACATATCTAAAGCAGTAAATAAATTCAGCTATGATCATTGAAGATAATATTTTAGCAATGTTTTTAGAGGAAATCCTAGAGTATTTGGTTTATCCATCTATCAAAGCACCAAGAGATAACATGAAAATCACTTATCTCATCTGAGATTAAAGTAGAGGGTTTAAATGAAGGTAGAAAATACTACAAAAATATTTTTATTGATAAAATTAAAGGCCTGAAAGAGGTCTGACTACCACCTTGGAGGGATCAAAAGATCCAAAGCTTCATATCTAGGTTTATGATTGGGAGACTTGAGTGAAAGAGATGGAAGAAAATAATAGGTAGAAAAAATGTATTTCTTTGCCTCGGTCAAATTTAATGAATCAACATAAAAGACTATATGTGCATAACCAATAAAAAACTAATATCATATAAACGAATTTAAAAAGAATAAATTAAATAATCATATGAAAGATTATTAAGTCCAAATAAAAATAAATTCATGTAAAATGTAAAGATAGAGAGACTTAGTAAAACACAGTATATATAAATTCCACATAATGTAGTATTTAGACATTAAATTATTACAGTACAAGAAATCACTCTCTTTATATCGTTACTTTTTTGAAGATATGATTTTGCTAACAAAACAATAATTCCATTTTTTTAGCTAATTTATATCGGGGTTCATTATCAATATACCATTCTTTATCCAAGCCAAAATTTATATCGACTTTAACACACTTTCGGTTCCAAGGAAGCTAAGCCGTTTTATCACTTGATGGATCATCATTCTTACCAGAGCCAATATATGAAGTAATCTTCGCATTCATGGGGACAAAGGTCGACTTAATTTGAGATTGAAAGAAACTTTTGTTTGGGAGTTATATTTCTGATTTTCAAAGGACATACTGCCAACAGGGTGAATATTCTCATGATATGAATTGTCTGAAAATATAAATCAAATAACTAATTTAGAATCATTGTGTGATTTGGATAAAATCTAACAATCAAGAGAATAAAATTTATGAAAAGTATATGCTAAATTTCAGAAATTATGGATCCATAATTTATTTATTTTTCAATATGGATAAAGTCATTTCACATGTTTCTAATTGATTCATTTATAATCCAACATACTAAAACAAAAAATCATATATTGATGAGTAAATATGTAGAAATTAATGTCAAAGAAGAATTAGAAAAACATATATTCCTAAACATTTTATCTGACATATAAAATACAATAAAAGAAATTTAGTATAAGTTTATTTTCTTTTTCATAACTTTCTCAACTGAATGACTTATCAGCAAACATGAATGATTTTAAAAAGTACTAGTAGTCTCACGTAAACAAATCATGTAAGAACTAATAAAAAACAGTTACACATTTTATATTAATACTTGTCCATGAGGGGTTTGCCTCAAATTCCTTATGATTTTTTTCCAAATGGCTTCTTTTCGAGTAACACATACGGCCATCACCACTACTGGTAGTTCCAATTTCTTGTTGGTAATTTTCACTTGTGTAATTTTGTGACACCTCACCTATTATAGGGCAGTATTCTTGGTTTGGCAACACACCAATAGGGAAACTACGTGAAATTTGGCCAAGGTTTGAGAAATTTGTATTGCACCAGAGATCTGGTGGTCCAACTTGACTTTGTGAAACAAATGGGCATGTTTGACTGTTTTCAACATGTTTCCGATCAAGACCACCTGCCCCAATAGATTTTGTCTTTGTACAAAATTCAATTCCTTTTTTCAAAATGTAATATAAGGAGTAATCATCATCCTCACTCACAACTATGCCAGAGGATTCTAAAAGTGTATTAGCGTATGGTTCATTAGGTACTTCAAGATTAGGACCAATATTATTGAAATTTTGGCTCAACTGTGAATCTGAACTACCTATAGTTTGGTATATATCTTGATCGATTGATTGTTTCTGAAAAGTGGTTTCGATTGGTTGCTCTGCAATCTGAAAAGCTGTTTCGGAGTTGTACCCTAGATCTTGACAGAATTTGAAAAATTCGCCATCATTGCTAAAATTTAAATTCTCATCATCATGAAATTCAGTAGACATTGAATCATAAACGTTATGATTGTTGTTGAAATTAGACATTCTAATAATAATGTAAAAATGTATGATAAATATAAATAATAACTATGTATAATTTTTTAATGTTTCTTATGGTTGGGTATACATTTTGTAAAGTAGAAAGAATTCATACATATGAAAATTATCATACATATCTGATGAATATCAAATTCTTACTATTCTATAACATATGATATTACTACCTCTATTCTATAATAATTGATTATCTGCCAAAATAAGTCAATTCACAATATAAGTTATACTTAGAATTCTAATGTAAAATAAATAATTTATTTATGTTAGTTTATTTTTTAAAATTTTGTAATAGCTAAGAATTTAATTATTTTCTGTTTTATAAATAAGGTTATGTTGGTCACAGTAACATATTCTTTCAATTTTCTAGGTTTCTTAATATGGATGAAAAAAAATTCTAAACTTGGTTAATTTGAAATGAAGGTAGTAATAAAATTACCATTTTTTTCATTAAATACTATTACTCTCTTTAGGAAAGTTAATCATTTTAAAAAAAATATATGTCTAAATTCAAAACTGTTAATGTTTATCTATTAACGTTATACAATTTATACAAAATTTAAAATTCAAAAGTTCAATGCCTCATGTTTTTCAGCAAAAGATAAGATCCAATTAAAACATTATCGAATTTTATGAAAAATACATAAATATACTATAAATTGCAATGAAACACTTAGAAATATGTAGCATATAAAGTATTTGTCATTTATAGTTTCAAATACATTTTCGAGATTAATCTGCCACTACATTTCTATGTTTTACTTTTAATATTTTTGTTAATACTATCGGGGAGGCTATGTACATCCAATACAACTTTAAAATTACATTCTTCATATAGGACAATTCCACATATGGTTCATAGACTATAGGCTAGTTACTTTAATAGTCCTTGAATTTCTAAAGTTACACGAATATTCATGTAACTAAACAACAATATTTAGGGTGGTACTCCTATATTTTTTGTAATCACATCTCATGTTTGTCTATATAAATTTAATATTTTTTCCTTATAAGAATACATTATAGATTTATGCTACCATTAGGACTCTTCAGTACGTAGGGAAAAAATCCCGTTAATTATACGATATAATATGACGTCTCAGCATTTCAAACCATCAAAGTATATTGAATCCGTCTATTAGGATATATATCCCAGATTAAAATTGTAGTCATCATGGTGGTATAGTGTGATGAATTGCATGTAAGATCAACGTGACATTTCTCGTAATTACTATATATAGTATGACTATTCAACTATACCCTGATATTTAATTCCATGATAATGATTATTATTCTAAAGTTATTGTACTAACTACTTTATCTTATCCAATCATCGTAGATAAAAATTTGTATCTCATTATATCACATAGCTATTAATAATCACAAATCTAGAAAACCATGAATTTGTAGAATCAGGCCTTAAATCTTAGTAAATTTACATCAAACTTTAATTCATTGACCCTTGAAATCACATAGTGATGGAGATGAATAAAAGTAATTAAAGATATATTATCTTATAATAATATTGTTTGTTGTGATTTAGTTTGAAAACAACATTGCAAATAATTTCACCAAGTCTTGAATGTTTGTTAAAGCACCTAGTCAGCTCGACTGACCAAGTCTTGAATATTTCTTTGTTGAACGACGTTTCCTTTGCGACGATTTTTTAGAGGAATTAGAATGTGGTAGGTTAGTATTAAGTTGAAATACATATCCATGTTACTTCTCATGGATAAGTTTGGATAATTAGTTACAACTTATTTTCTCTTCGTTTTACGGAAGATTTGGAACATAGATTAAAAATGTACATGAAACATTACTGGAATGAAGATATTATTATTATTATTCAAGTGACTATTATGCATATGGTAGAATAAATTGGAAATGTTTGATATTTATACATGATGTGGATTAGTAAGAATATTCAGCGAATAATTTTCAATTATATATGATATTTTGTTTTATTGCAACTATGTATTATATCGCCTACCCATTTTAGGAATTTCCTTTAATTATAATTAAAAAAAATACTCGTTGTCATAGTAAAAAATGAGGGAAAAAAAGTTTTCGAGGTCTATCATTGTTTATTTTTCACAATAAATCGCAATTCTAAAGCAAGCCATCTCATTTATGCGCAAGACCAATAGACTTACAATCAACTTACATAGTTATGATAAGTTGGTTAACACACACTTAACAAAATATGCGGAGGTCGAGATTAGTAGAACCTATGCGATCGTCCAGGGATCATGGTACATCAAAACAATAATATAGCCTATGAAAAACACAAATGTCCACGAACAAAAAACATCGTCTTTATTTCATGCAAACTCGTGGTGGAGTGTGAAATCCTTACTGAGGACGATGTTTGAACAAATCCGTTAAAGGATGAACTTGATGTTGTTCAAGGTGGTTGGTTCACTTTAGACATTATCAACCGATTAACCAAAAAAAGTATCTAATAGAGTATGAATAGTTGAGGAATGAAGACGATACAAAACCTTTGAGGGAAGAGGCTGAAAGTAAGCATGTACGACTATGCCCACTACCCTTTACCAACCCAGGTTTTTGTTAAAGTTTCTGATCAAGTTGATTCTTTTGACAATTGTTGTTGGTGGGGTGGTTAGATCAGAAAAATCCTTAGCCAAAAGAAGTATTTCGTGCACAACGAAGGAAATGTCGCTTTTTAAACTGGCACACGGACGATCAACTCATACACACAATTAAAGCAAAATAAGATCTCTTAGTCGGTTCTGTATATTGATTATATATTAGACATGTCAATCTATTGTTAAATATTTTAGAATGTTTAATTTATTTCTTATTTAATATTGTGATATAAGATATGCTTTTCCCTTCTTTTTATGTTTTTAGTCCCTTAAAATTCTCTAAACAAACTTTAAACTAAGGTACAAAAATTGTTAATTGATGCAATTTTGTAATGAGAAACAAGTTTACACTAATTTTTTATGGTAGTGTTGTAGAATTATAATTAATGTTTTTCTTATTATATGATGAGCCATGTTAAAATTTTACTCTAGTCTTCATAATTAATAGGTCCAACCCTGAGAAAATGATATAATATCATTCACATTAAGGGCTATACAATGGGGATTTGGGCTCATTTTTAATATAGAGTCCGAAAAACCAAAAAAGCACCCTTATCTCGAAATGTTGAGAGGTGGTCTATAAAGAGCCTCATAATAACTTGTACAATAATGTAGCTTTGTTGAAAGATGCAGTGATAATTGCTTGTGTGTTTTTGAAAAATGGTGGGCAGTATCTATATGAAAGTAACCGATTTTTGTTAAAAGGAACACCCTTGATTTTTTAATAGTTGTCGCCAAATGAATCGAAAAGGCGTAAAGTCATTATATTGAGTTATTTGTGGCGAATACCCGTTCTCATATTTATCATATTCACACATTCGTGTGCAATCATTGAAGTGTGGTTATGATATCCTAGCCGAAAGTGCCGTAAATCATCTCTTTTTCGTTTGAGAAGCGAAAAATTGACATTGTCCAAATACCATGCAAGGTTCATATATAAGAGGATTACGTGAATCTCCACACATACTAAATGTAACTCAAACTATACAACACCAACTGTATAAAAAAATCCATTTCGAAATCAATGTTTTTAATGATTTTTTTACGAGTCCAGATTTGAAGACAAGTAGTTTAAGTTTGTGTCTAATTGTTGGACTGATGATCTTGAATCGTTAGGGGTTACGAATTATAGTATTGATGATATGTTGCATATATATGGAGGAAAATAGAGGAAACAAGAGTATGTTAGAATATTGGGGTTAAACTTTATGGGAGGTAATGTATTAGTGATTCACGCTAATGAGTTAATAGCTAATCTTACGCGGACGAGGAGGAAAAGTAGAGAGTGCATGTATTGACCGACCCGATTTTTTGTAGATCATCACTGAAATGTTATTTGACTAATTGTTCATTATGATAGAAGTCGAGTGTGGTTGGAGAATGTTTCTTGACCCCATACCATTTCTACTTCTGCTTTTATGAAAATATAGGCATTAACCATGTTGTCAGAGAGGCCGTAATGTGGCCGATATAATAAATGTATTTGAAGCTCATAGTTTGTCAGGACTCGAGTGAAAGCTGATAAACCACAACTTGGTCTAAAAATCCCATACTTGCAAGTTGCTATGAAAAACTTATATACGTAGGATTGCAGTCTATATCTTTCTTTTGGGAAAAGGTTAAAGTAAGTAATTTTTCGGTAAGGCTATCTTGTACAAAAATTATGCTCGCCGTTGATTTGTAAGTTGAGCAAAACTTTAGATAGAGTGTGCTTATAGTCCGAAATACCATAACCTATGGAAAGACTCGGTTATAAGAATTTTTGGATTTTGTAATGAACACCATATATTTTGGACATAATGTATGTGCATGTCGGTATCAGATGAATATCATTTGGTAGGATACCTGGTGGCACAAGTATTCTCGGCATATATTTATTGACTATCCTCTAAGTGTTAGGTTCACAATTGTAAGTCTGTCAACACAATTTTTCCATCGTAGTTGATCCCAACCTTCTCTAATTCGGTAATGTCTTCCATACGTATATTCCTTTGGGAATGATTTGTGTGTATTGTGCTACCTTGTTTTACATAGGTCATCGCTCTTTTGAATAATTATTTCTCGAGCATCCTATGCACTGAAGATATACAGAATACACATATTTTCCATACATGATGTGAAGTTTTCGACTATTTGGACCGAGTTCGAAAATAGATTTTTCAGCCTTCTCGGAGGGACGTGATACTTTATTTTCGTGAGAATCTCAAGATTATTTTTTTGAGAATATTTTTTGCCAAATAGTGATATCATCTCGTTGTTCGGGAAGCAGGGCATCTCCATTTCTTAGAATATTGATGGTTCTACAAGATGAATTTATTTAGTGATAAGTTTGGTGATCTTAATGGTGGAAAATATCTCAAACATGACAAGAAAGAATGGAGTTCTCAATAATTTATTTTTTGCTATATGAAAGTTTAAGAATAAATATCTATTTGTGAACATAAATATATATTATATTCCATCAAAATAAAGTACAATAACCATTATTTTTTCCTCAAAATATCTAATATAATAGATAATCATTTCAAAAGAAACAAAATTATATTGTTTCTGACGAATATAACCATGAAACCCTAAACATCGACTCTAAATATATATTATTGATTACACACCTATTGTATTATTTTCTTCTAATCCTTTATATTCTCTTAATCACCATATTTCTTTGCGTGTTTTGTTTGCCTTTCAAATACATATTTTCATTGCCTCATTGGCCTTGACATTTCGATTAAGGTTTCTAGATTATATAATCTTTTTAGAATTGTTGCAGTTATTTTTTACTTTGTCATTAATCGTTAGGTTATTTATTCATAACATAACTATAAATTATGTTATTTCATTGTTTAATTATAGATGCACTGAGTATTTTGGTTTTCAAAAATTTATTGATGATGTAGTTAAATTTCTTGTTTTTAATAAGTGTGTTTGTATTTTCTTATTTTTCTGTTTTACATTTCTATTATCTTTATTTAAGCTAAATTTACTAAAATGAATTGAGTAAATGAAATTTAAATATAATGAGAAAATGAGTACTTTAGGTATATATAGAAACTTGATCTAAACAACCCTTCTATTTTCCTATTTCATACTTTTTATTAGATATAAAATCATAGTTAAATATTTCATTTTCTTTATGTTATTTTTCCTTTTTTTGGTAAGTTAAAATATCGTAATGATGAAAATGTATTTTGTAGTACTTAAAGAGCCACTATGAATTTAGTTTGTCATTACAAAAACTTCAGTATCTTTTTTTCTTGAAAAAAATACAATTAAAATTGACTTGTAATACAAGCAAATCCTCTTGCACAACTTAATATTTCTGTACATAACATAAAGTTTTTGATAAATATCGTGTTATATGAACTAAACACTGACTTAATAAAACATGATATATATATACAAAATTTGAGTTGATTTTTATTTATTTACTCAATAATGTTACTCAAATGCGTTAAATAATGGCGGCTTTCTCAATAATTTTTAATAATGCTTTGTTAGGAATGTTTAGGAAAAATGGAAACGTTTATATATTGTTGTGAATAGTGCATAAAACAAACTAGCCAGAGGTAATATATTAAATACCCCTTTTGTATGACAAAATGTCAAAAAACCCCCTATGGTTAACTTTTATAAACATATGATCATATAGTACAATATTTGCATAATATAGGCACCTATCGTGCATAGTTTGCATAGTATTGGGACCTGGTATTGTTTTTTCATAATATAGGGACGTCGAATGGTTTCTGCATATTAGAGGGACTGGACTTATTCTGCAATTTTTGCATAGTATAAGGACTTGGTAATTCTTTTGCATAACATAAGGACATGTAATATAGTTTATGCATAATATAGAGACATATCGTACACTTTTGGGAATTTCGTACAGTTTTTTCCATAATATAGGGACTTACTTTGCATATTTTGCACAATATAGAGATCTAGTACTTTTTTTGCATAATATAAGATCCTATAAGGGAATTTTTTGATAGTATAGGTCTTGGTATTTTTTGTTTGCATAATATAGGGACTTGTTGTTCATTTTTCTGTATAAAATAGGGATCTATTGTGCATTTTTTGGCTGCATAGGGATCTGGTATGGTTATTTCATATAATAGGGGCATATAATGCATTTTTTGCATAATATAGGGAGC
The DNA here is from genome assembly GCA_029959085.1 of Nemophila menziesii. Classification (NCBI taxonomy): domain Eukaryota; kingdom Viridiplantae; phylum Streptophyta; class Magnoliopsida; order Boraginales; family Hydrophyllaceae; genus Nemophila; species Nemophila menziesii. The sequence continues at coordinate 92,856,650 of JARWIR010000002.1, forward strand.
TGATATATTTTTTGCATAATATAGGGCTAGTACAACTCTAGCATGAAATATGGGCCCATTGTGCATTTTTTTAACAAAATATAGCGACATGTGGTACAATTATGCATAAATAAGGACTTATCTGAGAGTTAAAGAATAAATAGTCAGATTCATGAATAAAAATGTATATTATATTCCATTAAAATATAGTATAATAACTATTAACATCTAATATAATAAATTAATATTTCCTTACATAACATAAAGTTTTTGCTAAAATGTCTTGTTATATGAACTAAATACTGACATGATAATACATGAAATATATTCAAAAGTTGAGTTGATTTTTAATTATTTACTCAATAATGTTACGCAAATGCGTGAAATAATGGATGGTTTCTCAAATAATGTTGAATAATTTTTTGTTAGGATGGTAATATATTAAATACCCCCTTTGGTATGACGAAAGGTCAAAAATCACCTATGGCTGAATTTTTTCCTAGGAGCTATAGCAATTTTTTTGCATAATATAGGGACCTATGGTGCATTTTTCTCATAGTATTGGGTCCCGAATGGTTTTCTCATATAATATAGAGACCTATTTTTCTATAAATTTGAGGGTCTGACTTATTTTGTAATTTCTGCATAGTATAAGAACCTTATATATTTTTTGCATGATATAGGAACATGTAGTATAGTTTTTCCATAACATAGGGAGTTATCATTCAATTTCGGCATAGTATAGGAACTAGATACAGTTTTTTATAAAATAAGGACCTATAGTGCATATTTTTCATAACAAGGAGACCTAGTACCTCTTTTGCATAATATATGAACCATAGGAACCTATAGTGAAATTTTTGCATATTAGTATTATTTTTTTGCATAATACAAGGACCTAATTTTTTATTATAAAATATGGACCTATTGTGCATTTTCTGGCTGAATAAGGACCTAATATGGTTATTTCATAAAAACGTACCTATCATGCAATTTTTTCATAGCATACGAACCTGACACATTTTTTGCATAATATAATTAACTATGGTACAATTTTGGCATGAAATATAAAATAGGGGCCTGAAACAGTTATACATAAATTGGGACTTATCATGCAATTTTTATATTGTTTAGGAACCTGCTACTATTTTTGCATAATATAGGGACACATAGTACATATTTAATAAAAAATAGGGACCCAGTTTTTGCATAGTATAGGACCCCTGCAATGTAATATTGAAACTACATGTGGTGGCCTGTAATTGTATTTCATTTTCTATTTTACTTTTTTACACAAACTAAATAATTCTACCTATAGTGTCTTATATATATTTAAAAGTATATTAAAATCATAAATTTTAAAGGGTAAAATCGTCGCTGAACTATAGGCTATTTTCTACTTGGCAAAGACGTTCCAGGACAAAACCGTTAAATCAGCTTATAGTTTAGGACCATTTTGGAATTTTCTTTATTTATAATTCCAAAAATACCTTCGCAAAAAGTTGGAAAAAAACAGTTTTCAAGGACCATTTGGGTAACATTTCAATTTTCAAATATCAAGTTCCTGGCCGGTAAATTCCCCATAATTGAAGCACCATTTGGGAAATTATCTAAATTCTAAATATTAAATAGGGGTAGTAGAAGTAGAAAAAATGTGCATATATTCTAAAAACAACACTATATTTATAAACTGCACAGTTAATATGAAACTTAGTAAAGAGATATTTTCTCTATTTGTGTAATTTTTAATTTTTAATTTCAAGAGTATCAACTTATTTGCAAAAGAAGACGTTAATAGTAACAAGAATTATTCTCATTGTTTTATTACAAATTAAATTTTATGGATATCATGATTGTAATGCAAGCCATCTCATTTATACGAAGGACCAATGGCCTTACCATAAACTTACAACTATATAGCTATGATGATCAACACATACTTAACAAAGCCATTAAATGAGGAAGGTAAGAAGTAAAAGAAATTTCCAAGAAAATTCAAGGAGGAAGAATAAAAAGTCATTGATGGTGATTTCAATTTAGGAGTCGAGGATGATAGCAACATACGAGGAGAGTGATATAGAGTCATCAACTAAATCCTCTTCAAAAGTGAAATACTTTGAGAATATCAAGATTGATAGTCGTAGCAAGCAAAGTACAGTTGCTAACACTTATGAAGATGAAAGTGACAAGAATGTGCTTGTTGTGGCGGGATGCAAGAGCTGTTTCAAGTATATGATAGTTCCCAAACAAGTTAAAGATTTGCCCAAGTGTTTAGGTCAACTTATTCATATTACCCCATGAGTTATCATTCTTCTAATATTTAGACCCAGTAATTTTTTTTTCTAAAACATTATTTTTTATCGTTTGGTGTTTGTCAATGTGGATTTTTCCAAAATGGTCAGACAATAACAAATGGAATGATTGTGTTATTATTACTATTTCTGCATTCTTAAATTTTAGTGCTAGTTAAGTAGGTTATAGGTAGGTTGTGTTTTATATATAAATCTATTTCATATATTTTTTTCTCTTTATTTTTAATTAGTGTAGAATATACTAATACGGTGTAGTCACTGAAATAACTATTAATCTTACCTAAATTATAGTACTAGTCCTAGTCTAATATGGTTAAAATTGCTAAAATTACACTAAGAGGGTCAACTACTTTAACATGGAAGAAGACATATACCCAGTGGCTGGATCCATGGTATGTCTTGGTGGGCTCAATGCCACCCTCAACTTTTAATAAATAACAATTTTCAGTTATCGTAATTAAGTATTTTTTTTATTGTTTTATTTAGTTAAAAATATTGATATACAATTTATCGGTATAACTTTTTGATCTTAAGGAAAATTAACAAATATTTCTTAACATTTCATAATTGTTAAACAAAATTATATAGAAGGAAAAAAATCTGAAAAAATTGTCGATATCAGTAGCAACAAAGCCAGCTCCCTAGGCTCATGGTACATCGGAACCATAATCCAAGCTGTTAAAAACACAAGAAAACTGTCCACAGAAAAGGGCGTCTTTTTTCCACGCAAAATCGTGATGGAGTTTAAAACCCTTACTAAGGACGGTGGTGGAATAAAGCCATTAAAGGAAGAACTCGATGATGTTCAAGGACCTTGGTTCACTGTGTACATTATCAACCGATTAGCCAACAAAAAGTATCTAATCAAGTAAAAAAAGTTGAGGAATCAGGACGATACAAATCCTTTTAGGGAAGAGGCTAAAAGTAAACACGTACGACTATGCCCACCAATTCTTACCAACTCAAGATTTTTTAATGTGTCTAATCAAGTTGATTCTTTTGACTATTGTTGTTGGTGGGTTAGATAGGTCATTAAAGTCATTAGCCACAAGAAGTATACGATGTACAACAAATGAAATCCAGCTTTCTCAACTGGCACACGGAGCGGTCGACTCAAGCACATAACACTCAAACACATAATAGAAGCAGAAGTGAAATATGATCTCTCAGTCCCTTCCATATTTTGATTATATATTAGAGATGTCAATCTATTGTTAAGGATTTTAGAATGATTAGTCTTTTCCCTTTTAATATTGTGATATATGATATAATTTTCTCTTCGTTTTGATCTTTTGGTCCCTTAATATTCTTTAAACAAGCTTTTAACTAGGCTACGAAAATTGTTATTTGATGCAATTTTGTAATATAAAAGAAGTTTTAATTACACTATGTTTTGATGGTAAGTGTTGCAGAATTATAATTTATGTTTTTCCTATTTTACATTTATTTTTATTAGATTATGGACCACCTTAAGTTTCACTCTAGTCTTCCAAGGTCGAAGAAGCAACGGTTTACCATTTATATGTAAGAGCTGCTCAAGCGCTTTACTGTAACTTTGCTGATTTTTTAAACTTGAAGAGAATGTTATCATAGCTAGTAATCTATGCACTTCATATATATATATATATGTATATATATTCTATATGGTGGGTAAGGAATGATATTGATCATGGAGGTTTGGATTTAAATGAAGAACACATATTTAGTAATGTAATTAAGATGGTGAAAATGAAGGTGCAGGATTGGAAGGTAAAAAAAGATTACAAGATAGATAATAGATAAACTAGATTTGTAGTAGTGTACTTTCTTTTGTAATGGGCCAATTTTTTAAATCATGTAATATCTTTTATTATTGGGCCTGAGTTGTAAGGTTTTTTTGTTTGTAGTAAGGAGTGATAATCTTTTTAAGGTATTAATTTTCCATATTGGGCTTAATAGTTAAAAAGTTCAAGGGTTGTAAAAACAATGGTATTTTGATTTTCTTTATAATAAAATTTGATTTGATGATTAAAAGAAACCATCAAAACCCTAAACGCCGCCTCCATATATATATATATTACACACCTACTATTTCTTTCTTCTACTCATTTATATTCTCTTAATCATTATCTTTCATTTTGTCCAACACATTCCTTCTCCTTGCCATACAAAATACAAATTTCGCTTGCATCATCTTGGAACATGTCCATGACATTTTGATTAAGGTATCTAAAAATGTTTAATTTTATATAATCTTTTTATAATTGTAAATGTTGTTTTTGTACATTGTTATTAACCATTACGTTATTCATTATGAATTATGTTATTTCATTGTTGATTTATAGCTACACTGAGTGTTTTTATTTTTAAAAATTAATTGATGATTTAATTAAATCTCTTTTTTTTAATAAAAGTGTTTGCATTTTCTTATCTTTCTATTTTAATTTATATTATATTTATTTAATCTAACTTCACTTAAATGGATAAAGTAAATGAAATATAAATAAAATTAGGAAATGAGTATTCTAGGTATATATAGAAATTTCACTTAAGCAATCTTTTCGATTTTTCCATTTCATATTTGTTATTGAATATAAAAACATAGTTTATTACTTTTTCTTTTATGTTTTTTCCTTTTTTTGGTAAGTTAAAAATATGCAGTGATGAATATGTCTTTGGTAGTACTTAAAGACCCACCATACATTTAGTTCGTTTTTAAATAAATTTCAATATTTTTTTTTTGGAAAATAAAACACAATTAAAATTGACTTGAAATTCAAGCAAAACCTCTCGTAGTAACAATTAATATTTCTTTACATAATATAAAGTTTTTTCCAAAGTGTTGTTATATGAACTAAACACTGACTTAATAAAACATGAAATATATTCAAAAGTTGAGTTGATTTTTAATTATTTACTCAATAATGTTAGGTAAATGCGTAAAATAATGGGTGGTTTCTAAAATAATGTTTAATAATTTTTCGTTTTAAGTCGGTAATATAATAAATACCCCCTTTGGTATGACAAAAGGTCAAAAACCACCTACAGATGAATTTTTTTCATAGAAGCTATAGCAATTTTTTTGCATAATATAGGGACCTATGGTGCATTTTTTGCATAGTATTTGGACCCGGTATGGTTTCTTCATATAATATAGAGAACTAGTATGGTTTCTAGAAATTAGAGGGACTAACTTATTTATTCTGTAATTTCAACATAGTATAAGGACCTGATATATTTTTTGCATGATATAGGAACATGTAGTACAGTTTATGCATAATATACAGACCTATCAGGCATTTCTGGGGACCTCGTACAGTTTTTCCATAACATAAATACTTATCATTGAATTTCGGCATAATATAGGGACTAGATACAATTTTAAAAAAATAAGGACCTATAGTGCATATTTTTCATAACAAAGAGACTTAGTACCTCTTTTGCATAATATAGGAACCATAGGAATCTATAGTGAAATTTCTGCATATTATAGGGTCCTGGTGTTATTTTTTTGCATAATATAAGGACCTATAGTTTAATTTTTTATATAGTATGGACCTATTGTTCATTTTCTGGCTGCATAATGACCTAATATGGTTATTTCATAAAAAAATGCCCTATCATGCAATTTTTGTATAATATACGGACCTGGCACATTTTTTGCATAATATAGGAAACTATAGTAAAAGTTTGGCATGAAATATAATACAGGGACCTGGAACGGTTATACATAAATCAGGACTTATCATGCAATTTTTATATTGTTTAGGAACCTGCTACTATTTTTGCATAACATAGGGACACATAATACATTTTTCATATAAAAATAGGGACCCACTTTTTGCATAGTGGTGTCGCCTAGGGTGTGATAAAAATTAGATAAATATAAGTAAAGAAAACTACGCACTCTCAGCCTAGACAGGCACAGTACCGCAAGTATTACAGGACGTATGCAAGTTTTAGTTAGTAAGTTGAGTTCGTTCTCAGGGATTTAATTGTGTTAATCACGTAGGTAGAAATAACGAGTAAAAGTAAATAATTAAAAGACAATAAATTAAAGAGAGTAAATTCGAAAATAGTAAATTAACTAAGAAAATAAAAGACAATAAAGTAAATACGAAGAATAAGAGATGAGAAATATAGCTTAGGTTTCGCTAGTATGCACTAATCCTTCTAATTCTTTCTATTAGATCTAGTTTATAATGGAGAATATTAGCTCTTGTATACTTAGTCAGGATTCTAAAATTCCATACCTTAGACCTTGAGAGCGACTAAGGAGGCTACGGCACAACCAAGACCCTGTTTAAAATAGGGTTATCATACGCTACTAAGGCCCTAAGCAAACAATTCAATCAATTGGTGATATGGTGATTAAAACAAACTCTAATGACTATCTAGTTAGAATCATGTTTTGTCAGAACTAATATCGACACTAGACGTTATGTGGTGGTTCATTAGTTAAACACCCAGCTAAGGTGATCACCTAACTACTATTAAGGCAATCCTATACTCGTGCACTAGCAAGGAAAACAATCATTAAATCAAAACACATAATCAAATATAAAGGTAAGTAGCTAATATCAATTTAAAACATATAATTCCCAAAGAAACTTAGATAGAAGAATTAGAATTCATAGTTTATACATGATGCAAAACCCAAGCTATGGGGAGTTTAGTTCATACCTGATGGAAATAAACTAAAAGAAAGTACAAAAGACACAATCTTGCTCTATACAATAAACTGGAAGAATAAAACCTTAAGAACTAATTACTATGAGGCAAGGATGATTTTACAAGTGATATAAGAGTGTATTTATAGGTTTTTAGAAGACCTAATTTGTTTTCTTGAGGGAGAGGTTAAGTAGTGGACTCCAAGCCCAACTCAAATTCGTATGAAAATAAAGATAAATTCTGCTAAACTGTTTTGAGCATATCTTCTTCGTTATTGCTCGGTTTTTGCTCCATAATATACCAAAAGAATCCTCAGCGAATTATCTACGTCCCTGTGAAAGTAATTTACCAAAATCGGATTCTTTCTTAGAGTTATCACCACTTCTTTAGCTGTGTGCTGCAGAATCTCAGATTTAGGCAGCTTTTCCTTTTCCATATTTTTAGTCTTTGTTTCCTTATCTCCAATTACCATGCTAATCTATTTCCATAAGTTGTAGTCTTTGACTTGGACTCTAATTAATCTCCATAATTATCTTTAAAGCTACACACTAAATAAAAAATTAAATCCAATCTGCTCTAAAAATATTATTTTACTAAATCAAGACTCAAAATAGGAAAGTGCACTATTTCTCAAGAAAATCGACATTTATGACTTCAAAATCACTAAAAATGATGTCTCATCCTAACATAAATCTATCACAAATGAGGAGACATCAAGACCCCCAACTCAAAGTTGTATCGTCCTGATACAATAAAGATAAAAACAAAGGGAAGTCTATAAATACACACTTATAAAATTCTTAACACAATGGGAAGAACATAGCAAGATATATAGAATAATCCTAAAGCAACAACTCAGAAAATTTCATGCAATAATATTCATAAACTACATACCTGTACACTTCTCATATCCACAGTCAACACGGCTTGATTTCAAGATCAGATTAGTTTCGCAATGTAAGAAGGATTGGGACTTTACTCAGTTCCCCAAGGAAGCTATAGATTGTTCACAGAACTTAACTAGTATCCAAAGATCCACTTAACTACTCTCTAATGGCTCAATCACTTTTTAATTACATAGCAAAGAATCAAAAGGTCTTTTAGGTTGTAATTTAGGCTTAGGGACGGTATGATAGTATATTTGGATAATTTAGAGTGAGCTTTTGGCTCTCTCCTCACTAGCCATTAACGAATCTCCCTAGAGCTTGAGTTACTCTCATAAAACGTTTCTCACTCAACCCAATGAATTCCTTGATGCACGATTTAGCATCCCCAATAACCCAGTTAAAGCATACGATGTTCACTTAAAAATTCCACTTTGCCGGTTCGAATATATATATTTTCTTTTCTTTTCAAATCAATTTCTTTCTATAGCTATGACTCTCTTTTAATGTTGAGATATCACACTATTTTCTCCTATATATATATTTTTCTTTTAATGCCCTTGTTGGCAAATTTAGCTCGTAGCTTCTTTTTCATTCACTATTACCCCGGCAAAGGGTTACAATAAAAATCTGTGAAACATCATCAATATAAGGCACAAAGCACAATTAATAAGCTCAAGAATACCAACCCAATAACAATTCCCATAATAGTGGACCCACCACCCCAAACTCAAGCTCTAAAACAACTGTCTATGCATCGCGATTCGAGTGCGGGTCATATGGAAAAGTCCTATAATCTAAAGGGATATGGCTTATAACGTGTTTCAATAAAAAGCTTAAGAAATGCTAGAAGGGGTTGAGAAGGATATAGCATATAAAATCAAAATAACAAGGTGAGAAGGTATAAAAAGGCTTCAAATATGAAAGAACCGCCTTAATCACTTTCTACACTATGCAATTTCGTTATTTTCTTACCTTTAGCACTTTCATCGAATGGTTTTGTCAACTAGCTCGGATCTCACGGCCTACACACTTCTCAAGGTTCCCTGAGATCGAACATACTTTCTATCGCATTGCTCACTAATCTTTTCTTTACTATCAACGTGTGTTTTCCTGCAAATACTCAAAGCATACAAATAAAATAGCTCATAAACATACTACTTACTATCATTAATTCACTGAGCTTATGCTTTCAAGCTATTAAACACACCCTACATCTAATTCCCATGTGTCAAAAAATTTAATTTCTACCTAAAAACAGAAAAATGGAGATGAGAGACAACGAATCCCCACACCCCCAACTCAAAAATGAGCCGTGTCCCCACGACTCGAAAAAGACTCGAAACAGAAATTAAAATTAGCAGATAACCACATTTACAGAATTGGTAAGGAAGAAAGAGAACATACTCTCGAGGGTTATTGCCTCGCATCATTGATATCCAAGGTAGGATTTGCTGGACCTTTCGTTAATTGCTCAAGGAGTTTCATGATGTGCACTTGATTAGCATTGATTTGTGCCACATCATTGACTAAGGAAGTTTGAGTTGCTTCGAATTTCGTTAAACGCTCCTCCATCTTCTCTTGCCAACTTTGCTCCTTTTCTTTTTTCGAGACTTGCGTAGAACCCGCTCTTCGAAAGATATCTTTGATCCAAGCATTATCAATATAACTCGTCTTAAATTCGAGTTTCTCTTCTTCACCCAATGTTACATTCGCTTCTCGCACAAGACACGTGATCATAGTAGGAAATTTAACATTATAAACCGATTTAGGAGAGACCGAGAATCGTATCACCTCCTCATAGATCAACTGTGCCACATCAACTTCTTCTCCTCTCAAAATACAGTCCAAAAGTAGATAGTTCTTCATAGTCACATCCAAAGTTCGTGTGTTTCCAAAGACATTAGGAATAAGGAAATTGTGCCAAATTCTCGCATCCGATTGAAGATATTTGTAAGGCCAAGGTGCATTCAATTCTCCCTTATGTGATTGAACTTTCTCCATGTCTAAAACATGCTCAAAAAGTAATTCCTCATCAAAGATTTTTCGTTTAGCAACCGCTTCATCAAACTTGCAATAACCTTTCAATTTCCTAAACTTGAAGTGGTTTCTAATCTCCTCAACTATGAAAGGAACTAACTTTCCTCTAATCGGAACACAACCTTTACTATCTCGGCTAAAGAGGCCTAAATAGAATTCCAAAACTAACTCATGACATAATTCAGAACGTCTTACCATGAATGTAGACCAACCCAATTTCGCACCAAGCTCTAAGAATCTCTTGTATTCTCCTTCACCAACTTCTTCCTTGAATACGTTCTCATAAGCAAAAGGTAGTTCTTTCAATTGTTTCTCTGCAGAAGCTTTCAGGGCCCTTGAAGCTTCCTCTTTTTCCTTGGGTGTAGGACCTTGTGGAAGTTGTGTTTTCTCCTTTGCATAAAAGTAAAGTTTTTTACCATTATGATCACACAAAGTTATGCCTCCCTCTTCAACATTGTCTTTAGCCTTTGATTTAGAACTAGAACCTTTGTTATTTGATTTCTTCTTGATTGAATCCAATACCTTACTTTTCTTCACCTCCCTCTTGCTAGCTAATATTTTTTTTCTATTAGTCATCCTCAATTAACCCCCAACTCAAAGCTTTAACAACACTTGAAATTTGAACTTGTGAATTTTTGGTTGAACAAGCTTGATTTGGCTTAGGAAATATGACTGGATGATGAATCTCTATGTGGGTGAGGTGGATTTGTAATGGAGTGGCTTGGATTTAAGAAATTGTAGGATGAATTGTGAAATTTGAGCTCTTGATTCTTCAATTTGATGGATTTGGTGAGGATTGGGTGCTTGAATTTCTCTTGTAATGATGTGGAGAGAAGATTTGATGTGTTTTTCTTGATGATTGGGTAGTGTTTTGATGATTGGTGAAGGTTTTGATGAGTTTTAATGGAGTTGGGATAGTTTTGGAGAAGATAAAGAGGCTTGAGGTTTAATAAATTCGGAATAATGAGCTTTATACCTCTTTTATAACCTAAATCCCGTTTTTTCTCTCTCCAGGCGGCGACCTGCGGTATACCGCGCATATGGTCCGGTATACCGCAACATCTGATGCTCCAAAAATTTTCGTCTCGTCAATAAACACGCGCTAGCAACCCATGGCACGGGTTTTTTGACCCGCGGTATACCGCTCATAGGGTCCGGTATACCGGACTCATTGATCAGATTTTTTTCTCCTCGGCATAAAACACGTGGCAGCTACCCGTGGTACGGGTTTTCTTCACCTGCGGTATACCGGGGCTGAGGTCCGGTATACCGCACCCCTGCTTCAGCTTTTCCGAAAAAATTTTGTTCGCTTCCCTAACTCGATTTCTCCTATTCCTAAACACCAAAAACACTAATACCTTTCTCAAATATGTATTATCAGCTAAAAACAACTAAACTAAACATAAACTAAAAACGTAAACGACATAAAAACATAAAAAAATTGCGGGTTGTCTCCCGTACAACACTTTTATTTAACGTCTTTCAAAGTTAGACGTGTTACCTCTATCAAGATTTGCGAATATAGCCTCCCCAACAATGAGTTAGGCTATGAACGTCAACTAATCTGCGCTTGATCCCCGTTTTGGGTCGAATTTCTATCACCGTGGCTGAAACAACCTTAGTGACAATGAATGGTCCCATCCACGAGTCTTTGAAACTTCGTGGCCTATTCTCGCGTTTGTGAGCTTTCCATAGAACTTCATGGCCAACCCCAAACTCAATGTTTGGCTCAGTATCCACAGGCTTTAAGTGGATCTTCTCAGGAGGGACTTTATGATGTGAAAGGCTGTGGATGACAGGAACGGTGGGATCTAACTTCCTTGGTTTCTTACCCAAGACATAGAAGGTCTCGGATACATTCTTTGCATGAAGGGTGATGGTCCCTTCTTGGAAGTTGATGACACTTTGACTTGTGGCCATGAAAGGCCTTCCAAGTATGATTGGAACTTGCTTATCTGCATCAAACTCAAGTATAACAAAGTCAGTAGGGATGGCGATATTACCTGCACGAACTAAGACGTCCTCCACTGTTCCCCATGTCCTCTTAACTGAGTTGTCAGCGAACTGCAACTTCACTGGAGTTTTCTCTGATTTCTGAAGTCCAAGTCTCTCGAACACGGACTTAGGCATAAGATTCACACCAGAACCCAGATTGTACATAGCTTTCACCTTAAGCATACCATTTATTTGAATAGGAAGGTTAAAACTTCCTGGATCTTTAAGCTTTGTTGGTAGCTCTCGTTCACTTCTTCTCGAAACTCTCAGATTCTCTCTTGGGATCTCTACACTCGCTTCTTTCTCAGGAATAACTTGCGTAAAAACTTGTTGCGGTGTAAGTCATTTCTTTGCAATCTCAAGCATCTGGGCGTTGATATTTTCAGGTGTATACGCCTCTACAAATGTCTTGAGTACAGTGTCATCCTTAGGATTTGTATCAGGAATAGTTGATGACACTGGTTGAATAATAGGTGGCGATTCCACCTTCTCCTCTTCTTTCTCTTCATGCACAGCAGGTGCAACATCTTCTTTTTCTTTTGAAATTAGCTCAGCTTGATAATCCATAACCGATCGAATTTCCTATTGCATCTTCCTCAGAAGCTGTATAAATTCGGCCTTCTCTTGATCGTCCTCCACATAAACCTCAGAACAGTCAGATTCCACGGGCTAGACTTGGTTGGTTCTTCTTCGGTACTCGGAACTTCCACGGCACTAACGGCAGCATGCGGTACTTCCTCTTTTTTTTCTTCAATTTCAAAGCAAATAGCCTTGCAAGCTTCGAACCCAACATTGTCATCACCTCCTTCGATTGCCTTCACTTCCTTCTGTTCCATTAAATTTGTTAGAACTCTTTTTAACTGTTCTACTTGAGTACCTAAAATCTGAAGTGCGGCATCTTGTCCTCGGACTTTCTCTTCCTGAGCGCTCACATTCGTGGTCAAACGTTGTAGAGCTTTCAATATTTGTTGCTTATCCATAGATCCCTCTTGAGGATATTGAGGTAAAGTTTCTGATCTAATGAATCGGTATAGGCATCTTGAACAGGTTGTTGAGGGGGAGCAGGTCTATTTTGGTATTGATTTTGATACTGACCTCTAGGTTGGAAAGAGTTGTTCTGGTGACGCGGTTGATAATGACCAGGATTAGCGGCCCCTTGTGGATTTGAATACTACATACCAGGATGATTTCGGTTACCCCATTGATAACCTCCTCGGTTGGATATGAAGTACACAGATTGTGGATTTGATTCGCACTCTTCCCATGTATGATTGTTAAACCCACATTGTTGACAACCTTGTGCTTCTTGTACTACGTTTGCTGCGGCTAAATTCTTTTGCATCTCTAACTTCAGCTCTTTGATTTGATTTTCTAACGCGGATATTTGAGCTGAGTTCGCAGTTTCTGCATCTAAACGAAGCGTTCCTCGGGTCTTTGCAATAGGAGCTCGCGTTGAAGGCCAACTCCTTTCTTGTTCCATAATCTTTTCTAAAACCTCGGAAGCTTCATTATGATTCATGGACACAAAATTACCCTTTCCAATGATATCCACCTTCTCTCTACCTTAATCATTAAGATATTCGTAGAATATAGCAAGCTATAGAGCGAGTGTATAACCATGGAGATGACATCTAGCTAATTTATGTTGAAACCTTGTCCATGATTCTCCTACTGTTTCTCCATCTTCTTGACAAAATCTTGCAAGCTCAGTTTGATCCTTGAGTCTCATGCTCTTCAGATAAAAACGGTTAAAGAACGCGGCATGAAGTTCTGTCCAAGAATGAATTTTTCCAGGTGGTTGTGTTTCTAGCCATTCGCTAGCTTTACCGGTCAAGAAGAACGAAAACATATGACAATACAGTTGCTCGCGTGTAATGCCAGGAGTAATGTAGGCATAAAAAATCTGCATGAACTTCTGAATCGATCTTACCGGATCTTGAATTGCTATACCACTGTAGAGTCCAAAACTTTGAAATTGACTAAGCATACCCGGATCGGGTCTAAATTTGATATTCTGGATCTCTGGAGGATGGTAACCGATTGGTTGAACATAAAACGGCATATGGAGACCAGGGAGGTCTTGCTGCACACGATTTTGTTGATTATTAATGTTATTCTGCCCATTACCTCCTCCTTGTGGTAGTTGTACACCGTGTTGTCCACCACCAGGTGGTGGACCTCTTGGATTTACTCCGAGGTCATCAAGTGGTGGATCTCGGTGGGCTGCCATTACTCTTCTCAAGGATCTTTCTTCACGAACACATTAGTTGTAAACTCTAAAGCTCCTCTCAGGCTCCGGTAACGGAGGCCAAGAATTAAACACTGTGAAACCTAAAAAACATTAGGGCAAACCACAAGCGTAAATCCGGAAAAACAAAAACTAAATACTGAAAAATAAAAATAAAAATAAAATTTAATTAAAAAACTACTACTCGAAATAGATAATCCACACGCTAATAAGACACAAGTCCCCGCCAGCGGCGCCAAAAACTTGGTGTCGCCTAGGGTGTGATAAAAATTAGATAAATATAAGTCAAGAAAACTACACACTCTCACCCTAGACAGGCACAGTACTGCAAGTATTACAGGACGTATGCAAGTTTTAGTTAGTAAGTTGAGTTCGTTCTCAGGGACTTAAGTGTGTTAATCACGTGGGTAGAAATAACGAGTAAAAGTAAATAATTAAAAGACAATAAATTAAAGAGAGTAAATTCGAAAATAGTAAATTAACTAAGAAAATAAAATACAATAAAGTAAATTCGAAGAATATGAGATGAGAAATATAGCTTAGGTTTCGCTAGTATGCACTAATCCTTCTAATTCTTTCTATTAGATCTAGTTTATAAGAGAGAATATTGGCTCTTGTATACTTAGTCAGTATTCTAAATTCCCTTAACTTAGACCTTGAGAGCGACTAAGGGGGCTACGGCACAACCAAGACGCTGTTTAAAATAGGGTTATCAAACGCTACTAAGGCCCTAAGCAAACAATTCAATCAATTGGTGATATGGTGATTAAAACAAACCCTAATGACTATCTTGTTAGAATAATGTTTTGTCAGAACTAATATCAACACTAGACGTTATGTGGTGGTTCATTTGTTAAACACCCAGCTAAGGTGATCATCTAACTACTATTAAGGCAATCCTATACTCGTGCACTAGCAAGGAAAACAATCATTAAATCAAAACACATAATCAAATATAAAGGTAAGTAGATAATATCAATTTAAAACATATAATTCCCAAAGAAACTTAGATAGAAGAATTAGAATTCATAGTTTATACATGATGCAAAACCCAAGCTATGGGGAGTTTAGTTCATACCTGATGGAAATAAACTAAAAGAAAGTACAAAAGACATCATCTTGATCTCTACAATAAACTGGAAGAATAAAACCTTAAGAACTAATTACTATGAGGCAAAGATGATTTTACAAGTGATATAAGGGTGTATTTTTAGGTGTTTAGAAGACCTAATTCATTTTTTTGAGGGATAGGTTAAGTAGTGGACTCCAAGCCCAACTCAAATTCGTATGGAAATAAAGATAAATTCTGCTGAACTGTTTTGAGCATATCTTCTTCGTTATTGGTCGGTTTTTGCTCCATAATATACCAAAAGAATCCTCAGCGAATTATCTACGTCCCTACATAAGGATTTTACCAAAATCGACTTCTTTATTAGAGTTATCATCACTTCTTTAGGCGTGTGCTGCAGAATCTCAGATTTAGGCAGCTTTTCCTTTTCCATATTTTTAGCCTTTGTTTCCTTATCTCCAATTACCATGCTAATCTCTTTCCATAAGTTGTAGTCTTTGACTTGGACTCTAATTAATGTCCATAATTATCTTTAAAGCTACACACTAAATAAACAGTTAAATCCAATATGCTCTAAAAATATTATTTTACTAAATCAAGACTCAAAATAGGAAAGTGCACTATTTCTCAAGAAAATCGACATTTATGACTTCTAAATCACTAAAAATGATGTCTCATCCTAACATAAATCTATCACAAATGAGGTGACATCACATAGTATAAGACCCATGTAGTGCAATATTGAAACTACATGTGGTGGCTTGTAATTGTATTTCATTTTCCATTTTACTTTTTTACATCAACTAAATAACCCTACCTATAGTGTCTTAGATATTTAAATGTATATTAAAACATAAATTTTAAAGGGTAAAATTGTCCCTAAACTATATGTATTTTCTTCTTGGCAAAGAGGTTCTAAGACCAAACTGTTAAATCAGCTTATAGTTAAGGACCATTTTGGCAATTTTCTCTATTAATAGTTCCAAAAATACATACCGCCACCGTAAAAAGTTGGGAAAAAACACTTTTCAAGAACCATTTGGGTAACATTTCAATTTTCAAAGATCAGGTTCGTGGCCGATAAATACCCTATAATTGAATGACCATTTGGGCAATTATCCCAATTCTAAATATTAAATAGGGGTAATAGTAGTAAAATGTGTATATATTCTAAAACCAACTCTATATTTATAGACTGCACAGTTAATATTAAATTTAGTAAGTAGATATTTTCTCTATTTGTGTAATTAATTTTTATTTCAAGAGTATCAACTTATTTGCAAAAGAAGACGTTAATAGTAACAAGAATTATTTTCATTGTTTTATTACAAATTAAATTTTAAGGATATCGTGTTTTTTATGCAAGCCATCTCATTTATACGCAGAACCAATGGCCTTACCATAAACTTACTGTTATACAACTATGATGATCAACATATACTTAACAAAGCCATTAAAGGATAAAGGTAAAAAGTCAAAGAAGATTCCAAGAAAAGTCAAGGAGAAAGAATAGGAAGTCATTGATGGTGATTTCAATTCATGAGTGAGGATGATACCAACTCATATGGGATGAGTGATAAAGAATCATCAACTGAGTCCTCTTCACAAGTGAAATACTTTGAGAATATCAAGATTGATACTCACAGCAAGCGAAGTACCGTTGCTAACAGAGATGAAGATGAAAGTGACAAGAATGTACTTGTTGTGGCTGGATGCAAGAGATGTTTCCCAAACAAGTTGAAGATTGCCCCAAGTGTTTGGGTCAACTTATTCATATTACACCATTAGTTATCATTCTTCAAATATTTAGACCCGATAAACTTTTCTTTTTCTAAAACATTATTCTTTATCGTTTGGTGTTTGTCATTGTGGATTTTTCTGAAATATGATACTTTAATAGTTATGCTTATCAATGTGGATTTATCTGACAAAAAAAAAACAAATGGAATGATTGTGTTATTATTATTATTTATGCATTCTTAAATTGTAGTACTAGTTAAGTAGGTTATAGGTAGGTTGTATTTTATATATAAATCTATTTCATATATTTTTTATCTGTATTTTTAATTAGTGTAGGATATACTAATACGGTGTAGTCACTGAAATAACTATTAATCTTACCTAAATTATAGTACTAGTCCTAGTCTAATATGGTTAAAATTTCTAAAATTACACTAAGATGGTCAACTACATTAACATGGAAGAAAACATATACCCAGTGGCCAGATCTATGGTATGTCCTGGTGGGCTCAATCGCACCCTCAACTTTTAATAAAAAACATTTTTAAATTATCGTAATTAAGTTGAGGAATGAGGACGATACAAAACCTTTTAGGGGAGAGCCTAAAAGTAAACATGTACGACTATGCCCACCAATCCTTACAAACTCAAGATTTTTTAAAGTGTCCAATCAAGTTGATTCTTTTGACTATTGTTGTAGGTAGGTTAGTTAGGTCGTTAAAGTCACTAGCCACAAGAAGTATACGATGTACAACCAATGAAATGCCGCTTTCTCAGCTGGCACACTGAGCGGTCGACTCAAGCACATAACACTCAAACACATAACTGAAGTAGAAGTGAAATAAGATCTCTCAGTCCCTTCCATATTTTTATTATATATTAGACATGTCATCCCATTGTTAAGGATTTTAGAATGCTTACGCTTTTTTTCCCTTATAATATTGTGATATATGATATAATTTTCCTTTCTTTTTGATCTTTTGGTCCCTTAAAATTCTTTAAACAATGTTTTAACTAGGGTACAAATATTGTTATTTGATGCAATTTTGTAATGAAAAAGAAGTTTTAATTACACTAAGTTTTGATGGTAAGTGTTGCAATATTATAATTTATGTTTTTCTTATTTTACATTTATTTTTATTAGATTATGGGCCACCTTAATGTTTTACTCTAGTCTTCTGAATTAACAGGTCCAACCATGAGAAAAAGATGTATTATCATTCAGGGGTTTAATTGGGGATTCGGGCTCTATCAAATGTAGAGTCCAAAAATCCAAAAAAGCACCCTTATCTCGAACTCTCGAGAGGTGTTTTATAAAGAGTCCCTCAAAATTCTCTAGTACGAAAATGTGCTCGTGTTGAAAGATGCGGTTATAATTGCTTATGCATTTTAAAAGATGGTGGGTAGTATCATATGATAGTAACGAATTTTTGTAAAGAGGATCACCCTTGATTTTCGAATTCTTGTAGAAAAATGAAACCATTATAGTAGAGTGAGATGTGGAGAATATCCGTTCTCATAATGATCATACTTACACGTTCGTGTGCAATCAACGAAGTGTGGTTATGATATCCTAACCGAAAGGCCGCAAATTGACTATTTTTTGTTTGAAAGGCGACAAATTTAAATTATCCAAACACCATGCAAGGTTCATATTTAAGAGGATTACGCGAATCTCACACATATTAAAATCCACTCGAAATATACAACACCGAATGTATAAAAAACGTCCATTTCAAAAATCAATGTTTTGTATGATTTTTTTAAGAAGCCAGAATTTGAAGGCGAGTAGTTTTAGTTTGTGTTTGATTGTTTGACCGTTGATATTGAATCGATGGGGGTTATAAAGTATAGTATTGAGGATACGTTGCATGTAGGAAAATAGACAAAACAAGAGTATGTGAGAATATTGGGGTTAAAGTCTATGGGAGGTATTGATTTAGCGATTCACGCTAACACGTTAATAGCTAATCTTGCATGGATAAGGAGGAAAAGTAGAGAGTGCGTGTATTGATCGATCTTAATTTTTGTAGATCGTCACCGATTATTATTTGACTATTTGTTCACTATGATAGAAGTCGTGTGTGTTTGAAGATGTTTTGTCGACCCCGCACCTTTTCTTCTTCCTCTTTTATGAAAATATAGTCATTGACCATGATGTCCGAAAGGCCGTAATGTGGCCGATTTTATAAAAGCATTTGAAACTTATAGTGCGTCAGAACTCGAGTGAAAGAAAGATAAACTACAACTTGCACTACTATGCGCTTTGTCTTTTGCAAAAACATTAGTTGTCACGAGAGACGGTAAAAGTCGTCGCGAAAGAACAATTTTATCTTTAGCGAGTACATGTCCTGGCTTAAGATTCCTCGCTAAATACCACTTATGCGGCGACATGGGCATTCTCACGTGTGACAACCTATCATTTATTTTCTTTATCAAACCTTTATTTTCTTTTCTCAATTCTTGACAATTTCAATAATTAATTCAAACAACAATAAATCGTTAGTATGTAGCATTGATCAGAATAGCAAAGTTCAGCAGCCTTTAGCGGCCTTTAGCAGTCTTGAAATAAAAAAACCATAGAACATATTTTATTTTTATGAATATAGTAATTATTACGTATAATATATATATATATATATATATATATATATATATATTTCTTTGTAGTTTGTTATGGTTTATAATTTACATATTTGAGATTAATGGCTTAAAATAGAATTAGTTTGTCATCATTAGAAACATGAGAATGTGTTTACCATCAAAATAGCCATGGACATAATATTTAAAATAGTTTGATACTCTTGGAAGGGAAGCTAATTTATATCTTGGAGTTGAATGTCAAACACATCTTCTAAAAAATTGTTTTATTTTGTTTCAAAAATAATAAAGATAGATATGTCTTGAAATATTTTAATCTTTCAATTTTTCCATAAACCCCCAATTTAGAAGAAAACATATTTAAAGATAATAGTAGGATATTGTATCCATCATTCACTTTTTATTTTATTAAAAATCTAATCAAAATATCAATAGAAGTTAAATATCCCTCCATAATATTTCAATTCCTTTAAAAAAATGAATCCAAACACTACGTAAGTGTTTCTAAACAGGTAAACATAGCATTGGATCATATTCATGATTGAGATATTGAGACTATTCTTCTCTAACACTTTTGTTTAGCCTTTTTCACTAAGCATAGTATACGAAATTATATATTTAAGAAATACACAAACTAAGAAGAATAATTAAATAAACTGTTATTTACATCTTGATTTAATTGGAAAATTGTATCAACAAGGTGGATGAAACATATGTGTCTAGGAGGACCTCAATTTCGAATATGAACCAATACAATGTGAGACACGTGATTTGGAGATAAAATTTAATAATAAGGTCCCAAGATTTATAAATACCAAAACTCGATACAAGTTTTCATAACTTCATATTTGCGGCCCGATGTTACACATCTGCGGCTCACACATATTTATTTGATCTAGAAATTTCAATGTGGTGCGAGTTTTCTAAACCACCCACCAAATTATAAACACGAAGGGTTTAAAGAGATAAATAGTTATCACGATAGGTTGTGGGGATTAGTTTCCAACCCCACGAGAGAACGGAAGATTGTAGGGATAATTTTTTTCACCTATCAAACCCTCCCCACATGTATATACTATACAATTAATATGTGTAAAATTCTAAACTTACAATTAATTAAAAATTCTAATTAAAATATAATAGTTCAAAGTTAAAACCGAAAATATATTGTATAAATATAAGTTAAAATCTTAAGTGAATTTGTTCTCTATTCACTAAACAATTTGTTAATATAACATATTATTATTTAAGTTAATCGCCTTAACCCAAGATAACCATATACTACACATTGTTATATATAACAAATGAATATCCAAGATAAAAAATGGCAAGTTATGCACAAAGATATTATCAAAGGCAACACCTCTCAAACATTTCAAATCGGGATAGAGTAAGTATTAAGAAAATAAACAACGTACCCAACTTATAAATCAACCTACTGTTTCTAAATACTATGGGAAGGTAGCTTCAAAAGATGAAAAAAATTGGAGTAGGAAATAATCCTTAAAAATGAGAGAAACATATCTAAAGCAGTAAATAAATTCAACTATGATCATTGAAGATAATATTTTAGCAATGTTTTTAGAGGAAATCCTAGAGTATTTGGTTTATCCATCTATCAAAGCACCAAGAGATAACATGAAAATCACTTATCTCATCTGAGATTAAAGTAGAGGGTTTAAATAAAGGTAGAAAATGCTAGAAAAATATTTTTATTGATAAAATTAAAGGCCTAAAAGAGGTCTGACTACCACCTTGGAGGGATCAAAAGATCCAAAGCTTCATATCTAGGTTTATGATTGGGAGACTTGAGTGAAATAGATGGAAGAAAATAATAGGTATAAGAAATGTATTTCTTTGCCTCGGTCAAATTTAATGAATCAACATAAAAGACTATATGTGCATAACCAATAAAAAACTAATATTATATAAATGAATTTAAAAGAATAAATTAAATAATCATATGAAAGATTATTAAGTCCAAATAAAAATAAATTCATGTCAAATGTAAAGATAGAGAGACTTAGTAAAACACAGTATATATAAATTCCACATAATGTAGTATTTAGACATTAAATTATTACACTACAAGAAATCACTGTCCTATCCTTAGATAAAAATAATAGAATTCTTATAACTTTTATGATTCTTCTTCTTCCTCTTCCAAAATTACATATATTCTCTTTATATCGTTACTTTTTTGAAGATATGATTTTGCTAACAAAACAATAATTCCATTTTTTTAGCTAATTTTTATCGGGGTTCATTATCAATATACCATTCTTGATCCAAGCCAAAATTTATATCGACTTTAACACACTTTCGGTTCCAAGGAAGCTAAGCCGTTTTATCACTTGATGGATCATCATTCTTACCCGAGCCAATATTTGAAGTAATCTTCGCATTCATGGGGGACAAAGGTCGACTTAATTTGAAATTGAAAGAAACTTTTGTTTGGGAATTATATTTCTGATTTTCAAAGGACATACTGCCAACAGGGTGAATATTCTCATGATATGAATTGTCTGAAAATACAAATCAAATAACTAATTTAGAATCATTGTGTGATTTGGATAAAATCTAAAAATCAAGAGAATAAAATTTATGAAATGTATATTCTAAATTTCAGAAATTATGGATCCATAATTTATTTATTTTTCAATATGGATAAAGTCATTTCACATATTTCTAATTGATTCATTTATAATCCAACATACTAAAACAAAAAATCATATATTGATGAGTAAATATGTAGAAATTAATGTCAAAGAAGGATTAGAAAAATATATATTCCTAAACATTTTATCTGACATATAAAATACAATAAAAGAAATTTAGTATAAGTTTATTTTCGTTTTCATAACTTTCTCAACTGAATGACTTATCAGCAAACATGAATGATTTTAAAAAGTACTAGTTGTCTCAGGTAAACAAATCATGTAAGAACTAATAAAAAACAGTTACACATTTTATATTAATACCTGTCCATGAGGGTTTTGCCTCAAATTCCTTATGATTTTTTTCCAAATGGCTTCTTTTCAAGTAACACATACTGCCATCACCACTACTGGTAGTTCCAATTTCTTGTTGGTAATTTTCACTTGTGTAATTTTGTGACACCTCACCTATTATAGGGCAGTATTCTTGGTTTGGAAACACACCAATAGGGCAACTACTTGAAATTTGGCCAAGGTTTGAGAAATTTGTATTGCACCAGAGATCTGGTGGTCCAACTTGACTTTGTGAAACAAATGGGCATGTTTGTCTGTTTTCAACATGTTTCCCATCAAAACCACCTGCTCCAATAGATTTTGTCTTTGTACAAAATTCAATTCCTTTTTTCAAAATGTAATATAAGGAGTAATCATCATCCTCACTCACAACTATGCCAGAGGATTCTAAAAGTGTATTAGCGTATGGTTCATTATGTACGTCAAGATTGGGACCAATATTATTGAAATGTTGGCTCAACTGTGAATCTGAACTACCTCTAGTTTGGTATATATCTTGATTGATTGATTGTTCCTGAAAAGTGGTTTCGATTGGTTGCTCTGCAATCTGAAAAGCTGTTTCGGAGTTGTACCCTAGATCTTGACAGAACTTGAAAAGTTCGCCATCATTGCTAAAATTTAAATTCTCATCATCATGAAATTCAGTATACATTGAATCATAAACGTTATGATTGTTGTTGAAATTAGACATTCTAATAATTATAGAAAAATGTATGATAAATATAAAAAATAACTATGTATAATTTTTGAATGTTTCTTATGGTTGGGTATACATTTTGTAAAGTAGAGAGAATTCATATATATGAAAATTATCATACATATCTGGTGAATATCAAATTTTTACTATTCTATAACATATAATATTACTACCTCTATTCTATAATAATTGATTATCTGCCAAAATAAGTTAATCCACAATATAAGTTATACTTAGAATTCTAATGTAAAATAAATAATTTATTTATGTTAGTACATTTTTTAAAATTTTGTAATAGGTAAGAATTTAATTTTTTTCTGTTTTATAAATAAGGATATGTTGGTCACAGTAACATAATCTTTCAATTTTCTAGGTTTCTTAATATGGATGAAAAAAATTCTAAACTTGGTTAATTTGAAATGAAGGTAGTAATAAAATTACCATTTTTTTCATTAAATACTATTACTCTCTTTAGGAAAGTTAATAATATAAAAAATATATATGTCTAAATTCAAAATTGTAAATGTTTATCTATTAACGTTATACAATTTATACAAATTTTAAAATTCAAAAGTTCAATGCCTCATGTTTTTCAGCAAAAGATAAGATCCAATTAAAACATTATCGAATTTTATGAAAAATACATAAATATACTATAAATTGCAATGAAATACTTAGAAATATGTAGCATATAAAGTATTTATCATTTATAGTTTCAAATACATTTTCGAGATTAATCTGCCACAACATTTCTATATTTTACTTTTAATATTTTTGTTAATACTATCGGGGAGGCTATGTACATCCAATAAAACTTTAAAATTACATTCTTCATATAGGACAATTCCACATATGGTTCATAGACTATAGGCTAGTTACTTTAATAGTCCTTGAACTTCTAAAGTTACACGAATATTCATGTAACTAAACAACAATATTTAGGGTGGTACTCCAATATTTTTTGTAATCACATCTCATGTTTGTCTATATAAATTTAATATTTTTTCCTTATAAGCATACATTATAGATTTATGCTACCATTAGGACTCTTCAGTACGTAGGGAAAAAATCTCGTTAATTATACGATATAATATGACGTCTCAGCATTTCAAACCATCAAAGTATATTGAATTCGTCTATTAGGATATATATCCCAGATTAAAACTGTAGTCATCATGGTGGTATAGTGTGATGACTTGCATGTAAGATCAACGTAACATTTCTCGTAATTACTATAGTATGACTATTCAACTATACCCTGATATTTTAATTCCATGATAATGATTATTATTCTAAAGTTATTGTACTAACTACTTTATCTTATCCAATCATTGTAGATAAAAATTTGTATCTCATTATATCACATAGCTATTACTAATCACAAATTTAGAAAAACCATGAATTTGTAGAATCAGGCCTTAAATCTTAGTAAATTTACATCAAACTTTAATTCATTGACCCTTCAAATCACATAGTGATGGAGATGAATAAAAGTAATTAAAGATATATTATCTTATAATAATATTGTTTGTTGTGATTTAGTTTAAAAACAACACTGCAAATGATTTCACCAAGTCTTGAATATTTCTTTGTTGAACGACCTTTCCTTTGCGACGATTTTTTAGAGGAATTAGAATGTGATAGGTTAGTATTAAGTTGAAATACATATCCATGTTACTTCTCATGGATAAGTTTGGATAATTAGTTACAACTTATTTTCTCTTTGTTTTACGGAAGATTTGGAACATAGATTAAAAACGTACACGAAACATAATTGGAATGAAAATATTATTATTATTCAGTGACTATTATGCATATGGTAGAATAAATTGGAAATGTTTGATATTTATACATGATGTGGATTAGTAAGATATTCAGCGAATAATTTTCAATTATATATGATATTTTGTTTTATTGCAACTATGTATTATATCGCCTACCCATTTTAGGAATTTCCTTTAATTATAATTAAAAAAAATACTCATTGTCATAGTAAAAAAGGAGGAATTTTTTTTTTCGAGGACTATCATTGTTTTATTTTTCACATTAAATTGCAATTCTAGAGCAAGCCATCTCATTTATGCGCAAGACCAATAGACTGACAATCAACTTACATAGTTATGATAAGTTGGTTAACACACACTTAACAAAATATGCGGAGGTCGAGATTAGTAGAACCTATGCGATCGTCTTGGGATCATGGTACATCAAAACAATAATCTGGCCTATGAAAAACACAAATGTCCACGAACTAAAAAACATCGTCTTTATTCCATGCAAACTCGTGGTGGAGTGTGAAATCCTTACTAAGGACGATGTTTGAACAAATCCGTTAAAGGATGAACTTGATGTTGTTCAAGGTGGTTGGTTCACTTTAGACATTATCAACCGATTAACCAAAAAAAAGTATCTAATAGAGTATGAATACTTGAGGAATGAAGACGATACAAAACCTTTGAGGGAAGAGGCTGAAAGTAAGCATGTATGACTATGCCCACTACCCTTTACCAACCCAGGTTTTTGTTAAAGTTTCTGATCAAGTTGATTCTTTTGAAAATTGTTGTTGGTGGGGTGGTTAGATCAGAAAAGTCCTTAGCCACAAGAAGTATTCCAGGCACAACGAAGAAATGTCGCTTTTTAAATTGGCACACGGACGAACAACTCATACACACAATTGAAGCAAAATAAGATCTCTTTGGCCTTTCAAATTCATATTTTCATTGCCTCATTGGCCTTGACATTTCGATTAAGGTTTCTAGATAAGTTTAATTTTATATAATCTTTTTAGAATTGTTGCAGTTATTTTTTACTTTGTCATTAATCATTAGGTTATTTATTCATAACATAACAAAACTAAAAATTATGTTATTTCATTGTTTAATTATAGATGCACTGAGTATTTTGGTTTTTAAAAATTTATTGATGATGTAGTTAAATTTCTTGTTTTGTATTTTCTTATCTTTCTGTTTTACATTTCTATTATCTTTATTTCACCTAAATTTACTAAAATGAATTGAGTAAATGAAATTTAAATAAAATGAGAAAATGAGTACTTTAGGTATATATAGAAACTTGATCTAAACAACCCTTCTATTTTCCTATTTCATACTTTTTATTAGATATAAAATCATAGTTAAATATTTCATTTTCTTTATGTTATTTTCCCTTTTTTGTTAAGTTAAAATATCGTAATGATGAAAATGTATTTTGTAGTACTTAAAGAGCCACTATGAATTTAGTTTGTCATTAAAAAAATATCAGTATTTTTTTTTTCTTGAAAAACACACAATTAAAATTGACTTGTAATCCAAGCAAATCCTCTTGCACAACTTAATATTTCTGTACATAACATAAAGTTTTTAATAAATATCGTGTTATATGAACTAAACACTGACTTAATAAAACATGATATATATATACAAAATTTGAGTTGATTTTTATTTATTTACTCAATAATGTTACTCAAATGCGTTAAATAATGGCGGCTTTCTCAATAATTTTTAATAATGCTTTGTTAGGAATGTTTAGGAAAAGTGGAAACGTTTATATAGTGTTGTGAATAGTGCATAAAACAAACTAGTCAAAGGTAATATATTAAATACCCCTTTTTTATGACAAAATGTCAAAAAACCCCCTATGGTTAACTTTTATAAACATATGATCATATAGTACAATATTTGCATAATATAGGCACCTATCGTGCATTTTTTGCATAGTATTGGGACCCAGTATTGTTTTTTCATAATATAGGGACCTCGTATGGTTTCTGCATATTAGAGGGACTGGACTTATTCTGCAATTTTTGCATAGTATAAGGACTTGGTAATTCTTTTTCATAACATAAGGACGTGTAATATAGTTTATGCATAATATCGAGACATATCGTACACTTTTGGGAATTTCGTAAAGTTTTTTCATAATATAGGGACTTATCATTCAATTTTTGCATAGTATAGGGGCTAGATACAGGTTTTTCATAAGACAAGGACTTACTTTGCATATTTTGCATAATATAGAGATCTAGTACTTTTTTTGCATAATATAGGATCATATAATGGAATTTTTTGATAGTATAGGTCCTGGTATTTTTTGTTTGCATAATATAGGGACCTGTTGTTTATTTTTTGTATAAGATAGGGATCTATTGTGCATTTTTTGGCTGCATAGGGACGTGGTATGGTTATTTCATATAATAAGGACATATTATGCATTTTTTGCATAATATAGAGAGCTGATATATTTTTTGCATAATATAGGGCTAGTACAATTCTAGCATGAAATATGGGAACATTGTGCATTTTTTTAACAAAATATAGCGACATGTGGTACAATTATGCATAAATAAGGACTTATCTGAGAGTTAAAGAATAAATAGTCGATTCATGAATAAAAATGTATATTATATTCCATCAAAATAAAGTATAATAACTATTAACATATAATATAATAAATTAATATTTTCTTACATAACATAAAATTTTTGCCAAAATGTCTTGTTATATGAACTAAATACTGACTTGATAAAACATGAAATATATTCAAAAGTTGAGTTGATTTTTAATTATTTACTCAATAATGTTACGCAAATGCGTGAAATAATGGGTGGTTTCTCAAATAATGTTGAATAATTTTTTGTTAGGATGGTAATATATTAAATACCCCCTTTGGTATGACGAAAGGTAAAAAATCACCTATGGCTGAATTTTTTCCTAGGAGCTATAGCAATTTTTTTGCATAATATAGGGACCTATGGTGTATTTTTCTCATAGTATTGGGTCCCGAATGGGTTTCTCATATAATATAGAGACCTAGTTTTCTATAAATTTGAGGGACTGACTTATTCTGTAATTTCTGCATAGTATAAGAACCTTATATATTTTTTGCATGATATAGGAACATGTAGTATAGTTTTTCCATAACATAGGGAGTTATCATTCAATTTCTGCATAGTATAGGAACTAGATACAGTTTATTTATAAAATAAGAACCTATAGTGCATATTTTTCATAACAAGGAGACCTAGTACCTCTTTTGCATAATATATGAACCATAGGAACCTATAGTGAAATTTTTGCATATTATTGGGTCCTAGTATTATTTTTTTGCATAATACAAGGACCTAATTTTTTATTATAAAATATGGACCTATTGTGCATTTTCTGGCTGCATAAGGACCTAATATGGTTATTTGATAAAAACGTACCTATCATGCAATTTTTTCATAGCATACGAACCTGGCACATTTTTTGCATAATATAAGTAACTATGGTACAATTTTGGCATGAAATATATAGGGACCTGGAACGGTTATACATAAATCGGGACTTATCATGCAATTTTTATATTGTTTAGGAACCTGCTACTATTTTTGCATAATATAGGGACACATAGTACATATTTAATAGAAAAATAGGGACCCAGTTTTTGCATAGTATAGGACCCCTGTAATGCAATATTGAAACTACATGTGGTGGCCTGTAATTGTATTTTATTTTCTATTTTACTTTTTTACACAAACTAAATAATTCTACCTATAGTGTTTTATATATTTAAAAGTATATTAAAAACATAAATTTTAAAGGGTAAAATAGTCCCTGAACTATAGGCTATTTTCTACTTGGCAAAGACGTTCCAGGACAAAAACGTTAAATCAGCTTATAGTTTAGGACTATTTTGGCAATTTTCTCTATTTATAATTCCAAAAATACCTGCTCAAAAAGTTGGAAAAAAACAGTTTTCAAGGACCATTTGGGTAACATTTCAATTTTCAAATATCAAGTTCCTGGCCAGGTAAATTCCCTATAATTGAAGCACCATTTGGGAAATTATCTCAATTCTAAATATTAAATAGGGGTAGTAGAAGTAGAAAAAATGTGCATATATATTCTAAACATTTGGAAGAATTTTCCAATATGTTTTATTATTGTTGTAAAAAAAATTTGTTTGTAGTAAGGAGTGATATTCTTTTTAAGGTATTAATTTCCCATATTGGGCTTAATAATTAAAAAAATTAAAGGTTGTAAAAACAATGGTATTTTGATTTTCTTTATAATAAAATTTGATTTGATGATAAAAAAACCATCAAAACCCTAAACGCCCGCCTCCATATATATATATATATATTACACACCTACTATTGCTTTCTTCTACTCATTTATATTCTCTTAATCATCATCTTTCATTTTGTCCAACACATTCCTTCATCTTGCCATACAAAATACCAATTTCACTTGCATCATCTTGGAATAATGGCCATGACATTTTGATTAAGGTATCTAGACAAGTTCAATATTATATAATTGTAGATGTAGTTTTTTACATTGTTATTAATCTTTACGTTATTTATTAATTCAGCCCATAATTATGAATTATGTTCTTTCATTGTTGATTTATAGCATTGAGTGTTTTTCTTTTTAAAAATTAATTGATGATTTAATTAAATCTCTTGTTTTTAATAAATGTGTTTGTATTTTCTTATCTTTCTATTTTAATTTTATATTATATTTATTTAAGCTAACTTCACTTAAATGGATAGTGTAAATGAAATATAAATAAAATGAGGAAATAAGTATTCTAGGTATATATAGAAATTTTACTTAAGAATTCTTTTGGATTTTTCCATTCCATATTTGTTATTAAATATAAAAACATAGTTTATTTCTTTTTCTTTTATGTTTTTTACTTTTTTTTGGTTAAGTTAAAAATATGCAGTGATGAATATGTATTTGGTAGTACTTAAATATCCACCATACATTTAGTTTGTTTTTAAATAAATTTCAATATCTTTTTTTTGGAAAATAAAACACAACTAAAATTGACTTGAAATACAAACAAAACCTCTCGTAGTGACAATTAATATTTATTTACATAACATAAAGTTTTTGCCAAAATGTCTGGTTATATGAACTAAACATTGACTTGATAAAACATGAAATATATTTAAAAGTTAAGTTGATTTTTATTTATTTACTCAATAATGTTACGCAAATGCGTGAAATAATGGGTGATTTCTCAAATAATGTCTAATAATTTTTTGTTAGGACGGTAATATATTAAATACCCCCTTTGGTATAAGAAAATGTAAAAAACCACCTATGGCTGATTTTTTTTCCTAGGAGCTATAACAATTTATTTGCATAATATAGGGACCTATGGTGCATTTTTTGCATAGTATTTGGACCCGGTATGGTTTCTTCATATAATATAGAGACCTAGTATGGTTTCTACAAAATCGAGGGACTGACTTATTCTGTAATTTCTGCATAGTATACGGATCTGATATATTTTTTTGCATGATATAGGAACATGTAGTACATTTTATGCGTAATATAAAGACATATCAGGCATTTCTGGGGACCTCGTACAACTTTCCCATCACATAGGGAATTATCATTCAATTGCGGAATATATAGGGACTAAATACAATTTAAAAAAAATAAAGATCTATAGTGAATATTTTTCATAACAAAAAGACTTAGTGAAATTTCTGCATATTATAGGGTCCTGGTGTTATTTTTTTGCAAAATACAAGGACCTATAGTTTAAATAGTTTTTTTATAGTATGGGCCTATTTGTGCATCTTCTGGCTGCATAAGGACCTAATATGGTTATTTCATAAAAAATGGACCTATTATGCAATTTTTGTATAGAAAACGAACCTCGCACATTTTTTGCATAATATAGGGAACTATGGTACAATTTTGGCATGAAATATAATACAGGGACCTAGAACGGTTATACATAAATCGGGATTTATTATGCAATTTTTATATTTTTTAGGAACCTGCTACTGTTTTTGCATAATATAGGGACAGATAGTACATTTTTTCATATAAAAATAGGGACACACTTTTTGCATAGTATAGGACCCTTAGTGCAATATTGAAACTACATGTGGTGGCATGTAATTGTATTTCATTTTCCATTTTACTTTTTTCCACAAACTAAATAACCCTACCTATAGTGTCTTAGATATTTAAATGTATATTAAAAACATAAATTTTAAAGGGTAAAATCGTCTCTAAACTATAACTTATTTTTTACTTGGCAAAGACGTTCGAGGACCAAACCGTTAAATCAGCTTATAGTTGAGGACCATTTTCGCAATTTTCCCTATCAATAGTTCCAAAAATACCTGCCGCCACCGTAAAAAGTTGGAAAAAACTGTTTTCAAGGACCATTTGATAACATTTCAATTTTCAAAGATCAGGTTCCTGGCCGTTAAATAACCTATAATTGAAGGACCATTTGGGCAATTATCCCAATTCTAAATATTAAATAGGGGTAGTAGAAGTAGTAAAAATGTGTATATATTCTAAAAACAACACTATATTTATAGACTATTAAACTTAGTAAGTAGATATTTTCTCTATTTGTGTAATTTTTAATTTTTAATTTCAGGAGTATCAATTTATTTGCAAAAGAAGACGTTAATAGTAACAAGAATTATTCTCATTGTTTTATTACAAATTAAATTTTAAAGATATCGTGATTTTAATGCAAGCCATCTCATTTATATGCAGGACCAATGGCCTTTCCATAAACTTACAATTATACAGCTATGATGATCAACACATACTTAACAAATCCATTAAAGAAGGAAGGTAAGAAGTCAAAGGAGATTCCAAGAAAAGTCAAGGAGGAAGAATAAGAAGTCATTAATGGTGATTTCAATTCAGGTTTCGAGGATGATACCTACTGATACAAGAAGAGTGATAAAGAGTCATAAAGTGAATCCTCTTCAAAAGTTAAATACTTTGAGAATATCTAGATTGATACTCGCAGCAAGCAAAGTACAGTTGCTAACATGGATGAAGATGAAAGTGACAAGAATGTGCTTTATGTGGCTGGACATAAGAGATGTTTCAAGTATATGATGGTTCCCAAACAAGTTGAAGATTGCCCCAAGTGTTTGGGTCAACTTATTCATTTATTACCCCATGAGTTATCATTCTTCAAATATTTGGACCTGATAAACTTGTATTTTTCTAAAACATTATTCTTTATCGTCTAGTGTTTGTCAATGTGGATTTTTCTGAAATATGACACTTTAATAGTTGTGCTTGCCAATGTCGATTTTTCAGACAAAAAAAAAACAAACAAATGGAATGATTGTGTTATTATTACTATTTCTGCATTCTTAAATTTTAGTGCTAGTTAAGTAGGTTATTGGTAGGTTGTGTTTTATATATAAATCTATTTCATATATTTTTTTCTCTTTATTTTTTATTAGTGTAGAATATACTAATACGGTGTAGTCACTGAAATAACTATTAATCTTACCTAAATTATAGTACTAGTCCTAGTCTAATATGGTTAAAATTGCTAAAATTACACTAAGAGGTTCAACTACTTTAACATGGAAGAAGACATATACCCAGTGGCCGGATCTATGGTATGTCTTGGTGGGCTCAATGCCACCCTCAACATTTAATAAATAACAATTTCCAGTTATCGTAATTAAGTATTTTTTTATTGTTTTATTTAGTTAAAAATATTGATATACAATTTATCGGTATAACTTTTTGATCTTAAGGAAAATTAACAAATATTTCTTAACATTTCATAATTGTTAAACAAAATTATATAGAAGGAAAAAAATCTGAAAAAATTGTCGATATCAGTAGCAACAAAGCCAGCTCCTAGGCTTATGGTACATCAGAACCATAATCCAAGCTGTTTAAAACACAAGAAAATTGTCCACAGAAAAGGACGTCTTTTTTCCACGCAAAATCGTGATGGAGTTTAAAACCCTTACTAAGGACGGTGGTGGAATAAAGCCATTAAAGGAAGAACTCGATGATGTTCAAGGACCTTGGTTCACTGTGTACATTATCAACCGATTAGCCAACAAAAAGTATCTAATCAAGTAAGAAAAGTTGAGGAATCAGGACGATACAAATCCTTTTATGGAAGAGGCTAAAAGTAAACACGTACGACTATGCCCACCAATTCTTACCAACTCAAGATTTTTTAATGTGTCTAATCAAGTTGATTCGTTTGACTATTGTTGTTGGTGGGTTATTTACGTCATTAAAGTCATTAGCCACAAGAAGTATACGATGTACAACAAATGAAATCTAGCTTTCTCAACTAGCACACGGAGCGGTCGACTCAAGCACATAACACTCAAACACATAACAGAATCAGAAGTGAAATATGATCTCTCAGTCCCTTCCATATTTTGATTATATATTAGACATGTCAATCTATTGTTAAGGATTTTAGAATGATTAGTCTTTTCCCTTTTAATATTGTGATATATGATATAATTTTCCCTTCGTTTTGATCTTTTGGTCCCTTAATATTCTTTAAACAAGCTTTTAACTAGGCTACAAAAATTGTTATTTGATGCAATTTTGTAAAATAAAAGAAGTTTTAATTACACTATGTTTTGATGGTAAGAATTATAATTTATGTTTTTCCTATTTTACATTTATTTTTATTAGATTATGGACCACCTTTAGTTTCACTCTAGTCTTCCAAGGTCGAAGAAGCAACGGTTTACCATTTATATGTCAGAGCTGCTCAACCTCTTTACTGTAACTTTGCTGATTTTTTAAACTTGAAGAGCATGTTATCATAGCTAGTAATCTATGCAATTCATATATATATATATATATATATATATATATATATATATATTCTATATGGTGGGTAAGGAATGATATTGAGCATGGAGGTTTGGAGTTAAATGAAGAACACATATTTAGTAATGTAATTAAGATGGTGAAAATGAAGGTGCAGGATTGGAAGGTAAAAAAAGATTACAAGATAGATAATAGATAAACTAGATTTGTAGTAGTGTACTTTCTTTTTTAATGGGCCAATTTTTTAAATCATGTAATATCTTTTATTATTGGGCCTGAGTTGTAAGGTTTTTTTGTTTGTAGTAAGGAGTGATAATCTTTTTAAGGTATTAATTTTCCATATTGGGCTTAATAGTTAAAAAGTTAAAGGGTTGTAAAAACAATGGTATATTTATTTTCTTTATAATAAAATTTGATTTGATGATTAAAAAAAACCATCAAAACCCTAAACGTCGCCTCCATATATATATATATATATATATATATATATATATATATATATATATATATATATATATATATATATTACACACCTACTATTTCTTTCTTCTACTCATTTATATTCTCTTAATCATTATCTTTCATTTTGTCCAACACATTCCTTCTCCTTGCCATACAAAATACAAATTTCGCTTGCATCATCTTGGAACATGTCCATGACATTTTGATTAAGGTATCTAAACAAGTTTAATTTTATATAATCTTTTTATAATTGTAAATGTTGTTTTTGTACATGTTATTAATCATTACGTTATTCATTATGAAGTATGTTCTTTCATTGTTGATTTATAGCTACACTGAGTGTTTTTATTTTTAAAAATTAATTGATGATTTAATTAAATCTCTTTTTTTTAATAAATGTGTTTGTATTTTCTTATCTTTCTATTCTAATTTATATTATATTTATTTAATCTAACTTCACTTAAATGGATAAAGTAAATGAAATATAAATAAAATTAGGAAATGAGTATTCTAGGTATATATAGAAATTTCACTTAAGCAATCTTTTCGATTTTTCCATTTCATATTTGTTATTGAATATAAAAACATAGTTTATTTCTTTTTCTTTTATGTTTTTTCCTTTTTTTGGTAAGTTAAAAATATGCAGTGATGAATATGTCTTTGGTAGTACTTAAAGACCCACCATACATTTAGTTCGTTTTTAAATAAATTTCAATATTTTTTTTGGAAAATAAAACACAATTAAAATTGACTTGAAATACAAACAAAACCTCTCGTAGTAACAATTAATATTTCTTTACATAATATAAAGTTTTTTCCAAAGTGTCTTGTTATATGAACTAAACATTGACTTGATAAAACATGAAATATATTCAAAAGTTGAGTTGATTTTTAATTATTTACTCAATAATGTTAGGTAAATGCGTAAAATAATGGGTGGTTTCTAAAATAATGTTTAATAATTTTTCGTTTTAGAACGGTAATATAATAAATACCCCCTTTGGTAAGACAAAAGGTCAAAAACCACCTACAGATGAATTTTTTTCATAGAAGTTATAGCAATTTTTTTGCATAATATAGGGACCTATGGTGCATTTTTTGCATAGTATTTGGACCCGGTATGGTTTCTTCATATAATATAGAGAACTAGTATGGTTTCTAGAAATTAGAGGGACTAACTTATTTATTCTGTAATTTCAACATAGTATAAGGACCTGATATTTTTTTTGCATGATATAGGAACCTGTAGTACAGTTTATGCATATTATACAGACCTATCAGGACTCGTACAGTTTTTCCATAACATAGAGACTTATCAATGAATTTCGACATAATATAGGGACTAGATACAATTTAAAAAAAAAATAAGGACCTATAGTGCATATTTTTCATAACAAAGAGACTTAGTACCTGTTTTGCATAATATAGGAACCATAGGAACCTATAGTGAAATTTCTGCATATTATAGGGTCCTGGTGTTATTTTTTTGCATAATACAAGGACCTATAGTTTAATTTTTTATATAGTATGGACCTATTGTTCATTTTCTGGCTGCATAATGACCTAATATGGTTATTTCATAAAAAAATGACCTATCATGCAATTTTTGTATAATATACGGACGTGGCACATTTTTTGCATAATATAGGAAACTATGGTAAAAGTTTGGCGTGAAATATAATACAGGGACCTGGAACGGTTATACATAAATCGGGACTTATCATGCAATCTTTATATTGTTTAGGAACCTGCTACTATTTTTTCATAACATAGGGACACATAATACATTTTTTCATATAAAAATAGGGACCCACTTTTTGCATAGTGGTGTCGCCTAGGGTGTGATAAAAATTAGATAAATATAAGTAAAGAAAACTACACACTCTCAGCCTAGACAGGCACAGTACTGCAAGTATTACAGGACGTATGCAAGTTTTAGTTAGTAAGTTGAGTTCGTTCTCAGGGACTTAAGTGTGTTAATCACGTGGGTAGAAATAACGAGTAAAAGTAAATAATTAAAAGACAATAGATTAATAAGAGTAAATTCGAAAATAGTAAATTAACTAAGAAAATAAAAGACAATAAAGTAAATACGAAGAATATGAGATGAGAAATATAGCTTAGGTTTCGCTAGTATGCACTAATCCTTCTAATTCTTTCTATGATCTAGTTTATAAGGGAGAATATTAGCTCTTGTATACTTAGTCAGGATTCTAAATTCCCATACCTTAGACCTTGAGAGCGACTAAGGGGGCTACGGCACAACCAAGACGCTGTTTAAAATAGGGTTATCAAACGCTACTAAGGCCCTAAGCAAACAATTCAATCAGTTGGTGATATGGTGATTAAAACAAACCCTAATGACTATCTAGTTAGAATCATGTTTTGTCAGAACTAATATCGACACTAGACCTTATGTGGTGGTTCATTAGTTAAACACCCAGCTAAGGTGATCACCTAACTACTATTAAGGCAATCCTATACTCGTGCACTAGCAAGGAAAACAATCATTAAATCAAAACACATAATCAAATATAAAGGTAAGTAGCTAATATCAATTTAAAACATATAATTCCCAAAGAAACTTAGATAGAAGAATTAGAATTCATAGTTTATACATGATGCAAAGCCCAAGCTATGGGGAGTTTAGTTCATACCTGATGGAAATAAACTAAAAGAAAGTACAAAAGACACCATCTTGCTCTCTACAATAAAATGGAAGAATAAAACCTTAAGAACTAATTACTATGAGGCAAGGATGATTTTACAAGTGATATAAGGGTGTATTTATAGCTGTTTAGAAGACCTAATTCGTTTTCTTGAGGGAGAGGTTAAGTAGTGGACTCCAAGCCCAACTCAAATTCCTATGGAAATAAAGATAAATTCTGCTGAACTGTTTTGAACATATCTTTTTCGTTATTGGTCGGTTTTTGCTCCATAATATACCAAAAGAATCCTCAGCGAATTATCTACGTCCCTATGAAAGGAATTTACCAAAATCGTCTTCTTTCTTAGAGTTATCACCACTTCTTTAGGCGTGTGCTGCAGAATATCAGATTTAGGCAGCTTTTCCTTTTCCATATTTTTAGTCTTTGTTTCCTTATCTCCAATTATTATGCTATTCTCTTTCCATAAGTTGTAGTCTTTGACTTGGACTCTAATTAATCTCCATAATTATCTTTAAAGCTACACACTAAATAAACAATTAAATCCAATATGCTCTAAAAATATTATTTTACTAAATCAAGACTCAAAATAGGAAAGTGCACTATTTCTCAAGAAAATCGACATTTATGACTTGTAAATCACTAAAAATGATGTCTCATCCTAACATAAATCTATCACAAATGAGGAGACATCAAGACCCCCAACTCAAAGTTGTATCGTCCCGATACAATAAAGATAAAAACAAAGGGAAGTCTATTAATACACACTTATAAAATTCTTAACATAATGGGAAGAACATAGCAGAATATATAGAATAATCCTAAAGCAACAACTCAGAAAATTTCATGCAATAATATTCATAAACTACATACCTGTACACTTCGCATATCCACTGTCAACACGGCTTGATTTCAAGATCAGATTAGTTTCGCAATGTAAGAAGGATTGGGACTTTACTCAGTTCCCCAAGGAAGCTATAAATTGTTCACAGAACTTCACTAGTATCCAAAGATCCACTTAACTACTCTCTAATGGCTCAATCACTTCTTAATTACATATCAAAGAATCAAAAGGTCTTTTAGGTTGTAATTTAGGCTTAGGGACGGTATGATAGTATATTTGGATAATTTAGAGTGAGCTTTTGGCTCTCTCCTCACTAGCCATTAACGAATCGCCTTAGAGCTTGAGTTACTCTCATAAAATGTTTCTCACTCAACCCAATGAATTCCTTGATGCACGATTTAGCATCCCCAATAACCCAGTTAAAGCATAAGATGTGACTCTCTTTCTATAGTTATGACTCTCTTTTAATGTTGAGATATCACACTATTTTCTCCTATATATATATATTTTTCTTTTAATGCCCTTGTTGCTAAATTTAGCTCGTAGCTTCTTTTTCATTCACTATTACCCCGGCAAAGGGTTACAATAAAAATCTGTGAAACATCATCAATATAAGGCACAAAGCACAATTAATAAGCTCAAAAATACCAACCCAATAACAATTCCCATAATGGTGGACCCACCACCCCAAACTCAAGCTCTAAAACAACTATCTATGCACCGCGATTCGAGTGCGGGTCATATGGAAAAGTCCTATAATCTAAAGGGATATGGCTTATACCGTGTTTCAATAAAAATCTTAAGAAAGGCTAGAAGGGGCTGAGAAGGATATAGCATGTAAAATAAAAATAACAAGGTGAGAAGGTATAAAAAGGCTTCAAAGGCTTCAAATATGAAAGAACCGCCTTAATCACTTTCTACACTATGCAATTTCGTTATTTTCTTACCTTTAGCACTTTCATCAAATGGTTTTGTCAACTAGCTCGGATCTCACGGCCTACAAACTTCTCAAGGTTCCCTGAGATCGAACATACTTTCTATCGCATTGCTCACTAATCTTTTCTTTACTATCAACGTGTGTTTTCCTGCAAGAACTCAAAGCATACAAATAAAATAGCTCATAAACATACTACTTACTATCATTAATTCACTGAGCTTATGCTTTCAAGCTATTAAACACACTCTACATCTAATTCCCATGTGTCCAAAATTTTAATTTCTACCTAAAAACAGAAAAATGGAGATGAGAGACAACGAATCCCCACACCCCCAACTCAAAAATGAGCCGTGTCCCCACGACTCGAAAAAGACTCGAAACAGAAATTAAAATTAGCAGATAAACATATTTACAGAAATGGTAAGGAAGAAAGAGAACATACTCTCGAGGCTTATTGCCTCGCATCATTGATATCCAAGGTAGGATTTGCTGGACCTTTCGTTAATTGCTCAAGGAGTTTCATGATGTGCACTTGATTAGCATTGATTTGTGCCACATCATTGACTAAGGAAGCTTGAGTTACTTCGAATTTCGTTAAACGCTCCTCCATCTTCTCTTGCCAACTTTGCTCCTTTTCTTCTTTCGAGACTTGCGTAGAACCCGCTCTTCGAAAGATATCTTTGATCCAAGCATTATCAATATAACTCGTCTTAAATTCGAGTTTCTCTTCTTCACCCAATGTTACATTTTATTCTCGCACAAGACACGTGATCATAGTAGGAAATTTAACATTATAAACCGATTTAGGAGAGACCGAGAATCGTATCACCTTCTCATAGATCAACTGTGCCACATCAACTTCTTCTCCTCTCAAAATACAGTCCAAAAGTAGAGCGTTCTTCATAGTCACATCCAAAGTTCGTGTGTTTCCAAAGACATTAGGAATAAGGAAATTGTGCCAAATTCTCGCTTCCGATTGAAGATATTTGTAAGGCCAAGGTGCCTTCAATTCTCCCTTATGTGATTGCACTTTCTCCATGTCTAAAACATGCTCAAAAAGTAATTCCTCATCAAAGATTTTTCGTTTAGCAACCGCTTCATCAAACTTGCAATAACCTTTTAATTTCTTAAACTTGAAGTGGTTTCTAATCTCCTCAACTGTGAAAGGAACTAACTTTCCTCTAATCGGAACACAACCTTTACTATCTCGGCTAAAGAGGCCTAAATAGAATTCCGAAACTAACTCATGACATAATTCAGAACGTCTTACCATGAATGTAGACGAACCCAATTTCGCACCAAGCTCTAAGAATCTCTTGTATTCTCCTTCACCAACTTCTTCCTTGAATACTTTCTCATAAGCAAAAGGTAGTTCTTTCAATTGTTTCTCTGCAGAAGCTTTCAGGGCCCTTGAAGCTTCCTCTTTCTCCTTGGGTGTAGGACCTTGTGGAAGTTGTGTTTTCTCCTTTGCATAAAAGTAAAGCTTTTTACCATTACGATCACACAAAGTTATGCCTCCCTCTTCAACATTGTCTTTAGCCTTTGATTTAGAACTAGAACCTTTGTTATTTGATTTCTTCTTGATTGAATCCAATACCTTACTTTTCTTCACCTCCCTCTTGATAGCTAATATTGTTGTTCTATTAGTCATCCTCAATTAACCCCCAACTCAATGCTTTAACAACACTTGAAATTTGAACTTGTGAATTTTTGGTTGAACAAGCTTGATTTGGCTTAGGAAATATGATTGGATGATGAATCTCTATGTGGGTGAGGTGGATTTGTAATGTAGTGGCTTGGATTTAAGAAATTGTAGGATGAATTGTGAAATTTGAGCTCTTGATTCTTCAATTTGAGGGATTTGGTAAGGATTGGGTGCTTGAATTTCTCTTGTAATGATGTGGAGAGAAGATTTGATGTATTTTTCTTGATGATTGGGTAGTGTTTTGATGAGTTTTAATGGAGTTGGGAGAGTTTTGGAGGAGACAAAGAGGCTTGAGGTTTAATAAATTCGGAATAATGAGCTTTATACCTCTTTTATAACCTAAATCCCGTTCTCTCTCTCTCCAGGCGGCGACCTGCGGTATACCGCGCATATGGTCCGGTATACCGCAACATCTGATGCTCCAAAAAATTTCGTCTCGTGAATAAACACGCGCTAGCAACCCCTGGCACATGTTTTTGGACCCGCGGTATACCGCTCATAGGGTCCGGTATACCGGACTCATTGATCATATTTTTTTCTCCTCGGCATATAACACGTGGCAGCTACCCGTGGTACGGGTTTTCTTCACCTACGGTATACCGGGGCTGAGGTCCGGTATACCGCACCCCTGCTTCAGCTTTTCCGAAAAAATTTTGTTCGCTTCCCTAACTCGATTTCTCATATTCCTAAACACCAAAAACACTAATACCTTTCTCAAATATGCATTATCAGCTAAAAACAACTAAACTAAACATAAAATAAAAACGTAAACGACATAAAAACATAAAAAAATTGCGGGTTGTCTCCCGTACAACACTTTTATTTAACGTCTTTCAAAGTTAGACGTGTTACCTCTATCAAGATTTGCGAATATAGCCTCCCCAACAATGAGTTAGGCTATGAACGTCAACTAATCTGCGCTTGATCCCCGTTTTGGGTCGAATTTCTATCACCGTGGCTAAAACAACCTTAGTGACAATGAATGGTCCCATCCACGAGTCTTTGAAACTTCGTGGCCTATTCTCGCGTTTGTGAGCTTTCCATAGAACTTCATGGCCAACCCCAAACTCAATGTTTGGCTCAGTATCCACAGACTTTAAGTGGATCTTCTCAGGAGGGACTTTGTGATGTGAAAGGCTGTGGATGACAGGATCGGTGGGATCTAACTTCCTTGGTTTCTTACCCAAGACATAGAAGGTCTCGGATACATTCTTTGCATGAAGGGTGATGGTCCCTTCTTGGAAGTTGATGACACTTTGACTTGTGGACATGAAAGGTCGTCCAAGTATGATTGGAACTTTCTTATCTGCATCAAACTCAAGTATAACAAAGTCAGTAGGGATGGCGATATTACTTGCACGGACTAAGACGTCCTCCATTGTTCCCCATGTCCACTTAACTGAGTTGTCAGCGAACTGCAACTTCACTGGAATTTTCTCTGATTTCTGAAGTCCAAGTCTCTCGAACACGGACTTAGGCATAAGATTCACACCAGAACCCACATTGTACATAGCTTTCACCTTAAGCATACCATTTATTTGAATAGGAAGGTTAAAACTTCCTGGATCTTTAAGCTTTGTTGGTAGCTCTCGTTCACTTCTTCTCGAAACTCTCGGATTCTCTCTTGGGATCTCTACACTCGCTTCTTTCTCAGGAATAAGTTGCGTAAAAACTTGTTGCGGTATAAGTCCTTTCTTTGCAATCTCAAGCATCTGGGCGTTGATATTTTCAGGTGTATACGCCTCTACAAATGTCTTGAGTACAGTGTCATCCTTAGGATTTGTATCAGGAATAGTTGATGACACTGGTTGAACAATAGGTGGCAATTCCACCTTCTCCTCTTCTTTCTCTTCATGCACAGCAGGTGCAACATCTTCTTTTTCTTTTGAATTTAGCTCAGCTTGATAATCCATAACCGATCGAATTTCCTATTGCATCTTCCTCAGAAGCTGTATAAATTCGGCCTTCTCTTGATCTTCCTCCACATAAACCTCAGAACAGTCAGATTCCACGGGGCTAGACTTGGTTGGTTCTTCTTCGGTACTCGGAACTTCCACGGCACTAACGGCAGCATGCGGTACTTCCTCTTTTTCTTCTTCAATTTCAAAGCAAATAGCCTTGCAAGCTTCGAACCCAACATTGTCATCACCTCCTTCTATTGCCTTCACTTCCTTCTGTTCCATTAAATTTGTTAGAAATCTGTTTAACTGTTCTACTTGAGTACCTAAAATCTGAAGTGCGGCATCTTGTCCTCGGACTTTCTCTTCCTGAGCGCTCACATTCGTGGTCAAACGTTCTAGAGCTTTCAATATTTGTTGATTATCCATAGATCCCTCTTGAGGATATTGAGGTAAAGCTTTCTGATCTAATGAATCGGTATAGGCATCTTGAACAGGTTGTTGAGGGGGAGCAGGTCTATTTTGGTATTGATTTTGATACTGACCTCTAGGTTGGAAAGAGTTGTTCTGGGGACGCGGTTGATAATGACCAGGATTAGCGGCCCCTTGTGGATTTGAATACTGCATACCAGGATGATTTCGGTTACCCCATTGATAACCTCCTCGGTTGGATATGAAGTACACAGATTGTGGATTTGATTCGCACTCTTCCCATGTATGATTGTTAACCCCATATTGTTGACAACCTTGTGCTTCTTGTACTATGTTTGCTGCGGCTAAATTCTTTTGCATCTCTAACTTCAGCTCTTTGATTTGATTTTCTAACGCGGATATTTGAGCTGAGTTCGCAGTTTCTGTATCTAAACGAAGCGTTCCTCGGGTCTTTGCAATAGGAGCTCGCGTTGAAGGCCAACTCCTTTCTTGTTCCATAATATTTTCTAAAACCTCGGAAGCTTCATTATGATTCATGGACACAAAATTACCCTTTCCAATGTTATCCACCTTCTCTCTACCTTTATCATTAAGACCTTCGTAGAATATAGCAAGCTGTAGAGCGGGTGTATAACCATGGAGAGGACATCTAGCTAATTTATGTTGAAACCTTGTCCATGATTCTCCTACTGTTTCTCCATCTTCTCGACAAAATCTTGCAAGCTCAGTTTGATCCTTGAGTCTCATGCTCTTCGGATAAAAACGGTTAAAGAACGCGGCTTGAAGTTCTGTCCAAGAATGAATTTTTCCAGGTGGTTGTCTTTCTAGCCATTCGCTAGCTCTACCGGTCAAGAAGAACGAAAACATATGACAATACAGTTGCTCGCGTGTAATGCCAGGAGTAATGTAGGCATCAAAAATCTGCATGAACTTCTGAATCGATCTTACCGGATCTTGAATTGCTATACCACTGTAGAGTCCAAAACTTTGAAATTGACTAAGCATACCCGGATCGGGTCTAAATTTGATATTCTGGATCTCTAGAGGATGGTAACTGATTAGTTGAACATAAAACGGCACATGGAGACCAGGGAGGTCTTGCTGCACTCGATTCTGTTGATTATTAATGTTATTCTGCCCATTACCTCCTCCTTGTGGTAGTTGTACACCGTGTTGTCCACCACCAGGTGGTGATGGTGGTGGTGGACC
Source organism: Nemophila menziesii (assembly GCA_029959085.1). Classification (NCBI taxonomy): domain Eukaryota; kingdom Viridiplantae; phylum Streptophyta; class Magnoliopsida; order Boraginales; family Hydrophyllaceae; genus Nemophila; species Nemophila menziesii. Next base: position 92,900,618 of record JARWIR010000002.1, read on the forward strand.
TCTTGGATTTACTCCGAGGTCATCAAGTGGTGGATCTCGGTGGGCTGCCATTACTCTTCTCAAGGATCTTTCTTCACGAACACATTTGTTGTAAACTCTGAAGCTCCTCTCAGAATCCGGTAACGGAGGCTAAGAGTTAAACACTGTGAAACCTGAAAAAGACTAAAGCAAACCACAAGCGTAAATCCGGAAAAACAAAAACTAAATACTGAAAAATAAAAATAAAAATAAAATTTAATTAAAAACTACTACTCGAAATAGATAACCCACACGCTAACGAGACACAAGTCCCCGGCAGCGGCGCCAAAAACTTGGTGTCGCCTAGAGTGTGATAAAAATTAGATAAATATAAGTCAAGAAAACTACACACTCTCACCCTAGACAGGCACAGTACTGCAAGTATTACAGGACGTATGCAAGTTTTAGTTAGTAAGTTGAGTTCGTTCTCAGGGACTTAAGTGTGTTAATCACGTGGGTAGAAATAACGAGTAAAAGTAAATAATTAAAAGACAATAAATTAAAGAGAGTAAATTCGAAAATAGTAAATTAACTAAGAAAATAAAAGACAATAAAGTAAATACGAAGAATATGAGATGAGAAATATAGCTTAGGTTTCGCTAGTATGCACTAATCCTTCTAATGCTTTCTATTAGATCTAGTTTATAAGAGAGAATATTAGCTCTTGTATACTTAGCCAGTATTCTAAATTCCCATAATTTAGACCTTGAGAGCGACTAAGGGGGCTACGGCACAACCAAGACGCTGTTTAAAATAGGTTTATCAAACGCTACTAAGGCCTTAAGCAAACAATTCATCAATTGGTGATATGGTGATTAAAACAAACCCTAATGACTATCTAGTTAGAATCATGTTTTGTCAGAACTAATATCGACACTAGACGTTATGTGGTGGTTCATTTGTTAAACACCCAGCTAAGGTGATTATCTAACTACTATTAAGGCAATCCTATACTCGTGCACTAGCAAGGAAAACAATCATTAATCAAAACACATAATCAAATATAAAGGTAAGTAGCTAATATCAATTTAAAACATATAATTCCCAAAGAACTTAGATAGAAGAATTAGAATTAATAGTTTATACATGATGCAAAACCCAAGTTATGGGGAGTTTAGTTCATACCTGATGGAAATAAACTAAAAGAAAGTACAAAAGACATCATCTTGCTCTCTACAATAAACTGGAAGAATAAAACCTTAAGAACTAATTACTATGAGGCAAGGATGATTTTACAAGTGATATAAGGATGTATTTATAGGTGTTTAGAAGACCTAATTCGTTTTCTTGAGGGATAGGTTAAGTAGTGGACTCCAAGCCCAACTCAAATTCGTATGGAAATAAAGATAAATTCTGCTGAACTGTTTTGAGCATATCTTCTTCGTTATTGGTCGGTTTTTGCTCCATAATATACCAAAAGAATCCTTAGCGAATTATCTACGTCCCTATATAAGAAATTTACGAAAATCGACTTTGTGCTTAGAGTTATCACCACTTCTTTAGGCGTGTGCTACAGAATCTCAGATTTAGGCAGCTTTTCCTTTTCCATATTTTTAGCCTTTATTTCCTTATCTCCAATTACCATGCTAATCTCTTTCCATAAGTTGTAGTCTTTGACTTGGACTCTAATTAATCTCCATAATTATCTTTAAATCTACACACTAAATAAACAGTTAAATCCAATATGCTCTAAAAATATTATTTTACTAAATCAAGACTCAAAATAGGAAAGTGCACTATTTCTCAAGAAAATCGACATTTATGACTTCTAAATCACTAAAAATGATGTCTCATCCTAACATAAATCTATCACAAATGAGGTGACATCACATAGTATAGGACCCATGTAGTGCAATATTGAAACTACATGTGGTGGCTTGTAATTGTATTTCATTTTCCATTTTACTTTTTTACATCAACTAAATAACCCTACCTATAGTGTCTTAGATATTTAAATGTATATTAAAAACATAAATTTTAAAGGGTAAAATTGTCCCTGAACTATATGTATTTTCTTCTTGGCAAAGAGGTTCGAAGACCAAACTGTTAAATCAGCTTATGTTTTAGGACCATTTTGGCAATTTTCCCTATTAATAGTTCCAAAAATACATGCCGCCACCGTAAAAAGTTGGGAAAAAACATTTTTCAAGGACCATTTGGGTAACATTTCAATTTTCAAAGATCAGGTTCGTGGCCGATAAATACCCTATAATTGAATGACCATTTGGGCAATTATCCCAATTCTAAATATTAAATAGGGGTAGTTGTAGTAAAAATGTGTATATATTCTAAAAACAACACTATATTTATAGACTGCACAGTTAATATTAAATTTAGTAAGTAGATATTTTCTCTATTTGTGTAATTAATTTTTATTTAAAGAGTATCAACTTATTTGCAAAAGAAGACGTTAATAGTAACAAGAATTATTTTCATTGTTTTATTACAAATAAAATTTTAAGGATATCATGTTGTTTATGCAAGCAATCTCATTTATACGCAGGAACAATGGCCTTACCATAAACTTACTGTTATACAACTATGATGATCAACATATACTTAACAAAGCCATTAAAGGATAAAGGTAAACAGTCAAAGGAGATTCCAAGAAAAGTCAAGGAGGAAGAATAGGAAGTCATTGATGGTGATTTCAATTCATGAGTGAGGATGATACCAACTCATATGGGAAGAGTGATAAAGAATCATCAACTGAGTCCTCTTCACAAGTGAAATACTTTGAGAATATCAAGATTGTTACTCACAGCAAGCAAAGTACAGTTGCTAACAGAGATGAAGATGAAAGTGACAAGAATGTACTTGTTGTGGCTGGATGCAAGAGATGTTTCCCAAACAAGTTGAAGATTTCCCCAAGTGTTTGGGTCAACTTATTCTTATTACACCATGAGTTATCATTCTTCAAATATTTAGACACGATAAACTTTTCTTTTTCTAAAACATTATTCTTTATCATTTGGTGTTTGTCATTGTGGATATTTCTGAAATATGATACTTTAATAGTTGTGCTTGTCAATGTGGATTTATCTGACAAAAAAAACAAATGGAATGATTGTGTTATTATTATTATTTATGCATTTTCAAATTGTAGTACTAGTTAAGTAGGTTATAGGTAGGTTGTATTTTATATATAAATCTATTACATATATTTTTTATCTGTATTTTTAATTAGTGTAGGATATACTAATACAGTGTAGTCACTGAAATAACTATTAATCTTACCTAAATTATAGTACTAGTCCTAGTCTAATATGGTTAAAATTGCTAAAATTACACTAAGATGGTCAACTACATTAACATGGAAGAAAACATATACCCAGTGGCCGGATCTATGGTATGTCCTGGTGGGCTCAATCGCACCCTCAACTTTTAATAAAAAACATTTTTCAATTATCGTAATTAAGTTGAGGAATGAGGACGATACAAAACCTTTTAGGGAAGAGGCTAAAAGTAAACATGTACGACTATGCCCACCAATCCTTACAAACTCAAGATTTTTTAAAGTGTCCAATCAAGTTGATTCTTTTGACTATTGTTGTAGGTAGGTTAGTTAGGTCGTTAAAGTCACTAGCCACAAGAAGTATACGATGTACAACCAATGAAATGCCGCTTTCTCAGCTGGCACACGGAGCGGTCGACTCAGGCACATAACACTCAAACACATAACTGAAGTAGAAGTGAAATAAGATCTCTCAGTCCCTTCCATATATTTATTATATATTAGACATGTCAATCTATTGTTAAGGATTTTAGAATGCTTACTCTTTTTTCCCTTATAATATTGTGATATATGATATAATTTTCCCTTCTTTTTGATCTTTTGGTCCCTTGAAATTCTTTAAACAATGTTTTTACTAGGCTACAAAAATTGTTATTTGATGCAATTTTGTAATGAAAAAGAAGTTTTAATTACACTAAGTTTTGATGGCAAGTGTTGCAATATTATAATTTATGTTTTTCTTATTTTACATTTATTTTTATTAGATTATGGGCCACCTTAATGTTTCACTCTAGTCTTCTGAATTAACAGGTCCAACATGAGAAAAAGATGTATTATCATTCAGGGGTTTAATTGGGGATTCGGGCTCTATCAAATGTAGAGTCCAAAAATCCAAAAAAACACCCTTATCTCGAACTCTCGAGAGGTGTTTTATAAAGAGTCCCTCAAAATTCTCTAGTACGAAAATGTGCTCGTGTTGAAAGATGCGGTTATAATTGCTTATGCATTTTAAAAGATGGTGGGCAGTATCATATGATAGTAACGAATTTTCGTAAAGAGGAACACCCTTGATTTTCGAATTCTTGTAGACAAATGAATCCATTATAGTTGAGTGAGATGTGGAGAATATCCGTTCTCATAATGATCATACTTACACGTTCGTGTGCAATCAACGAAGTGTGGTTATGATATCCTAACCGAAAGGCCGCAAATCGTCAATTTTTTGTTTGAAAGGCGACAAATTGAAATTATCCAAACACCATGCAAGGTTCATATTTAAGAGGATTACGCAAATCTCACACATATTAAAATCCACTCGAAATATACAACACCGAATGTATACAAAACGTCCATTTCAAAAATCAATGTTTTGTATGATTTTTTTAAGAAGCCAGAATTCGAAGGCGAGTAGTTTTAGTTTGTGTTTGATTGTTTGACCGTTGATCTTGAATCGATGGGGGTTATAAAGTATAGTATTGATGATACGTTGCATGTAGGAAAATAGACGAAACAAGAGTATGTGAGAATATTGGGGTTAAAGTCTATGGGAGGTATTGATTTAGCGATTCACGCTAACACGTTAATAGCTAATCTTGCATGGATAAGGAGGAAAAGTAGAGAGTGCGTGTATTGATCGATCTTAATTTTTGTAGATCGTCACCGATTATAATTTGACTATTTGTTCACTATGATAGAAGTCGTGTGTGTTTGAAGATGTTTTGTCGACCCCGCACCTTTTCTTCTTCCTCTTTTATGAAAATATAGTCATTGACCATGATGTCCGAAAGGCCGTAATATGGCCGATTTTATAAATGCATTTGAAACTTATAGTGCGTCAGAACTCGAGTGAAAGAAAGATAAACTACAACTTGCACTACTATGCGCTTTGTCTTTTGCAAAAACATTAGTTGTCACGAGAGACAGTAAAAGTCGTCGCGAAAGAACAATTTTATCTTTAGCGAGTACATGTCCTGGCTTAAGATTCCTCGCTAAATACCACTTATGCGGCGACATGGGCATTCTCACGTGTGACAACCTATCATTTATTTTCTTTATCAAACCTTTATTTTCATTTCTCAATTCTTGACAATTTCAATAATTAATTCAAACAGCAATAAATAGTTAGTATGTAGCATTGATCAGAATAGCAAAGTTCAGCAGCCTTTAGCGGCCTTTAGCAGTCTTAAAATAAAAAAACCATAGATCATATTTTATTTTTATGAATATAGTAATTATTACGTATAATATATATATATATATATATATATATATATATATATATATATATATATATATATATATTTCTTTGTAGTTTGTTATGGTTTATAATTTACATATTTGAGATTTAATGGCTTAAAATAGAATTAGTTTGTCATCATTATAAACATGAGAGTGTGTTTACCATCAAAATAGTCATGGACATAATATTTAAAATAGTTTGATACTCTTGGAAGGGAAGCTAATTTATATCTTAGAGTTGAATGTCAAACACATCTTCTAAAAAATTGTTTTATTTCGTTTAAAAAATAATAAAGATAGATATGTCTTGAAATATTTTAATCTTTCATTTTTTCCATAAACCCCCAATTTAGAAGAAAACATATTTAAAGATAATAGTAGGATATTGTATCCATCATTCACTTTTTCTTTTATTAAAAATCTAATCCAAACATCAATAGAAGTTAAATATCCCTCCATAATATTTAAATTCCTTTAAAAAAATGAATCCAAACACTATGTAAGTGTTTCTAAACAGGTAAACATAGCATTGGATCATATTCATGATTGAGATATTGAGACTATTCTTCTCTAACACTTTTGTATAGCCTTTTTCACTAAGCATAGTATACGAAATTATATATTTAAGAAATACACAAACTAAGAAGAATAATTAAATAAACTGTTATTTACAACTTGATTTAATTGGAAAATTGTATCAACAAGGTGGATGAAACATATGTGTCTAGGAGGACCTCAATTTCGAATATGAACCAATACAATGTGAGACACGTGATTTGGAGATAAAATTTAATAACTAAGGTCCCAAGATTTATAAATACCAAAACTCGATACAAGTTGTCATAACTTCATATCGGCGGCCCGAGGTTACACATCTGCGGCTCACACATATTTATTTGATCTAGAAATTTCAATGGGGTGCGAGTTTTCTAAACCACCCACCAAATTATAAACACGAAGGGTTTAAAGAGATAAATAATTATCACGATAGGTTGTGGGGATTAGTTTCCAAACCCGCGAGAGAACGGAAGATTGTAAGGATAATTTTTTTCACCTATCAAACCCTCCCCACATGTATATACTATACAATTAATATGCGTAAAATTCTAAACTTACAATTAATTAAAAATTCTAATTAAAATATAATAGTTCAAAGTTAAAACCGAAAATGTATTGTATAAATATAAGTTAAAATCTTAAGTGAATTTGTTCTCTCTTCACTAAAAAATTTGTTAATATAACATATTATTATTTAAGATAATCGCCTTAACCCAAGATAACCATATACTACACATTGTTATATATAACAAATGAATATCCAAGATAATAAATGGCAAGTTATGCACAAAGATATTATCAAAGGCAACACCTCTCAAACATTTCAAATCTGGATAGAGTAAGTATTAAGAAAATAAACAACGTACCCAACTTATAAATCAACCTGCTGCTTCTAAATACTATGGGAAGGTAGCTTCAAAAGATGAAAAAAATTGGAGTAGGAAATAATCCTTAAAAATGAGAGAAACATATCTAAAGCAGTAAATAAATTCAACTATGATCATTGAAGATAATATTTTAGCAATGTTTTTAGAGGAAATCCTAGAGTATTTGGTTTATCCATCTATCAAAGCACCAAGAGATAACATGAAAATCACTTATCTCATCTGAGATTAAAGTAGAGGGTTTAAATAAAGGTAGAAAATGCTAGAAAAATATTTGTATTGATAAAATTAAAGGCCTAAAAGAGGTCTGACTACCACCTTGGAGGGATCAAAAGATCCAAAGCTTCATATCTAGGTTTATGATTGGGAAACTTGAGTGAAATAGATGGAAGAAAATAATAGGTAGAAGAAATGTATTTCTTTGCCTCGCTCAAATTTAATGAATCAACATAAAAGACTATATGTGCATAACCAATAAAAAACTAATATTATATAAACGAATTTAAAAAGAATAAATTAAATAATCATATGAAATATTATTAAGTCCAAATAAAAATAAATTCATGTCAAATGTAAAGATAGAGGGACTTAGTAAAACACAGTATATATAAATTCCACATAATGTAGTATTTAGACATTAAATTATTACACTACAAGAAATCACTGTCCTATCCTTAGATAAAAATAATAGAATTCTTATAACTTTTATGATTCTTCTTCTTCCTCTTCCAAAATTACATATATTCTCTTTATATCGTTGCTTTTTTGAAGATATAATTTTGCTAACAAAACAATAATTCCATTTTTTTAGCTAATTTTTATCGGGGTTCATTATCAATATACCATTCTTGATCCAAGCCAAAATTTATATCGACTTTAACACACTTTCGGTTCCAGGGAAGCTAAGCCGTTTTATCACTTGATGGATCATCATTCTTACCAGAGCCAATATTTGAAGTAATCTTCGCATTCATGGGGGACAAAGGTCGACTTAATTTGAAATTGAAAGAAACTTTTGTTTGGGAGTTATATTTCCGATTTTCAAAGGACATACTGCCAACAGGGTGAATATTCTCATGATATGAATTGTCTGAAAATACAAATCGAATAACTAATTTAGAATCATTGTGTGATTTATATAAAATCTAAAAATCAAGAGAATAAAATTTATGAAAAGTATATGCTAAATTTCAGAAATTATGGATCCATAATTTATTTATTTTTCAATATGGATAAAATCATTTCACATATTTCTAATTGATTCATTTATAATCCAACATACTAAAACAAAAAATCATATATTGATGAGTAAATAAGTAGAAATTAATGTCAAAGAAGAATTAGAAAAACATATATTCCTAAACATTTTATCTGACATATAAAATACAATAAAAGAAATTTAGTATAAGTTTATTTTCTTTTTCATAACTTCCTCAACTGAATGACTTATCAGCAAACATGAATGATTTTAAAAAGTACTAGTAGTCTCAGGTAAACAAATCATGTAAGAACTAATAAAAAACAGTTACACATTTTATATTAATACCTGTCCATGAGGGTTTTGCCTCAAATTCCTTATGATTTTTTTCCAAATGGCTTCTTTTCAAGTAACACATACTGTCATCACCAGTACTGGTAGTTCCAATTTCTTGTTGGTAATTTTCACTTGTATAATTTTGTGACACCTCACCTATTATAGGGCAGTATTCTTGGTTTGGAAACACACCAATAGGGTAACTACGTGAAATTTGGCCAAGGTTTGAGAAATTTGTATTGCACCAGAGATATGGTGGTCCAACTTGACTTTGTGAAACAAATGGGCATGTTTGACTGTTTTCAACATGTTTCCGATCAAAACCACCTGCTCCAATAGATTTTGTCTTTGTACAAAATTCAATTCCTTTTTTCAAAATGTAATATAAGGAGTAATCATCATCCTCACTCACAACTATGCCAGAGGATTCTAAAAGTGTATTAGCGTATGGTTCATTAGGTACGTCAAGATTAGGACCAATATTATTGAAATGTTGGTTCAACTGTGAATCTGAACTACCTATAGTTTGGTATATATCTTGATCGATTGATTGTTCCTGAAAAGTGGTTTCGATTGGTTGCTCTGCAATCTGAAAAGCTGTTTCGGAGTTGTACCCTAGATCTTGACAGAACTTGAAAAGTTCGCCATCATTGCTAAAATTTAAATTCTCATCATCATGAAATTCAGTAGACATTGAATCATAAACGTTATGATTGTTGTTGAAATTAGACATTCTAATAATTATATAAAAAATAATTATGTATAATTTTTGAATATTTATTATGGTTGGGTATACATTTTGTAAAGTAGAGAAAATTCATATATATGAAAATTATCATACATATCTGGTGAATATCAAATTCTTACTATTCTATAACATATAATATTACTATCTCTATTCTATAATAGTTGATTCTCTGCCAAAATAAGTTAATCCACAATATAAGTTATACTTAGAATTCTAATGTAAAATAAATAATTTATTTATGTTAGTTCATTTTTTAAAATTTTGCAATAGCTAAGAATTTAATTTTTTTCTGTTTTATAAATAAGGATATGTTGGTCACAGTAACATAATCTTTCAATTTTCTAGGTTTCTTAATATGGATGAAAAAAATTCTAAACTTGGGTAATTTGAAATGAAGGTAGTAATAAAATTACCATTTTTTCCATTAAATACTGTTACTCTCTTTAGGAAAGTTATAAAAAAAATATATGTCTAAATTCAAAATTGTAAATGTTTATCTATTAACGTTATACAATTTAGGGTAAGACTTCAATCCAATATTGGATGGTCCAATATTTAAATCACAGCCGTTGGCTAATATCACAAAACACATGTCATTAGATTATTGGTGTAGGATCATCCAATATTGGATGGAAGTATTTTCCTACAATTTATACAAATTTTAAAATTCAAAAGTTCAATGCCTCATGTTTTTCAGCAAAAGATAAGATCCAATTAAAACATTAATTTTATGAAAAATACATAAATATACTATAAATTGCAATGAAATACTTAGAAATATGTAGCATATAAAGTATTTGTCATTTATAGTTTCAAATACATTTTCGAAATTAATCTGCCACTACATTTCTATATTTTACTTTTAATATTTTTGTTAATACTATCGGGGAGGCTATGTACATCCAATAAAACTTTAAAATTACATTCTTCATATAGGACAATTCCACATATGGTTCATAGACTATAGGCTAGTTACTTTAATAGTCCTTGAACTTCTAAAGTTACACGAATATTCATGTAACTAAACAACAATATTTAGGGTGGTACTCCAATATTTTTTGTAATCACATCTCATTTTGTCTATATAAATTTAATATTTTTTCCTTATAAGCATACATTATAGATTTATGCTACCATTAGGACTCTTCAGTACGTAGGGAAAAAATCTCGTTAATTATACGATATAATATGACGTCTCAGCATTTCAAACCATCAAAGTATATTGAATCCGTCTATTAGGATATATATCCCAGATTAAAATTGTAGTCATCATGCTGGTATAGTGTGATGACTTGCATGTAAGATCAACGTGACATTTCTCGTAATTACTATAGTATGACTATTCAACTATACCCTGATATTTAATTCCATGATAATGATTATTAAAAGTTATTGTACTAACTACTTTATCTTATCCAATCATCATAGATAAAAATTTGTATCTCATTATATCACATATCTATTAATAATCACAAATCTAGAAAAACCATGAATTTGTAGAATCAGGCCTTAAATCTTAGTAAATTTACATCAAACTTTAATTCATTGACCCTTGAAATCACATAGTGATGGAGATGAATAAAAGTAATTAAAGATATATTATCTTATAATAATATTGTTTGTTGTGATTTAGTTTGAAAACAACACTGCAAATGATTTCACCAAGTCTTGAATATTTCTTTGTTGAACGACCTTTCCTTTGCGACGATTTTTTAGAGGAATTAGAATGTGATAGGTTAGTATTAAGTTGAAATACATATCCATGTTACTTCTCATGGATAAGTTTGGATAATTAGTTACAACTTATTTTCTCTTTGTTTTACGGAAGATTTGGAACATAGATTAAAAATGTACACGAAACATAATTGGAATGAAAATATTATTATTATTCAAATGACTATTATGCATATGGTAGAATAAATTGGAAATGTTTGATATTTATACATGATGTGGATTAGTAAGAATATTCAGCGAATAATTTTCAATTATATATGATATTTTGTTTTATTGCAACTATGTATTATATCGCCTACCCATTTTAGGAATTTCCTTTAATTATAATTAAAAAAAATACTCGTTGTCATAGTAAAAAAGGAGGAAAAAAAGTTTTCGAGGACTATCATTGTTTTATTTTTCACATTAAATTGCAATTCTAAAGCAAGCCATCTCATTTATGCGCAAGACGCGCAAGACCAATAGACTGACAATCAACTTACATAGTTATGATAAGTTGGTTAACACACACTTAACAAAATATGCGGAGGTCGAGATTAGTAGAACCTATGCGATCGTCTTGGGATCATGGTACATCAAAACAATAATCTGGCCTATGAAAAACACAAATGTCCACGAACTAAAAAACATCGTCTTTATTCCATGCAAACTCGTGGTGGAGTGTGAAATCCTTACTGAGGACGATGTTTGAACAAATCCGTTAAAGGATGAACTTGATGTTGTTCAAGGTGGTTGGTTCACTTTAGACATTATCAACCGCTTAACCAAAAAAAAGTATCTAATAGAGTATGAATACTTGAGGAATGAAGACGATACAAAACCTTTGAGGGAAGAGGCTGAAAGTATGCATGTATGACTATGCCCACTACCCTTTACCAACCCAGGTTTTTGTTAAAGTTTCTGATCAAGTTGATTCTGTTGAAAATTGTTGTTGGTGGGGTGGTTAGATCAGAAAAGTCCTTAGCCACAAGAAGTATTCCGTGCACAACGAAGGAAATGTCGCTTTTTAAATTGGCACACGGACGATCAACTCATACACACAATTGAAGCAAAATAAGATCTCTTTGGCCTTTCAAATACATATTTTCATTGCCTCATTGGCCTTGACATTTCGATTAAGGTTTCTAGATAAGTTTAATTTTATATAATCTTTTTAGAATTGTTGCAGTTATTTTTTACTTTGTCATTAATCATTAGGTTATTTATTCATAACATAACTAAAAATTATGTTATTTCATTGTTTATTTATAGATGCACTGAGTATTTTGGTTTTCAAAAATTTATTGATGATGTAGTTAAATTTCTTGTTTTGTATTTTCTTATCTTTCTGTTTTACATTTTTATTATCTTTATTTAACCTAAATTTACTAAAATGAATTGAGTAAATGAAATTTAAATAAAATGAAAAAATGAGTACTTTAGGTATATATAGAAACTTGATCTAAACAACCCTTCTATTTTCCTATTTCATACTTTTTATTAGATATAAAATCATAGTTAAATATTTCATTTTCTTTATGTTATTTTCCCTTTTTTGTTAAGTTAAAATATCGTAATGATGAAAATGTATTTTGTAGTACTTAAAGAGCCACTATGAATTTAGTTTGTCATTAAAAAAATATCAGTATTTTTTTTTTCTTGAAAAACACACAATTAAAATTGACTTGTAATACAAGCAAATCCTCTTGCACAACTTAATATTTCTGTACATAACATAAAGTTTTTAATAAATATCGTGTTATATGAACTAAACACTGACTTAATAAAACATGATATATATATACAAAATTTGAGTTGATTTTTATTTATTTACTCAATAATGTTACTCAAATGCGTTAAATAATGGCGGCTTTCTCAATAATTTTTAATAATGCTTTGTTAGGAATGTTTAGGAAAAGTGGAAACGTTTATATAGTGTTGTGAATAGTGCATAAAACAAACTAGTCAAAGGTAATATATTAAATACCCCTTTTGTATGACAAAATGTCAAAAAACCCCCTATGGTTAACTTTTATAAACATATGATCATATAGTACAATATTTGCATAATATAGGCACCTATCGTGCATTTTTTGCATAGTATTGGGACCCAGTATTGTTTTTTCATAATATAGGGACCTCGTATGGTTTCTGCATATTAGAGGGACTGGTCTTATTCTGCAATTTTTGCATAGTATAAGGACTTGGTAATTCTTTTTCATAACATAAGGACATGTAATATAGTTTATGCATAATATAGAGACATATCGTACACTTTTGGGAATTTCGTAAAGTTTTTTCATAATATAGGGACTTATCATTCAATTTTTGCATAGTATAGGGGCTAGATACAGGTTTTTCATAAGATAAGGACTTACTTTGCATATTTTGCATAATATAGAGATCTAGTACTTTTTTTGCATAATATAGGATCCTATAATGGAATTTTTTGATAGTATAGGTCCTGGTATTTTTTGTTTGCATAATATAGGGACCTGTTGTTTATTTTTTGTATAAAATAGGGATCTATTGTGCATTTTTTGGCTGCATAGGGACGTGGTATGGTTATTTCATATAATAAGGACATATTATGCATTTTTTGCATAATATAGGGAGCTGATATATTTTTTGCATAATATAGGGCTAGTACAATTCTAGCATGAAATATGGGAACATTGTGCATTTTTTTAACAAAATATAGAGACATGTGGTACAATTATGCATAAATAAGGACTTATCTGAGAGTTAAAGAATAAATAGTCGATTCATGAATAAAAATGTATATTATATTCCATCAAAATAAAGTATAATAACTATTAACATATAATATAATAAATTAATATTTCCTTACATAACATAAATTTTTTGCCAAAATGTCTTGTTATATGAACTAAATACTGACTTGATAAAACATGAAATATATTCAAAAGTTGAGTTGATTTTTAATTATTTACTCAATAATGTTACGCAAATGCGTGAAATAATGGGTGGTTTCTCAAAGAATGTTGAATAATTTTTTGTTAGGATGGTAATATATTAAATACCCCCTTTGGTATGACGAAAGGTGAAAAATCACCTATGGCTGAATTTTTTCCTAGGAGCTATAGCAATTTTTTTGCATAATATAGGGACCTATGGTGTATTTTTCTCATAGTATTGGGTCCCGAATGGGTTTCTCATATAATATAGAGACCTAGTTTTCTATAAATTTGAGGGACTGACTTATTCTGTAATTTCTGCATAGTATAAGAACCTTATATATTTTTTGCATGATATAGGAACATGTAGTATAGTTTTTCCATAACATAGGGAGTTATCATTCAATTTCTGCATAGTATAGGAACTAGATACAGTTTTTTTATAAAATAAGAACCTATAGTGCATATTTTTCATAACAAGGAGACCTAGTACCTCTTTTGCATAATATATGAACCATAGGAACCTATAGTGAAATTTTTGCATATTATTGGGTCCTAGTATTATTTTTTTTCATAATACAAGGACCTAATTTTTTATTATAAAATATGGACCTATTGTGCATTTTCTGGCTGCATAAGGACCTAATATGGTTATTTCATAAAAACGTACCTATCATGCAATTTTTGAATAGCATACGAACCTGGCACATTTTTTGCATAATATAAGTAACTATGGTACAATTTTGGCATGAAATATAAAATAGGGACCTGGAACGGTTATACATAAATAGGGACTTATCATGCAATTTTTATATTGTTTAGGAACCTGCTACTATTTTTGCATAATATAGGGACACATAGTACATATTTAATAGAAAAATAGGGACCCAGTTTTTGCATAGTATAGGACCCCTGTAGTGCAATATTGAAACTACATGTGGTGGCCTGTAATTGTATTTTATTTTCTATTTTACTTTTTTACACAAACTAAATAATTCTACCTATAGTGTTTTATATATTTAAAAGTATATTAAAAACATAAATTTTACAGGGTAAAATAGTCCCTGAACTATAGGCTATTTTCTACTTGGCAAAGACGTTCCAGGACAAAAACGTTAAATCAGCTTATAGTTTAGGACCATTTTGGCAATTTTCTCTATTTATAATTCCAAAAATACCTGCTCAAAAAGTTGGAAAAAAACAGTTTTCAAGGACCATTTGGGTAACATTTCAATTTTCAAATATCAAGTTCCTGGCCGGTAAATTCCCTATAATTGAAGCACCATTTGGGAAATTATCTCAATTCTAAATATTAAATAGGGGTAGTAGAAGTAGAAAAAATGTGCATATATATTCTAAAAACAACACTATATTTATAAACTGCACAGTTAATATGAAACTTAGTAAAGAGACATTTTCTCTATTTGTGTAATTTTTAATTTTTAATTTCAAGAGTATCAACTTATTTGTAAAAGAAGATGTTAATAGTAACAAGAATTATTCTCATTGTTTTATTACAAATTAAATTTTAAGGATATCATGATTTTAATCCAAGCCATCTCATTTATACGAAGGACCAATGGTCTTACCATAAACTTACAGCTATATAGCTATGATGATCAACACATACTTAACAAAGCCATTAAATAAGGAAGGTAAGAAGTAAAAGAAATTTCCAAGAAAATTCAAGGAGGAAGAAGAGCAAGTCATTGATGGTGATTTCAATTTAGGATTCGAGGATGATAGCCACACATACGAGGAGAGTGATATAGAGTCGTCAACTAAATCCTCTTGAAAAGAGAAATACTTTGAGAATATCAAGATTGATAGTCGCAGCAAGCAAAGTACAGTTGCTAACACTTATGAAGATGAAAGTGACAAGAATGTGCTTGTTGTGGCGGGATGCAAGAGCTGTTTCAATGATATGATAGTTCCCCAACAAGTTAAATATTTGCCCAGGTGTTTAGGTCAACTTATTCATATTACCCCATGAGTTATCATTCTTCTAATATTTAGACCCAATAATTTTTTTTCTAAAACATTATTCTTTATCGTTTGGTGTTTGTCAATATGGATTTTTCTGAAATGGTCAGACAAAAAAAAATGGAATGATTGTGTTATTATTACTATTTCTGCATTCTTAAATTGTAGTACTAGTTAAGTAGGTTATAGGTAGGTTGTGTTTTATATATAAATCTATTTCATATATTTTTTTCTCTTTATTTTTAATTAGTGTAGAATATACTAGTACGGTGTACTCACTGAAATAACAATTAATCTTACCTAAATTATAGTACTAGTCCTAGTCTAATATGGTTAAAATTGCTAAAATTACACTAAGAGGTCAACTACTTTAACATGGAAGAAGACATATACCAAATGACCGGATCTATGGTATGTCTTGGTGGGCTCAATCCCACCCTCAACTTTTAATAAATAACAATTTCCAGTTATCGTAATTAAGTGTTTTATTTTTATTCTTTTATTTAGTTAAAAATATTGATATACAATTTATCGGTACAACTTTTTGATCTTAAGAAAAATTAACAAATATTTCCAAACATTTTAAAATTGTTAAACAAATATATACAGAAGGAAAAAAAACTAAAAAAATTATCGATATCAGTAGTAACGAGGCCAGCTCCCTAGGCTAATGGTACATCGGAACCATAATCCAACCTGTTAAGAACACAAGAAAACAGTCCACGAAAAAAGGGCGTCTTTAATCCATGCAAAATCGTGGTGGAGTGTAAAACCCTTACTGAGGACGGTGCTGGAACAATGCCATTAAAGGAAGAACTCGATGATGTTCAAGGATCTTGGTTCACTGCATACATTATCAACCGATTAGCCAACCAAAAGTATCTAATCGAGTAAGAAAATTTGAGGAATGAGGGCGATACAAAACCTTTGAGGGAAGAGGCTATAAATAAAGATGTACGACTATGCCCACAAATCCTTACCAACTAAAGTTTTTTTAAAGTGTCCAATCAAGATGATTATTTTGACTATTGTTGTTGGTGGGTTGGTTAGGTCGCTAAAGTCATTAGCCACAAGAAGTATACGATGTAAAACCAATGAAATGCCTCTTTCTCAACTGACACACTGAGGGGTTGACTCAAGCAAATAACACTGAAACACATAACAGAAGCAGGAGTGAAATAAGATCTCTCAGTCCCTTCCATATATTGATTATATATTAGACATGTCAATCTATTTATAAGGATTTTAGAATGCTTAAACTTTTTTCCCTTGTAATATTGTGATGTATGATATGATTTTACCTTCTTTTTGATATTTTTGTCCCTTAAATTTTTTTAAACAAGGTTTTAACTAGGCTACAAAAATTGTTTTTTGATGCAATTTTGTAATGAAAAAGAAGTTTTAATTACACTAAATGTTGATGGTAAGTGTTGCAGAATTATAATTTATGTTTTTGTTATTATACATTTATTTTTATTAGATGATGGACCACCTTAATGTTTCATTCTAGTCTTCCAAGGTCGAAGAAGCAGGGGTTTACCATTTATGTGCCAGAACTGCTCAAGCGCTTTAATGTAGCTTTGCTAATTTTCAAACTTGAAGATTAGGTTATGATAGCTAGTAACCTATGCACTTCATATATATATATATATATATATATATATTCTATATGGTGGGTAAGGAATGATATTGAGCATGAAGGTTTGGGTTTAAATGAAGAACACATATTTAGTAAAGTAATTAAGATGGTGAAAATGAAGGTGCATGATTGGAAGGTAAAAAAAAGATTACAAGATAGACAATAGATAAACTAGATTTGTAGGAGCGTACTTTCTTTTGTAATGGGCCAATTTTAAATCATGTAATATCTTTTATTATTGTTGTAAAAAAATTTTGTTTGTAGTAAGGAGTGATATTCTTTTTAAGGTATTAATTTCCCATATTGGGCTTAATAATTAAAAAAATTAAAGGTTGTAAAAACAATGGTATTTTGATTTTCTTTATAATAAAATTTGATTTGATGATAAAAAAAACCATCAAAACCCTAAACGCTCGCCTCCATATATATATATTACACACCTACTATTGCTTTCTTCTACTTATTTATATTCTCTTAATCATCATCTTTCATTTTGTCCAACACATTCCTTCATCTTGCCATACAAAATACCAATTTCACTTGCATCATCTTGGAATAATGGCCATGACATTTTGATTAAGGTATCTAGACAAGTTCAATATTATATAATTGTAGATGTAGTTTTTTACATTGTTATTAATCTTTACGTTATTTATTTATTCAGCCCATAATTATGAATTATGTTCTTTCATTGGTGATTTATAGCATTGAGAGTTTTTTTTTTAAAATTAATTGATGATTTAATTAAATCTCTTGTTTTTAATAAACGTGTTTGTAATTTCTTATCTTTCTATTTTAATTTTATATTATATTTATTTAAGCTAACTTCACTTAAATGGATAGTGTAAATGAAATATAAATAAAATGAGGAAATAAGTATTCTAGGTATATATAGAAATTTTACTTAAGAAATCTTTTGGATTTTTCCATTCCATATTTGTGATTAAATATAAAAACATAGTTTATTTCTTTTTCTTTTATGTTTTTTACTTTTTTTTGGTTAAGTTAAAAATATGCAGTGATGAATATGTATTTGGTAGTACTTAAATATCCACCATACATTTAGTTTGTTTTTAAATAAATTTCAATATCTTTTTTTTGGAAAATAAAACACAACTAAAATTGACTTGAAATACAAACAAAACCTCTCGTAGTGACAATTAATAATTATTTACATAACATAAAGTTTTTGCCAAAATGTCTGGTTATATGAACTAAACATTGACTTGATAAAACATGAAATATATTTAAAAGTTAAGTTGATTTTTATTTATTTACTCAATAATGTTACGCAAATGCGTGAAATAATGGGTGATTTCTCAAATAATGTTTAATAATTTTTTGTTAGGACGGTAATATATTAAATACCCCCTTTGGTATGATAAAATGTAAAAAACCACCTATGGCTGATTTTTTTTCCTAGGAGCTATAACAATTTATTTGCATAATATAGGGACCTATGGTGCATTTTTTGCATAGTATTTGGACCCGGTATGGTTTCTTCATATAATATAGAGACCTAGTATGGTTTCTACAAAATCGAGGGACTGACTTATTCTGTAATTTCTAAATAGTATAAGGACCTGATATATTTTTTGCATGATATAGGAACATGTAGTACATTTTATGCGTAATATAAAGACATATCAGGCATTTCTGGGGACCTCGTACAGCTTTCCCATCACATAGGGAATTATCATTCAATTTTGGAATATATAGGGACTAAATACAATTTTTAAAAAAAAATAAAGATCTATAGTGCATATTTTTCATAACAAAAAGACTTAGTGAAATTTCTGCATATTATAGGGTCCTGGTGTTATTTTTTTGCATAATACAAGGACCTATAGTTTAAATAGTTTTTTTATAGTATGGGCCTATTTGTGCATCTTCTGGCTGCATAAGGACCTAATATGGTTATTTCATAAAAAATGGACCTATTATGCAATTTTTGTATAGCAAACGGACCTGGCACATTTTTTGCATAATATAGGGAACTATGGTACAATTTTGGCATGAAACATAATACAGGGACCTAGAACGGTTATACATAAATCGGGACTTATTATGCAATTTTTATATTTTTTAGGAACCTGCTACTGTTTTTGCATAATATAGGGACAGATAGTACATTTTTTCATATAAAAATAGGGACACACTTTTTGCATAGTATAGGACCCTTAGTGCAATATTGAAACTACATGTGGTGGCATGTAATTGTATTTCATTTTCCATTTTACTTTTTTCCACAAACTAAATAACCCTACCTATAGTGTCTTAGATATTTAAATGTATATTAAAAACATAAATTTTAAAGGGTTAAATCGTCTCTGAACTATAACTTATTTTTTACTTGGCAAAGACGTTCGAGGACTAAACCGTTAAATCAGCTTATAGTTCAGGACCATTTTCGCAATTTTCCCTATCAATAGTTCCAAAAATACCTGCCGCCACCGTAAAAAGTTGGAAAAAACTGTTTTCAAGGACCATTTGGTAACATTTCAATTTTCAAAGATCAGGTTCCTGGCCGTTAAATAACCAATAATTGAAGGACCATTTGGGCAATTATCTCAATTCTAAATATTAAATAGGGGTAGTAGAAGTAGTAAAAATGTGTATATATTCTAAAAACAACACTATAATTATAGACTATTAAACTTAGTAAGTAGATATTTTCTCTATTTGTGTAATTTTTTATTTTTAATTTCAGGAGTATCAATTTATTTGCAAAAGAAGACGTTAATAGTAACAAGAATTATTCTCATTGTTTTATTACAAATTAAATTTTAAAGATATCATGATTTTAATGCAAGCCATCTCATTTATATGCAGGGCCAATGGCCTTTCCATAAACTTACAATTATACAGCTATGATGATCAACACATACTTAACAAATCCATTAAAGAAGGAAGGTAAGAAGTCAAAGAAGATTCCAAGAAAAGTCAAGGAGGAAAAATAAGAAGTCATTGATGGTGATTTCAATTCAGGTTTCGAGGATGATACCTACTGATACAAGAAGAGTGATAAAGAGTCATAAAGTGAATCCTCTTCAAAAGTTAAATACTTTGAGAATATCTAGATTGATACTCGCAGCAAGCAAAGTACAATTGCTAACATGGATGAAGATGAAAGTGACAAGAATGTGCTTTATGTGGCTGGACATAAGAGATGTTTCAAGTATATGATGGTTCCCAAACAAGTTGAAGATTGCCCCAAGTGTTTGGGTCAACTTATTCATATTACCCCATGAGTTATCATTCTTCAAATATTTAGACCTGATAAACTTGTATTTTTCTAAAACATTATTCTTTATCGTCTAGTGTTTGTCAATGTGGATTTTCCTGAAATATGACACTTTAATAGTTGTGCTTGCCAATGTCGATTTTTCAGACAAAAAAAACAAACAAATGGAATGATTGTGTTATTATTACTATTTCTGCATTCTTAATTTTTAGTGCTAGTTAAGTAGGTTATAGGTAGGTTGTGTTTTATATATAAATCTATTTCATATATTTTTTTCTCTTTATTTTCAATTAGTGTAGAATATACTTATACGGTGTAGTCACTGAAATAACTATTAATCTTACCTAAATTATAGTACTAGTCCTAGTCTAATATGGTTAAAATTGCTAATATTACACTAAGAGGGTCAACTACTTTAACATGGAAGAAGACATGTACCCAGTGGCCGGATCTATGGTATGTCTTGGTGGGCTCAATGCCACCCTCAACATTTAATAAATAACAATTTCCAGTTATCGTAATTAAGTATTTTTTTTATTGTTTTATTTAGTTAAAAATATTGATATACAATTTATCGGTATAACTTTTTGATCTTAAGGAAAATTAACAAATATTTCTTAACATTTCATAATTGTTAAACAAAATTATTTAGAAGGAAAAAAATCTGAAAAAATTGTCGATATCAGTAGCAACAAAGCCAGCTCCCTAGGCTCATGGTACATCAGAACCATAATCCAAGCTGTTAAAACACAAGAAAACTGTCCACAGAACAGGGCGTCTTTTTTCCATGCAAAATCGTGATGGAGTTTAAAACCCTTACTAAGGACGGTGGTGGAATAAAGCCATTAAAGGAAGAACTCGATGATGTTCAAGGACCTTTGTTCACTGTGTACATTATCAACCGATTAGCCAACAAAAAGTATCTAATCAAGTAAGAAAAGTTGAGGAATCAGGACGATACAAATCCTTTTAGGGAAGAGGCTAAAAGTAAACACGTACGACTATGCCCACCAATTCTTACCAACTCAAGATTTTTTAATGTATCTAATCAAGTTGATTCTTTTGACTATTGTTGTTGGTGGGTTAGATAGGTCATTAAAGTCATTAGCCACAAGAAGTATACGATGTACAACAAATGAAATCCAGCTTTCTCAACTGGCACATGGAGCGGTCGACTCAAGCACATAACACTCAAACACATAATAGAAGCAGAAGTGAAATATGATCTCTCAGTCCCTTCCATATTTTGATTATATATTAGACATGTCAATCTATTGTTAAGGATTTTAGAATGATTAGTCTTTTCCCTTTTAATATTGTGATATATGATATAATTTTCCCTTCGTTTTGATATTTTGGTCCCTTAATATTCTTTAAACAAGCTTTTAACTAGACTACAAAAATTGTTATTTGTTGCAATTTTGTAATATAAAAGAAGTTTTAATTACACTATGTTTTGATGGTAAGTGTTGCAGAATTATAATTTATGTTTTTCCTATTTTACATTTATTTTTATTAGATTATGGACCACCTTAATTTCACTCTAGTCTTCCAAGGTCGAAGAAGCAACGGTTTACCATTTATATGTCGGAGCTGCTCAAGCGGTTTACTGTAACTTTGCTGATTTTTTAAACATGAAGAGAATGTTATCATAGCTAGTAATCTATGCACTTCATATATATATATATACATATATATATATATACATATATATATATATATATATATATATATATATATATATATATATATATATATATATATATATATATATATATATATATATATATATATTCTATATGGTGGGTAAGGAATGATATTGAGCATGGAGGTTTGGATTTAAATGAAGAACACATATTTAGTAATGTAATTAAGATGGTGAAAATGAAGGTGCAGGATTGGAAGGTAAAAAAAGATTACAAGATAGATAATAGATAAACTAGATTTGTAGTAGTGTACTTTCTTTTTTAATGGGCCAATTTTTTAAATCATGTAATATCTTTTATTATTGGGCCTGAGTTGTAAGGTTTTTTTGTTTGTAGTAAGGAGTGATAATCTTTTTAAGGTATTAATTTTCCATATTGGGCTTAATAGTTAAAAAGTTAAAGGTGTTAGCCTCACCTTGTTTTTATTCCCGTTTTAATATTCGACAAATCATCTTTTAAACTAAAATTCATTTGGTATCACTTTTTAAGGTTTTCCAAAACCCCTCATTAGACTAGTTGTGTTTAAATCCTTTATCTTAAGCTTGAGTTTCAAAAGAGCAGCGTCGCGGTACACCGGACGAAAGCTGCGGTACACCGCAGTATCACGGACCAAAGGCGCGGTGGACAGGCTAGTCCGACCAGTAAGCTAAGAAAACGTGCGGTACACCGGACAAAGGCGCGGTACACCGGACTGAGGCACGGACCAGGGATACGGTGCATAGTATAGCCCGTAAGTCAGCAATGAAATTAAGACGAGGAGATTTGCGGTGCACCGGACCATACCCGCGGTACACCGCAAGAGAGGGTTTCTGCACTATTACTAGAGGACAAAGCTTATATCCGTTGGAGTAAAAATAGATCCGTTAGATAGAAGCCTTTTGACCGTTGGAAGATATTTTCAGCTATATATTGAAGCTCATTCAAGACACAACTCAAGCCTTCCATCTACCAATCTTAAGAGCAATTAATATTATCATTCAAGAAGGTTTCAAAGGAGCATTCAAGTCATATTCATTCTCAAGCTACATAGTTTATATCCACTCATTTAGGAGTTTAGTTACAAAGCTTTTATAAGCACCCCTAAACACTTTTCCTTTCCTCTTAGTTCTTATAATAGATTAAGAGAGTAGTGTGAGCATAGGTTTATGCTTGGTTCCTTGTGTTGGTGATAACACAAGTGTATTTCCTTCAAGGTTTTGAAGTGGTTGTAAAGGGTTTGTAATCTCACCCGGTTTAAGAGTTACGAAGATTAGTTGAGAATCTTGCAAATCCTAAGGTGGCTTCCTTAGGTAGTGGATGTAGGGAAACCGAACCACTATACATCGTTATGTATCGTTTTCTATCCCTTCACTCTTTACATTTCCGCACTCTATATGCTTGATAAAATGCTTACATGAATAGTTTGATAATATTGTCTTTTAGGATTATCTAGTTCTTAACTATTTAGTTTGCTTAAACAATATGATTCAAATTAGCTTTTAATTTTATTTACTTGAAATAAAATTAGCCGATTAATTTCCATTGTCCTATTCAACCCCCCTTCTAGGACGCATATAGTATATCAATTGGTATCAGAGCCTAGCTCTATTGTACTTAATTGTTTCTAGAGTTAATACGATATGGATTCTAATCAACCGGAAGGTTCATGTTCTACTAGACCTCCGCTTTTTGTAGGAAAAGACTACTTTGGATGGAAAAAGAAAATGGAGATTCATGTCAAAGGAATTGATTACTTTTTGTGGCTTGCTATCAAGAAGGGTCCTTACATTCCTTATGTTAATGGTAGTAAAACGGAGGTGAAAGATGAAGATGATTACAATGATCAAGACATAGCTAAACTCACCAAAAACAACAAAGCTATGAACATACTCATAAATGGGTTAAGTGTCACGGAATATGCTAGAGTTAGTGAATGCAATTCGGCTCATGAAATGTGGCAACTCTTGGTGCTATCATATCAAGGAACGGAAGATATCAAAGAAACTAAGATTGGTCTTTTTATCACCAAGTATGAGCTATTTCGTATGGAGCCCGATGAAGCCTTAAATGCTATGCATCAAAGATTTTCTAACATTGTCAACACCTTGAAGACTCTTGGTCAAGAGTACACCAACAAAGAACAATGCCGAAAAATCTTATTTGCTCTTCCAAAGAGATACAAATCAAAGATCAACTCTATAAGAGACACTAAAGATCTTTCAAAAATGACGGTTCATGAACTCATTTGCAACCTCATGACGGAAGAGCTTGTGCTTGAAGAAGAAAAGATAAGAGATGATGAGGAGAAGAAGATTAAGAAATCCATTGCCTTCCATGCCTTGAGTACCAAGTTGAAAGAACGAAAAGAAAGGAAGGAAAGTGAAGAAGAAGAGAACTCACATGAAGAAGAAACTAGTGAAGATGAAGGAGTAGCTATGTTGGCAAGAGATATGAAAAAAATTCATGAGATACAAACGATTTTCCAAGAAAGGAAGTTCTTCCTCACCATATAAGAAGAATGTTAGAGCTATCAAGAAAAGATGAACCCACTTGCTATCATTGCAAGAAAGTTGGTCACATCAAAACTTATTGCCCTCTTCTTCAAAAGGAGAAACCTAAGAGAGCAATGAATGCTAATATCACTTGGGATACTCAAAATTCGGATGAAGAAGAAAGTGATAACGAAAATGTTAATCTTGTTGCTTTTATGGGAGAACTTGAAAATAATGAAGATGCTTCGTCGGATGATGATACCAGTTCAACTCACTTTGCCTTTATGGCAAATCATGATGAGGTAACTCCTAAATCTAAACTCTCTTTTTCTAATGATGATGCTAGTGAACAAGATATTCATGAGGCATTTGATTCTCTCTACAATGATTTTTTAAACTCTATTGAAACAAACAAAGTTTTAACAAAAGATTTAGAATTTGAGAAAAATAGAACTAAAGAGGTTTTGAAAGCTTTGGAAGATTGTCAAAATATTTGTGATGAATGTATAGATGAAAATGAGAAACTTCATCTTATTGAGAAAAATCTTTTGGAAGAAAAATCTTTGTTGGAGAAAAAGATTGTTGATCAAAATGCTATTATTTTAAAATTTACAAGTGGGCAAGAAAACTTGGATTTGATTTTAGGTTCACAAAAAATGGCTTTTGAAAAAAGTGGTGTTGGATATGATCCATTCACTAAACAAATACCCTTGAAAAATGTTTTTGTAAAATCAAAAATTTCAAATGCAATTCCATCTTCTTCAAAATCTTCTATCACTTGCACCTATTGTGAAAAACTTGGTCATGATGCATCTCATTGTTATTATCGTAAATTATTGGATTTGGGATCTCTTGAGCCACTTTGGAAAAGGCCTATTTGGGCTATAAAAAGAAAATCCACTAACCCTCATGGACCCAAACCAAATTGGGTACCTAAAGCCTAAATTATTTTTGTGTGTAGGGATTGAGCATCAAGAAGCAAAATATATGGCTCCTTGATAGTGGATGCTCAAGACATATGACCGGGAACCCATCATTATTTACACGTTTATATAAAACAAAAGGTGATAGAGTTACTTTTGCCGACAATACTAAAAAACGCGTTTTGGGTAAAGGTAACATCGGTAATATGAATTCTTTACTTATCTCTAATGTTTTACTTGTTGAGGGTCTATCTTTTAACTTGCTTAGTATAAGTCAACTTTGTGATGTTGGTTATAGTGTTAAATTTAAAGCATCTAGATGCATTGTTTTCAAAAATGATGAGTTAGATACTATGTTTATTGCAAAAAGATCGGATAATGTTTTTGTAGTTGATCTTGAGAGTATTATGTGTCAACGTATTAAATGCTTATCCGTGGTAAATGATAGTTGGCTTTGGCATAGACGTTTAGGACATGCTAGTATGGATTTGATTTCAAAATTGTCTAGAAAAAATCTTGTTGTTGGTTTGCCTATTTATAAGTTTGATAAAGATAAATTATGTGATGCATGTCAACTTGGTAAACAACATCGTTCATCTTTTAAATCCATAAATAAGGTCATCACCGTTAGGCCACTTCAATTATTGCATATGGATCTTTTTGGTCCCGTTGATGTCACTAGTCTAGGAGGATCTAGATATGTCTTTGTTGTTGTTGATGATTACACTAGATATACATGGGTGATGTTCCTTGCTTTAAAAAGTCATGCCTTCAATGAATTTGCAAAACTTTGTAGAAAGGTGCAAAATGAGAAAGGCTACTCTATTACATGCATTCGTAGTGATAATGGTAGTGAATATGTGAACTCTCCTTTTGTGCATTTTTGTGATGAATTTGGGATTGAGCATAATTTTTCGGCTCCTAGAACTCCCCAACAAAATGGGGTACTGGAAAGGAAAAACCGAACTCTACAAAAAATGGCTAGAACAATGCTAAAAGAACATAGCTTGCCTACATACTTTTGGGGTGAAGCCGTTCATACGGCTTGTTATGTGTTAAATAGAGTTCTAATTAGACCCCTTATTAAGAAAACCCCTTATGAGCTTTGGAATGGTAGACCACCAACTATTGCTTATTTTCGTGTTTTTGGGTGCAAATGTTTTATCTTAAACACTAGGGACTATTTGGAAAAATTTGATGCTAAATCGGATGAAGGTATTTTTCTTGGTTATTCCACTAAGGGAAAAGCCTATCGCATTTTCAATAAACGTACTCGTACCGTTGAAGAATCTATGCATGTTGACTTTGATGAGACTAACCCTTTTTGTATCAAGAAAGTAGTAGATGTTGATTTACATGAAGATACTCCACAAGATCAACCCTTAGAATCTCCTACTCAAGAATTAAACTCTCATGATGAATCTCTTAAGGAAAATGGTCAACTCTCAAATGAAGCTAGTACGGATTTACCAAAGTGTTGGAAAAATATCAAAGATCACCCAAGTGAATTAATTCTTGGTGATCCAAAAGAAGGTGTTACCACTCGTTCTCGTATTATTGCTCTATGTGCTCATCAAGCATTCTTATCTCAAATTGAGCCCAAGAATATTAAAGAAGCCTTGCTAAATGATCATTGGATAAACGCTATGCATGAGGAATTAAATCAATTTGAGCGTAGTAAAGTTTGGACATTAATTGAGAAACCAATTGGCCCTACTATTATTGGCACTAAGTGGGTATTTCGCAACAAGCTAGATGACACCGGTATTATCACTAGAAATAAAGCAAGGTTAGTTGCTCAAGGATACAATCAAGAAGAAGGTATTGATTTCGATGAAACTTTTGCTCCGGTAGCTAGACTTGAATCTATTCGTATGCTACTTGCTTTTGCTTGTTATATGAATTTTAAACTTTACCAAATGGATGTCAAAAGTGCTTTTTTAAATGGTTTTATAGATGAGGAAGTTTTTGTTAAACAACCACCGGGTTTTGAGGATCCAAAATTTCCAAATCATGTTTTTAAACTTTCAAAGGCTTTATATGGTTTAAAACAAGCACCTCATGCTTGGTATGAACGATTAAGCAAATTTTTATTAGATGATGGTTTTAAACGAGGAAATATTGACTCCACTTTATTTATAAAAAGGTCTTCAAATGATATCCTTCTTGTTCAAATTTATGTGGATGATATAATATTTGGTGCTACTAATGAAAATCTTTGTGAGAATTTCTCTAAAAGCATGCATAGGGAATTTGAGATGAGCATGATGGGAGAATTGAATTACTTTCTTGGGCTTCAAATCAAGCAAATGAAGGATGGCATCTTTGTAAATCAAGCCAAATACACAAAAGAATTGAACAAAAAATTTGGACTTGAAGATGCAAAGGAAATTGGAACTCCAATGAGCACATCCACAAAATTAGAAAAAGATGAAGATGGTAAGGATGTTGATGAGAAAGCATATCGAGGTATGATTGGTAGCTTACTTTATTTAACCGCTTCTAGACCCGATATTATGTTCCCCGTGTGTCTTTGTGCTAGATTTCAATCCTCTCCTAAAGAATCCCATTTTAGTGCCGTTAAGCGTATTTTTAGGTATTTGAAAGGAACCCTAAGTCTAGGACTTTGGTACCCAAGATTTACCTCTTTTGAACTAATAGGTTATTCGGATGCCGATTATGCCGGTTGTAGACTTGATAGGCAGAGTACTAGTGGAAGTTGCCAATTCTTAGGTCAATCCCTTGTTTCTTGGTCTAGTAGAAAACAAAATAGTGTTGCTTTATCCACGGCCGAAACCGAATATGTTGCGGCCGGAAATCGTGTGACTCAAATTCTTTGGATGAAACAAACCTTACTAGATTTTGGCCTAGAGTATGGTTGTGTTCCCATTCGTTGTGATAACACTAGTGCTATCAACCTTACCAAAAATCCTATCCAACACTCTAGAACGAAACACATAGAAATCCGTCATCACTTTATCCGTGATCACACTCAAAAAGGGGATATTGTACTTGAATTTGTCACTTCGGAAAATCAACTAGCCGATATCTTTACTAAACCTCTACCCCAAGATCTTTTTGAGAAAATTCGTTGTGAGATTGGCATGCAAATTCTCTAACCATCCTTTCATGCCTTTATTGTTTAGTGATTTTTGTGTATATTATCTTGTTGCTAATATTTTCTTGATGTTATAGGGTCCTTGAAGCTTCTAATTGTTATCAATTTATTTCTTTAGCCTTTGTTTTTACTCAAAATGTATTTTGACCCCTTAAAATTTTCAAAAATCGTATCATTGGTTCTTTTTGTTGTTGACAAAGGGGGAGAAATTTTAGTTAAACTTTTTCAAATGCATTTTGTGAGGGGGAGTTTTTATAAAAACTCTAGTCATTAGGTTGATGGGGAGTTTTTGATCAAAACTCTATCTAAGGCATCTTCAAAAGTTTATGATTTGTCAAACATCAAAAAGGGGGAGATTGTTAGCCTCGCCTTGTTTTTATTCCCGTTTTAATATTCGACAAATCATCTTTTAAACTAAAATTCATTTGGTATCACTTTTTAAGGTTTTCCAAAACCCCTCATTAGACTAGTTGTGTTTAAATCCTTCATCTTAAGCTTGAGTTTCAAAAGAGCAGCGTCGCGGTACACCGGACGAAAGCTGCGGTACACCGCAGTATCACGGACCAAAGGCGCGGTGGACAGGCTAGTCCGATCAGTAAGCTAAGAAAACGTGCGGTACATCGGACAAAGGCGCGGTACACCGGACTGAGGCACGGACCAGGGATACGGTGCATAGTATAGCCCGTAAGTCAGCAATGAAATTAAGACGAGGAGATTTGCGGTGCACCGGACCATACCCGCGGTACACCGCAAGAGAGGGTTTCTGCACTATTACTAGAGGACAAAGCTTATATCTGTTGGAGTAAAAATAGATCCGTTAGATAGAAGCCTTTTGATCGTTGGAAGATATTTTCAGCTATATATTGAAGCTCATTCAAGACACAACTCAAGCCTTCCATCTACCAATCTTAAGAGCAATTAATATTATCATTCAAGAAGGTTTCAAAGGAGCATTCAAGTCATATTCATTCTCAAGCTACATAGTTTATATCCACTCATTTAGGAGTTTAGTTACAAAGCTTTTATAAGCACCCCTAAACACTTTTCCTCTCCTCTTAGTTCTTGTAATAGATTAAGAGAGTAGTGTGAGCATAGGTTTATGCTTGGTTCCTTGTGTTGGTGATAACACAAGTGTATTTCCTTCAAGGTTTTGAAGTGGTTGTAAAGGGTTTGTAATCTCACCCGGTTTAAGAGTTACGAAGATTAGTTGAGAATCTTGCAAATCCTAAGGTGGCTTCCTTAGGTAGTGGATGTAGGGAAACCGAACCACTATACATCGTTGTGTATCGTTTTCTATCCCTTCACTCTTTACATTTCCGCACTCTATATGCTTGATAAAATGCTTACATGAATAGTTTGATAATATTGTCTTTTAGGATTATCTAGTTCTTAACTATTTAGTTTGCTAAAACAATAGGATTCAAATTAGCTTTTAATTTTATTTACTTGAAATAAAATTAGCCGATTAATTTCCATTGTCCTATTCAACCCCCCTTCTAGGACGCATATAGTATATCAAAAGGGTTGTAAAAACAATGGTATTTTGATTTTCTTTATAATAAAATTTGATTTGATGATTAAAAAAAAACCATCAAAACCCTAAACGTCGCCTCCATATATATATATATATATATATATATATATATATATATATATTACACACCTACTATTTCTTTCTTCTACTCATTTATATTCTCTTAATCATTATCTTTCATTTTGTCCAACACATTCCTTCTCCTTGCCATACAAAATACAAATTTCGCTTGCATCATCTTGGAACATGTCCATGACATTTTGATTAAGGTATCTAAAAAAGTTTAATTTTATATAATCTTTTTATAATTGTAAATGTTGTTTTTGTACATTGTTATTAATCATTACGTTATTCATTATGAATTATGTTCTTTCATTGTTGATTTATAGCTATACTGAGTGTTTTTATTTTTAAAAATTAATTGATGATTTAATTAAATCTCTTTTTTTTAATAAATGTGTTTGTATTTTCTTATCTTTCTATTCTAATTTATATTATATTTATTTAATCTAACTTCACTTAAATGGATAAAGTAAATGAAATATAAATAAAATTAGGAAATGAGTATTCTAGGTATATATAGAAATTGCACTTAAGCAATCTTTTCGATTTTTCCATTTCATATTTGTTATTGAATATAAAAACATAGTTTATTTCTTTTTCTTTTATGTTTTTTCCTTTTTTTGGTAAGTTAAAAATATGCAGTGATGAATATGTCTTTGGTAGTACTTAAAGACCCACCATACATTTAGTTCGTTTTTAAATAAATTTCAATATTTTTTTTTTGGAAAATAAAACACAATTAAAATTGACTTGAAATACAAACAAAACCTCTCGTAGTAACAATTAATATTTCTTTACATAATATAAAGTTTTTTCCAAAGTGTCTTGTTATATGAACTAAACATTGACTTGATAAAACATGAAATATATTCAAAAGTTGATTTGATTTTTAATTATTTACTCAATAATATTAGGTAAATGCGTAAAATAATGGGTGGTTTCTAAAATAATGTTTAATAATTTTTCGTTTTAGAACGGTAATATAATAAATACCCCCTTTGGTAAGACAAAAGGTCAAAAACCACCTACAGATGAATTTTTTTCATAGAAGCTATATCAATTTTTTTGCATAATATAGGGACCTATGGTGCATTTTTTGCATAGTATTTGGACCCGGTATGGTTTCTTCATATAATATAGAGAACTAGTATGGTTTCTAGAAATTAGAGGGACTAACTTATTTATTCTGTAATTTCAACATAGTATAAGGACCTGATATTTTTTTTGCATGATATAGGAACATGTAGTACAGTTTATGCATAATATACAGACCTATCAGGACTCGTACAGTTTTTCCATAACATAGAGACTTATCATTGAATTTCGACATAATATAGGGACTAGATACAATTTTAAAAAAATAAGGACCTATAGTGCATATTTTTCATAACAAAGAGACTTAGTACCTCTTTTGCATAATATAGGAACCATAGGAACCTATAGTGAAATTTCTGCATATTATAGGGTCCTGGTGTTATTTTTTTGCATAATACAAGGACCTATAGTTTAATTTTTTATATAGTATGGACATATTGTTCATTTTCTGTCTGCATAATGACCTAATATGGTTATGTCATAAAAAAATGACCTATCATGCAATTTTTGTATAATATACGGACCTGGCACATTTTTTGCATAATATAGGAAACTATGGTAAAAGTTTGGCATGAAATATAATACAGGGACCTGGAACGGTTATACATAATTCGGGACTTATCATGCAATCTTTATATTGTTTAGGAACCTGCTACTATTTTTGCATAACATAGGGACACATAATACATTTTTTCATATAAAAATAGGGACCCACTTTTTGCATAGTGGTGTCGCCTAGGGTGTGATAAAAATTAGATAAATATAAGTAAAGAAAACTACGCACTCTCAGCCTAGACAGGCACAGTACTGCAAGTATTACAGGACGTATGCAAGTTTTAGTTAGTAAGTTTAGTTCGTTCTCAGGGACTTAAGTGTGTTAATCACGTGGGTAGAAATAACGAGTAAAAGTAAATATTTAAAAGACAATAAATTAAAGAGAGTAAATTCGAAAATAGTAAATTAACTAAGAAAATAAAAGACAATAAAGTAAATACGAAGAATATGAGATGAGAAATATAGCTTAGGTTTCGCTAGTATGCACTAATCCTTCTAATTCTTTCTATTAGATCTAGTTTATAAGGGAGAATATTAGCTCTTGTATACTTAGTCAGGATTCTAAATTCCCATACCTTAGACCTTGAGAGCGACTAAGGGGGCTACAGCACAACCAAGACGCTGTTTAAAATAGGGTTATCAAACGCTACTAAGGCCCTAAGCAAACAATTCAATCAGTTGGTGATATGGTGATTAAAACAAACCCTAATGACTATCTAGTTAGAATCATGTTTTGTCAGAACTAATATCGACACTAGACGTTATGTGGTGGTTCATTAGTTAAACACCCAGCTAAGGTGATCACCTAACTACTATTAAGGCAATCCTATACTCGTGCACTAGCAAGGAAAACAATCATTAAATCAAAACACATAATCAAATATAAAGGTAAGTAGCTAATATCAATTTAAAACATATAATTCCCAAAGAAACTTAGATAGAAGAATTAGAATTCATAGTTTATACATGATGCAAAACCCAAGCTATGGGGAGTTTAGTTCATACCTGATGGAAATAAACTAAAAGAAAGTACAAAAGACACAATCTTGCTCTCTACAATAAACTGGAAGAATAAAACCTTAAGAACTAATTACTATGAGGCAAGGATGATTTTACAAGTGATATAAGGGTGTATTTATAGCTGTTTAGAAGACCTAATTCGTTTTCTTGAGGGAGAGGTTAAGTAGTGGACTCCAAGCCCAACTCAAATTCGTATGGAAATAAAGATAAATTCTGCTGAACTGTTTTGAACATATCTTTTTCGTTATTGGTCGGTTTTTGCTCCATAATATACCAAAAGAATCCTCAGCGAATTATCTACGTCCCTATGCAAGGAATTTACCAAAATCGGCTTCTTTCTTAGAGTTATCACCACTTCTTTAGGCGTGTGCTGCAGAATATCAGATTTAGGCAGCTTTTCCTTTTCCATATTTCTAGTCTTTGTTTCCTTATCTCCAATTACCATGCTATTCTCTTTCCATAAGTTGTAGTCTTTGACTTGGACTCTAATTAATCTCCATAATTATCTTTAAAACTACACACTAAATAAACAATGAAATCCAATATGCTCTAAAAATATTATTTTACTAAATCAAGACTCAAAATAGGAAAGTGCACTATTTCTCAAGAAAATCGACATTTATGACTTGTAAATCACTAAAAATGATGTCTCATCCTAACATAAATCTATCACAAATGAGGAGACATCAAGACCCCCAACTCAAAGTTGTATCGTCCCGATACAATAAAGATAAAAACAAAGGGAAGTCTATTAATACACACTTATAAAATTCTTAACATAATGGGAAGAACATAGCAGAATATATAGAATAATCCTAAAGCAACAACTCAGAAAATTTCATGCAATAATATTCATAAACTACATACATGTACACTTCTCATATCCACAGTCAACACGGCTTGATTTCAAGATCAGATTAGTTTCGCAATGTAAGAAGGATTGAGACTTTACTCAGTTCCCTAAGGAAGCTATAAATTGTTCACAGAACTTCACTAGTATCCAAAGATCCACTTAACTACTCTCTAATGGCTCAATCACTTCTTAATTACATATCAAAGAATCAAAAGGTCTTTTAGGTTGTAATTTAGGCTTAGGGACAGTATGATAGTATATTTGGATAATTTAGAGTGAGCTTTTGGCTCTCTCCTCACTAGCCATTAACGAATCGCCCTAGAGCTTGAGTTACTCTCATAAAACGTTTCTCACTCAACCCAATGAATTCCTTGATGCACAATTTAGCATCCCCAATAACCCAGTTAAAGCATAAGATGTGACTCTCTTTCTATAGCTATGACTCTCTTTTAATGTTGAGATATCACACTGTTTTCTCCAATATATATATATTTTTCTTTTAGTGCCCTTGTTGGTAAATTTAGCTCGTAGCTTCTTTTTCGTTCACTATTACCCCGGCAAAGGGTTACAATAAAAATCTGTGAAACATCATCAATATAAGGCACAAAGCACAATTAATAAGCTCAAAAATACCAACCCAATAACAATTCCCATAATGGTGGAACAACCACCCCAAACTCAAGCTCTAAAACAACTGTCTATGCATCGCGATTCGAGTGCGGGTCATATGGAAAAGTCCTATAATCTAAAGGGATATGGCTTATAACGTGTTTCAATAAAAAGCTTAAGAAAGGCTAGAAGGGGCTGAGAAGGATATAGCATGTAAAATCAAAATAACAAGGTGAGAAGGTATAAAAAGGCTTCAAAGGCTTCAAATATGAAAGAACCGCCTTAATCACTTTCTACACTATGCAATTTCGTTATTTTCTTACCTTTAGCACTTTCATCAAATGGTTTTGTCAACTAGCTCGGATCTCACGGCCTACACACTTCTCAAGGTTCCCTGAGATCGAACATACTTTTATCGCATTGCTCACTAATCTTTTCTTTACTATCAACGTGTGTTTTCCTGCAAGAACTCAAAGCATACAAATAAAATAGCTCATAAACATACTACTTACTATCATTAATTCACTGAGCTTATGCTTTCAAGCTATTAAACACACTCTACATCTAATTCCCATGTGTCCAAAATTTTAATTTCTACCTAAAAACAGAAAAATGGAGATGAGAGACAACGAATCCCCACACCCCCAACTCAAAAATGAGCCGTGTCCCCACGACTCGAAAAAGACTCGAAACAGAAATTAAAATTAGCAGATAAACATATTTACAGAAATGGTAAGGAAGAAAGAGAACATACTCTCGAGGCTTATTGCCTCGCATCATTGATATCCAAGGTAGGATTTGCTGGACCTTTCGTTAATTGCTCAAGGAGTTTCATGATGTGCACTTGATTAGCATTGATTTGTGCCACATCATTGACTAAGGAAGCTTGAGTTGCTTCGAATTTCGTTAAACGCTCCTCCATCTTCTCTTGCCAACTTTGCTCCTTTTCTTCTTTCGAGACTTGCGTAGAACCCGCTCTTCGAAAGATATCTTTGATCCAAGCATTATCAATATAACTCGTCTTAAATTCGAGTTTCTCTTCTTCACCCAATGTTACATTCGCTTCTCGTACAAGACACGTGATCATAGTAGGAAATTTAACATTATAAACCGATTTAGGAGAGACCGAGAATCGTATCACCTCCTTATAGATCAACTGTGCCACATCAACTTCTTCTCCTCTCAAAATACAGTCCAAAAGTAGATCGTTCTTCATAGTCACATCCAAAGTTCGTGTGTTTCCAAATACATTAGGAATAAGGTAATTGTGCCAAATTCTCGCATCCGATTGAAGATATTTGTAAGGCCAAGGTGCCTTCAATTCTCCCTTATGTGATTGCACTTTCTCCATGTCTAAAACATGCTCAAAAAGTAATTCCTCATCAAATATTTTTCGTTTAGCAACCGCTTCATCAAACTTGCAATAACCTTTCAATTTCTTAAACTTGAAGTGGTTTCTAATCTCCTCAACTGTGAAAGGAACTAACTTTCCTCTATTCGGAACACAACCTTTACTATCTCGGCTAAAGAGGCCTAAATAGAATTCCGAAACTAACTCATGACATAATTCAGAACGTCTTACCATGAATGTAGACCAACCCAATTTCGCACCAAGCTCTAAGAATCTCTTGTATTCTCCTTCACCGACTTCTTCCTTGAATACTTTCTCATAAGCAAAAGGTAGTTCTTTCAATTGTTTCTCTGCAGAAGCTTTCAGGGCCCTTGAAGCTTCCTCTTTCTCCTTGGGTGTAGGACCTTGTGGAAGTTGTGTTTTCTCCTTTGCATAAAAGTAAAGCTTTTTACCATTACGATCACACAAAGTTATGCCTCCCTCTTCAACATTGTCTTTAGCCTTTGATTTAGAACTAGAACCTTTGTTATTTGATTTCTTCTTGATTGAATCCAATACCTTACTTTTCTTCACCTCCCTCTTGCTAGCTAATATTGTTGTTCTATTAGTCATCCTCAATTAACCCCCAACTCAAAGCTTTAACAACACTTGAAATTTGAACTTGTGAATTTTTGGTTGAACAAGCTTGATTTGGTTTAGGAAATATGATTGGATGATGAATCTCTATGTGGGTGAGGTGGATTTGTAATGGAGTGGCTTGGATTTAAGAAATTGTAGGATGAATTGTGAAATTTGAGCTCTTGATTCTTCAATTTGAGGGATTTGGTAAGGATTGGGTGCTTGAATTTCTCTTGTAATGATGTGGAGAGAAGATTTGATGTATTTTTCTTGATGATTGGGTAGTGTTTTGATGATTGGTGAAGGTTTTGATGAGTTTTAATGGAGTTGGGAGAGTTTTGGAGAAGACAAAGAGGCTTGAGGTTTAATAAATTCGGAATAATGAGCTTTATACCTCTTTTATAACCTAAATCCCGTTTTCTCTCTCTCCAGACGGCGACCTGCGGTATACCGCGCATATGGTCCGGTATACCGCAACATCTGATGCTCCAAAAATTTTCGTCTCGTCAATAAACACGCGCTAGCAACCCCTGGCACAGGTTTTTGGACCCGCGGTATACCGCTCATAAGGTCCGGTATACCGGACTCATTGATCAGATTTTTTTCTCCTCGGCATATAACACGTGGCAGCTACCCGTGGTACGGGTTTTCTTCACCTGCGGTATACCGGGGCTGAGGTCCGGTATACCGCACCCCTGCTTCAGCTTTTCCGAAAAAATTTTGTTCGCTTCCCTAACTCGATTTCTCCTATTCCTAAACACCAAAAACACTAATACCTTTCTCAAATATGCATTATCAGCTAAAAACAACTAAACTAAACATAAACTAAAAACGTAAACGACATAAAAACATAAAAAAAATTGCGGCTTGTCTCCCGTACAACACTTTTATTTAACGTCTTTCAAAGTTAGACGTGTTACCTCTATCAAGATTTGCGAATATAGCCTCCCCAACAATGAGTTAGGCTATGAACGTCAACTAATCTGCGCTTGATCACCGTTTTGGGTCGAATTTCTATCACCGTGGCTGAAACAACCTTAGTGACAATGAATGGTCCCATCCACGGGTCTTTGAAACTTCGTGGCCTATTCTCGCGTTTGTGAGCTTTCCATAGAAATTCATGGCCAACCCCAAACTCAATGTTTGGCTCAGTATCCACAGGCTTTAAGTGGATCTTCTCAGGAGGGACTTTGTGATGTGAAAGGCTGTGGATGACAGGATCGATGGGATCTAACTTCCTTGGTTTCTTACCCAAGACATAGAAGGTCTCAGATACATTCTTTGCATGAAGGGTGATGGTCCCTTCTTGGAAGTTGATGACACTTTGACTTGTGGCAATGAAAGGTCGTCCAAGTATGATTGGAACTTTCTTATCTGCATCAAACTCAAGTATAACAAAGTCAGTAGGGATGGCGATATTACCTGCACGGACTATGACGTCCTCCACTGTTCCCCATGTCCTCTTAACTGAGTTGTCAGCGAACTGCAACTTCACTGGAATTTTCTCTGATTTCTGAAGTCCAAGTCTCTCGAACACGGACTTAGGCATAAGATTCACACCAGAACCCACATTGTACATAGCTTTCACCTTAAGCATACCATTTATTTGAATAGGAAGGTTAAAACTTCCTGGATCTTTAAGCTTTGTTGGTAGCTCTCGTTCACTTCTTCAAGAAACTCTCAGATTCTCTCTTGGGATCTCTACACTCGCTTCTTTCTCAGGAATAACTTGCGTAAAAACTTGTTGCGGTGTATGTCCTTTCTTTGCAATCTCAAGCATCTGGGCGTTGATATTTTCAGGTGTATACGCCTCTACAAATGTCTTGAGTACAGTGTCATCCTTAGGATTTGTATCAGGAATAGTTGATGACACTGGTTGAACAATAGGTGGCGATTCCACCTTCTCCTCTTCTTTCTCTTCATGCAAAGCAGGTGCAACATCTTCTTTTTCTTTTGAATTTAACTCAGCTTGATAATCCATAACCGATCGAATTTCCTATTGCATCTTCCTCAGAAGCTGTATAAATTCGGCCTTCTCTTGATCTTCCTCCACATAAACCTCAGAACAGTCAGATTCCACGGGGCTAGACTTGGTTGGTTCTTCTTCGGTACTCGGAACTTCCACGGCAGTAACGGCAGCATGCGGTACTTCCTCTTTTTCTTCTTCAATTTCAAAGCAAATAGCCTTGCAAGCTTCGAACCCAACATTGTCATCACCTCCTTCGATTGCCTTCACTTCCTTTTGTTCCATTAAATTTGTTAGAACTCTGTTTAACTGTTCTACTTGAGTACCTAAAATCTGAAGTGCGGCATCTTGTCCTCGGACTTTCTCTTCCTGAGCGCTCACATTCGTGGTCAAACGTTCTAGAGCTTTCAATATTTGTTGATTATCCATAGATCCCTCTTGAGGATATTGAGGTAAAGCTTTCTGATCTAATGAATCGGTATAGGCATCTTGAACAGGTTGTTGAGGGGGAGCAGGTCTATTTTGGTATTGATTTTGATACTGACCTCTAGGTTGGAAAGAGTTGTTCTGGGGACGCGGTTGATAATGACCAGGATTAGCGGCCCCTTGTGGATTTGAATACTGCATACCAGGATGATTTCGGTTACCCCATTGATAACCTCCTCGGTTGGATATGAAGTACACAGATTGTGGATTTGATTCGCACTCTTCCCATGTATGATTGTTAACCTCATATTGTTGACAACCTTGTGCTTCTTGTACTATGTTTGCTGCGGCTAAATTCTTTTGCATCTCTAACTTCAGCTCTTTGATTTGATTTTCTAACGCGGATATTTGAGCTGAGTTTGCAGTTTCTGCATCTAAACGAAGCGTTCCTCGGGTCTTTGCAATAGGATCTCGCGTTAAAGGCCAACTCCTTTCTTGTTCCATAATATTTTCTAAAACCTCGGAAGCTTCATTATGATTCATGGACACAAAATTACCCTTTCCAATGTTATCCACCTTCTCTCTACCTTTATCATTAAGACCTTCGTAGAATATAGCAAGCTGTAGAGCGGGTGTATAACCATGGAGAGGACATCTAGCTAATTTATGTTGAAACCTTGTCCATGATTCTCCTACTGTTTCTCCATCTTCTCGACAAAATCTTGCAAGCTCAGTTTGATCCTTGAGTCTCATGCTCTTCGGATAAAAACGGTTAAAGAACGCGGCTTTAAGTTCTGTCCAAGAATGAATTTTTCCAGGTGGTTGTCTTTCTAGCCATTCGCTAGCTCTACCGGTCAAGAAGAACACAAACATATGACAATACAGTTGCTCGCGTGTAATGCCAGGAGTAATGTAGGCATCAAAAATCTGCATGAACTTCTGAATCGATCTTACCGGATCTTGAATTGCTATACCACTGTAGAGTCCAAAACTTTGAAATTGACTAAGCATACCCGGATCGGGTCTAAATTTGATATTCTGGATCTCTGGAGGATGGTAACTGATTGGTTGAACATAAAACGGCACATGGAGACCAGGGAGGTCTTGCTGCACTCGATTCTGTTGATTATTAATGTTATTCTGCCCATTACCTCCTCCTTGTGGTAGTTGTACACCGTGTTGTCCACCACCAGGTGGTGGTGGTGGTGGTGGACTTCTTGGATTTACTCCGAGGTCATCAAGTGGTGGATCTCGGTGGGCTGCCATTACTCTTCTCAAGGATCTTTCTTCACAAACACATTTGTCGTAAACTCTGAAGCTCCTCTCAGGCTCCGGTAACGGAGGCTAAGAGTTAAACACTGTGAAACCTGAAAAAGACTAAAGCAAACCACAAGCGTAAATCCGGAAAAACAAAAACTAAATACTGAAAAATAAAAATAAAAATAAAATTTAATTAAAAACTACTACTCGAAATAGATAACCCACACGCTAACGAGACACAAGTCCCCGGCAGCGGCGCCAAAAACTTGGTGTCGCCTAGGGTGTGATAAAAATTAGATAAATATAAGTCAAGAAAACTACACACTCTCACCCTAGACAGGCACAGTACTGCAAGTATTACAGGAGGTATGCAAGTTTTAGTTAGTAAGTTGAGTTCGTTCTCAGGGACTTAAGTGTGTTAATCACGTGGGTAGAAATAACGAGTAAAAGTAAATAATTAAAAGACAATAAATTAAAGAGAGTAAATTCGAAAATAGTAAATTAACTAAGAAAATAAAAGACAATAAAGTAAATACGAAGAATATGAGATGAGAAATATAGCTTAGGTTTCGCTACTATGCACTAATCCTTCTAATTCTTTCTATTAGATCTAGTTTATAAGAGAGAATATTAGCTCTTGTATACTTAGCCAGTATTCTAAATTCCCATAACTTAGACCTTGAGAGCGACTAAGGGGGCTACGGCACAACCAAGACGCTGTTTAAAATAGGGTTATCAAACGCTACTAAGGCCTTAAGCAAACAATTCAATCAATTGGTGATATGGTGATTAAAACAAACCCTAATGACTATCTAGTTAGAATTATGTTTTGTCAGAACTAATATCGACACTAGACGTTATGTGGTGGTTCATTTGTTAAACACCCAGCTAAGGTGATCATCTAACTACTATTAAGGCAATCCTATACTCGTGCACTAGCAAGGAAAACAATCATTAAATCAAAACACATAATCAAATATAAAGGTAAGTAGCTAATATCAATTTAAAACATATAATTCCCAAAGAAACTTAGACAGAAGAATTAGAATTAATAGTTTATACATGATGCAAAACCCAAGCTATGGGGTGTTTAGTTCATACCTGATGGAAATAAACTAAAAGAAAGTACAAAAGACATCATCTTGCTCTCTACAATAAACTGGAAGAATAAAACCTTAAGAACTAATTACTATGAGGCAAGGATGATTTTACAAGTGATATAAGGGTGTATTTATAGGTGTTTAGAAGACCTAATTCGTTTTCTTGAGGGATAGGTTAAGTAGTGGACTCCAAGCCCAACTCAAATTCGTATGGAAATAAAGATAAATTCTGCTGAACTGTTTTGAGCATATCGTCTTCGTTATTGGTCGGTTTTTGTTCCATAATATACCAAAAGAATCCTTAGCGAATTATCTACGTCCCTATATAAAGAATTTACGAAAATCGACTTTGGTCTTAGAGTTATCACCACTTCTTTAGGCGTGTGCTGCAGAATCTCAGATTTAGGCAGCTTTTTCTTTTCCATATTTTTAGCCTTTGTTTCCTTATCTCCAATTACCATGCTAATCTCTTTCCATAAGTTGTAGTCTTTGACTTGGACTCTAATTAATCTCCATAATTATCTTTAAAGCTACACACTAAATAAACAGTTAAATCCAATATGCTCTAAAAATATTATTTTACTAAATCAAGACTCAAAATAGGAAAGTGCACTATTTCTCAAGAAAATCGACATTTATGACTTCTAAATCACTAAAAATGATGTCTCATCCTAACACAAATCTATCACAAATGAGGTGACATCACATAGTATAGGACCCATGTAGTGCAATATTGAAACTACATGTGGTGGCTTGTAATTGTATTTCATTTTCCATTTTACTTTTTTACATCAACTAAATAACCCTACCTATAGTGACTTAGATATTTAAATGTATATTAAAAACATAAATTTTAAAGGGTAAAATTGTCCCTGAACTATATGTATTTTCTTCTTGGCAAAGAGGTTCGAAGACCAAACTGTTAAATCAGCTTATAGTTAAGGACCATTTTGGCAATTTTCCCTATTAATAGTTCCAAAAATACATGCCGCCACCGTAAAAAGTTGGGAAAAAACACTTTTCAAGGACCATTTGGGTAACATTTCAATTTTCAAAGATCAGGTTCGTGGCCGATAAATACCCTATAATTGAATGACCATTTGGGCAATTATCCCAATTCTAAATATTAAATAGGGGTAGTAGTAGTAAAAATGTGTATATATTCTAAAAACAACACTATATTTATAGAAGTTAATATTAAATTTAGTAAGTAGATATTTTCTCTATTTGTGTAATTAATTTTTATTTCAAGAGTATCAACTTATTTGCAAAAGAAGACGTTAATAGTAACAAGAATTATTTTCATTGTTTTATTACAAATTAAATTTTAAGGATATCATGTTTTTTATGCAAGCCATCTCATTTATACGCAGGACCAATGGCCTTACCATAAACTTACTGTTATACAACTATGATGATCAACATATACTTAACAAAGCCATTAAAGGATAAAGGTAAAAAGTCAAAGGAGATTCCAAGATAGTCAAGGAGGAAGAATGGGAAGTCATTGATGGTGATTTCAATTCATGAGTGAGGATGATACCAACTTATATGGGAAGAGTGATAAAGAATCATCAACTGAGTCCTCTTCACAAGTGAAATACTTTGAGAATATCAAGATTGTTACTCACAGCAAGCAAAGTACCGTTGCTAACAGAGATGAAGATGAAAGTGACAAGAATATACTTGTTGTGGCTGGATGCAAGAGATGTTTCCCAAACAAGTTGAAGATTGACCCAAGTGTTTGGGTCAACTTATTCATATTACACCATGAGTTATCATTCTTCAAATATTTAGACCCAATAAACTTTTCTTTTTCTAAAACATTATTCTTTATCGTTTGGTGTTTGTCATTGTGGATATTTCTGAAATATGATACTTTAATAGTTGTGCTTGTCAATGTGGATTTATCTGACAAAAAAAAAACAAATGGAATGATTGTGTTATTATTATTATTTATGCATTTTTAAATTGTAGTACTAGTTAAGTAGGTTATAGGTAGGTTTTATTTTATATATAAATCTATTTCATATATTTTTTATCTGTATTTTTAATCAGTGTAGGATATACTAATACAGTGTAGTCACTGAAATAACTATTAATCTTACCTAAATTATAGTACTAGTCCTAGTCTAATATGGTTAAAATTGCTAAAATTACACTAAGATGGTCAACTACATTAACATGGAAGAAAACATATACCCAGTGGCCGGATCTATGGTATGTCCTGGTGGGCTCAATCGCACCCTCAACTTTTAATAAAAAACATTTTTCGATTATCGTAATTAAGTTGAGGAATGAGGACGATACAAAACCTTTACGACTATGCACACCAATCCTTACAAACTCAAGATTTTTTAAAGTGTCCAATCAAGTTGATTCTTTTGACTATTGTTGTAGGTAGGTTAGTTAGGTCGTTAAAGTCACTAGCCACAAGAAGTATACGATGTACAACCAATGAAATGCCGCTTTCTCAGCTGGCACACGGAGCGGTCGACTCAGGCACATAACACTCAAACACATAACTGAAGTAGAAGTGAAATAAGATCTCTCAGTCCCTTCCATATTTTTATTATATATTAGACATGTCAATCTATTGTTAAGGATTTTAGAATGCTTACTCTTTTTTTCCCTTATAATATTGTGATATATGATATAATTTTCCCTTCTTTTTGATCTTTTGGTCCCTTAAAATTCTTTAAACAATGTTTTTACTAGGCTACAAAAATTGTTATTTGATGCAATTTTGTAATGAAAAAGA
This sequence comes from Nemophila menziesii, assembly GCA_029959085.1. Taxonomy (NCBI): domain Eukaryota; kingdom Viridiplantae; phylum Streptophyta; class Magnoliopsida; order Boraginales; family Hydrophyllaceae; genus Nemophila; species Nemophila menziesii. The sequence continues at coordinate 92,944,759 of JARWIR010000002.1, forward strand.
AGTTTTAATTACACTAAGTTTTGATGGTAAGTGTTGCAATATTATAATCTATGTTTTTCTTATTTTACATTTATTTTTATTAGATTATGGGCCACCTTAATGTTTCACTCTAGTCTTCTGAATTAACAGGTCCAACATGAGAAAAAGATGTATTATCATTCAGGTGTTTAATTGGGGATTCGGGCTCTATCAAATGTAGAGTCCAAAAATCCAAAAAAACACCCTTATCTCGAACTCTCGAGAGGTGTTTTATAAAGAGTCCCTCAAAATTCTCTAGTACGAAAATGTGCTCGTGTTGAAAGATGCGGTTATAATTGCTTATGCATTTTAAAAGATGGTGGGCAGTATCATATGATAGTAATGAATTTTCGTAAAGAGGAACACCCTTGATTTTCGAATTCTTGTAGACAAATGATTCCATTATAGTTGAGTGAGATGTGGAGAATATCTGTTCTCATAATGATCATACTTACACGTTCGTGTGCAATCAACGAAGTGTGGTTATGATATCCTAACCGAAAGGCCGCAAATTGTCTATTTTTTGTTTGAAAGGCGACAAACTGAAATTATCCAAACACCATGCAAGGTTCATATTTAAGAGGATTATGCGAATCTCACACATATTAAAATCCACTCGAAATATACAACACCGAATGTATAAAAAACGTCCATTTCAAAAATCAATGTTTTGTATGATTTTTTTAAGAAGCCAGAATTCGAAGGCGAGTAGTTTTAGTTTGTGTTTGATTGTTTGACCGTTGATCTTGAATCGATGGGGGTTATAAAGTATAGTATTGATGATACGTTGCATGTAGGAAAATAGACGAAACAAGAGTATGTGAGAATATTGGGTTTAAAGTCTATGGGAGGTATTGATTTAGCGATTCACGCTAACACGTTAATAGCTAATCTTGCATGGATAAGGAGGAAAAGTAGAGAGTGCGTGTATTGATCGATCTTAATTTTTGTAGATCGTCACCGATTATAATTTGACTATTTGTTCACTATGATAGAAGTCGTGTGTGTTTGAAGATGTTTTGTCGACCCCGCACCTTTTCTTCTTCCTCTTTTATGAAAATATAGTCATTGACCATGATGTCCGAAAGGCCGTAATATGGCCGATTTTACAAATGCATTTGAAACTTATAGTGCGTCAGAACTCGAGTGAAAGAAAGATAAACTACAACTTGCACTACTATGCGCTTTGTCTTTTGCAAAAACATTAGTTGTCACGAGAGACGGTAAAAGTCGTCGCGAAAGAACAATTTTATCTTTAGCGAGTACATGTCCTGGCTTAAGATTCCTCGCTAAATACCACTTATGCGGCGACATGGGCATTCTCACGTGTGACAACCTATCATTTATTTTCTTTATCAAACCTTTATTTTCTTTTCTCAATTCTTGACAATTTCAATAAATAATTCAAACAGAAATAAATTGTTAGTATGTAGCATTGATCATAATAGCAAAGTTCAGCAGCCTTTAGCGGCCTTTAGCAGTCTTGAAATAAAAAAACCATAGATCATATTTTATTTTTATGAATATAGTAATTATTACGTATAATATATATATATATATATTTCTTTGTAGTTTGTTATGGTTTATAATTTACATATTTGAGATTTAATGGCTTAAAATAGAATTAGTTTGTCATCATTAGAAACATGAGAGTGTGTTTACCATCAAAATAGCCATGGACATAATATTTAAAATAGTTTGATACTCTTAAAAGGGAAGCTAATTTATATCTTGGAGTTGAATGTCAAACACATCTTCTAAAAAATTGTTTTATTTCGTTTAAAAAATAATAAAGATAGATATGTCTTGAAATATTTTAATCTTTCATTTTTTCCATAAACCCCCAATTTAGAAGAAAACATATTTAAAGATAATAGTAGGATATTGTATCCATCATTCACTTTTTCTTTTATTAAAAATCTAATCCAAACATCAATAGAAGTTAAATATCCCTCCATAATATTTCAATTCCTTTAAAAAAATGAATCCAAACACTATGTAAGTGTTTCTAAACAGGTAAGCATAGCATTGGATCATATTCATGATTGAGATATTGAGACTATTCTTCTCTAACACTTTTGTATAGCCTTTTTCACTAAGCATAGTATACGAAATTATATATTTAAGAAATACACAAACTAAAAAGAATAATTAAATAAACTGTTATTTACAACTTGATTTAATTGGAAAATTGTATCAACAAGGTGGATGAAACATATGTGTCTAGGAGGACCTCAATTTCAAATATGAACCAATACAATGTGAGACACGTGATTTGGAGATAAAATTTAATAACTAAGGTCCCAAGATTTATAAATACAAAAACTCGATACAAGTTGTCATAACTTCATATCTGCGGCCCGAGGTTACACATCTGCGGCTCACACATATTTATTTGATCTAGAAATTTCAATGGGGTGCGAGTTTTCTAAACCACCCACCAAATTATAAACACGAAGGGTTTAAAGAGATAAATATTTATCACGATAGGTTGTGGGGATTAGTTTCCAAACCCGCGAGAGAACGGAAGATTGTAGGGATAATTTTTTTCACCTATCAAACCCTCCCCACATGTATATACTATACAATTAATATGTGTAAAATTCTAAACTTACAATTAATTAAAAATTCTAATTAAAATATAATAGTTCAAAGATAAAACCGAAAATGTACTGTATAAATATAAGTTAAAATCTTAAGTGAATTTGTTCTCTCTTCACTAAAAAATTTGTTAATATAACATATTATTATTTAAGTTAATCGCCTTAACCCAAGATAACCATATACTACACATTGTTATATATAACAAATGAATATCCAAGATAAAAAATGGCAAGTTATGCACAAAGATATTATCAAAGGCAACACCTCTCAAACATTATAAATCGGGATAGAGTAAGTATTAAGAAAATAAACAACGTACCCAACTTATAAATCAACCTGCTGCTTCTAAATACTATGGGAAGGTAGCTTCAAAAGATAAAAAAAATTGGAGTAGGAAATAATTCTTAAAAATGAGAGAAACATATCTAAAGCAGTAAATAAATTCAACTATGATCATTAAAGATAATATTTTAGCAATGTTTTTAGAGGAAATCCTAGAGGAGTATTTGGTTTATCCATCTATCAAAGCACCAAGAGATAACATGAAAATCACTTATCTCATCTAAGATTAAAGTAGAGGGTTTAAATAAAGGTAGAAAATGCTAGAAAAATATTTGTATTGATAAAATTAAAGGCCTAAAAGAGGTCTGACTACCACCTTGGAGGGATCAAAAAATCCAAAGCTTCATATCTAGGTTTATGATTGGGAGACTTGAGTGAAATAGATGGAAGAAAATAATAGGTAGAAGAAATGTATTTCTTTGCCTCGCTCAAATTTAATGAATCAACATAAAAGACTATATGTGCATAACCAATAAAAAACTAATATTATATAAACGAATTTAAAACGAATAAATTAAATAATCATATGAAAGATTATTAAGTCCAAATAAAAATAAATTCATGTCAAATGTAAAGATAGAGAGACTTAGTAAAACACAGTATATATAAATTCCACATAATGTAGTATTTAGACATTAAATTATTACACTACAAGAAATCACTGTCCTATCCTTAGATAAAAATAATAGAATTCTTATAACTTTTATGATTCTTCTTCTTCCTCTTCCAAAATTACATATATTCTCTTTATATCGTTGCTTTTTTGAAGATATAATTTTGCTAACAAAACAATAATTCCATTTTTTTTAGCTAATTTTTATCGGGGTTCATTATCAATATACCATTCTTGATCCAAGCCAAAATTTATATCGACTTTAACACACTTTCGGTTCCAAGGAAGCTAAGCCGTTTTATCACTTGATGGATCATCATTCTTACCAGAGCCAATATTTGAAGTAATCTTCGCATTCATGGGGGACAAAGGTCGACTTAATTTGAAATTGAAAGAAACTTTTGTTTGGGAGTTATATTTCTGATTTTCAAAGGACATACTGCCAACAGGGTGAATATTCTCATGATATGAATTGTCTGAAAATACAAATCGAATAACTAATTTAGAATCATTGTGTGATTTATATAAAATCTAAAAATCAAGAGAATAAAATTTATGAAAAGTATATGCTAAATTTCAGAAATTTATGGATCCATAATTTATTTATTTTTCAATATGGATAAAGTCATTTCACATATTTCTAATTGATTCATTTATAATCCAACATACTAAAACAAAAAATCATATATTTATGAGTAAATATGTAGAAATTAATGTCAAAGAAGAATTAGAAAAACATATATTTCTAAACATTTTATCTGACATATAAAATACAATAAAAGAAATTTAGTATAAGTTTATTTTCTTTTTCATAACTTTCTCAACTGAATGACTTATCAGCAAACATGAATGATTTTAAAAAGTACTAGTAGTCTCAGGTAAACAAATCATGTAAGAACTAATAAAAAACAGTTACACATTTTATATTAATACCTGTCCATGAGGGTTTTGCCTCAAATTCCTTATGATTTTTTTCCAAATGGCTTCTTTTCAAGTAACACATACTGTCATCACCAGTTCTGGTAGTTCCAATTTCTTGTTGGTAATTTTCACTTGTATAATTTTGTGACACCTCACCTATTATAGGGCAGTATTCTTGGTTTGGAAACACACCAATAGGGCAACTACGTGAAATTTGGCCAAGGTTTGAGAAATTTGTATTGCACCAGAGATCTGGTGGTCCAACTTGACTTTGTGAAACAAATGGGCATGTTTGACTGTTTTCAACATGTTTCCGATCAAAACCACCTGCTCCAATAGATTTTGTCTTTGTACAAAATTCAATTCCTTTTTTCAAAATGTAATATAAGGAGTAATCATCATCCTCACTCACAACTATGCCAGAGGATTCTAAAAGTGTATTAGCGTATGGTTCATTAGGTACGTCAAGATTAGGACCAATATTATTGAAATGTTGGCTCAACTGTGAATCTGAACTACCTATAGTTTGGTATATATCTTGATCGATTGATTGTTCCTGAAAAGTGGTTTCGATTGGTTGCTCTGCAATCTGAAAAGCTGTTTCGGAGTTGTACCCTAGATCTTGACAGAACTTGAAAAGTTCGCCATCATTGCTAAAATTTAAATTCTCATCATCATGAAATTCAGTAGACATTGAATCATAAACGTTATGATTGTTGTTGAAATTAGACATTCTAATGATTATAGAAAAATGTATGATAAATATAAAAAATAACTATGTATAATTTTTGAATGTTTATTATGGTTGGGTATACATTTTGTAAAGTAGAGAGAATTTATATATATGAAAATTATCATACATATCTGGTGAATATCAAATTCTTACTATTCTATAACATATAATATTACTACCTCTATTCTATAATAGTTAATTATCTGCCAAAATAAGTTAATCCACAATATAAGTTATACTTAGAATTATAATGTAAAATAAATAATTTATTTATGTTAGTTCATTTTTTAAAATTTTGTAATAGCTAAGAATTTAATTTTTTTCTGTTTTATAAATAAGGATATGTTGGTCACAGTAACATAATCTTTCAATTTTCTAGGTTTCTTAATATGGATGAAAAAAATTCTAAACTTGGTTAATTTGAAATGAAGGTAGTAATAAAATTACCATTTTTTTCATTAAATACTATTACTCTCTTTAGGAAAGTTAATAATTTAAAAAAAATATATGTCTAAATTCAAAATTGTAAATGTTTATCTATTAACGTTATACAATTTATACAAATTTTAAAATTCAAAAGTTCAATGCCTCATGTTTTTCAGCAAAAGATAAGATCCCATTAAAACATTAATTTTATGAAAAATACATAAATATACTATAAATTGCAATGAAATACTTAGAAATATGTAGCATATAAAGTATTTGTCATTTATAGTTTCAAATACATTTTCGAAATTAATCTGCCACTACATTTCTATATTTTACTTTTAATATTTTTGTTAATACTATCGGGGAGGCTATGTACATCTAATAAAACTTTAAAATTACATTCTTCATATAGGACAATTCCACATATGGTTCATAGACTATAGGCTAGTTACTTAAATAGTCCTTGAACTTCTAAAGTTACACGAATATTCATGTAACTAAACAACAATATTTTGGGTGGTACTCCAATATTTTTTGTAATCACATCTCATGTTTGTCTATATAAATTTAATATTTTTTCCTTATAAGCATACATTATAGATTTATGCTACCATTAGGACTCTTCAGTACGTAGGGAAAAAATCTCGTTAATTATACGATATAATATGACGTCTCAGCATTTCAAACCATCAAAGTATATTGAATCCGTCTATTAGGATATATATCCCAGATTAAAATTGTAGTCATCATGCTGGTATAGTGTGATGACTTGCATGTAAGATCAACGTGACATTTCTCGTAATTACTATAGTATGACTATGCAACTATACCCTGATATTTAATTCCATGATAATGATTATTATTCTAAAGTTATTGTACTAACTACTTTATCTTATCCAATCATCATAGATAAAAATTTGTATTTCATTATATCACATATCTATTAATAATCACAAATCTAGAAAAACCATGAATTTGTAGAATCAGGCCTTAAATCTTAGTAAATTTACATCAAACTTTAATTCATTGACCCTTGAAATCACATAGTGATGGAGATGAATAAAAGTAATTAAAGATATATTATCTTATAATAATATTGTTTGTTGTGATTTAGTTTGAAAACAACACTGCAAATGATTTTACCAAGTCTTGAATATTTCTTTGTTGAACGACCTTTCCTTTGCGACGATTGTTTAGAGGAATTAGAATGTGATAGGTTAGTATTAAGTTGAAATACACATCCATGTTACTTCTCATGGATAATTTTGGATAATTAGTTACAACTTATTTTCTCTTTGTTTTACAGAAGATTTGGAACATAGATTAAAAATGTACACGCAACATAATTGGAATGAAAATATTATTATTATTCAAGTGACTATTATGCATATGGTAGAATAAATTGGAAATGTTTGATATTTATACATGATGTGGATTAGTAAGAATATTTAGCGAATAATTTTCAATTATATATGATATTTTGTTTTATTGCAACTATGTATTATATCGCCTACCCATTTTAGGAATTTCCTTTAATTATAATTAAAAAAAATACTCGTTGTCATAGTAAAAAAGGAGGAAAAAAAGTTTTCGAGGACTATCATTGTTTTATTTTTCACATTAAATCGCAATTCTAAAGCAAGCCATCTCATTTATGCGCAAGACCAATAGACTGACAATCAACTTACATAGTTATGATAAGTTGGTTAACACACACTTAACAAAATATGCGGAGGTCGAGATTAGTAGAACCTATGCGATCGTCTTGGGATCATGGTACATCAAAACAATAATCTGGCCTATGAAAAACACAAATGTCCACGAACAAAAAAACATCATCTTTATTCCATGCAAATGCGTGGTTGAGTGTGAAATCCTTACTGAGGACGATGTTTGAACAAATCCGTTAAAGGATGAACTTGATGTTGTTCAAGGTGGTTGGTTCACTTTAGACATTATCAACCAATTAACCAAAAAAAAGTATCTAATAGAGTATGAATACTTGAGGAATGAAGACGATACAAAACCTTTGAGGGAAGAGGCTGAAAGTAAGCATGTATGACTATGCCCACTACCCTTTACCAACCCAGGTTTTTGTTAAAGTTTCTGATCAAGTTGATTCTTTTGACAATTGTTGTTGGTGGGGTGGTTAGATCAGAAAAGTCCTTAGCCACAAGAAGTATTCCTTGCACAACGAAGGAAATGTCGTTTTTTAAATTGGCACACGGACGATCAACTCATACACACAATTGAAGCAAAATAAGATCTCTTTGGCCTTTCAAATACATATTTTCATTGCCTCATTGGCCTTGACATTTCGATTAAGGTTTCTAGATAAGTTTAATTTTATATAATCTTTTTAGAATTGTTGCAGTTATTTTTTACTTTGTCATTAATCATTAGGTTATTTATTTATAACATAACTATAAATTATGTTATTTCATTGTTTAATTATAGATGCACTGAGTATTTTGGTTTTCAAAAATTTATTGATGATGTAGTTAAATTTCTTGTTTTTAATAAGTGTGTTTGTATTTTCTTATCTTTCTGTTTTACATTTCTATTATCTTTATTTAAGCTAAATTTACTAAAATGAATTGAGTAAATGAAATTTAAATAAAATGAGAAAATGAGTACTTTAGGTATATATAGAAACTTGATCTAAACAACCCTTCTATTTTCCTATTTCATACTTTATATTAGATATAAAATCATAGTTAAATATTTCATTTTCTTTATGTTATTTTCCTTTTTTTGTTAAGTTAAAATATCGTAATGATGAAAATGTATTTTGTAGTACTTAAAGAGCCACTATGAATTTAGTTTGTCATTAAAAAAACTTCAGTATCTTTTTTTTTCTTGAAAAAAACACAATTAAAATTGACTTGTAATACAAGCAAATCCTCTTGCACAACTTAATATTTCTGTACATAACATAAAGTTTTTAATAAATATCGTGTTATATGAACTAAACACTGACTTAATAAAACATGATATATATATACAAAATTTGAGTTGATTTTTATTTATTTACTCAATAATTTTACTCAAACGCGTTAAATAATGGCGGCTTTCTCAATAATTTTTAATAATGCTTTGTTAGGAATGTTTAGGAAAAGTGGAAACGTTTATATAGTGTTGTGAATAGTGCATTAAACAAACTAGTCAAAGGTAATATATTAAATACCCCTTTTGTATGACAAAATGTCAAAAAACCCCCTATGGTTAACTTTTATAAACATATGATCATATAATACAATATTTGCATAATATAGGCACCTATCGTGCATTGTTTGCATAGTATTGGGACCCAGTATTGTTTTTTCATAATATAGGGACCTCGTATGGTTTATGCATATTAGAGGGACTGGACTTATTCTGCAATTTTTGCATAGTATAAGGACTTGGTAATTCTTTTTCATAACATAATGACATGTAATATAGTTTATGCATAATATAGAGACATATCGTACACTTTTGGGAATTTCGTACAATTTTTTCATAATATAGGGACTTATCATTCAATTTTTGCATAATATAGGGGCTAAATACAGTTTTTTCATAAGATAAGGACTTACTTTGCATATTTTGCATAATATAGAGATCTAGTACTTTTTTTGCATAATATAGGGACCTGTTGTTCATTTTTTGTATAAAATAGGGATCTATTGTGCATTTTTTGGCTGCATAGGGATCTGGTTATTTCATATAATAGGGACATATAATTCATTTTTTGCATAATTTAGGGAGCTGATATATTTTTTGCATAATATAGGGCTAGTACAATTCTAGCATGATATATGGGAACATTGTGCATTTTTTTAACAAAATATAGCGACATGTGGTACAATTATGCATAAATAAGGACTTATCTGAGAGTTAAAGAATAAATAGTCGATTCATGAATAAAAATGTATATTATATTCCATTAAAATAAAGTATAATAACTATTAACATCTAATATAATAAATTAATATTTCCTTACATAACATAAAATTTTTGCCAAAATGTCTTGTTATATGAACTAAATACTGACTTGATAAAACATGAAATATATTCAAAAGTTGAGTTGATTTTTAATTATTTACTCAATAATGTTACGCAAATGCGTGAAATATTGGGTGGTTTCTCAAATAATGTTGAATAATTTTTTGTTAGGATGGTAATATATTAAATACCCCTTTGGTATGACGAAAGGTTAAAAATCACTTACGGCTGAATTTTTTCCTAGGAGCTATAGCAATTTTTTTGCATAATATTGGGACCTATGGTGCATTTTTCTCATAGTATTGGGTCCCGAATGGTTTTCTCATATAATATAGAGACCTAGTTTTCTATAAATTTGAGGGACTGACTTATTCTGTAATTTCTGCATAGTATAAGAACCTTATATATTTTTTGCATGATATAGGAACATGTAGTATAGTTTTTCCATAACATAGGGAGTTATCATTCAATTTCTGCATAGTATAGGAACTAGATACAGTTTTTTATAAAATAAGGACCTATAGTGCATATTTTTCATAACAAGGAGACCTAGTACCTCTTTTGCATAATATATGAACCATAGGAACCTATAGTAAAATTTTTGCATATTATAGGGTCCTAGTATTATTTTTTTGCATAATACAAGGACCTAATTTTTTATTATAAAATATGGACCTATTGTGCATTTTCTTGCTGCATAAGGACCTAATATGGTTATTTCATAAAAACGTACCTATCATGCAATTTCTGCATAGCATACGAACCTGGCACATTTTTTGCATAATACAAGTAACTATGGTACAATTTTGGCATGAAATATAAAATAGGGACCTGGAACGGTTATATATAAATCGGGACTTATCATGCAATTTTTATATTTTTTAGGAACCTGCTACTACTTTTGCATAATATAGGGACACATAGTACATATTTAATAGAAAAATAGGGACCCAGTTTTTGCATAGTATAGGACCCCTGTAGTGCAATATTGAAACTACATGTGGTGGCCTGTAATTGTATTTCATTTTCTATTTTACTTTTTTACACGAACTAAATAATTCTACCTATAGTGTTTTATATATTTAAAAGGATATTAAGAACATAAATTTTAAAGGGTAAAATAGTCCCTGAAATATAGGCTATTTTCTACTTGGCAAAGACGTTCCAGGACAAAACCGTTATATCAGCTTATAGTTTAGGACCATTTTGGCAATTTTCTCTATTTATAATTCCAAAAAATACCTGTGCAAAAAGTTGGAAAAAAACAGTTTTCAAGGACCATTTGGGTAACATTTCAATTTTCAAATATCAAGTTCCTGGCCGGTAAATTCCCTATGATTGAAGCACCATTTGGGAAATTATCTCAATTCTAAATATTAAATAGGGGTAGTAGAAGTAGAAAAAAGGTGCATATATATTCTAAAAACAACACTATATTTATAAACTGCACAGTTAATATGAAACTTAGTAAAGAGATATTTTCTCTATTTGTGTAATTTTTAATTTTTAATTTCAAGAGTATCAACTTATTTGTAAAAGAAGACGTTAATAGTAACAAGAATTATTCTCATTACTTTATTACAAATTAAATTTTAAGGATATCATGATTTTAATCCAAGCCATCTCATTTATACGAAGGACCAATGGCCTTACCATAAACTTACAGCTATATAGCTATGATGATCAACACATACTTAACAAAGCCATTAAATGAGGAAGGTAAGAAGTAAGAGAAATTTCCAAGAAAATTCAAGGAGGAAGAAGAGGAAGTCATTGATGGTGATTTCAATTTAGGATTCGAGGATGATAGCCACACATACGAGGAGAGTGATATAGAGTCATCAACTAAATCCTCTTGAAAAGAGAAATACTTTGAGAATATCAAGATTGATAGTCGCAGCAAGCAAAGTACAGTTGCTCACACTTATGAAGATGAAAGTGACAAGAATGTGCTTGTTGTGGCGGGATGCAAAAGCTGTTTCAAGTATATGATAGTTCCCAAACAAGTTGAAGATTGGCCCAAGTGTATAGGTCAACTTATTCATATTACCCCATGAGTTATCATTCTTCTAATATTTAGACCCAATAATTTTTTTTTCTAAAACATTATTCTTTATCGTTTGGTGTTTGTCAATGTGGATTTTTCTGAAATGGTCAGACAAAAAAAAATGGAATGATTGTGTTATTATTACTATTTCTGCATTCTTAAATTGTAGTACTAGTTAAGTAGGTTATAGGTAGGTTGTGTTTTATATATAAATCTATTTCATATATTTTTTTCTCTTTATTTTTAATTAGTGTAGAATATACTAGTACGGTGTACTCACTGAAATAACAATTAATCTTACCTAAATTATAGTACTAGTCCTAGTATAATATGGTTAAAATTGCTAAAATTACACTAAGAGGTCAACTACTTTAACATGGAAGAAGACATATACCAAATGGCCAGATCTATGGTATTTCTTGGTGGGCTCAATCCCACCCTCAACGTTTAATAAATAACAATTTTCAGTTATCGTAATTAAGTGTTTTATTTTTATTCTTTTATTTAGTTAAAATATTGATATACAATTTATCGATACAACTTTTTGATCTTAAGAAAAATTAACAAATATTTCCAAACATTTTAAAATTGTTAAACAAATATATATAGAAGGAAAAAAAACTAAAAAAATTATCGATATCAGTAGCAACGAGGCCAGCTCCCTAGGCTAATTGTACATCGGAACCATAATCCAACCTGTTAAGAACACAAGAAAACAGTCCACGAAAAAAGGGCGTCTTTAATCCATGCAAAATCGTGGTAGAGTGTAAAACCCTTCTGGAACAATGCCATTAAAGGAAGAACTCGATGATGTTCAAGGATCTTGGTTCACTGCATACATTATCAACCGATTAGCCAACAGAAAGTATCTAATCGAGTAAGAAAAGTTGAGGAATGAGGGCGATACAAAACCTTTGAGGGAAGAGGCTATAAATAAAGATGTACGACTATGCCCACCAATCCTTACCAACTAAAGTTTTTTTAAAGTGTCCAATCAAGATGATTATTTTGACTATTGTTGTTGGTGGGTTGGTTAGGTCATTAAAGTCATTAGCCACAAGAAGTATACGATGTAAAACCAATGAAATGCCTCTTTCTCAATGACACACTGAGGGGTTGACTCAAGCAAATAACACTCAAACACATAACATAAGCAGGAGTGAAATAAGATCTCTCAATCCCTTCCATATATTGATTATATATTAGACATGTCAATATATTTATAAGTATTTTACTTAAACTTTTTTCCCTTGTAATATTGTGATATATGATATGATTTTATCTTCTTTTTGATATTTTTGTCCCTTAAATTTTTTTAAACAAGGTTTTAACTAGGCTACAAAAATTGTTATTTGATGCAATTTTGTAATGAAAAATAAGTTTTAATTACACTAAGTGTTGATGGTAAGTGTTGCAGAATTATAATTTATTTTTTTGTTATTATACATTTATTTTTATTAGATGATGGACCACCTTAATGTTTCATTCTAGTCTTCCAAGGTCGAAGTAGCAGGGGTTTACCATTTATGTGCCAGAGCTGCTCAAGCGCTTTACTGTAGCTTTGCTAATTTTCAAACTTGAAAATTAGGTTATGATAGCTAGTAACCTATGCACTTTATATATATATATATATATATATATTCTATATGGTGGGTAAGGAATGATATTGAGCATGAAGGTTTGGGTTTAAATGAAGAACACATATTTAGTAAAGTAATTAAGATGGTGAAAATGAAGGTGCATGATTGGAAGGTAAAAAAAAGATTACAAGATAGACAATAGATAAACTAGATTTGTAGGAGTGTACTTTCTTTTGTAATGGGACAATTTTAAATCAAAATAACAAGGTGAGAAGGTATAAAAAGGCTTCAAATATGAAAGAACCGCCTTAATCACTTTCTACACTATGCAATTTCGTTATTTTCTTACCTTAGCACTTTTATCAAATGGTTTTGTCAACTAGCTCGGATCTCACGGCCTACACACCCCTGAGATCGAACATACTTTCTATCGCATTGCTCACTAATCTTTTCTTTACTATCAACGTGTGTTTTCCTACAAGAACTCAAAGCATACAAATAAAATAGCTCTTAAAGATACTACTTACTATCATTAATTCACTGAGCTTATGCTTTCAAGCTATTAAACAAACTCTACATCTAATTCCCATGTGTCCAAAATTTTAATTTCTACCTAAAAACAGAAAAATGGAGATGAGAGACAACGAATCCCCACACCCCCAACTCAAAAATGAGTCGTGTCCCCACGACTCGAAAAAGACTCAAAAGATAAATTAAAATTAGCAGATAAACATATTTACAGAAATGGTAAGGAAGAAAGAGAACATACTCTCGAGGCTTATTGCCTCGCATCATTGATATCCAAGGTAGGATTTGCTGGACCTTTCGTTAATTGCTCAAGGAGTTTCATGATGTGCACTTGATTAGCATTGATTTGTGCCACATAATTGACTAAGGAAGCTTGAGTTGCTTCGAATTTCGTTAAACGCTCCTCCATCTTCTCTTGCCAACTTTGCTCATTTTCTTCTTTCGAGACTTGCGTAGAACCCGCTCTTCAAAAGATATCTTTGATCTAAGCATTATCAATATAACTCGTCTTAAATTCGAGTTTCTCTTCTTCACCCAATGTTACATTCGCTTCTCGCACAAGACACGTGATCATAGTAGGAAATTTAACATTATAAACCGATTTAGGAGAGACCGAGAATCGTATCACCTCCTCATAGATCAACTGTGCCACATCAACTTCTTCTCCTCTCAAAATACAGTCCAAAAGTAGAGCGTTCTTCATAGTCACATCCAAAGTTCGTGTGTTTCCAAAGACATTAGGAATAAGGAAATTGTGCCAAATTCTCGCATCCGATTGAAGATATTTGTAAGGCCAAGGTGCCTTCAATTCTCTCTTATGTGATTGCACTTTCTCCATGTCTAAAATATGCTCAAAAAGTAATTCCTCATCAAAGATTTTTCGTTTAGCAACCGCTTCATCAAACTTGCAATAACCTTTCAATTTCATAAACTTGAAGTGGTTTCTAATCTCCTCAACTGTGAAAGGAACTAACTTTCCTCTAATCGGAACACAACCTTTACTATCTCGGCTAAAGAGGCCTAAATAGAATTCCGAAACTAATTCATGACATAATTCAGAACGTCTTACCATGAATATAAACCAACCCAATTTCGCACCAAGCTCTATGAATCTCTTGTATTCTCCTTCACCAACTTCTTCCTTGAATACTTTCTCATAAGCAAAAGGTAGTTCTTTCAATTGTTTCTCTGCAGAAGCTTTCAGGTCCCTTGAAGCTTCCTCTTTCTCCTTGGGTGTAGGACCTTGTGGAAGTTGTGTTTTCTCCTTTGCATAAAAGTAAAGCTTTTTACCATTACGATCACACAAAGTTATGCCTCCCTCTTCAACATTGTCTTTAGCCTTTGATTTAGAACTAGAACCTTTGTTATTTGATTTCTTCTTGATTGAATCCAATACCTTACTTTTCTTCACCTCCCTCTTGCTAGCTAATATTGTTGTTCTATTAGTCATCCTCAATTAACCCCCAACTCAAAGCTTTAACAACACTTGAAATTTGAACTTGTGAATTTTTTGTTGAACAAGCTTGATTTGGCTTAGGAAATATGATTGGATGATGAATCTCTATGTGGGTGAGGTGGATTTGTAATGGAGTGGCTTGGATTTAAGAAATTGTAGGATGAATTGTGAAATTTGAGCTCTTTATTCTTCAATTTAAGGGATTTGGTAAGGATTGGTGCTTGAATTTCTCTTGTAATGATGTGGAGAGAAGATTTGATGTGTTTTTCTTGATGATTGGGTAGTGTTTTGATGATTGGTGAAGGTTTTGATGAGTTTTAATGGAGTTGGGAGAGTTTTGGAGAAGACAAAGAGGCTTGAGGTTTAATAAATTCGGAATAATGAGCTTTATACCTCTTTTATAACCTAAATCCCGTTTTCTCTCTCTCCATGCGGCGACCTGCGGTGTACCGCGCATATGGTCCGGTATACCGCAACATCTGATGCTCCAAAAATTTTCGTCTCGTCAATAAACACGCGCTAGCAACCCGTGGCACGGGTTTTTGGACCCGCGGTATACCGCTCATAGGGTCCGGTATACAGGACTCATTGATCAGATTTTTTTCTCCTCGGCATATAACACGTGGCAGCTACCCGTGGTACGGGTTTTCTTCACCTGCGGTATACCGGGGCTGAGGTCCGGTATACCGCACCCCTGCTTCAGCTTTTCCGAAAAAATTTTGTTCGCTTCCCTAACTCGATTTCTCCTATTCCTAAACACCAAAAACACTAATACCTTTCTCAAATATGCATTATCAGCTAAAAACAACTAAACTAAACATAAACTAAAAACGTAAACGACATAAAAACATAAAAAAATTGCGGGTTGTCTCCCGTACAACACTTTTATTTAACGTCTTTCAAAGTTAGACGTGTTGCCTCTATCAAGATTTGCGAATATAGCCTCCCCAACAATGAGTTAGGCTATGAACGTCAACTAATCTACGCTTGATCCCCGTTTTGGGTCGAATTTCTATCACCGTGGCTGAAACAACCTTAGTGACAATGAATGGTCCCATCCACGAGTCTTTGAAACTTCGTGGCCTATTCTCGCGTTTGTGAGCTTTCCATAGAACTTCATGGCCAACCCCAAACTCAATGTTTGGCTCAGTATCCACAGGCTTTAAGTGGATCTTCTCAGGAGGGACTTTGTGATGTGAAAGGCTATGGATGACAGGAACGGTGGGATCTAACTTCCTTGGTTTCTTACCCAAGACATAGAAGGTCTCGGATACATTCTTTGCATGAAGAGTGATGGTCCCTTCTTGGAAGTTGATGACACTTTGACTTGTGGCCATGAAAGGTCGTCCAAGTATGATTGGAACTTGCTTATCTGCATCAAACTCAAGTATAACAAAGTCAGTAGGGATGGCGATATTACCTGCACGGACTAAGACGTCCTCCACTGTTCCCCATGTCCTCTTAACTGAGTTGTCAGCGAACTGCAACTTCACTGGAGTTTTCTCTGATTTCTGAAATCCAAGTCTCTCGAACACGGACTTAGGCATAAGATTCACACCAGAACCCACATTGTACATAGCTTTCACCTTAAGCATACCATTTATTTGAATAGGAAGGTTAAAACTTCCTGGATCTTTAAGCTTTGTTGGTAGCTCTCGTTCACTTCTTCTCGAAACTCTCAGATTCTATCTTGGGATCTCCACACTCGCTTCTTTCTCAGGAATAACTTGCATAAAAACTTGTTGCGGTGTAAGTCCTTTCTTTGCAATCTCAAGCATCTGGGCGTTGATATTTTCAGGTGTATACGACTCTACAAATGTCTTGAGTACAGTGTCATCCTTAGGATTTGTATCAGGAATAGTTGATGACACTGGTTGAACAATAGGTGGCGATTCCACCTTCTCCTCTTCTTTCTCTTCATGCACAGCAGGTGCAACATCTTCTTTTTCTTTTGAATTTAGCTCTGCTTGATAATCCATAACCGATCGAATTTCCTATTGCATCGTCCTCAGAAGCTGTATAAATTCGGCCTTCTCTTGATCTTCCTCCACATAAACCTCAGAACAGTCAGATTCCACGGGGCTATACTTGGTTGGTTCTTCTTCGGTACTCGGAACTTCCACGGCACTAACGACAGCATGCGGTACTTCCTCTTTTTCTTCTTCAATTTCAAAGAAAATAGCCTTGCAAACTTCAAACCCAACATTGTCATTACCTCCTTCGATTGCCTTCACTTCCTTCTGTTCCATTAAATTTGTTAGAACTCTGTTTAACTGTTCTACTTGAGTACCTAAAATCTGAAGTGCGGCATCTTGTCCTTGGACTTTCTCTGCCTGAGCGCTCACATTCGTGGTCAAACGTTCTAGAGCTTTCAATATTTGTTGATTATCCATAGATCCCTCTTGAGGATATTGAGGTAAAGCTTTCTGATCTAATGAATCGGTATAGGCATCTTGAACAGGTTGTTGAGGGGGAGCAGGTCTATTTTGGTATTGATTTTGATACTGACCTCTAGGTTGGAAAGAGTTGTTCTGGGGACGCGGTTGATAATGACCAGGATTAGCGGCCCCTTGTGGATTTGAATACTGCATACCAGGATGATTTCGGTTACCCCATTGATAACCTCCTCGGTTGGATATGAAGTACACAGATTGTGGATTTGATTCGCACTCTTCCCATGTATGATTGTTAACCCCACATTGTTGACAACCTTGTGCTTCTTGTACTACGTTTGCTGCGACTAAATTCTTTTGCATCTCTAACTTCAGCTCTGTGATTTGATTTTCTAACGCGGATATTTGAGCTGAGTTCGCAGTTTCTGCATCTAAACGAAGCGTGCCTCGGGTCTTTGCAATAGGAGCTCGCGTTGAAGGCCAACTCCTTTCTTGTTCCATAATATTTTCTAAAACCTCGGAAGCTTCATTATGATTCATGGACACAAAATTACCCTTTCCAATGTTATCCACCTTCTCTCTACCTTTATCATTAAGACCTTCGTAGAATATAGCAAGCTGTAGAGCAGGTGTATAACCATGGAGAGGACATCTAGCTAATTTATGTTGAAACCTTGTCCATGATTCTCCTACTGTTTCTCCATCTTCTCGACAAAATCTTGCAAGCTCAGTTTGATCCTTGAGTCTCATGCTCTTCGGATAAAAACGGTTAAAGAACGCGGCTTGAAGTTCTGTCCAAGAATGAATTTTTCCAGGTGGTTGTCTTTCTAGCCATTCGCTAGCTCTACCGGTCAAGAAGAACGAAAACATATGACAATACAGTTGCTCGCGTGTAATGCTAGGAGTAATGTAGGCATCAAAAATCTGCATGAACTTCTGAATCGTTCTTACCGGATCTTGAATTGCTATACCACTGTAGAGTCCAAAACGTTGAAATTGACTAAGCATACCCGGATCGGGTCTATATTTGATATTCTGGATCTCTGGAGGATGGTAACTGATTGGTTGAACATGAAACGGCACATGGAGACCAGGGAGGTCTTGCTGCACTCGATTTAGTTGATTATTAATGTTATTCTGCCCATTACCTCCTCCTTGTGGTAGTTGTACACCGTGTTGTCCACCACCAGGTGGTGGTGTTGGTGGTGGACCTCTTGGATTTACTCCGAGGTCATCAAGTGGTGGATCTCGGTGGGCTGCCATTACTCTTCATAAGGATCTTTCTTCACGAACACATTTGTTGTAAACTTTGAAGCTCCTCTCAGGCTCCGGTAACGGAGGCCAAGAGTTAAACACTGTGAAACCTGAAAAAGACTAAAGCAAACCACAAGCGTAAATCCGGAAAAACAAAAACTAAATACTGAAAAATAAAAATATAAATAAAATTTAATTAAAAACTACTACTCGAAATAGATAACCCACACGCTAACGAGACACAAGTCCCCGGCAGCGGCGCCAAAAACTTGGTGTCGCCTAGGGTGTGATAAAAATAAGATAAATATAAGTCAAGAAAACTACACACTCTCACCCTAGACAGGCACAGTACTGCAAGTATTACAAGACGTATGCATGTTTTAGTTAGTAAGTTGAGTTCGTTCTCAGGGACTTAATTGTGTTAATCACGTGGCTAGAAATAACGAGTAAAAGTAAATAATTAAAAGACAATAAATTAAAGAGAGTAAATTCGAAAATAGTAAATTAACTAAGAAAATAAAAGACAATAAAGTAAATACGAAGAATATGAGATGAGAAATATAGCTTAGGTTTCGCTAGTATTCACTAATCCTTCTAATTCTTTCTATTAGATCTAGTTTATAAGAGATAATATTAGCTCTTGTATACTTAGTCAGTATTCTAAATTCCCATACATTAGACCTTGAGAGCGACTAAGGGGGCTACGGCACAACCAAGACGCTGTTTAA
Organism: Nemophila menziesii; assembly: GCA_029959085.1. Classification (NCBI taxonomy): domain Eukaryota; kingdom Viridiplantae; phylum Streptophyta; class Magnoliopsida; order Boraginales; family Hydrophyllaceae; genus Nemophila; species Nemophila menziesii. The sequence goes on from JARWIR010000002.1 coordinate 92,964,392, forward strand.
AATAGGGTTATCAAACGCTACTAAGGCCCTAAGCAAACAATTCAATCAATTAGTGATATGGTGATTAAAACAAACCCTAATGACTATCTAGTTAGAATCATGTTTTGTCAGAACTAATATCGACACTAGACGTTATGTGGTGGTTCATTTGTTAAACACCCATCTAAGGTGATCATCTAACTACTATTAAGGCAATCCTATACTCGTGCACTAGCAAGGAAAACAATCATTAAATCAAAACACATAATCAAATATAAAGGTAAGTAGCTAATATCAATTTAAAACATATAATTCCCAAAGAAACTTAGATAGAAGAATTAGAATTCATAGTTTATACATGATGCAAAACCCAACTATGAGGAGTTTAGTTCATACCTGATGGAAATAAACTAAAAGAAAGTACAAAAGACATCATCTTGCTCTCTACAATAAACTGGAATAATAAAACCTTAAGAACTAATTACTATGAGGCAAGGATGATTTTACAAGTGATATAAGGGTGTATTTATAGGTGTTTAGAAGACCTAATTCGTTTTCTTGAGGGAGAGGTTAAGTAGTGGACTCCAAGCCCAACTCAAATTCGTATGGAAATAATGATAAATTCTGCTGAACTGTTTTGAGCATATCTTCTTCGTTATTGGTCGGTTTTTGCTCCATAATATACCAAAAGAATCCTCAGCGAATTATCTACGTCCCTGTATAAGGAATTTAACAAAATCAGCTTCTTTCTTAGAGTTATCACCACTTCTTTAGGCGTGTGCTGCAGAATCTCAGATTTAGGCAGCTTTTCCTTTTCCATTTTTTTAGCCTTTGTTTCCTTATCTCCAATTACCATGCTAATCTCTTTCCATAAGTTGTAGTCTTTGACTTGGACTCTAATTAATCTCCATAATTATCTTTAAAGCTATACACTAAATAAACAGTTAAATCCAATATGCTCTAAAAATATTATTTTACTAAATCAAGACTCAAAATAGGAAAGTGCACTATTTCTCAAGAAAATCGACATTTATGACTTCTAAATCACTAAAAATGATGTCTCATCCTAACATAAATCTATCACAAATGAGGAGACATCACATAGTATAGGACCCATGTAGTGCAATATTGAAACTACATGTGGTGGCTTGTAATTGTATTTCATTTTCCATTTTACTTTTTTACATCAACTAAATAACCCTACCTATAGTGTCTTAGATATTTAAATGTATATTAAAAACATAAATTTTAAAGGGTAAAATTGTCCCTGAACTATATGTATTTTCTTCTTGGCAAAGAGGTTCGAAGACCAAACTGTTAAATCAGCTTATAGTTAAGGACCATTTTGGCAATTTTCCCTATTAATAGTTCCAAAAATACATGCCGCCACCGTAAAAAGTTGGGAAAAAACACTTTTCAAGGACCATTTGGGTAACATTTTAATTTTCAAAGATCAGGTTCGTGGCCGATAAATACCCTATAATTGAATGACCATTTGGGCAATTATCCCAATTCTAAATATTAAATAGGGGTAGTAGTAGTAGTAAAAATGTGTATATATTCTAAAAACAACACTATATTTATAGACTGCACAGTTAATATTAAATTTAATAAGTAGATATTTTCTCTATTTGTGTAATTAATTTTTATTTCAAGAGTATCAACTTATTTGCAAAAGAAGACGTTAATAGTAACAAGAATTATTTTCATTGTTTTATTACAAATTAAATTTTAAGGATATCGTGTTTTTTATGCAAGCCATCTCATTTATACGCAGGACCAATGGCCTTACCATAAACTTACTGTTATACAACTATGATGATCAACATATACTTAACAAAGCCATTAAAGGATAAAGGTAAAAAGTCAAAGGAGATTCCAAGAAAAGTCAAAGAGGAAGAATAGGAAGTCATTGATGGTGATTTCAATTCATGAGTGAGGATGATACCAACTCATATGGAAAGAGTGATAAAGAATCATCAACTGAGTCCTCTTCACAAGTGAAATACTTTGAGAATATCAAGATTGATACTCACAGCAAGCAAAGTACCGTTGCTAACAGAGATGAAGATGAAAGTGACAAGAATGTACTTGTTGTGGCTGGATGCAAGAGATGTTTCCCAAACAAGTTGAAGATTGCCCCAAGTGTTTGGGTCAACTTATTCATATTACACCATGAGTTATCATTCTTCAAATATTTAGACCCGATAAACTTTTCTTTTTCTAAAACATTATTCTTTATCGTTTGGTGTTTGTCATTGTGGATATTTCTGAAATATGATACTTTAATAGTTTTGCTTGTCAATGTGGATTTATCTGACAAAAAAAAACAAATGGAATGATTGTGTTATTATTATTATTTATGCATTTTCAAATTGTAGTACTAGTTAAGTAGGTTATAGGTAGGTTGTATTTTATATATAAATTTATTTCATATATTTTTTATCTGTATTTTTAATTAGTGTAGGATATACTAATACAGTGTAGTCACTGAAATAACTATTAATCTTACCTAAATTATAGTACTAGTCCTAGTCTAATATGGTTAAAATTGCTAAAATTACACTAAGATGGTCAACTACATTAGCATGGAAGAAAACATATACCCAGTGGCCGGATCTATGGTATGTCCTGGTGGGCTCAATCGCACCCTCAAATTTTAATAAAAAACATTTTTCAATTATCTTAATTAAGTTGAGAAATGAGGATGATATAAAACCTTTTAGGGAAGAGGCTAAAAGTAAACATGTACGACTATGCCCACCAATCCTTACAAACTCAAGATTTTTTAAAGTGTCCAATCAAGTTGATTCTTTTGACTATTGTTGTAGGTAGGTTAGTTAGGTCGTTAAAGTCACTAGCCACAAGAAGTATACGATGTACAACCAATGAAATGCCGCTTTCTCAGCTGGCACACGGAGCGGTCGACTCAAGCACATAACACTCAAACACATAACTGAAGTAGAAGTGAAACAAGATCTCTCAGTCCCTTCCATATTTTTATTATATATTAGACATGTCAATCTATTGTTAAGGATTTTAGAATGCTTACTCTTTTTTTCCCTTATAATATTGTGATATATGATATAATTTTCCCTTCTTTTTGATCTTTTGGTCCCTTAAAATTCTTTAAACAATGTTTTTACTAGGCTACAAAAATTGTTATTTGATGCAATTTTGTAATGAAAAAGAAGTTTTAATTACACTAAGTTTTGATGGTAAGTGTTGCAATATTATAATTTATGTTTTTCTTATTTTACATTTATTTTTATTAGATTATGGGCCACCTTAATGTTTCACTCTAGTCTTCTGAATTAACAGGTCCAACATGAGAAAAAGATGTATTATCATTCAGGGGTTTAATCGGGCTCTATCAAATGTAGAGTCCAAAAATCCAAAAAAACACCCTTATCTCGAACTCTCGAGAGGTGTTTTATAAAGAGTCCCTCAAATTCTCTAGTACGAATATGTGCTCGTGTTGAAAGATGCGGTTATAATTGCTTATGCATTTTAAAAGATGGTGAGCAGTATCATATGATAGTAACGAATTTTTGTAAAGAGGAACATCCTTGATTTTCGAATTCTTGTAGACAAATGAATACATTATAGTTGAGTGAGATGTGGAGAATATCCGTTCTCATAATGATCATACTTACACGTTCGTGTGCAATCAACGAAGTGTGGTTATGATATCCTAACCGAAAGGCCGCAAATCGTCTATTTTTTGTTTGAAAGGAGACAAATTGAAATTATCCAAACACCATGCAAGGTTCATATTTAAGAGGATTACGCGAATCTCACACATATTAAAATCCACTCGAAATATACAACACCGAATGTATAAAAAACGTCCATTTCAAAAATCAATGTTTTGTATGATTTTTTTAAGAAGCCAGAATTCGAAGGCGAGTAGTTTTAGTTTGTGTTTGATTGTTTGACCGTTGATCTTGAATCGATGGGGGTCATAAAGTATAGTATTGATGATACGTTGCATGTAGGAAAATAGACGAAACAAGAGTATGTGAGAATATTGGGGTTAAAGTCTATGGGAGGTATTGATTTAGCGATTCACGCTAACACGTTAATAGCTAATCTTGCATGGATAAGGAGGAAAAGTAGAGAGTGCGTGTATTGATCGATCTTAATTTTTTTAGATCGTCACCGATTATAATTTGACTATTTGTTCACTATGATAGAAGTCGTGTGTGTTTGAAGATGTTTTGTCGACCCCGCACCTTTTCTTCTTCCTCTTTTATGAAAATATAGTCATTGACCATGATGTCCGAAAGGCCGTAATATGGCCGATTTTATAAATGCATTTGAAACTTATAGTGCGTCAGAACTCGAGTGAAAGAAAGATAAACTACAACTTGCACTACTATGCTCTTTGTCTTTTGCAAAAACATTAGTTGTCACGAGAGACGGTAAAAGTCGTCGCGAAATAACAATTTTATCTTTAGCGAGTACATGTCCTGGCTTAAGATTCCTCGCTAAATACCACTTATGCGGCGACATGGGCATTCTCACGTGTGACAACCTATCATTTATTTTCTTTATCAAACCTTTATTTTCTTTTCTCAATTCTTGACAATTTCAATAATTAATTCAAACAACAATAAATCGTTAGTATGTAGCATTGATCAGAATAGCAAAGTTCAGCAGCCTTTAGCGGCCTTTAGCAGTCTTGAAATAAAAAAACCATAGATCATATTTTATTTTTATGAATATAGTAATTATTACGTATAATATATATATATATATATATATTTCTTTGTAGTTTGTTATTGTTTATAATTTACATATTTGAGATTTAATGGCTTAAAATAGAATTAGTTTGTCATCATTAGAAACATGAGAGTGTGTTTACCATCAAAATAGCCATGGACATAATATTTAAAATAGTTTGATACTCTTGGAAGGGAAGCTAATTTATATCTTGGAGTTGAATGTCAAACACATCTTCTAAAAAATTGTTTTATTTCGTTTCAAAAATAATAAAGATAGATATGTCTTGAAATATTTTAATCTTTCATTTTTTCCATAAACCCCCAATTTAGAAGAAAACATATTTAAAGATAATAGTAGGATATTGTATCCATCATTCACTTTTTCTTTTATTAAAAATCTAATCCAAACATCAATAGAAGTTAAATATCCCTCCATAATATTTCAATTCCTTTAAAAAAATGAATCCAAACACTATGTAAGTGTTTCTAAACAGGTAAACATAGCATTGGATCATATTCATGATTGAGATATTGAGACTATTCTTCTCTAACACTTTTGTATAGCCTTTTTCACTAAGCATATTATACGAAATTATATATTTAAGAAATACACAAACTAAGAAGAATAATTAAATAAACTGTTATTTACAACTTGATTTAATTGGAAAATTGTATCAACAAGGTGGATAAAACATATGTGTCTAGGAGGACCTCAATTTCGAATATGAACCAATACAATGTGAGACACGTGATTTGGAGATAAAATTTAATAACTAAGGTCCCAAGATTTATAAATACCAAAACTCGATACAAGTTGTCATAACTTCATATCTGCGGCCCGAGGTTACACATCTGCGGCTCACACATATTTATTTGATCTAGAAATTTCAATGGGGTGCGAGTTTTCTAAACCACCCACCAAATTATAAATACGAAGGGTTTAAAGAGATAAATAATTATCACGATAGGTTGTGGGGATTAGTTTCCAAACCCGCGAGAGAACGGAAGATTGTAGGGATAATTTTTTTCACCTATCAAACCCTCCCCACATGTATATACTATACAATTAATATGTGTAAAATTCTAAACTTACAATTAATTAAAAATTCGAATTAAAATATAATAGTTCAAAGTTAAAACCGAAAATGTATTGTATAAATATAAGTTAAAATCTTAAGTGAATTTGTTCTCTCTTCACTAAACAATTTGTTAATATAACATATTATTATTTAAGTTAATCGCCTTAACCCAAGATAACCATATACTACACATTGTTATATATAACAAATGAATATCCAAGATAAAAAATGGCAAGTTATGCACAAAGATATTATCAAAAGCAACACCTCTCAAACATTTCAAATCGGGATAGAGTAAGTATTAAGAAAATAAACAACGTACCCAACTTATAAATCAACCTGCTGCTTCTAAATACTATGGGAAGGTAGCTTCAAAAGATGAAAAAAATTGGAGTAGGAAATAATCCTTAAAAATGAGAGAAACATATCTAAAGCAGTAAATAAATTCAACTATGATCATTGAAGATAATATTTTAGCAATGTTTTTAGAGGAAATCCTAGAGTATTTGGTTTATCCATCTATCAAAGCACCAAGAGATAACATGAAAATCACTTATCTCATCTGAGATTAAAGTAGAGGGTTTAAATAAAGGTAGAAAATGCTAGAAAAACATTTGTATTGATAAAATTAAAGGCCTAAAAGAGGTCTGACTACCACCTTGGAGGGATCAAAAGATCCAAAGCTTCATATCTAGGTTTATGATTGGGAGACTTGAGTGAAATAGATGGAAGAAAATAATAGGTAGAAGAAATGTATTTCTTTGCCTCGCTCAAATTTAATGAATCAACATAAAAGACTATATGTGCATAACCAATAAAAAACTAATATTATATAAACGAATTTAAAAAGAATAAATTAAATAATCATATGAAAGATTATTAAGTCCAAATAAAAATAAATTCATGTCAAATGTAAAGATAGAGAGACTTAGTAAAACACAGTATATATAAAGTCCACATAATGTAGTATTTAGACATTAAATTATTACACTACAAGAAATCACTGTCCTATCCTTAGATAAAAATAATAGAATTCTTATAACTTTTATGATTCTTCTTCGTCCTCTTCCAAAATTACATATATTCTCTTTATATCGTTGCTTTTTTGAAGATATAATTTTGCTAACAAAACAATAATTCCATTTTTTTAGCTAATTTTTATCGGGGTTCATTATCAATATACCATTCTTGATCCAAGCCAAAATTTAAATCGACTTTAACACACTTTCGGTTCCAAGGAAGCTAAGCCGTTTTATCACTTGATGGATCATCATTCTTACCAGAGCCAATATTTGAAGTAATCTTCGCATTCATGGGGGACAAAGGTCGACTTAATTTGAAATTGAAAGAAACTTTTGTTTGGGAGTTATATTTCTGATTTTCAAAGGACATACTGCCAACAGGGTGAATATTCTCATGATATGAACTGTCTGAAAATACAAATCAAATAACTAATTTAGAATCATTGTGTGATTTATATAAAATCTAAAAATCAAGAGAATAAAATTTATGAAAAGTATATGCTAAATTTCAGAAATTATGAATCCATAATTTATTTATTTTTCAATATGGATAAAGTCATTTCACATATTTCTAATTGATTCATTTATAATCCAACATACTAAAACAAAAAATCATATATTGATGAGTAAATATGTAGAAATTAATGTCAAAGAAGAATTAGAAAAACATATATTCCTAAACATTTTATCTGACATATAAAATACAATAAAAGAAATTTAGTATAAGTTTATTTTCTTTTTCATAATTTTCTCAACTGAATGACTTATCAGTAAACATGAATGATTTTAAAAAGTACTAGTAGTCTCAGGCAAACAAATCATGTAAGAACTAATAAAAAACAGTTACACATTTTATATTAATACCTGTCCATGAGGGTTTTGCCTCAAATTCTGTATGATTTTTTTCCAAATGGCTTCTTTTCAAGTAACACATACTGCCATCACCGGTAGTTCCAATTTCTTGTTGGTAATTTTCACTTGTGTAATTTTGTGACACCTCACCTATTATAGGGAAGTATTCTTGGTTTGGAAACACACCAATAGGGCAACTACGTGAAATTTGGCCAAGGTTTGAGAAATTTGTATTGCACCAGAGATCTGGTGGTCCAACTTGACTTTGTGAAACAAATGGGCATGTTTGACTGTTTTCAACATGTTTCCGATCAAAACCACCTGCTCCAATAGATTTTGTCTTTGTACAAAATTCAATTCCTTTTTTCAAAATGTAATATAAGGAGTAATCATCATCCTCACTCACAACTATGCCAGAGGATTCTAAAAGTGTATTAGCGTATGGTTCATTAGGTACGTCAAGATTAGGACCAATATTATTGAAATGTTGGCTCAACTGTGAATCTGAACTACCTATAGTTTGGTATATATCTTGATCGATTGATTGTTCCTGAAAAGTGGTTTCGATTGGTTGCTCTGCAATCTGAAAAGCTGTTTCGGAGTTGTACCCTAGATCTTGACAGAACTTGAAAAGTTCGCCATCATTGCTAAAATTTAAATTCTCATCATCATGAAATTCAGTAGACATTGAATCATAAACGTTATGATTGTTGTTGAAATTAGACATTCTAATAATTATAGAAAAATGTATGATAAATATAAAAAATAACTATGTATAATTTTTGAATGTTTATTATGGTTGGGTATACATTTTGTAAAGTAGAGAGAATTCATATAAATGAAAATTATCATACATATCTGGTGAATATCAAATTCTTACTATTCTATAACATATAATATTACTACCTCTATTCTATAATAGTTGATTATCTGCCAAAATAAGTTAATCCACAATATAAGTTATACTTAGAATTCTAATGTAAAATAAATAATTTATTTATGTTAGTTCATTTTTTAAAATTTTGTAATAGCTAAGAATTTAATTTTTTTCTGTTTTATAAATAAGGATATGTTGGTCACAGTAACATAATCTTTCAATTTTCTAGGTTTCTTAATATGGATGAAAAAAATTCTAAACTTGGTTAATTTGAAATGAAGGTAGTAATAAAATTACCATTTTTTTCATTAAATACTATTACTCTCTTTAGGAAAGTTAATAATTTAAAAAAAATATATGTCTAAATTCAAAATTGTAAATGTTTATCTATTAACATTATACAATTTATACAAATTTTAAAATTCAAAAGTTCAATGCCTCATGTTTTTCAGCAAAAGATAAGATCCAATTAAAACATTAATTTTATGAAAAATACATAAATATACTATAAATTGCAATGAAATACTTAGAAATATGTAGCATATAAAGTATTTGTCATTTATAGTTTCAAATACATTTTCGAAATTAATCTGCCACTACATTTCTATATTTTACTTTTAATATTTTTGTTAATACTATCGGGGAGGCTATGTACATCCAATAAAACTTTAAAATTACATTCTTCATATAGGACAATTCCACATATGGTTCATAGACTATAGGCTAGTTACTTTAATCGTCCTTGAACTTCTAAAGTTACACGAATATTCATGTAACTAAACAACAATATTTAGGGTGGTACTCCAATATTTTTTGTAATCACATCTCATGTTTGTCTATATAAATTTAATATTTTTTCCTTATAAGCATACATTATAGATTTATGCTACCATTAGGACTCTTCAGTACGTAGGGAAAAAATCTCGTTAATTATACGATATACTATGACGTCTCAGCATTTCAAACCATCAAAGTATATTGAATCCGTCTATTAGGATATATATCCCAGATTAAAATTGTAATCATCATGGTGGTATTGTGTGATGACTTGCATGTAAGATCAACGTGACATTTCTCGTAATTACTATAGTATGACTATTCAACTATACCCTGATATTTAATTCCATGATAATGATTATTATTCTAAAGTTATTGTACTAACTACTTTATCTTTTCCAATCATCATAGATAAAAATTTGTATCTCAGTATATCACATATCTATTAATAATCACAAATCTAGAAAAACCATGAATTTGTAGAATCAGGCCTTAAATCTTAGTAAATTTACATCAAACTTTAATTCATTGACCCTTGAAATCACATAGTGATGGAGATGAATAAAAGTAATTAAAGATATATTATCTTATAATAATATTGTTTGTTGTGATTTAGTTTGAAAACAACACTGCAAATGATTTCACCAAGTCTTGAATATTTCTTTGTTGAACGACCTTTCCTTTGCGACGATTTTTTAGAGGAATTAGAATGTGATAGGTTAGTATTAAGTTGAAATACATATCCATGTTACTTCTTATGGATAAGTTTGGATAATTAGTTACAATTTATTTTCTCTTTGTTTTACAGAAGATTTGGAACATAGATTAAAAATGTACATGAAACATAATTGGAATGAAGATATTATTATTATTCAAGTGACTATTATACATATGGTAGAATAAATCTGAAATGTTTGATATTTATACATGATGTGGATTAGTAAGAATATTCAGCGAATAATTTTCAATTATATATGATATTTTGTTTTATTGCAACTATGTATTATATCGCCTACCTATTTTAGGAATTTCCTTTAATTATAATTAAAAAAAATACTCGTTGTCATAGTAAAAAAGGAGGAAAAAAAGTTTTCGAGGACTATCATTGTTTTATTTTTCACATTAAATCGCAATTCTAAAGCAAGCCATCTCATTTATGCGGAAGACCAATAGACTGACAATCAACTTACATAGTTATGATAAGTTGGTTAACACACACTTAACAAAATATGCGGAGGTCGAGATTAGTAGAACCTATGCGATCGTCCTGGGATCATGGTACATCAAAACAATAATCTGGCCTATGAAAAACACAAATGTCCACGAACAAAAAAACATCGTCTTTATTCCATGCAAACTCGTGGTGGAGTGTGTAATCCTTACTGCGGACGATGTTTGAACAAATCCGTTAAAGGATGAACTTGATATTGTTCAAGGTGGTTGGTTCACTTTAGACATTATCAACCGATTAACCAAAAAAAAGTATCTAATAGAGTATGAATACTTGAGGAATGAAGACGATACAAAACCTTTGAGGGAAGAGGCTGAAAGTAAGCATGTATGACTATGCCCACTACCCTTTACCAACCCAGGTTTTTGTTAAAGTTTCTGATCAAGTTGATTCTTTTGACAATTGTTGTTGGTGGGGTGGTTAGATCAGAAAAGTCCTTAGCCACAAGAAGTATTCCGTGCACAACGAAGGAAATGTCGCTTTTTAAATTGGCACACGGACGATCAACTCATACACACAATTGAAGCAAAATAAGATCTCTTTGGCCTTTCAAATACATATTTTCATTGCCTCATTGGCCTTGACATTTCGATTAAGGTTTCTAGATAAGTTTAATTTTATATACTCTTTTTAGAATTGTTGCAGTTATTTTTTACTTTGTCATTAATCATTAGGTTATTTATTCATAACATAACTATAAATTATGTTATTTCATTGTTTAATTATAGATGCACTGAGTATTTTGGTTTTCAAAAATTTATTGATGATGTAGTTAAATTTCTTGTTTTTAATAAGTGTGTTTGTATTTTCTTATCTTTCTGTTTTACATTTCTATTATCTTTATTTAAGCTAAATTTAATAAAATGAATTGAGTAAATTGAATTTAAATAAAATGAGAAAATGAGTACTTTAGGTATATATAGAAACTTGATCTAAACAACCTTTCTATTTTCCTACTTCATACTTTTTATTAGATATAAAATCATAGTTAAATATTTCATTTTCTTTATGTTATTTTCCTTTTTTTGTTAAGTTAAAATATCATAATGATGAAAATGTATTTTGTAGTACTTAAAGAGCCACTATGAATTTAGTTTGTCATTAAAAAAAATTCAGTATCTTTTTTTTCTTGAAAAAAACACAATTAAAATTGACTTGTAATACAAGCAAATCCTCTTTCACAACTTAATATTTCTGTACATAACATAAAGTTTTTGATAAATATCGTGTTGTATGAACTAAACACTGACTTAATAAAACATGATATATATATACAAAATTTGAGTTGGTTTTTATTTATTTACTCGATAATGTTACTCAAATGCATTAAATAATGGTGACTTTCTCAATAATTTTTAATAATGCTTTGTTAGGAATGTTTAGGAAAAGTGGAAACGTTTATATAGTGTTGTGAATAGTGCATAAAACAAACTAGTCAAAGGTAATATATTAAATACCCCTTTTGTATGACAAAATGTCAAAAAACCCCCTATGGTTAACTTTTATAAACATATGATCATATAGTACAATATTTGCATAATATAGGCACCTATCGTGCATTGTTTGCATAGTATTGGGACCCAGTATTGTTTTTTCATAATATAGGGACCTCGTATGGTTTCTGCATATTAGAGGGACTGGACTTATTCTGCAATTTTTGCATAGTATAAGGACTTGGTAATTCTTTTTCATAACATAAGGACATGTAATATAGTTTATGCATAATATAGAGACATATCGTACACTTTTGGGAATTTCGTACAGTTTTTTCATAATATAGGGACTTATCATTCAATTTTTGCATAGTATAGGGGCTAGATACAGTTTTTTCATAAGATAAGGACTTACTTTGCATATTTTGCATAATATAGAGATCTAGTACTTTTTTTGCATAATATAGGGACCTGTTGTTCATTTTTTGTATAAAATAGGGATCTATTGTGCATTTTTTGGCTGCATAGGGATCTGGTTATTTCATATAATAGGGACATATAATGCATTTTTTGCATAATATAGGGAGCTGATATATTTTTTGCATAATATAGGGCTAGTACAATTCTAGCATGAAATATGGGAACATTGTGCATTTTTTTAACAAAATATAGCGACATGTGGTACAATTATGCATAAATAAGGACTTATCTGAGAGTTAAAGAATAAATAGTCGATTCATGAATAAAAATGTATATTATATTCCATTAAAATAAAGTATAATAACTATTAACATCTAATATAATAAATTAATATTTCCTTACATAACATAAAATTTTTGCCAAAATGTCTTGTTATATGAACTAAATACTGACTTGATAAAACATGAAATATATTCAAAAGTTGAGTTGATTTTTAATTATTTACTCAATAATGTTACGCAAATGCGTGAAATATTGGGTGGTTTCTCAAATAATGTTGAATAATTTTTTGTTAGGATGGTAATATATTAAATACCCCTTTGGTATGACGAAAGGTTAAAAATCACTTACGGCTGAATTTTTTCCTAGGAGCTATAGCAATTTTTTTGCATAATATTGGGACCTATGGTGCATTTTTCTCATAGTATTGGGTCCCGAATGGTTTTCTCATATAATATAGAGACCTAGTTTTCTATAAATTTGAGGGACTGACTTATTCTGTAATTTCTGCATAGTATAAGAACCTTATATATTTTTTGCATGATATAGGAACATGTAGTATAGTTTTTCCATAACATAGGGAGTTATCATTCAATTTCTGCATAGTATAGGAACTAGATACAGTTTTTTATAAAATAAGGACCTATAGTGCATATTTTTCATAACAAGGAGACCTAGTACCTCTTTTGCATAATATATGAACCATAGGAACCTATAGTGAAATTTTTGCATATTATAGGGTCCTAGTATTATTTTTTTGCATAATACAAGGACCTAATTTTTTATTATAAAATATGGACCTATTGTGCATTTTCTGGCTGCATAAGGACCTAATATGTTTACTTCATAAAAACGTACCTATCATGCAATTTTTGCATAGCATACGAACCTGACACATTTTTTGCATAATATAAGTAACTATGGTACAATTTTGGCATGAAATATAAAATAGGGACCTGGAACGGTTATACATAAATCGGGACTTATCATGCAATTTTTTATATTTTTTAGGAACCTGCTACTATTTTTGCATAATATAGGGACACATAGTACATATTTAATAGAAAAATAGGGACCCTGTTTTTGCATAGTATAGGACCCCTGTAGTGCAATATTGAAACTACATGTGGTGGCCTGTAATTGTATTTCATTTTCTATTTTACTTTTTTACACGAACTAAATAATTCTACCTATAGTGTTTTATATATTTAAAAGTATTTTAAAAACATAAATTTTAAAGGGTAAAATAGTCCCTGAACTATAGGCTATTTTCTACTTGGCAAAGACGTTCCAGGACAAAACCGTTATATCAGCTTATAGTTTAGGACCATTTTGGCAATTTTTCTCTATTTATAATTCCAAAAATACCTGTGCAAAAAGTTGGAAAAAAACAGTTTTTAAGGACCATTTGGGTAACATTTCAATTTTCAAATATCAAGTTCCTGGCCGGTAAATTCCCTATAATTGAAGCACCATTTGGGAAATTATCTCAATTCTAAATATTAAATAGGGGTGGTAGAAGTAGAAAAAATGTGCATATATATTCTAAAAACAACACTATATTTATAAACTGCACAGTTAATATGAAACTTAGTAAAGAGATATTTTCTCTATTTGTGTAATTTTTAATTTTTAATTTCAAGAGTATCAACTTATTTGTAAAAGAAGACGTTAATAGTAACAAGAATTATTCTCATTGCTTTATTACAAATTAAATTTTAAGGATATCATGATTTTAATCCAAGCCATCTCATTTATACGAAGGACCAATGGCCTTACCATAAACTTACAGCTATATAGCTATGATGATCAACACATACTTAACAAAGCCATTAAATGAGGAAGGTAAGAAGTAAGAGAAATTTTCAAGAAAATTCAAGGAGGAAGAAGAGGAAGTCATTGATGGTGATTTCAATTTAGGATTCGAGGATGATAGCCACACATACGAGGAGAGTGATATAGAGTCATCAACTAAATCCTCTTGAAAAGAGAAATACTTTTAGAATATCAAGATTGATAGTCGCAGCAAGCAAAGTACAGTTGCTCACACTTATGAAGATGAAAGTGACAAGAATGTGCTTGTTGTGGCGGGATGCAAGAGCTGTTTCAAGTATATGATAGTTCCCAAACAAGTTGAAGATTGGCCCAAGTGTATAGGTCAACTTATTCATATTACCCCATGAGTTATCATTCTTCTAATATTTAGACCCAATAAGTTTTTTTCTAAAACATTATTCTTTATCGTTTGGTGTTTGTCAATGTGGATTTTTCTGAAATAGTCAGACAAAAAAAATGGAATGATTGTGTTATTATTACTATTTCTGCATTCTTAAATTGTAGTACTTGTTAAGTAGGTTATAGGTAGGTTGTGTTTTATATATAAATCTATTTCATATATTTTTTTCTCTTTATTTTTAATTAGTGTAGAATATACTAGTACGGTGTACTCACTGAAATAACAATTAATCTTACCTAAATTATAGTACTAGTCCTAGTATAATATGGTTAAAATTGCTAAAATTACACTAAGAGGTCAACTACTTTAACATGGAAGAAGACATATACCAAATGGCCGGATCTATGGTATGTCTTGGTGGGCTCAATCCCACCCTCAACGTTTAATAAATAACAATTTTCAGTTATCGTAATTAAGTGTTTTATTTTTATTCTTTTATTTAGTTAAAATATTGATATACAATTTATCGGTACAACTTTTTGATCTTAAAAAAATTAACAAATATTTCCAAACATTTTAAAATTGTTAAACAAATATATATAGAAGGAAAAAAAAAACTAAAAAAATTATCGATATCAGTAGCAACGAGGCCAGCTCCGTAGGCTAATGGTACATCGGAACCATAATCCAACCTGTTAAGAACACAAGAAAACAGTCCACGAAAACAGGGCGTCTTTAATCCATGCAAAATCGTGGTGGAGTGTAAAACTCTTACTGAGGACGGTGCTGGAACAATGCCATTAAAGGAAGAACTCGATGATGTTCAAGGATCTTGGTTCACTGCATACATTATCAACCGATTAGCCAACAGAAAGTATCTAATCGAGTAAGAAAAGTTGAGGAATGAGGGCGATACAAAACCTTTGAGGGAAGAGGCTATAAATAAAGATGTACGACTATGCCCACCAATCCTTACCAACTAAAGTTTTTTTAAAGTGTCCAATCAAGATGATTATTTTGACTATTGTTGTTGGTGGGTTGGTTAGGTCGCTAAAGTCATTAGCCACAAGAAGTATACGATGTAAAACCAATGAAATGCCTCTTTCTCAACTGACACACTGAGGGGTTGACTCAAGCAAATAACAATGAAACACATAACAGAAGCAGGAGTGAAATAAGATCTCTCAGTCCCTTCCATATATTGATTGTATATTAGACATGTCAATCTATTTATAAGGATTTTAGAATGCTTAAACTTTTTTCCCTTGTAATATTGTGATATATGATATGATTTTACCTTCTTTTTGATATTTTTGTCCCTTAAATTTTTTTAAACAAGGTTTTAACTAGGCTACAAAAATTGTTTTTTGATGCAATTTTGTAATGAAAAAGAAGTTTTAATTACACTAAGTGTTGATGGTAAGTGTTGCAGAATTATAATTTATGTTTTTGTTATTATAAATTTATTTTTATTAGATGATGGACCACCTTAATGTTTCATTTTAGTCTTCCAAGGTCGAAGTAGCAGGGGTTTACCATTTATGTGCCAGAGCTGCTCAAGCGCTTTACTGTAGCTTTGCTAATTTTCAAACTTGAAGATTAGGTTATGATAGCTAGTAACCTATGCACTTCATATATATATATATATATATATATATATATATATATATATATATATATATATATATATATATATTCTATATGGTGGGTAAGGAATAATATTGAGCATGAAGGTTTGGGTTTAAATGAAGAACACATTTTTAGTAAAGTAATTAAGATGGTGAAAATGAAGGTGCATGATTGGAAGGTAAAAAAAAGATTACAAGAAAGACAATAGATAAACTAGATTTGTAGGAGTGTACTTTCTTTTGTAATGGGCCAATTTTAAATCATGTAATATCTTTTATTATTGTTGTAAAAAAAATTTGTTTGTAGTAAGGAGTGATATTCTTTTTAAGGTATCAATTTCCCATATTGGGCTTAATAATTAAAAAAATTAAAGGTTGTAAAAACAATGGTATTTTGATTTTTCTTTATAATAATATTTAATTTGATGATTAAAAAAAACCATCAATACCCTAAACGCCCGCCTCCATATATATATATATATATATATATTACACACGTACTATTGCTTTCTTCTACTCATTTATATTCTCTTAATCATCATCTTTCATTTTGTCCAACACATTCCTTCATCTTGCCATAGAAAATACCAATTTGACTTGCATCATCTTGGAACAATGGCCATGACATTTTGATTAAGGTATCTAGACAAGTTCAATTTTATATAATCTTTTTATAATTGTAGATGTAGTTTTTTACATTTTTATTAATCTTTACGTTATTTATTTATTCAGCCCATAATTATAATTATGTTCTTTCATTGTTGATTTATAGCATTCAGTGTTTTTTTTTTTTTAAATTAATTGATGATTTAATTAAATCTCTTGTTTTTAATAAATGTGTTTGTATTTTCTTATCTTTCTATTTTAATTTTATATTATATTTATTTAAGCTAACTTCACTTAAATGGATAGTGTAAATGAAATATAAATAAAATGAGGAAATGAGTATTCTAGGTATATATAGAAATTTTACGTAAGCAATCTTTTGGATTTTTCCATTCCATATTTGTTATGAAATATAAAAACATAGTTTATTTCTTTTTCTTTTATGTTATTTACTTTTTTTTGGTTAAGTTAAAAATATGCAGTGATGAATATGTATTTGGTAGTACTTAAATATCCACCATACATTTAGTTTGTTTTTAAATAAATTTCAATATCTTTTTTTTTGGAAAATAAAACACAACTAAAATTGACTTGAAATACAAACAAAACCTCTCGTAGTGACAATTAATATTTATTTACATAACATAAAATTTTTGCCAAAATGTCTGGTTATATGAACTAATCATTGACTTGATAAAACATGAAATATATTTAAAAGTTAAGTTGATTTTTAATTATTTACTCAATAATGTTACGCAAATGCGTGAAATAATGGGTGATTTCTCAAATAATGTTTAATAATTTTTTGTTAGGACGGTAATATATTAAATACCCCCTTTGGTATGAGAAAATGTAAAAAACCACCTATGGCTGATTTTTTTTCCTAGGAGCTATAACAATTTATTTGCATAATATAGGGACCTATGGTGCATTTTTTGCATAGTATTTGGACCCGGTATGGTTTCTTCATATAATATAGAGACCTAGTATGGTTTCTACAAAATCGAGGGACTAACTTATTCTGTAATTTCTGCATAGTATAAGGACCTAATATATTTTTTGCATGATATAGGAACATGTAGTACATTTTATGCGTAATATAAAGACCTATCAGGCATTTCTGGGGACCTCGTACAGCTTTCCCATCACATAGTGATTTATCATTCAATTACGGAATATATAGGGACTAAATACAATTTTAAAAAAATAAAGATCTATAGTGTATATTTTTCATAACAAAGAGATTTAGTGAAATTTCTGCATATTATAGGGTCCTGGTGTTATTTTTTTGCATAATACAAGGACCTATAGTTTAAATATTTTTTTTATAGTATGGGCCTATTTGTGCATCTTCTGGCTGCATAAGGACCTAGTATGGTTATTTCATAAAAAAGGGACCTATTATGCAATTTTTGTATAGCAAACGGACCTAGCACATTTTTTGCATAATATAGGGAACTATGGTACAATTTTGGCATGAAATATAATATAGGGACCTAGAAGGGTTATACATAAATCGGGACTTATTATGCAATTTTTATATTGTTTAGGAACCTGCTACTATTTTTGCATAATATAGGGACAAATAGTACATATTTAATAGAAAAATAGGGACCCAGTTTTTGCATAGTATAGGACCCCTGTAGTGCAATATTGAAACTACATGTGGTGGCCTGTAATTGTATTTCATTATCCATTTTACTTTTTTCCACAAACTAAATAACCCAACCTATAGTGTCTTAGATATTTAAATGTATATTAAAAACATAAATTTTAAAGGGTAAAATCGTCCCTGAACTATAACTTTTTTTTACTTGGCAAAGACGTTCGAGGACCAAACCGTTAAATCAGCTTATAGTTCAGGACCATTTTCGCAATTTTCCCTATCAATAGTTCCAAAAATACCTGCCGTCGCCGTAAAAAGTTGGAAAAAACTGTTTTCAAGGACCATTTGGTAACATTTCAATTTTCAAAGATCAGGTTCCTGGCCGTTAAATAACCTATAATTGAAGGACCATTTGGGCAATTATCCCAATTCTAAATATTAAATAGGGGTAGTAGAAGTAGTAAAAATGTGTATATATTCTAAAAACAACACTATATTTATAGACTATTAAACTTAGTAAGTAGATATTTTCTCTATTTGTGTAATTTTTGATTTTTAATTTCAGGAGTATCAATTTATTTGCAAAAGAAGACGTTAATAGTAACAAGAATTATTCTCATTGTTTTATTACAAATTAAATTTTAAAGATATCGTGATTTTAATGCAAGCCATCTCATTTATACGCAGGACCAATGGCCTTACCATAAACTTACAATTATACAGCTATGATGATCAACACATACTTAACAAAGCCATTAAAGAAGGAAGGTAAGAAGTCAAGGGAGATTTCAAGAAAAGTCAAGGAGGAAGAATATGAAGTCATTGATGGTGATTTCAATTCAAGAGTCGAGGATGATACCTACTGATACAAGAAGAGTGATAAAGAGTCATAAAGTGAATCCTCTTCAAAAGTTAAATATTTTGAGAATATCTAGATTGATACTCGCAGCAAGCAAAGTACAGTTGCTAACATGGATGAAGATGAAAGTGACAAGAATGTGCTTTATGTAGCTGGACATAAGAGATGTTTCAAGTATATGATGGTTCCCAAACAAGTTGAAGATTGCCCCAAGTGTTTGGGTCAACTTATTCATATTACCCCATGAGTTATCATTCTTCAAATATTTAGACCTGATAAACTTTTATTTTTCTAAAACATTATTCTTTATCGTTTGGTGTTTGTCAATGTGGATTTTTCTGAAATATGACACTTTAATAGTTGTGCTTGCCAATGTCGATTTTTCAGACAAAAAAAACAAACAAATGGAATGATTGTGTTATTATTACTATTTCTGCATTCTTAAATTTTAGTTCTAGTTAAGTAGGTTATAGGTAGGTTGTGTTTTATATATAAATCTATTTCATATATTTTTTTCTCTTTATTTTTAATTAGTGTAGAATATACTAATACGGTGTAGTCACTGAAATAACTATTCATCTTACCTAAATTATAGTACTAGTCCTAGTCTAATATGGTTAAAATTGCTAAAATTACACTAAGAGGGTCAACTACTTTAACATGGAAGAAGACATATACCCAGTGGCCGGATCTATG
Organism: Nemophila menziesii; assembly: GCA_029959085.1. Taxonomy (NCBI): domain Eukaryota; kingdom Viridiplantae; phylum Streptophyta; class Magnoliopsida; order Boraginales; family Hydrophyllaceae; genus Nemophila; species Nemophila menziesii. The sequence continues at coordinate 92,984,639 of JARWIR010000002.1, forward strand.
ATATGTCTTGGTGGGCTCAATGCCACCCTCAACTTTTAATAAATAACAATTTCCAGGTATTGTAATTAAGTATTTTTTTATTGTTTTATTTAGTTAAAAATATTGATATACAATTTATCGGTATAACTTTTTGATCTTAAGGAAAATTAACAAATATTTCTTAACATTTCATAATTGTTAAACAAAATTATATAGAAGGAAAAAAATCTGAAAAAAATTGTCGATATCAGTAGCAACAAAGCCAGCTCCCTAGGCTCATGGTACATCAGATTCATAATCCAAGCTGTTAAAAACACAAGAAAACTGTCCACAGAAAAGGGCGTCTTTTTTCCACGCAAAATCGTGATGGAGTTTAAAACCCTTACTAAGGACGGTGGTGGAATAAAGCCATTAAAGGAAGAACTCGATGATGTTCAAGGACCTTGGTTCACTGTGTACATTATCAACCGATTAGCCAACAAAAAGTATCTAATCAAGTAAGAAAAGTTGAGGAATCAGGTTGATACAAATCCTTTTAGGGAAGAGGCTAAAAGTAAACACGTACGACTATGCCCACCAATTCTTACCAACTCAAGATTTTTTAATGTGTCTAATCAAGTTGATTCTTTCGACTATTGTTGTTGGTGGGTTAGTTAGGTCATTAAAGTCATTAGCCACAAGAAGTATACGATGTACAACAAATGAAATCCAGCTTTCTCAACTGGCACACGGAGTGGTCGACTCAAGCACATAACACTCAAACACATAATAGAAGCAAAAGTGAAATATGATCTCTCAGTCCCTTCCATATTTTGATTATATATTAGACATGTCAATCTATTGTTAAGGATTTTAGATTGATTAGTCTTTTCCCTTTTAATATTGTGATATATGATATAATTTTCCCTTCGTTTTGATCTTTTGGTCCCTTAATATTCTTTAAACAAGCTTTTTACTAGGCTACAAAAATTGTTATTTGATGCAATTTTGTAATATAAAAGAAGTTTTAATTACACTATGTTCTGATGGTAAGTGTTGCAAAATTATAATTTATGTTTTTCCTATTTTACTTTTATTTTATTAGATTATGGACCACCTTAAGTTTCACTCTAGTCTTCCAAGGTCGATGAAGCAACGGTTTACCATTTATATGTCAGAGCTGCTCAAGCGCTTTACTGTAACTTTACTGATTTTTTAAAGTTGAAGAGAATGTTATCATTGCTAGTAATCTATGCACTTCATATATATATAAAACAACTGTCTATGCATCGCGATTCGAGTGCGGGTCATATGGAAAAGTCCTATAATCTAAAGGGATATGGCTTATAACGTATTTCAATAAAAAGCTTAAGAAAGGCTAGAAGGGGCTGAGAAGGATATAGCATATAAAATCAAAATAACAAGATGAGAAGGTATAAAAAGGCTTCAAAGGCTTCAAATATGAAAGAACCGCCTTAATCACTTTCTACACTATGCAATTTCGTTATTTTCTTACCTTTAGCAATTTCATCAAATGGTTTTGTCAACTAGCTCGGATCTCACGGCCTACACACTTCTCAAGGTTCCCTGAGATCGAACATACTTTCTATCGCATTGCTCACTAATCTTTTCTTTACTATCAACGTTTGTTTTCCTGCAAGAACTCAAAACATACAAATAAAATAGCTCATAAACATACTACTTACTATCATTAATTCACTGAGCTTATTCTTTCAAGCTATTAAACACACTCTACATCTAATTCCCATGTGTCCAAAATTTTAATTTCTACCTAAAAACAGAAAAATGGAGATGAGAGACAACGAATCCCCACACCCCCAACTCAAAAATGAGCCGTGTCCCCACGACTCGAAAAAGACTCGACACAGAAATTGAAATTAGCAGATAAACATATTTACAGAAATGGTAAGGAAGAAAGAGAAAATACTCTCGAGGCTTATTGCCTCGCATCATTGATATCCAAGGTAGGATTTGCTGGACCTTTCGTTAATTGCTCAAGGAGTTTCATGATGTGCACTTGATTAGCATTTATTTGTGCCACATCATTGACTAAGGAAGTTTGAGTTGCTTCGAATTTCGTTAAACGCTCCTCCATCTTCTCTTGCCAACTTTGCTCCTTTTCTTCTTTCGAGACTTGCGTAGAACCCGCTCTTCGAAAGATATCTTTGATCCAAGCATTATCAATATAACTCGTCTTAAATTCGATTTTCTCTTCTTCACCCAATGTTACATTCGCTTCTTGCACAAGACACGTGATCATAGTAGGAAATTTAACATTATAAACCGATTTAGGAGAGACCGAGAATCATATCACCTCCTCATAGATCAACTGTGCCACATCAAATTCTTCTCCTCTCAAAGTACAGTCCAAAAGTAGAGCGTTCTTCATAGTCACATCCAAAGTTCGTGTGTTTCCAAAAACATTAGGAATAAGGAAATTGTGCCAAATTCTCGCATCCGATTGAAGATATTTGTAAGGCCAAGGTGCCTTCAATTCTCCCTTATGTGATTGCACTTTCTCCATGTCTAAAACATGCTCAAAAAGTAATTCCTCTTCAAAGATTTTTCGTTTAGCAACCGCTTCATCAAACTTGCAATAACCTTTCAATTTCTTAAACTTTAAGTGGTTTCTAATCTCCTCAACTATGAAAGGAACTAACTTTTCTCTAATCGGAACACAACCTTTACTATCTCGGCTAAAGAGGCCTAAATAGAATTCCGAAACTAACTCATGACATAATTCAGAACGTCTTACCATGAATGTAGACCAACCCAATTTCGCACCAAGCTCTAAGAATCTCTTGTATTCTCCTTCACCAACTTCTTCCTTGAATACTTTCTCATAAGCAAAAGGTAGTTCTTTCAAGTGTTTCTCTGCAGAAGCTTTCAGGGCCCTTAAAGCTTCCTCTTTCTCCTTGGGTGTAGGACCTTGTGGAAGCTGTGTTTTCTCCTTTCCATAAAAGTAAATCTTTTTACCATTACAATCACACAAAGTTATGCCTCCCTCTTCTATATTGTCTTTAGCCTTTGATTTAGAACTAGAACCTTTGTGATTTGATTTCTTATTGATTGAATCCAATACCTTACTTTTCTTCACCTCCGTCTTGCTAGCTAATATTGTTGTTCTATTAGTCATCCTCAATTAACCCCCAACTCAAAGCTTTAACAACACTTGAAATTTGAACTTGTGAATTTTTGGTTGAACAAGCTTGATTTGGCTTAGGAAATATGACTGGATGATGAATCTCTATGTGGGTGAGGTGGTTTTGTAATGGAGTGGCTTGGATTTAAGATATTGTAGGATGAATTGTGAAATTTGAGCTCTTGATTCTTCAATTTGATGGATTTGGTGAGGATTGGGTGCTTGAATTTCTCTTGTAATGATGTGGAGAGAAGATTTGATGTGTTTTTCTTGATGATTGAGTAGTGTTTTGATGATTGGTGAAGGTTTTGATGAGTTTTAATGGAGTTGGGAGAGTTTTGGAGAAGACAAAGAGGCTTGAGGTTTAATAAATTCGGAATAATGAGCTTTATACCTCTTTTATAACCTAAATCCCGTTTTTTCTCTCTCCAGGCGGCGACCTGCGGTATACCGCGCATATGGTCCGGTATACCGCAACATCTGATGCTCCAAAAATTTTCGTCTCGTCAATAAACACGCGCTAGCAACCCGTGGCACGGGTTTTTGGACCCGCGGTATACCGCTCATAGGGTCCGGTATACCGGACTCATTGATCAGATTTTTTTATCCTCGGCATAAAACACGTGGCAGCTACCCGTGGTACGGGTTTTTTTCACCTGCGGTATACCGGGTCTGAGGTCCGGTATACCGTACCCTTGCTTCAGCTTTTCCAAAAAAAGTTTGTTCGCTTCCCTAACTCGATTTCTCCTATTCCTAAACACCAAAAACACTAATACCTTTCTCAAATATGCATTATCAGCTAAAAACAACTAAACTAAACATAAACTAAAAACGTAAACGACATAAAAACATAAAAAAATTGCGGGTTGTCTCCCGTACAACACTTTTATTTAACGTATTTCAAAGTTAGACGTGTTACCTCTATCAAGATTTGCGAATATAGCCTCCCCAACAACGAGTTAGGCTATAAACGTCAACTAATCTGCGCTTGATTCCTGTTTTGGATCGAATTTCTATCACCTTGGCTGAAACAACCTTAGTGACAATGAATGGTCCCATCCACGAGTCTTTGAAACTTCGTGGCCTATTCTCGCGTTTGTGAGCTTTCCATAGAACTTCATGGCCAACCCCAAACTCAATGTTTGGCTCAGTATCCACAGGCTTTAAGTGGATCTTCTCAGGAGGGACTTTGTGATGTGAAAGGATGTGGATGACAGGAACGGTGGGATCTAACTTCCTTGGTTTTTTACCCAAGACATAGAAGGTCTCGGATACATTCTTTGCATGAAGGGTGATGGTCCCTTCTTGGAAGTTGATGACACTTTGACTTGTGGTCATGAAAGGTCGTCCAAGTATGATTGGAACTTGCTTATCTGCATCAAACTCAAGTATAACAAAGTCAGTAGGGATGGCGATATTACTTGCACGGACTAAGACGTCCTCCACTGTTCCCCATGTCCTCTTAACTGAGTTGTCAGCGAACTGCAACTTCACTGGAGTTTTCTCTGATTTCAAAAGTCCAAGTCTCTCGAACACGGACTTAGGCATAAGATTCACACCAGAACCCACATCGTACATAGCTTTCACCTTAAGCATACCATTTATTTGAATAGGAAGGTTAAAACTTCCTGGATCTTTAAGCTTTGTTGGTAGCTCTCGTTCACTTCTTCTCGAAACTCTTAGATCCTCTCTTGGGATCTCTAAACTCGCTTCTTCCTCAGGAATAACTTGCGTAAAAACTTGTTGCGGTGTAAGTCATTTCTTTGCAATCTCAAGCATCTGGGCGTTGATATTTTTAGGTGTATACGCCTCTACAAATGTCTTGAGTACAGTGTCATCCTTAGGATTTGTATCAGGAATAGTTGATGACACTGGTTGAACAATAGGTGGCGATTCCACCTTCTCCTCTTCTTTCTCTTCATGCACAGCAGGTGCAACATCTTCTTTTTCTTTTGAATTTAGCTCAGCTTGATAATCCATAACCGATCGAATTTCCTATTGCATCTTCTTCAGAAGCTGTATAAATTCGGCCTTCTCTTGATCGTCCTCCACATAAACCTCAGAACAGTCAGATTCCACGGGGCTAGACTTGGTTGGTTCTTCTTCGGTACTCGGAACTTCCACGGCACTAACGGCAGCATGCGGTACTTCCTCTTTTTCTTCTTCAATTTCAAAGCAAATAGCCTTGCAAGCTTCGAACCCAACATTGTCATCACCTCCTTCGATTGCCTTCACTTCCTTCTGTTCCATTAAATTTGTTAGAACTCTTTTTAACTGTTCTACTTGAGTACCTAAAATCTGAAGTGCGGCATCTTGTCCTCGGACTTTCTCTTCCTGAGCGCTCAAATTCGTGGTCAAACGTTCTAGAGCTTTCAATATTTTTTGATTATCCATAGATCCCTCTTGAGGATATTGAGGTAAAGCTTTCTGATCTAATGAATCGGTATAGGCATCTTGAACAGGTTGTTGAGGGGGAGCAGGTCTATTTTGGTATTGATTTTGATACTGACCTCTAGGTTGGAAAGAGTTGTTCTGGGGACGCGGTTGATAATGACCAGGATTAGCGGCCCCTTGTGGATTTGAATACTGCATACCAGGATGATTTTGGTAACCCCATTGATAACCTCCTCGGTTGGATATGAAGTACACAGATTGTGGATTTGATTCGCACTCTTCCCATGTATGATTGTTAACCCCACATTGTTGACAACCTTGTGCTTCTTGTACTACGTTTGTTGCGGCTAAATTCTTTTGCATCTCTAACTTCAGCTCTTTGATTTGATTTTCTAACGCGGATATTTGAGCTGAGTTCGCAGTTTCTGCATCTAAACGAAGCGTTCCTCAGGTCTTTGCAATAGGAGCTCGCGTTGAAGGCCAACTCCTTTCTTGTTCCATAATATTTTGTAAAAACTCGGAAGCTTCATTATGATTCATGGACACAAAATTACCCTTTCTAATGTTATCCACCTTCTCTCTACCTTTATCATTAAGACCTTCGTAGAATATAGCAAGTTGTAGAGCGGGTGTATAACCATGGAGAGGACATCTAGCTAATTTATGTTGAAACCTTGTCCATGATTCTCCTACTGTTTCTCCATCTTCTTGACAAAATCTTGCAAGCTCAGTTTGATCCTTGAGTCTCATGCTCTTCGGATAAAAACGGTTAAAGAACGCGGCTTGAAGTTCTGTCCAAGAATGAATTTTTCCAGGTGGTTGTCTTTCTAGCCATTCACTAGCTCTACCGGTCAAGAAGAACGAAAACATATGACAATACAGTTGCTCGCGTGTAATGCCAAGAGTAATGTAGGCATCAAAAATCTGCATGAACTTCTGAATCGATCTTACCGGATGTTGAATTGCTATACCACTGTAGAGTCCAAAACTTTGAAATTGACTAAGCATACCCGGATCGGGCATAAATTTGATATTCTGGATCTCTGGAGGATGGTAACCGATTGGTTGAACATAAAACGGCACATGGAGACGAGGGAGGTCTTGCTGCACTCGATTCTGTTGATTATTAATGTTATTCTGCCCATTACCTCCTCCTTGTGGTAGTTGTACACCGTGTTGTCCACCACCAGATGGTGGTGGTGGTGGACCTCTTGGATTTACTCCGAGGTCATCAAGTGGTGGATCTCGGTGGGCTGCTATTACTCTTCTCAAGGATCTTTCTTCACGAACACGTTTTTTGTAAACCCTGAAGCTCCTCTCAGGCTCCGGTAACGGAGGCCAAGAATTAAACACTGTGAAATCTGAAAAAGACTAAAGCAAACCACAAGCGTAAATCCGGAAAAACAAAAACTAAATACTGAAAAATAAAAATAAAAATAAAATTTAATTAAAAACTACTACTCGAAATAGATAACCCACACGCTAACGAGGCACAAGTCCCCGGCAGCGGCGCCAAAAACTTGGTGTCGCCTAGGGTATGATAAAAATAAGATAAATATAAGTCAAAAAAACTACACACTCTCACCCTAGAGAGGCACAGTACTGCAAGTATTACAAGACGTATGCAAGTTTTAGTTAGTAAGTTGAGTTCGTTCTCAGGGACTTAATTGTGTTAATCACGTGGGTAGAAATAACGAGTAAAAGTAAAAAATTAAAAGACAATAAATTAAAGAGAGTAAATTCGAAAATAGTAAATTAACTAAGAAAATAAAAGACAATAAAGTAAATACGAAGAATATGAGATGAGAAATATAGCTTAGGTTTCGCTAGTATTCACTAATCCTTCTAATTCTTTCTATTAGATTTAGTTTATAAGAGAGAATATTAGCTCTTGTATACTTAGTCAGTATTCTAAATTTCCATAACTTAGACCTTGAGAGCGACTAAGGGGCCTACGGCACAACCAAGACGCTGTTTAAAATAGGGTTATCAAACGCTACTAAGGCCCTAAGCAAACAATTCAATCAATTGGTGATATGGTGATTAAAACAAACCCTAATGACTATCTAGTTAGAATCATGTTTTGTCAGAACTAATATCGACACTAGACGTTATGTGGTGGTTCATTTGTTAAACACCCAGCTAAGGTGATCATCTAACTACTATTAAGGCAATCCTATACTCGTGCACTAGCAAGGAAAACAATCATTAAATCAAAACACATAATCAAATATAAAGGTAAGTAGCTAATATCAATTTAAAACATATAATTCCCAAAGAAACTTAGATAGAAGAATTAGAATTCATAGTTTATACATGATGAAAAACCCAAGCTATGAGGAGTTTAGTTCATACCTGATGGAAATAAACTAAAAGAAAGTAGAAAAGACATCATCTTGCTCTCTACAATAAACTGGAATAATAAAACCTTAAGAACTAATTACTATGAGACAAGGATGATTTTACAAGTGATATAAGGGTGTATTTATAGGTGTTTAGAAGACCTAATTCATTTTCTTGAGGGAGAGGTTAAGTAGTGGACTCCAAGCCCAACTCAAATTCGTATGGAATTAATGATAAATTCTGCTGAACTGTTTTGAGCATATCTTCTTCGTTATTGGTCGGTTTTTGCTCCATAATATACCAAAAGAATCCTCAGCGAATTATCTACGTCCTTATATAAGGAATTTAACAAAATCGGCTTCTTTCTTAGAGTTATCACCACTTCTTTAGGCGTGTGCTGCAGAATCTCAGATTTAGGCAGCTTTTCCTTTTCCATATTTTTAGCCTTTGTTTCCTTATCTCCAATTACCATGCTAATCTCTTTCCATAAGTTGTAGTCTTTGACTTGGACTCTAATTAATCTCCATAATTATCTTTAAAGCTACACACTAAATAAACAGTTAAATCCAATATGCTCTAAAAATATTATTTTACTAAATCAAGACTCAAAATAGGAAAGTGCACTATTTCTCAAGAAAATCGACATTTATGACTTCTAAATCACTAAAAATGATGTCTCATCCTAACATAAATCTATCACAAATGAGGTGACATCACATAGTATAGGACCTATGTAGTGCAATATTGAAACTACATGTGGTGGCTTGTAATTGTATTTCATTTTCCATTTTACTTTTTTACATCAACTAAATAACCCTACCTATAGTGTCTTAGATATTTGAATGTATATTAAAAACATAAATTTTAAAGGGTAAAATTGTCCCTGAACTATATGTATTTTCTTCTTGGCAAAGAGGTTCGAAGACCAAACTGTTAAATCAGCTTATAGTTAAGGACCATTTTGGCAATTTTCCCTATTAATAGTTCCAAAAATACATGCCGCCACCGTAAAAAGTTGGGAAAAAACACTTTTCAAGGACCATTTGGGTAACATTTCAATTTTCAAAGATTAGGTTCGTGGCCGATAAATACCCTATAATTGAATGACCATTTGGGCAATTATCCCAATTCTAAATATTAAATAGGGGTATTAGTAGTAAAAATGTGTATATATTTTAAAAACAACACTATATTTATAGACTGCATAGTTAATATTAAATTTAGTAAGTAGATATTTTCTCTATTTGTGTAATTAATTTTTATTTCAAGAGTATCAACTTATTTGCAAAAGAAGACGTTAATAGTAACAAGAATTATTTTCATTGTTTTATTACAAATTAAATTTTAAGGATATCGTGTTTTTTATGCAAGCCATCTCATTTATACGCAGGACCAATGGCCTTACCATAAACTTACTGTTATACAACTATGATGATCAACATATACTTAACAAAGCCATTAAAGGATAAAGGTAAAAAGTCAAAGGAGATTCCAAGAAAAGTCAAGGAGGAAAAATAGGAAGTCATTGATGGTGATTTCAATTCATGAGTGAGGATGATACCAACTCATATGGGAAGAGTGATAAAGAATCATCAACTGAGTCCTCTTCACAAGTGAAATACTTTGAGAATATCAAGAATGATACTCACAACAAGCAAAGTACCGTTGCTAACAGAGATGAAGATGAAAGTGACAAGAATGTACTTGTTGTGGCTGGATGCAAGAGATGTTTCCCAAACAAGTTGAAGATTGCCCCTAGTGTTTGGGTCAACTTATTCATATTACACCATGAGTTATCATTCTTCAAATATTTAGACCCGATAAACTTTTCTTTTTCTAAAACATTATTATTTATCGTTTGGTGTTTGTCATTGTGGATTTTTCTGAAATATGATACTTTAGTAGTTGTGCTTGTCAATGTGGATTTATCTGACAAAAAAAAAACAAATGGAATGATTGTGTTATTATTATTGTTTATACATTCTTAAATTGTAGTACTAGTTAAGTAGGTTATAGGTAGGTTGTATTTTAAATATAAATCTATTTCATATATTTTTTATCTGTATTTTTAATTAGTGTAGGATATACTAATACGGTGTAGTCACTGAAATAACTATTAATCTTACCTAAATTATAGTACTAGTCCTAGTCTAATATGGTTAAAATTGCTAAAATTACACTAAGATAGTCAACTACATTAACATGGAAGAAGACATATACCCAGTGGCCGGATCTATGGTATGTCCTGGTGGGCTCAATCGCACCCTCAACTTTTAATAAAAAACATTTTTCAATTATCGTAATTAAGTTGAGGAATGAGGACGATACAAAACCTTTTAGGGAAGAGGCTAAAAGTAAACATGTACGACTATGCCCACCAATCCTTACAAACTCAAGATTTTTTAAAGTGTCTAATCAAGGTAATTCTTTTGACTATTGTTGTAGGTAGGTTAGTTAGGTCGTTAAAGTCACTAGCCACAAGAAGTATACGATGTACAACCAATGAAATGCCGCTTTCTCAGCTGGCATACGGAGCGGTCGACTCAAGCACATAACACTCAAACACATAACTGAAGTAGAAGTGAAATAAGATCTCTCAGTCCCTTCCATATTTTTATTATATATTAGTCATGTCAATCTATTGTTAAGGATTTTAGAATGCTTACTCTTTTTTTTCCCTTATAATATTGTGATATATGATATAATTTTCCTTTCTTTTTGATCTTTTGGTCCCTTAAAATTCTTTAAACAATTTTTTAACTAGGCTACAAAAATTGTTATTTGATGCAATTTTGTAATGAAAAAGAAGTTTTAATTACACTAAGTTTTGATGGTAAGTGTTGCAATATTATAATTTATGTTTTTCTTATTTTACATTTATTTTTATTAGATTATGGGCCACCTTAATGTTTCACTCTAGTCTTCTGAATTAACAGGTCCAACCATGAGAAAAAGATGTATTATCATTCAGGGGTTTAAAATGGGGATTCGGGCTCTATCAAATGTAGAGTCCAAAAATCCAAAAAAACACCCTTATCTTGAACTCTCGAGAGGTGTTTTATAAAGAGTCCCTCAAAATTCTCTAGTACGAAAATGTGCTCGTGTTGAAAGATGCGGTTATAATTGCTTATGCATTTTAAAAGATGGTGGGCAGTATCATTTGATAGTAACGAATTTTTGTAAAGAGGAACACCCTTGATTTTCGAATTCTTGTAGACAAATGAATCCATTATAGTTGAGTGAGATGTGGAGAATATCCGTTCTCATAATTATCATACTTACACGTTCGTGTGCAATCAACGAAGTGTGGTTATGATATCCTAACAGAAAGGCCGCAAATCGTCTATTTTTTGTTTGAAAGGCGACAAATTGAAATTATCCAAACACCATGCAAGGTTCATATTTAAGAGGATTACGCGAATCTCACACATATTAAAATCCACTCGAAATATACAACACCGAATGTATAAAAAACGTCCATTTCAAAAATCAATGTTTTGTATGATTTTTTTAAGAAGCCAGAATTCGAAGGCGAGTAGTTTTAGTTTGTGTTTGATTGTTTGACCGTTGATCTTGAATCGATGGGGGTTAAAAAGTATAGTATTGATGATACGTTGCATGTAGGAAAATAGACGAAACAAGAGTATGTGAGAATATTGGGGTTAAAGTCTATGGTAGGTGTTGATTTAGCGATTCACGCTAACACGTTAATAGCTAATCTTGCATGGATAAGGAGGAAAAGTAGAGAGTGTGTGTATTGATCGATCTTAATTTTTGTAGATCGTCACCGATTATTATTTGACTATTTGTTCACTATGATAGAAGTCGTGTGTGTTTGAAGATGTTTTGTCGACCCCGCACCTTTTCTTCTTCCTCTTTTATGAAAATATAGTCATTGACCATGATGTCCGAAAGGCCGTAATATGGCCGATTTTATAAATGCATTTGAAACTTATAGTGCGTCAGAACTCGAGTGAAAGAAAGATAAACTACAACTTGCACTACTATGCGCTTTGTCTTTTGCAAAAACATTAGTTGTCACGAGAGACGGTAAAAGTCGTCGCGAAAGAACAATTTTATCGTTAGCGAGTACATGTCCTGGCTTAAGATTCCTCGCTAAATACCACTTATGCGGCGACATGGGCATTCTCACGTATGACAACCTATCATTTATTTTCTTTATCAAACCTTTATTTTCTTTTCTCAATTCTTGACAATTTCAATAATTAATTCAAACAACAATAAATCGTTAGTATGTAGCATTGATCAGAATAGCAAAGTTCAGCAGCCTTTAGCGGCCTTTAGCAGTCTTGAAATAAAAAACCATAGATCATATTTTATTTTTATGAATATAGTAATTATTGCGTATAATATATATATATATATATATATATATATATATTTCTCTGTAGTTTGTTATGGTTTATAATTTACATATTTGAGATTTAATGGCTTAAAATAGAATTAGTTTGTCATCATTAGAAACATGATAGTGTGTTTACCATCAAAAGAGCCATGGACATAATATTTAAAATAGTTTGATACTCTTGGAAGGGAAGCTAATTTATATCTTGGAGTTGAATGTCAAACACATCTTCTAAAAAATTGTTTTATTTCGTTTCAAAAATAATAAAGATAGATATGTCTTAAAATATTTTAATCTTTCATTTTTTCCATAAACCCCCAATTTAGAAGAAAACATATTTAAAGATAATAGTAGGATATTGTATCCATCATTAACTTTTTCTTTTATTAAAAATCTAATCCAAACATCAATAGAAGTTAAATATCCCTCCATAATATTTCAATTCCTTTAAAAAAATGAATACAAACACTATGTAAGTGTTCCTAAACAGGTAAACATAGCATTGGATCATATTCATGATTGAGATATTGAGACTATTCTTCTCTAACACTTTTGTTTAGCCTTTTTCACTAAGCATAGTATACGAAATTATATATTTAAGAAATACACAAACTAAGAAGAATACTTAAATAAACTGTTATTTACATCTTGATTTAATTGGAAAATTGTATCAACAAGGTGGATGAAACATATGTGTCTAGGAGGACCTCAATTTCGAATATGAACCAATACAATGTGAGACACGTGATTTGGAGATAAAATTTAATAACTAAGGTCCCAAGATTTATAAATACCAAAACTCGATACAAGTTGTCATAACTTCATATCTGCGGCCCGAGGTTACACATCTATGGCTCGCACATATTTATTTGATCTAGAAATTTCAATGGGGTGCGAGTTTTCTAAACCACCCACCAAATTATAAACACGAAGGGTTTAAAGAGATAAATAGTTATCACGATAGGTTGTGGGGATTAGTTTCCGAACCCGCGAGAGAACGGAAGATTGTAGGGATAATTTTTTTCACCTATCAAACCCTCCCCAAATGTATATACTATACAATTAATATGTGTAAAATTCTAAACTTACAATTAATTAAAAATTCTAATTAAAATATAATAGTTCAAAGTTAAAACCGAAAATATATTGTATAAATATAAGTTAAAATCTTAAGTGAATTTGTTCTCTCTTCACTAAACAATTTGTTAACATAACATATTATTATTTAAGTTAATTGCCTTAACCCAAGATAACCATATACTACACATTGTTATATATAACAAATGAATATCCAAGATAAAAAATGGCAAGTTATGCACAAAGATATTATCAAAGGCAACACCTCTCAAACATTTCAAATCGGGATAGAGTAAGTATTACGAAAATAAACAGCGTACCCAACTTATAAATCAACCTGCTTCTAAATACTATGGGAAGGTAGCTTCAAAAGATGAAAGAAATTGGAGTAGGAAATAATCCTTAAAAATGAGAGAAACATATCTAAAGCAGTAAATAAATTCAACTATGATCATTGAAGATAATATTTTTGCAATGTTTTTAGAGGAAATCCTAGAGTATTTGGTTTATCCATCTATCAAATCACCAAGAGATAACATGAAAATCACTTATCTCATCTGAGATTAAAGTAGATGGTTTAAATAAAGGTAGAAAATGCTAGAAAAATATTTTTATTGATAAAATTAAAGGCCTAAAAGAGGTCTGACTACCACCTTGGAGGGATCAAAAGATCCAAAGCTTCATATCTAGGTTTATGATTGGGAAACTTTATGAAAAGTATATGCTAAATTTCAGAAATTATGGATCCATAATTTATTTATTTTTCAATATGGATAAAGTCATTTCACATGTTTCTAATTGATTCATTTATAATCCAACATACTAATACAAAAAATCATATATTGATGAGTAAATATGTAGAAATTAATGTCAAAGAAGAATTAGAAAAACATATATTCCTAAACATTTTATCTGACATATAAAATACAATAAAAGAAATTTAGTATAAGTTTATTTTCTTTTTCATAACTTTCTCAACTGAATGACTTATCAGCAATCATGAATGATTTTAAAAAGTACTAGTAGTCTCAGGTAAACAAATCATGTAAGAACTAATAAAATACAGTTACACATTTTATATTAATACCTGTCCATGATGGTTTTGCCTCAAATTCCTTATGATTTTTTTCCAAATGGCTTCTTTTCAAGTAACACATATTGCCATCACAACTACTGGTAGTTCCAATTTCTTGTTGGTAATTTTCACTTGTGTAATTTTGTGACACCTCACCTATTATAGGGCCGTATTCTTGGTTTGGCAACACACCAATAGGGCAACTACGTGAAATTTGGCCAAGGTTTGAGAAATTTGTATTGCACCAGGGATCTGGCGGTCCAACTTGACTTTGTGAAACAAATGGGCATGTTTGACTGTTTTCAACATGTTTCCGATCAAAACCACCTACTCCAATAGATTTTGTCTTTGTACAAAATTCAATTCCTTTTTTCAAAATGTAATATAAGGAGTAATCATCATCCTCACTCACAACTATACAAGAGGATTCTAAAAGTGTATTAGCTTATGGTTCATTAGGTACGTCAAGATTAGGACCAATATTATTGAAATGTTGGCTCAACTGTGAATCTGAACTACCTATAGTTTGGTATATATCTTGATCGATTGATTGTTCCTGAAAAGTGGTTTCGATTGGTTTCTCTGCAATCTGAAAGCTGGTTCGGAGTTGTACCCTAGATCTTGACAGAACTTGAAAAGTTCGCCATCATTGCTAAAATTTAAATTCTCATCATCATGAAATTCAGTAGACATTGAATCATAAAGTTATGATTGTGGTTGAAATTAGACATTCTAATAATTATGTAAAAATGTATGATAAATATAAAAAATAACTATGTATAATTTTTGAATGTTTCTTATGGTTGGGTATACATTTTGTAAAGTAGAGAGAATTCATATATATAAAAATTATCATACATATCTAGTGAATATCAAATTCTTACTATTCTATAACATATAATATTACTACCTCTATTCTATAATAATTGATTATCTGCCAAAATAAGTTAATCAACAATATAAGTTATACTTAGAATTCTAATGTAAAATAAATAATTTATTTATGTTAGTTCATTTTTTAAAATTTTGTAATAGCTAAGAATTTAATTTTTTTCGGTTTTATAAATAAGGATATGTTGGTCACAGTAACATAATCTTTCAATTTTCTAGGTTTCTTAATATGGATGAAAAAAATTCTAAACTTGGTTAATTTGAAATGAAGGTAGTAATAAAATTACCATTTTTTTATTAAATACTATTACTCTCTTTAGGAAAGTTAATAATTTAAAAAAAATATATGTCTAAATTCAAAATTGTAAATGTTTATCTATTAACGTTATACAATTTATACAAATTTTAAAATTCAAAAGTTCAATGCCTCATGTTTTTCAGCAAAAGATAAGATCCAATTAAAACATTATCGAATTTTATGAAAAATACATAAATATACTATAAATTGCAATGAAATACTTAGAAATATGTAGCATATAAAGTATTTGTCATTTATAGTTTCAAATACATTTTCGAGATTAATCTGCCACTACATTTCTATATTTTACTTTTAATATTTTTGTTAATACTATTGGGGAGGCTATGTACATCCAATACAACTTTAAAATTACATTCTTCATATAGGACAATTCCACATATGGTTCATAGACTATAGGCTAGTTACTTTAATAGTCCTTGAACTTCTAAAGTTACACGAATATTCATGTAACTAAACAACAATATTTAGGGTTGTACTCCAATATTTTTTGTAATCACATCTCATGTTTGTCTATATAAATTTAATATTTTTTCCTTATAAGCATACATTATAGATTTATGCTACCATTAGGACTCTTCAGTACGTAGGGAAAAATCCTCGTTAATTATACGATATAATATGACGTCTCAGTATTTCAAACCATCAAAGTATATTGAATCCGTCTATTAGGATATATATCCCAGATTAAAATTGTAGTCATCATGGTGGTATAGTGTGATGACTTGCATGTAAGATCAACGTGACATTTCTCGTAATTACTATAGTATGACTATTCAACTATAATTTGATATTTAATTCCATGATAATGATTATTATTCTAAAGTTATTGTACTAACTACTTTATCTTATACAATCATCGTCGATAAAAATTTGTATCTCATTATATCACATAGCTATTAATAATCACAAATCTAGAAAAACCATGAATTTGTATAATCAGGCCTTAAATCTTAGTAAATTTACATCAAACTTTAATTCATTGACCCTTGAAATCACATAGTGATGGAGATGAATAAAAGTAATTAAGGATATATTATCTTATAATAATATTGTTTGTTGTGATTTAGTTTGAAAACAACACTGCAAATGATTTCACCAAGTCTTGAATATTTCTTTGTTGAACGACCTTTCCTTTGCGACGATTTTTTAGAGGAATTAGAATGTGATAGGTTAGTATTAAGTTGAAATACATATCCATGTTACTTCTTATGGATAAGTTTGGATAATTAGTTACAATAGACTGACAATCAACTTACATAGTTACTTCTAAAGTAAGCCATCTCATTTATGCGGAAGACCAATAGACTGACAATCAACTTACATAGTTATGATAAGTTGGTTAACACACACTTAACAAAATATGCAGAGGTCGAGATTAGTAGAACCTATGCGATCGTCCTGGGATCATGGTACATCAAAACAATAATCTGGCCTATGAAAAACACAAATGTCCACGAACAAAAAAACATCGTCTTTATTCCATGCAAACTCGTGGTGGAGTGTGAAATCCTTACTGAGGACGATGTTTGAACAAATCCGTTAAAGGATGAACTTGATATTGTTCAAGGTGGTTGGTTCACTTTAGACATTATCAACCGATTAACCAAAAAAAAGTATCTAATAGAGTATGAATAGTTGAGGAATGAAGACGATACAAAATCTTAGAGGGAAGAGGCTGAAAGTAAGCATGTACGACTATGCCACTACCCTTTACCAACCCAGGTTTTTGTTAAAGTTTCTGATCAAGTTGATTCTTTTGACAATTGTTGTTGGTGGGGTGGTTAGATCAGAAAAGTCCTTAGCCACAAGAAGTATTCCGTGCAGAACGAAGGAAATGTCGCTTTTTAAATTGGCACACGGACAATCAACTCATACATACAATTGAAGCAAAATAAGATCTCTTTGGCCTTTCAAATACATATTTTCATTGCCTCATTGGCCTTGGCATTTCGATTAAGGTTTCTAGATAAGTTTAATTTTATATAATCTTTTTAGAATTGTTGCAGTTATTTTTTACTTTGTCATTAATCATTAGGTTATTTATTCATAACATAACTATAAATTATGTTATTTCATTGTTTAATTATACATGCACTGAGTATTTTGGTTTTCAAAAATTTATTGATGATGTAGTTAAATTTCTTGTTTTTAATAAGTGTGTTTGTATTTTCTTATCTTTCTGTTTTACATTTCTATTATCTTTATTTAAGCTAAATTTACTAAAATGAATTGAGTAAATGAAATTTAAATAAAATGAGAAAATGAGTACTTTAGGTATATATAGAAACTTGTCTAAACAACCCTTCTATTTTCCTATTTCATACTTTTTATTAGATATAAAATCATAGTTAAATATTTCATTTTCTTTATGTTATTTTCCTTTTTTTGTTAAGTTAAAATATCGTAATGATGAAAATGTATTTTGTAGAACTTAAAGAGCCACTATGAATTTAGTTTGTCATTAAAAAAACTTCAGTATCTTTTTTTTTCTTGAAAAAAACACAATTAAAATTGACTTGTAATACAAGCAAATTCTCTTGCACAACTTAATATTTCTGTACATAACATAAAATATGAACTAAACACTGACTTAATAAAACATGATATATATATATACAAAATTTGAGGTGATTTTTATTTATTTACTCATTAATGTTACTCAAATGCGTTAAATAATGGCGGCTTTATCAATAATTTTTAATAATGCTTTGTTAGGAATGTTTAGGAAAAGTGAAAACGTTTATATAGTGTTGTGAATAGTGCATAAAACAAACTAGTAAAAGGTAATATATTAAATACCCCTTTTGTATGACAAAATGTCAAAAAAAAACCCTATGGTTAACTTTTATAAACATATGATCATATAGTACAATATTTGCATAATATAGGCACCTATCGTGCATTGTTTGCATAGTATTGGGACCCAGTATTGTTTTTTCATAAATAGGGATCTCGTATGGTTTCTGCATATTAGAGGGACTGGACTCATTCTGCAATTTTTGCATAGTATAAGGACTTGGTAATTCTTTTTCATAACATAAGGACATGTAATTTAGTTTATGCATAATATAGAGACATATCGTACACTTTTGGGAATTTCGTACAGTTTTTTCATAATATAGGGACTTATCATTCAATTTTTGCATATTATAGGGGCTAGATACAGTTTTTTCATAAGATAAGGACTTACTTTGCATATTTTGCATAATATAGAGATCTAGTACTTTTTTTTACATAATATAGGATCCTATAATGGAATTTTTTGATAGTATAGGTCCTGGTATTTTTTGTTTGCATAATATAGGGACCTGTTGTTCATTTTTTTTGTATAAAATAGGGATCTATTGTGCATTTTTTGGCTGCATAGGGACCTGGTATGGTTATTTCATATAATAGGGACATATAATGCATTTTTTGCATAATATAGGGAGCTGATATATTTTTTGCATAATATAGGGCTAGTACAATTGTAGCATGAAATATGGGAACATTGTGCATTTCTTTAACAAAATATAGCGACATGTGGTACAATTATGCATAAATAATGACTTATCTGAGAGTTAAAGAATAAATAGTCGATTCATGAATAAAAATGTATATTATATTCCATTAAAATAAAGTATAATAACTATTAACATTTAATATAATAAATTAATATTTCCTTACATAACATAAATTTTTTGCCAAAATGTCTTGTTATATGAACTAAATACTGACTTGATAAAACATGAAATATATTCAAAAGTTGAGTTGATTTTTAATTATTTACTCAATAATGTTACGCAAATGCGTGAAATAATGGGTGGTTACTCAAATAATGTTGAATAATTTTTTGTTAGGATGGTAATATATTAAATACCCCCTTTGGTATGACGAAAGGTCAAAAATCACCTATGGCTGAATTTTTTCCTAGGAGCTATAGCAATTTTTTTGCATAATATAGGGACCTATGGTGCATTTTTCTCATAGTATTGGGTCCTGAATGGTTTTCTCATATAATATAGAGACCTAGTTTTCTATAAATTTGAGGGACCGACTTATTATGTAATTTCTGCATAGTATAAGAACCTTATATATGTTTTGCATGATATAGGAACATGTACTATAGTTTTTCCATAACATAGGGAATTATCATTCAATTTCTGCATAGTATAGGAACTAGATACAGTTTTTTATAAAATAAGGACCTATAGTGCATATTTTTCATAACAAGGAGACCTAGTACCTCTTTTGCATAATATATGAACCATAGGAACCTATAGTGAAATTTTTTGCATATTATAGGGTCCTAGTATTATTTTTTTGCATAATACAAGGACCTAATTTTTTATTATAAAATATGAACCTATTGTGCATTTTCTGGCTGCATAAGGACCTAATATGGTTATTTCATAAAAACGTACCTATCATGCAATTTTTGCATAGCATACGAACCTGGCACATTTTTTGCATAATATAAGTAACTATGCTACAATTTTGGCATGAAATATAAAATAGGGACCTGGAACGTTATACATAAATCGGGACTTATCATGCAATTTTTATATTGTTTAGGAACCTGCTACTATTTTTGCATAATATAGGGACACATAGTACATATTTAATAGAAAAATAGGGACCCAGTTTTTGCATAGTATAGGACCCCTGTAGTGCAATATTGAAACTACATGTAGTGGCCTGTAATTGTATTTCATTTTCTATTTTACTTTTTTACACAAACTAAATAATTCTACCTATAGTGTTTTATATATTTAAAAGTATATTAAAAACATAAATTTTAAAGGGTAAAATAGTCCCTGAACTATAGGCTATTTTCTACTTGGCAAAGACATCCAGGACAAAACCGTTAAATGCGCAAAAAGTTGGAAAAAAACAGTTTTCAAGGACCATTTGGGTAACATTTCAATTTTCAAATATCAAGTTCCTGGCCGGTAAATTCCATATAATTGAAGCACCATTTGGGAAATTATCTCAATTCAAAATATTAAATAGGGGTAGTAGAAGTAGAAAAAAATGTGCATATATTCTAAAAACAACACTATATTTGTAAACTGCACAGTTAATATGAAACTTAGTAAAGAGATATTTACTCAATTTGTGTAATTTTTAATTTTTAATTTCAAGAGTATCAACTTATTTGCAAAAGAAGACGTTAATAGTAAATAAGAATTATTCTCATTGTTTTATTACAAATTAAATTTTAAGGATATCATGATTTTAATCCAAGCCATCTCATTTATACGAAGGACCAATGACCTTACCATAAACTTACAGCTATATAGCTATGATGATCAACACATACTTAACAAAGCCATTAAATGAGGAAGGTAAGAAGAAAAAGAAATTTCCAAGAAAATTCAAGGAGGAAGAAGAGGAAGTCATTGCTGGTGATTTCAATTTAGGATTCGAGGATGATAGCCACACATACGAGGAGAGTGATATAGAGTCATCAACTAAATCCTCTTGAAAAGAGAAATACTTTGAGAATATTAAGATTGATAGTCGTAGCAAGCAAAGTACAGTTGCTAACACTTATGAAGATTAAAGTGACAAGAATGTGCTTGTTGTGGCGGGATGCAAGAGCTCTTTAAAGTATATGATAGTTCCCAAACAAGTTGAATATTGGCCCAAGTGTTTAGGTCAACTTATTCATATTACCCCATGAGTTATCATTCTTCTAATATTTAGACCCAATAATTTTTTTTTCTAAAACATTATTCTTTATCGTTTGGTGTTTGTCAATGTGGATTTTTCTGCAATGGTTAGACAAAAAAAAATTGGAATGATTGTGTTATTATTACTATTTCTACATTCTTAAATTGTAGTACTAGTTAAGTAGGTTATAGGTAGGTTATGTTTTATATATAAATCTATTTCAAATATTTTTTTTCTCTTTATTTTTAATTAGTGTAGAATATACTAGTACGGTGTAGTCACTGAAATAACAATTAATCTTACCTAAATTATAGTACTAGTCCTAGTCTAATATGGTTAAAATTGCTAAAATTACACTAAGAGGTCAACTACTTTAACATGGAAGAAGACATATACCCAATGGCCGGATCTATGGTATGTCTTGGTGGGCTCAATCCCACCCTCAACTTTTAATAAATAACAATTTTCAGTTATCGTAATTAAGTGTTTTATTTTTATTCTTTTATTTAGTTAAAAATATTGATATACAATTTATCGGTACAACTTTTTGATCTTAAGAAAAATTAACAAATATTTCCAAACATTTTAAAATTGTTAAACAAATATATATAGAAGGAAAAAAAACTAAAAAAATTATCGATATCAGTAGCAACGAGGCCAGCTCCCTAGGCTAATGGTACATCGAAACCATAATCCAACCTGTGAAGAACACAAGAAAACAGTCCACGAAAAAAGGGCGTCTTTAATCCATGCAAAATCGTGGTGGAGTGTAAAACCCTTACTGAGGACGGTGTTTGGAACAATGACATTAAAGGAAGACCTCGATGATGTTCAAGGATCTTGGTTCACTGCATATATTATCAACCGATTAGCCAACAGAAAGTATCTAATCGAGTAAGAAAAGTTGAGGAATGAGGGCGATACAAAACCTTTGAGGGAAGAGGCTAAAAATAAAGATGTACGACTATGCCCACCAATCCTTACCAACTAAAGTTTTTTTAAAGTGTCCAATCAAGATGATTATTTTGACTATTGTTGTTGGTGGGTTGGTTAGGTCGCTAAAGTCATTAGCCACAAGAAGTATACGATGTAAAACCAATGAAATGCCTCTTTCTCAACTGACACACTGAGGGGTTGACTCAAGCAAATAACATTGAAACACATAACAGAAGCAGGAGTGAAATAAGATCTCTCAGTCCCTTCCATATATTGATTATATATTAGACATGTCAATCTATTTATAAGGATTTTAGAATGTTTAAACTTTTTTACCTTGTAATATTGTGATATATGATATGATTTTACCTTCTTTTTGATATTTTTGTCCCTTAAAATTTTTTAAACAAGGTTTTAAGTAGGCTACAAAAATTGTTTTTTGATGCAATTTTGTAATGTAAAAGAAGTTTTAATTACACAAAGTGTTGCAGAATTATAATTTATGTTTTTGTTATTATACATTTATTTTTATTAGATGATGGACCACCTTAATGTTTCATTCTAGTCTTCCAAGGTCGAAGAAGCAGGGGTTTACCATTTATGTGCCAGAGCTGCTCAAGCGCTTTACTGTAGCTTTGCTAATTTTTAAACTTGAAGATTAGGTTATGATAGCTAGTAACCTATGCACTTCATATATATTTATATATATTCTATATGGTGGGTAAGGAATGATATTGAGCATGAAGGTTTGAGTTTAAATGAAGAACACATATTTAGTAAAGTAATTAAGATGGTGAAAATGAAGGTGCATGATTGGAAGGTAAAAAAAAGATTACAAGATAGACAATAGATAAACTAGATTTGTAGGAGTGTACTTTCTTTTGTAATGGGCCAATTTTAAATCATGTAATATCTTTTATTATTGTTGTAAGATTTTTTTGTTTGTAGTAAGGAGTGATATTCTTTTTAAGGTATTAATTTCCCATATTGGGCTTAATAATTAAAAAAGTTAAAGGTTGTAAAAACAATGGTATTTTGATTTTCTTTATAATAAAATTTGATTTGATGATTAAAAAAAACCATCAAAACCCTAAACGCCCGCCTCCATATATATATATATTACACACCTACTATTGCTTTCTTCTACTCATTTATATTCTCTTAATCATCATCTTTCATTTTGTCCAACACATTCTTTCATCTTGCCATACAAAATACAAATTTCACTTGCATCATGTTGGAACGATGTCCATGACATTTTGATTAAGGTATCTAGACAAGTTTAATTTTATAATCTTTTTATAATTGTAGATGTTGTTTTTTACATTGTTATTAATCTTTACGTTATTTATTTATTCAGCCCATAATTATGAATTATGTTTTAATTTTATATTATATTTATTTAAGCTAACTTCACTTAAATGGATAGTGTAAATGAAATATAAATAAAATTAGGAAATGAGTATTCTAGGTATATATAGAAATTTTACTTAAGCAATCTTTTGGATTTTTCCATTCCATATTTGTTATTAAATATAAAACCATGGTTTATTTCTTTTTCTTTTATGTTTTTTACTTTTTTTTGGTTAAGTTAAAAATATGCATTGATGAATATGTATTTGGTAGTACTTAAATATCCACCATACATTTAGTTTGTTTTTAAATAAATTTCAATATCTTTTTTTTGGAAAATAAAACACAACTAAAATTGACTTGAAATATAAACAAAACCTCTCGTAGTGACAATTAATATTTACTTACATAACATACAGTTTTTGCCAAAATGTGTGGTTATATGAACTAAACATTGACTTGATAAAACATGAAATATATTTAAAAGTTAAGTTGATTTTTAATTATTTACTCAATAATGTTACGCAAATGCGTGAAATAATGGGTGATTTCTCAAATAATGTTTAATAATTTTTTGTTAGGATGGTAATATATTAAATACCCCCTTTGGTACGAGAAAATGTAAAAAACCACCTATGGCTGATTTTTTTTCGTAGGAGCTATACCAATTTATTTGCATAATATAGGGACCTATGGTGCATTTTTAGCATAGTATTTGGACCCGGTATGGTTTCTTCATATAATATAGAGACCTAGTATGGTTTCTACAAAATCGAGGGACTGACTTATTCTGTAATTTCTGCATAGTATAAGGACCTAATATATTTTTTGCATGATATAGGAACATGTAGTACATTTTATGTGTAATATAAAGACCTATCAGGCATTTCTAGGGACCTCGTACAGCTTTCCCATAACATAGGGAATTATCATTCAATTTCGGAATATATAGGGACTAATTACAATTTTAAAAAAATAAAGATCTATAGTGCATATTTTTCATAACAAAGAGACTTAGTAAAATTTCTGCATATTATAGGGTCCTGGTCTTATTTGTTTGCATAATACAAGGACCTATAGTTTAAATTTTTTTTTAATAGTATGGGCCTATTTGTGCATCTTCTGGCTGCATAAGGACCTAATATGGTTATTTCATAAAAAAGGGACCTATTATGCAATTTTTGTATAGCAAACGGACCTAGCACATTTTTTGCATAATATAGGGAACTATGGTACAATTTTGGCATGAAATATAATACAGGGACCTAGAACGGTTATACATAAATCGGGACTTATTATGCAATTTTTATATTGTTTAGGAACCTGCTACTGTTTTTGCATAATATAGGGACACATAGTACATTTTTTCATATAAAAATAGGGACACACTTTTTGCATAGTATAGGACCCTGTAGTGCAATATTGAAACTACATGTGGTGGCATGTAATTGTGTTTCATTTTCCATTTTACTTTTTTACACAAACTAAATAACCCTACCTATAGTGTCTTAGATATTTAAATGTATATTAGAAACATAAATTTTAAAGGGTAAAATTGTCCCTGAACTATAACTTATTTTTTACTTGGCAAAGACGTTCGAGGACCAAACCGTTAAATCAGCTTATAGTTCAGGACCATTTTCGCAATTTTCCCTATCAATAGTTCCAAAAATACCTGCCGCCACCATAAAAAGTTGGAAAAAACTGTTTTCAAGGACCATTTGGTAACATTTTAATTTTCAAAGATCAGGTTCCTGGCCGTTAAATAACCTATAATTGAAGGACCATTTGGGCAATTATCCCAATTCTAAATATTAAATAGGGGTAGTAGAAGTAGTAAAAATGTGTATATATTCTAAAAACAACACTATATTTATAGACTATTAAACTTAGTAAGTAGATATTTTCTCTATTTGTGTAATTTTTTATTTTTAATTTCAGGAGTATCAATTTATTTGCAAAAGAAGACGTTAATAGTAACAAGAATTATTCTCATTGTTTTATTACAAATTAAATTTTAAAGATATCGTGATTTTAATGCAAGCCATCTCATTTATACGCAGGACCAATGGCTTTACCATAAACTTACAATTATACAGCTATGATGATCAACACATACTTAACAAAGCCATTAAAGAAGGAAGGTAAGAAGTCAAAGGAGATTCCAAGAAAAGTCAAGGAGGAAGAATAATAAGTCATTGATGGTGATTTCAATTCAGGAGTCGAGGATGATACCTACAGATACGAGAAGAGTGATAAAGAGTCATAAAGTGAATCCTCTTCAAAAGTTAAATACTTTGAGAATATCTAGATTGATACTCGAAGCAAGCAAAGTACAGTTGCTAACATGGATGAAGATGAAAGTGACAAGAATGTGCTTTATGTGGCTGGACATAAGAGATGTTTCAAGTATATGATGGTTCCCAAACAAGTTGAAGATTGCCCCAAGTGTTTGGGTCAACTTATTCATATTACCCCATGAGTTATCATTCTTCAAATATTTTGACCTGATAAACTTTTCTTTTTCTAAAACATTATTCTTTATCGTTTGGTGTTTGTCAATGTGGATTTTTCTACAATATGATACTTTAATAGTTGTGCTTGCCAATGTCGATTTTCAGACAAAAAAAACAAACAAATGGAATGATTGTGTTATTATTACTATTTCTGCATTCTTAAATTTTAGTGCTAGTTAAGTAGGTTATAGGTAGGTTGTGTTTTATATATAAATCTATTTCATATATTTTTTTCTCTTTATTTTTAATTAGTGCAGAATATACTAATACGGCGTAGTCACTGAAATAACTACTAATCTTACCTAAATTATAGTACTAGTCCTAGTCTAATATGGTTAAAATTGCTAAAATTACACTAAGAGTGTCAACTACTTTAACATGGAAGAAGACATATACCCAGTGGCCGCATCTATGGTATGTCTTGGTGGGCTCAATGCCCGCCTCAACTTTTAATAAATAACAATTTCCAGTTATCGTAATTAAGTATTTTTTTTATTGTTTTATTTAGTTAAAAATATTGATATACAATTTATCGGTATAACTTTTTGATCTTAAGGAAAATTAACAATTATTTCTTAACATTTCATAATTGTTAAACAAAATCATATAGAAGGAAAAAAATCTGAAAAAATTGTCGATATCAGTAGCAACAAAGCCAGCTCCCTAGGCTCATGGTACATCAGAACCATAATCCAAGCTGTTAAAAACACAAGAAAACTGTCCACAGAAAAGGGCGTCTTTTTTCCACGCAAAATCGTGATGGAGTTTAAAACCCTTACTAAGGACGGTGGTGGAATAAAGCCATTAAAGGAAGAACTCGATGATGTTCAAGGACCTTGGTTCACTGTGTACATTATCAACCGATTAGCCAACAAAAAGTATCTAATCAAGTAATAAAAGTTGAGGAATCAGGACGATACAAATCCTTTTAGGGAAGAGGCTAAAAGTAAAAACGTACGACTATGCCCACCAATTCTTACCAACTCAAGATTTTTTAATGTGTCTAATCAAGTTGATTCGTTTGACTATTGTTGTTGGTGGGTTAGTTAGGTCATTAAAGTCATTAGCCACAAGAAGTATACGATGTACAACAAATGAAATCTAGCTTTCTCAACTGGCACACGGAGCGGTCGACTCAAGCACATAACACTCAAACACATAACAGAATCAGAAGTGAAATATGATCTCTCAGTCCCTTCCATATTTTGATTATATATTAGACATGTCAATCTATTGTTAAGGATTTTAGAATGATTAGTCTTTTCCCTTTTAATATTGTGATATATGATATAATTTTCCCTTCGTTTTGATCTTTTGGTCCCTTAATATTCTTTAAACAAGCTTTTAACTAGGCTACAAAAATTATTATTTGATGCAATTTTGTAAAATAAAAGAAGTTTTAATTACACTATATATGTTTTGATGGTAAGAATTATAATTTATGTTTTTCCTATTTTACATTTATTTTTATTAGATTATGGACCACCTTTAGTTTCACTCTAGTCTTCCAAGGTCGAAGAAGCAACGGTTTACCATTTATATTTCAGAGCTGCTCAAGCTCTTTACTGTAACTTTGCTGATTTTTTAAACTTGAAGAGCATGTTATCATAGCTAGTAATCTATGCACTTCATATATATATATTCTATATGGTGGGTAAGGAATGATATTGAGCATGGAGGTTTGGATTTAAATGAAGAACACATATTTAGTAATGTAATTAAGATGGTGAAAATGAAGGAGCAGGATTGGAAGGTAAAAAAAGATTACAAGATAGATAATAGATAAACTACATTTGTAGTAGTGT
The DNA here is from genome assembly GCA_029959085.1 of Nemophila menziesii. Taxonomy (NCBI): domain Eukaryota; kingdom Viridiplantae; phylum Streptophyta; class Magnoliopsida; order Boraginales; family Hydrophyllaceae; genus Nemophila; species Nemophila menziesii. The sequence continues at coordinate 93,012,490 of JARWIR010000002.1, forward strand.
ACTTTCTTTTGTAATGTGTCAATTTTTTAAATCATGTAATATCTATTATTATTGGGCCTGAGTTGTAAGGTTTTTTTGTTTGTAGTAAGGAGTGATAATCTTTTTAAGATATTAATTTTCCATATTGGGCTTAATAGTTAAAAAGTTAAAGGGTTGTAAAAACAATGGTATTTTGATTTTCTTTATAATAAAATTTGATTTGATGATTAAAAAAACGATCAAACCCCTAAACGCCGCCTCCATATATATATATATATTTATATATTTATATATTTATATATTTATCACACCTACTATTTCTATCTTCTACTCATTTATATTCTCTTAATCATCATCTTTTATTTTGTCCAACACATTTCTTCTCCTTGCCATACAAAATACAAATTTCGCTTGCATCATCTTGGAACATGTCCATGACATTTTGTGTAAGGTATCTAAACAAGTTTAATTTTATATAATATTTTTATAATTGTAAATGTTATTTTTGTACATTGTTATTAATCATTACGTTATTCATTATGAATTATGTTCTTTCATTGTTAATTTATAGCTACACTGAGTGTTTTTCTTTTTAAAAATTAATTGATGATTTAATTAAATCTCTTTTTATTAATAAATGTGTTTGTATTTTCTTATCTTTCTATTTTAATTTATATTATATTTATTTAATCTAACTTCACTTAAATGGATAGAGTAAATGAAATATAAATAAAATTAGGAAATGAGTATTCTAGGTATATATAGAAATTTCACTTAAGCAATCTTTTTGATTTTTCCATTTCATATTTGTTATTGAATATAAAAACATAATTTATTTCTTTTTCTTTTACGTTCTTTCCTTTTTTTGGTAAGTTAAAAATATACAGTGATGAATATGTCTTTGGTAGTACTTAAAGATCCACCATACATTTAGTTTGTTTTTAAATAAATTTCAATATTTTTTTTGGAAAATAAAACACAATTAAAATTGACTTGAAATACAAGCAAAACCTCTTGTAGTAACAATTAATATTTCTTTACATAATATAAAGTTTTTTCCAAAGTGTCTTGTTATATGAACTAAACACTGACTTGATAAAACATGAAATATATTCAAAAGTTGAGTTGATTTTTAATTATTTACTCAATAATGTTACGCAAATGCGTAAAATAATGGGTGGTTTCTAAAATAATGTTTAATAATTTTTCGTTTTAGGACGATAATATAATAAATACCCCCTTTGGTATGACAAAAGGTCAAAAACCACCTATGGATGAATTTTTTTCATGGAAGCTATACCAATTTTTTGCATAATATAAGGACCTATGGTGCATTTTTTGCATAGTATTTGGACCCAGTATGGTTTCTTCATATAATATAGAGACCTAGTATGGTTTCTAGAAATTAGAGGGACTAACTTATTTATTCTGTAATTTCAACATAGTATAAGGACCTGATATATTTTTTGCATGATATAGGAACATGTAGTACAGTTTATGCATAATATAAAGACCTATCAGGAATTTCTGGGGACCTCGTACAGTTTTTCCATAACATAGGGACTTATCATTGAATTTCGGCATAGTATAGGGACCAGATACAATTTTAAAAAAATAAGGATCTACAGTGCATATTTTTCATAACAAAGAGACTTAGTACCTCTTTTGCATAATATAGGAACCATAGGAACCTATAGTGAAATTTCTGCATATTATAGGGTCCTGGTGTTATTTTTTTGCATAAAACAAGGACCTATAGTTTTATTTTTTTATATAGTATGGACCTATTGTGCATTTTCTTGCTGCATAATGACCTAATATGGTTATTTAATAAAAATAGGACCTATCATGCAATTTTTGTATAACATACGGACCTGGCACATTTTTTGCATAATATAGGGAACTATGGTAAAAGTTTGGCATGAAATATAATACAGGGACCTGGAACGGTTATACATAAATCGGGACTTATCATGTAATTTTTATATTGTTTAGGAACCTGCTACTATTTTTGCATAATATAGGGACACATAATACATTTTTTCATATAAAAATAGAGATCCACTTTTTTGCATAGTATAGGACCCCTGTAGTGCAATATTGAAACTACATGTGGTGGCTTGTAATTGTATTTCATTTTTCATTTTACTTTTTTCCACAAACTAAATAACCCTACCTATAGTGTCTTAGATATTTAAATGTATATAAAAAACATAAATTTTAAAGGGTAAAATCGTCCCTAAACATGTATTTTCTTCTTGGCAAAGAGGTTCGAGGACCAAACTGTTAAACCAGCTTATAGTTAAGGACCATTTTTGAAATTTTCCCTATTAATAGTTCCAAAAATACATGCCGTCATCGTAAAAAGTTGGAAAAAACACTTTTAAAGGACCATTTGGGTAACATTTCAATTTTCAAATATCAGTTTCGTGGCCGATAAATACCCTATAATTGAAGGACCATTTGGGCAATAATCCCAATTCTAAATATTAAATAGGGGTAGTAGTAGTAAAAATGTGTATATATTCTAAAATCAACACTATATTTATAGACTCCACAGTTAATATTAAACTTAGTAAGTAGATATTTTCTCTATTTGTGTAATTAATTTTTATTTCAAGAGTATCAACTTATTTGCAAAAGAAGACGTTAATAGAAACAAGAATTATTTTCATTGTTTTATTACAAATTAAATTTTAAGGATATCGTTTTAATGCAAGCCATCTCATTTATAAGCAGGACCAATTGGCTTACCATAAACTTATTGTTATACAACTATGATGATCAACATATACTTAACAAAGCCATTAAAGGATAAAGGTAAAAAGTCAAAGGAGATTCCAAGAAAAGTCAAGGAGGAAGAATAGGAAGTCATTGATGGTGATTTCAATTCATGAGTGAGGATGATACCATCTCATACGGAAAGAGTGATAAAGAATCATCAAATGAGTCCTCTTCACAAGTGAAATACTTTGAGAATATCAAGATTGATACTCACATCAAGCAAAATACAGTTGCTAACACGGATGAAGATGAAATTGACAAGAATGTGCTTGTTGTGGCTGGATGCAAGAGATGTTTCAAGTATATGATGGTTCCCAAACAAGTTGAAGATTTCCCCAACTGTTTGGGTCAACTTATTCATATTACACCATGAGTTATCATTCTTCAAATATTTAGACCTGATAAACTTTTCTTTTTCTAAAACATTATTCTTTATTGTTTGGTGATTGTCATTGTGGATTTTTCTGAAATATGATACTTTAATAGTTGTGCTTGTCATTGTGGATTTATCTGACAAAAAAAAAACAAATGGAATGATTGTGTTATTATTATTATTTATGCATTCTTAAATTGTAGTACTAGTTAAGTAGTTTATAGGTAGGTTGTATTTTATATATAACTCTATTTCATATATTTTTTATCTGTATTTTTAATTAGTGTAGGATATACTAATACGGCGTAGTCACTGAAATAACTATTAATCTTACCTAAGTTATAGTACTAGTCCTAGTCTAATATGGTTAAAATTGCTAAAATTACACTAAGATGGTCAACTATATTAACATGGAAGAAGGCATATACCCAGTGGCCGGATCTATGGTATGTCTTGGTGGGTTCAATCGCACCCTCAACTTTTAATAAAAAACATTTTTCAATTATCGTAATTAAGTGTTTTATTTTTATTGTTTTGTTTAGTTAAAAATATTGATATACAATTTATCGGTAAAAGTTTTTGATCTTAAGAAAAATTAACAAATATTTCTTAGCATTTTAAAATTGTTAAACAAAATTATAAACAAGGAAAAAAATAAAAAAAAATGGCCAATAACAGTAGCAACGAAGCAAGCTCCCTAGGCTCATGGTACATCGGAACCATAATCCAAGCTGTTAAAAACACAAGAAATCAGTAAACAAAAAGGGCGTCTTTTTTCCACGCAAATTTGTGATAGAGTGTGAAACCCTTACTAAAGACTGGCGGAACAAAGCCATTAAGGGAAGAACAAGATGATGTTCAAGGAGCTTGGTTCACATCATACATTATCAACCGATTAGCCAACAGAAAGTATCTAATCAAGTAAGAAAAGTTGAGGAAAGAAAAGTTGAGGAATGAGGACGATACAAAACCTTTTAGGGAAGAGGCTAAAAGTAAACATGCACGACTATGCCCACCAATCCTTACAAACTCAAGATTTTTTAAAGTGTCCAATCAAGTTGATTCTTTTGATAGGTAGTTAGGTCGGTAAAGTAACTAGCCACAAGAAGTATACGATGTACAACCAATGAAATGCCGCTTTCTCAGCTGGCACACGGAGCGGTCGACTCAAGCACATAACACTCAGACACATAACTGAAGTAGAAGTGAAATAAGATCTCTCAGTCCGTTCCATATTTTTATTATATATTAGACATGTCAATCTATTGTTAAGGATTTTAGAATGCTTACTCTTTTTTTCCCTTGTAATATTGTGATATATGATATAATTTTCCCTTCTTTTTGATCTTTTGGTCCCTTAAAATTCTTTAAACAATGTTTTAACTAGGCTACAAAAATTGTTATTTGATGCAATTTTGTAATGAAAATGAAGTTTTAATTACACTAAGTTTTGATGGTAAGTGTTGCAATATTATAATTTATGTTTTTCTTATTTTACATTTATTTTTATTAGATTATGGGCCACATTAATGTTTAACTCTAGTCTTCTGAATTAACAGTTCCAACCATGAGAAAAAGATGTATTATTATTCAGGGGTTTAAAATGGGGATTCGGGCTCTATTAAATGTAGAGTCCAAAAATCCAAAAAAACACCCTTATCTCAAACTCTCGAGAGGTGTTTTATAAAGAGTCCCTCAAAATTCTCTAGTACAAAAATGTGCTCGTGTTGAAAGATGTGGTTATAATTGCTTATGCATTTTAAAAGATGGTGGGCAGTATCATATGATAGTAACGAATTTTTGTAAAGAGGAACACCCTTGATTTTCGAATTCTTGTAGACAAATGAATGCATTATAGTTGAGTGAGATGTGGTGAATATCCGTTCTCATAATGATCATACTTACACGTTCGTGTGCAATCAACGAAGTGTGGTTATGATATCCTAACCGAAAGGCCGCAAATCGTCTACTTTTTGTTTGAAAGGCGACAAATTGACATTATCCAAACACCATGCAAGGTTCATATTTAAGAGGATTACGCGAATCTCACACATATTAAAATCCACTTGAAATATACAACACCGAATGTTTAAAAAACGTCCATTTCAAAAATCAATGTTTTGTATGATTTTTTTAAGAAGCTGGAATTCAAAGGCGAGTAGTTTTAGTTTGTGTTTGATTGTTTGACCGTTGATATTGAATCGATGGGGGTTATAAAGTATAGTATTGATGATACGTTGCATGTAGGAAAATAGACGAAACAAGAGTATGTGAGAATATTGGGGTTAAAGTCTATGGGAAGTACTGATTTAGCGATTCACGCTAACATGTTAATAGCTAATCTTGCATGGATAAGGAGGAAAAGTAGAGAGTGTGTGTAATGATCGATCTTAATTTTTGTAGATCGTCACCGAATATTATTTGACTATTTGTTCACTATGATAGAAGTCGTGTGTGTTTGAAGATGTTTTGTCGACCACGCACCTTTTCTTCTTCCTCTTTTATGAAAATATAGTCATTGACCATGATGTCCGAAAGGCCGTAATATGGCCGATTTTATAAATGCATTTGAAACTTATAGTGCGTCAGAACTCGAGTGAAAGAAAGATAAACTACAACTTGCACTACTACGCACTTTGTCTTTTGCGAAAACATTAGTTTTCACGAGAAACGGTAAAAGTCGTCGCGAAAGAACAATTTTATCTTTAGCGAGTACATGTCCTGGCTTAAGATTCTTCGCTAAATACCACTTATGCGGCGACATGGGCATTCTCACGTGTGACAACCTATCATTTATTTTCTTTATCAAACCTTTCTTTTCTTTTCTCAATTCTTGACCATTTCAATAATTAATTCAAACAACAATAAATCGTTAGTATGTAGCATTGATCAGAATAGCAATGTTCAGCAGCCTTTAGTGGCCTTTAGCAGTCTAGAAATAAAAAAACCATAGATCATATTTTATTTTTATGAATATAGTAATTATTACGTATAATATATATATATATATATATATATATATATATATATATATCTTTGTAGTTTGTTATGGTTTATAATTTACATATTTGAGATTTAATGGCTTAAAATAGAATTAGTTTGCCATCATTAGAAACATGAGAGTGTGTTTACCATCAAAAGAGCCTTGGACATAATATTTAAAATATTTGATACTTTTGGAAAGGAAGCTAATTTATATCTTAGAGTTGAATGTCAAACACATCTTCTAAAAAATTGTTTTATTTCGTTTAAAAAATAATAAAGATAGATATGTCTTGAAATATTTTAATCTTTCATTTTTTTTATAAACCCCTAATTTAGAAGAAAACATAATTAAAGATAATAGTAGGATATTGTATCCATCATTCACTTTTTCTTTTATTAAAAATCTAATCCAAACATCAATAGAAGTTAAATATACCTCCATAATATTTAAATTCCTTTAAAAAAATGAATCCAAACACTATGTAAGTGTTTCTAAACAGGTAAACATAGCATTGGATCATATTCATGATTGAGATATTGAGACTATTCTTCTCTAACACTTTTGTTTAGCCTTTTTCACTAAGCGTAGTATACGAAATTATATATTTAAGAAATACACAAACTAAGAAGAATAATTAAATAAACTGTTATTTACATCTTGATCTAATTGGAAAATTGTATCAACAAGGTGGATGAAACATATGTGTCTAGGAGGACCTCAATTTCGAATATGAACCAATACAATGTGAGACACGTGATTTGGATATAAAATTTAATAATTAAGGTCCCAAGATTTATAAATACCAAAACTCAATACAAGTTGTCATAACTTCATATCTGCGGCCCGAGGTTACACATCTGCGGCTCACACATATTTATTTGATCTAGAAATTTCAATGGGGTGCGAGTTTTCTAAACCACCCACCAAATTATAAACACGAAGGGTTTAAATAGATAAATAGTTATCACGATAGGTTGTGGGGATTAGTTTCCAAACCCGTGAGAGAACGGAAGATTGTAGGGATAATTGTTTTCACCTATCAAACCCTCCCCGCATGTATATACTATACAATTAATATGTGTAAAATTCTAAACTTACAATTAATTAAAAATTCTAATTAAAATATAATAGTTCAAAGTTAAAACCGAAAGTATATTGTATAAATATAAGTTAAAATCTTAGGTGAATTTGTTCTCTCTTCACTAAACAATATGTGAATATAACATATTATTATTTAAGTTAATCGCCTTAACCCAAGATAACCATATACTACACATTGTTATATATAACAAATGAATATCCAAGATAAAAAATGGCAAGTTATGCACAAAGATATTATCAAAGGCAACACCTCTCAAACATTTCAAATCGGGATAGAGTAAGTATTAAGAAAATAACAACGTACCCAACTTATAAATCAACCTGCTGCTTCTAAATACTATTGGAAGGTAGCTTCAAAAGATAAAAGAAATTTGAGTAGGAAATAATCCTTAAAAATGAGAGAAACATATCTAAAGCAGTAAATAAATTCAACTATGATCATTGAAGATAATATTTAGCAATCTTTTTAGAGGAAATCCTAGAGTATTTGGTTTATCCATCTATCAAAGCACCAAGAGATAACATGAAAATCACTTATCTCATCTGAGATTAAAGTAGAGGGTTTAAATAAAAGTAGAAAATGCTAGAAAAATATTTTTATTGATAAAAGTAAAAGGCGTAAAAGAGGTCTGACTACCACCTTGGAGGGATCAAAAGATCCAAAGCTTCATATCTAGGTTTATGATTGGGAGACTTGAGTGAAAGAGATGGAAGAAAATAATAGGTAGAAGAAATGTATTTATTTGTCTCGGTCAAATTTAATGAATCAACATAAAAGACTATATGTGCATAACCAATAAAAAACTAATTTTATATACACGAATTTAAAAAGAATAAATTAAATAATCATATGAAAGATTATTAAGTCCAAATAAAAATAAATTCATGTCAAATGTAAAGATAAAGAGACTTAGTAAAACACAGTATATATAAATTCCACATAATGTAGTATTTAGACATCAAATTATTATAGTACAAGAAATCACTGTCCTATCCTTAGATAAAAATAATAGAATTCTTATAACTTTTATGATTCTTCTTCTTCCTCTTCCAAAATTACATATATTCTCTTTATATTGTTACTTTTTTGAAGATATGATTTTGCTAACAAAACAATAATTCCATTTTTTTAGCTAATTTTTATCGGAGTTCATTATCAATATACCATTCTTGATCCAAGCCAAAATTTATATCGACTTTAACACACTTTCGGTTCCAAGGAAGCTAAGCCGTTTTATCACTTGATGGATCATCATTCTTACCAGAGCAGATATTTGAAGTAATCTTCGCATTCATGGGGGACAAAGGTCGACTTAATTTGAGATTGAAAGAAACTTTTGTTTGGGAGTTATATTTTTGATTAACAAAGGACATACTGCCAACAGGGTGAATATTCTCATGATATGAATTGTCTGAAAATACAAATCAAATAACTAATTTAGAATCATTGTGTGATTTGGATAAAATCTAAAAATCAAGAGAATAAAATTTACGAAAAATATATGCTAAATTTCAGAAATTATGGATCCATAAGTTATTTATTTTCAATATGGATAAAGTCATTTCACATGTTTCTAATTGATTCATTTATAATCCAACATACTAAAACAAAAAATCATATATTGATGAGTAAATATGTAGAAATTAATGTCAAAGAAGAATTAGAAAAACATATATTCGTAAACATTTTATCTGACATATAAAATACAATAAAAGAAATTTAGTATAAGTTTATTTTCTTTTTGATAATTTTCTCAACTAAATAACTTATCAGCAAACATGAATGACTTTAAAAAGTACTAGTAGTCTCAGGTAAACAAATCATGTAAAAACTAATAAAAAATAGTTACACATTTTATATTAATACCTGTCCATGAGGGTTTTGCCTCAAATTCCTTATGATTTTTTTCCAAATGGCTTTTTTTCAAGTAACACATACGGTCATCACCACTACTAGTAGTTCCAATTTCTTGTTGGTAATTTTCACTTGTGTAATTTTGTGACACCTCACCAATTATAGGGCAGTATTCTTGGTTTGGCAACACACCAATAGGGCAACTACGTGAAATTTGGCCAAGGTTTGAGAAATTTGTATTGCACCAGAGATCTGGTGGTCCAACTTGACTTTGTGAAACAAATGGGCATGTTTGACTGTTTTCAACATGTTTCTGATCAAAACCACCTACTCTAATAGATTTTGTCTTTGTACAGAATTCAATTCCTTTTTTCAAAATGTTATATAAGGAGTAATCATCATCCTCACTCACAACTATGCCAGAGGATTCTAAAAGTGTATTAATATATGGTTCATTAGGTACGTCAAGATTAGGATCAATATTATTGAAATATTGGCTCAACTGTGAATCTGAACTACCTAGAGTTTGGTATATATCTTGATCGATTGATTGTTTCTGAAAAGTGGTTTCGATTGGTTGCTCTGCAATCTGAAAAGCTGTTTAGGAGTTGTACCCTAGATCTTGACAGAACTTGAAAAATTCACCATCATTGCTAACATTTAAATTATCATCATCATGAAATTCAGTAGACATTGAATCATAAACGTTATGATTGTTGTTGAAATTAGACATTCTAATAATTATGTAAAAATGTATGATAAATATAAAAAATAGCTATGTATAATTTTTGAATGTTTCTTATGGTTGGGTATACATTTTGTTAAGTAGAGAGAATTCATATATATGAAAATTATCATACATATCTGGTGAATATCATTCTTACTATTCTATAACATATAATATTACTACTTCTATTCTATAATAATTGATTATCTGCCAAAATAAGTTAATCCACAATATAAGTTATACTTAAAATTTTTAATGTAAAATAAATAATTTATTTATGTTAGTTCATTTTTTGAAATTTTGTAATAGCTAAGAATTTAATTTTTTTTTGTTTTATAAATAAGGATATGTTGGTCACAGTAACATAATCTTTCAATTTTCTAGGTTTCTTAATATGGATGAAAAAAATTCTAAACTTGGTTAATTTGAAATGAAGATAGTAATAAAATTACCATTTTTTCATTAAATACTATTACTCTCTTTAGGAAAGTTAATAATTTAAAAAAATATATGTCTAAATTCAAAACTATAAATGTTTATCTATTAACGTTATACAATTTATACAAATTTTACAATTCAAAAGTTCAATGCCTCATGTTTTTCAGCAAAAGATAAGATCTAATTAAAACATTATCGAATTTTATGAAAAATACATAAATATACTATAAATTGCAAAGAAATACTTTGAAATATGTAGCATATAAAGTATTTGTCATTTATAGTTTCAAATACATTTTCGAGATTAATCTACCACTACATTTCTATATTTTACTTTTAATATTTTTGTTAATACTATCGGGGAGGGAGGCTATGTACATCCAATACAATTTTAAAATTACATTCTTCATATAGGACAATTCCACATATGGTTCATAGACTATAGGCTAGTTACTTTAATAGTCCTTGAACTTCTAAAGTTACACGAATATTCAAGTAACTAAACAACAATATTTAGGGTGGTACTCCAATATTTTTTGTAATCACATCTCATGTTTGTCTATATAAATTTAAAAAAATTTCCTTATAAGCATACATTATAGATTTATGCTACCATTAGGACTCTTCATTACGTAGGGAAAAAATCTCATTAATTATACGATATAATATGACGTCTCAGCATTTCAAACCATCAAAGTATATTGAATCCGTCTATTAGGATATATATCCCAGATTAAAATTGTAGTCATCATGGTGGTATAGTGTGATGACTTGCATGTAAGATCAACGTGACATTTCTCGTAATTACTATAGTATGACTATTCAACTATAACCAGATATTTAAATCCATGATAATGATTATTATTCTAAAGTTATTGTACTAACTACTTTATCTTATCCAATCATCATAGATAAAAATTTGTATCTTATTATATCACATAGCTATTAATAATCACAAATCTAGAAAAACCATGAATTTGTAGAATCAGGCCTTAAATCTTAGTAAATTTACATCAAATTTTAATTCATTGACCCTTGAAACATATAGTGATGGAGATGAATAAAAGTAATTAAAGATATATTATCTTATAATAATATTGTTTGTTGTGATTTAGTTTGAAAACAACACTGCAAATGATTATACCAAGTCTTGAATGTTTGTTTAAGCACCTAGTCAGCTCGACTGACCATGAATATTTCTTTGTTGAACGACCTTTTCTTTGCGACGATTTTTTAGAGGAATTAGAATATGGTAGGTTAGTATTAAGTTGAAATACATATCCATGTTACTTCTCATGGATAAGTTTGGATAATTAGTTACAACTTATTTTCTCTTTGTTTTACAGAAGATTTGGAACATAGATTAAAAATGTACATGAAACATAATTGGAATGAAGATATTATTATTATTCAAGTGACTATTATGCATATGGTAGAATAAATTGGAAATGTTTGATATTTATACATGATGTTGATTAGTAAGAATATTCAGCGAATAATTTTCAATTATATATGATATTTTGTTTTATTGCAACTATGTATTATATCGCCTACCCATTTTAGGATTTTCCTTTAATTATAATTAAAAAAAATACTCGTTGTCATAGTAAAAAAGGAGGAAAAAAAGTTTTCGAGGACTATCATTGTTTTATTTTTCAAATTAAATCGCAATTCTAAAGCAAGCCATCTCATTTATGCGCAAGACCAATAGACTTACAATCAACTTACATAGTTATGATAGTTGGTAAACACACACTTAACAAAATATGCGGAGGTCGAGATTAGTAGCAACAATGCGATCGTCCTGGGATCATGGTACATCAAAACAATAATCTGGCCTATGAAAAACACAAATGTCCACGAACAAAAAACATCGTCTTTATTCCATGCAAACTCGTGGTGGAGTGTGAAATCCTTACTGAGGACGATGTTTGAACATATCCGTTTAAGGATGAACTTGATGTTGTTCAAGGTGGTTGGTTCACTTTAGACATTATCAACCGATTAACCAAAAAAAAGTATCTAATAGAGTATGAATAGTTGAGGAATGAAGACGATACAAAACCTTTGAGGGAAGAGGCTGAAAGTAAGCATGTACGACTATGCCCACTACCCTTTACCAACCTAGGTTTTTGTTAAAGTTTCTGATCAAGTTGATTCTTTTGACAATTGTTGTTGGTGGGGTGGTTATTTCAGAAAAGTCCTTAGCCACAAGAAGTATTCCGTGCACAATGAAGGAAATGTCTCTTTCTAAACTAGCACACGGACGATCAACTCATACACACAGTTGAAGCAAAATAAGATCTCTCAGTCGGTTCTGTATATTGATTATATATTAGACATGTCAATCTATTGTTAAATATTTTAGAATGTTTTGTTTTTTTCTTATTTAATATTGTGATATAATATATGCTTTTCCCTAATTTTTATGTTTTTAGTCCCTTAAAATTCTCTAAACAAACTTTAAACTAAGGTACGAAAATTGTTAATTGATGCAATTTTGTAATGAGAAACAAGTTTACACTAATTTTTGATGGTTAGTGTTGTAGAATTATAATTAATGTTTTTCTTATTATATGATGAGCCATGTTAAAATTTTACTCTAGTCTTCATAATTAAAAAGTCCAACCCTAAGAAAATGATATAATATCATTCACATTAAGGGCTATACAATGGGGATTTGGGCTCATTTTTAATATAGAGTCCGAAAAACCAAAAAAGCACCCTTATCTCGAAATGTTGGGAGGTGGTCTATAAAGAGCCTCATAATAACTTGTACGATAATGTAGTTTTGTTGAAAGATGCGGTGATAATTGCTTGTGTGTTTTTGAAAAATGGTGGGCAGTATCCATATGAAAGTAACTGATTTTTGTTAAAAGGAACACCCTTGATTTTTTAATAGTTGTCGCCAAATGAATCAAAAAGGCGTAAAGTCATTATATTGAGTTAGTTGTGGCGAATACCCGTTCTCATATTTATCACATTCACACATTTGTGTGCAATCATTGAAGTGTGGTTATGATATCCTAGCCGAAAGTGCCGTAAATCATTCCTTTTCGTTTGAGAAGCGAAAAATTGACATTGTCCAAACACCATGCAAGGTTCATATTTAAGAGGATTGCATGAATCTCCACACATTCTAAATGTAACTCGAACTATACAACACCAACTGTATCAAAAAAAATCCATTTCGAAAATCAATGTTTTAAATGATTTTTTTAAGAGTCCAGATTTGAAGACGAGTAGTTTAAGTTTGTGTCTAATTGTTGGACTGATGATCTTGAATCGTTAGGGGTTACGAATTATAGTATTGATGATATGTTGCATGTATATGGAGGAAAATAGAGGAAACAAGAGTATGTTAGAATATTGGGGATAAACTTTATGGGAGGTAATGTATTAGTGATTCACGCTAATGAGTTAATAGCTAATCTTACGCGGACGAGCAGGAAAAGTAGAGAGTGCATGTATTGATCGACCCTATTTTTTGTAGTTCATCACTGAAATGTTATTTGACTAATTGTTCATTATGATAGAAGTCGAGTGTGGTTGGAGAATGTTTCTTGACCCCATACCCTTTCTACTTCCGCTTTTATAAAAATATAGGCATTAACCATGTTGTCAGAGAGGCCGTAATGTGGCGATATAATAAATGTATTTGAAGCTCATTGTTTGTCAGGACTCGAGTGAGAGCAGATAAACCACAACTTGGTCTAAAAATCCCATACTTGCAAGTTGCTATGAAAAACTTATATACGTAGGATTGCATTCTATATCTTTCTTTTGGGAAAAGGTTAAAGTAAGTAATTTTCCGGTAAGACTATCTTGTACAAAAATTATGCTCGCAGTTGATTTGTAAGTTGAGAAAAACTTTAGATAGAGTGTGCTTATAGTCCGAAATACCATAACCTATGGAAAGACTCGGTTATAAGAATTTTTGGATTTTGTAATGAACGCCATATATTTTGGATATAATGTATGTGCATGTCGGTACTAGATGAATATCAATTGGTGGGATACTTGGTGGCACAAGTATTCTCGGCATATATTTATTGACTATCCTCTAAGTGTTAGCTTCACAATTGTAAGTCTGTCAACACACTTTTTCCATCGTAGTTGATCCCGACCTTCTCTAAATCGGTAATTTCTTCCATACGTATATTCCTTTGGGAATGATTTGTGTGTATTGTGCTACCTTGTTTTACATAGGTCATCGCTCTTTTGAATAATTATTTCTCGAGCATCCTATGCATTGAGATATACAGACTACACATATTTTCCATACATGATGTGAAGTTTTCGACTATTTGGACCGAGTTCGAAAATAGATTTTTCAGCCTTCTCGGAGGGACGTGATACTTTAATTTCGTGAGTATCTCAAGATTATTTTTCTGAGAATATTTTTTGCCAAATAGTGATATCGGGGCATCTCCATTTTTGAGAATATTGATGGTTCTACAAGATGAATTGATTTAGTGATAAGTTTGGCGATCTTAATGGTGGAAAATATCTCAAACATGACTAGAAAGAATGGAGTTCTCAATAATTTATTTTTTGCTATATGAAAGTTTAAGAATGAATATCTATTTGTGAACATAAATATTTATTATATTCCATCAAAATAAAGTACAATAACCATTATTTTTTTCCTCAAATTATCTAATATAATAGATAATCATTTCAAAAGAAACAAAATTATATTGTTTCTGACGAATATAACCATGAAACCCTAAACATCGACTCTAAATATATATATTATTGATTACACACCTATTGTATTATTTTCTTCTAATCCTTTATATTCTCTTAATCACCATATTTCTTTGCGTGTTTTGTTTGCCTTTCAAATACATATTTTCATTGCCTCATTGGCCTTGACATTTCGATTAAGGTTTCTATATAAGTTTAATTTTTTATAATCTTTTTAGAATTGTTGCAGTTATTTTTTACTTTGTCATTAATCATTGGGTTATTTATTCATAACATAACTATAAATTAAGTTATTTCATTGTTTAATTATAGATGCACTGAGTATTTTGGTTTTCAAAAATTTATTGATGATGTAGTTAAATTTCTTGTTTTTAATAAGTGTGTTTGTATTTTCTTATCTTTCTGTTTTACATTTCTATTATCTTTATTTAAGCTAAATTTAATAAAATGAATTGAGTAAATTGAATTTAAATAAAATGAGAAAATGAGTACTTTAGGTATATATAGAAACTTGATCTAAACAACCCCTCTATTTTCCTACTTTATACTTTTTATTAGATATAAAATCATAGTTAAATATTTCATTTTCTTTATGTTATTTTCCTTTTATTGTTAAGTTAAAATATCATAATGATGAAAATGTATTTTGTAGTACTTAAAGAGCCACTATGAATTTAGTTTGCCATTAAAAAAAATCAGTATCTTTTTTTTCTTGAAAAAAACACAATTAAAATTGACTTGTAATACAAGCAAATCCTCCTTCACAACTTAATATTTCTGTACATAACATAAAGTTTTTGATAAATATCGTGTTGTATGAACTAAACACTGACTTAATAAAACATGATATATATATATACAAAATTTGAGTTGGTTTTTATTTATTTACTCGATAATGTTACTCAAATGCATTAAATAATGGTGACTTTCTCAATAATTTTTAATAATGCTTTGTTAGGAATGTTTAGGAAAAGTGGAAATGTTTATATAGTGTTGTGAATAGTGCATAAAACAAACTAGTCAAAGGTAATATATTAAATACCCCTTTTGTATGACAAAATGTCAAAAAAACCCCTATGGTTAACTTTTATAAACATATGATAATATAGTACAATATTTGCATAATATAGGCACCTATCGTGCATTGTTTGCATAGTATTGGGACCCTGTTTTGTTTTTTCATAATATAGGGACCTCGTATGGTTTCTGCATATTAGAGGGACTGGACTTATTCTGCAATTTTTGCATAGTATAAGGACTTGGTAATTCTTTTGCATAACATAAGGACATGTAATATAGTTTATGCATAATATAGAGACATATGGTACACTTTTGGGATTTTCGTACAGTTTTTTCATAATATAGGGACTTATCATTCAATTTTTGCATAGTATAGGTGCTAGATACAGTTTTTTCATAAGATAAGGACTTACTGTGCATATTTTGCATAATATAGAGATCTAGTACTTTTTTTGCATAATATAGGATCCTATAATGGAATTTTTTCATAGTATAGGGTCCTGGTATTTTTTGTTTGCATAATATAGGGACCTGTTGTTCATTTTTAGTATAAAATAGGGATCTATTGTGCATTTTTTGGCTGCATAGGGATTTGGTATGGTTATTTCAAATAATAGGGACATATAATGAATTTTTCGCATAATATAGGGACCTGATATATTTTTTGCATAATATAGGGCTAGTACAATTCTAGCATGAAATATGGGCCCATTGTACATTTTTTTAACAAAATATAGCGACATGTGGTACAATTATGCATAAATAAGGACTTATCTGAGAGTTAAAGAATAAATAGTCGATTCATGAATAAAAATGTATATTATATTTCATTAAAATAAAATATAATGACTATTAACATCTAATATAATAAATTAATTTTTCCTTACATAACATAAAGTTTTTGCCAAAATGTCTTGTTATATGAACTAAATACTGACTTGATAAAAAATGAAATATATTCAAAAGTTGAGTTGATTTTTCATTATTTACTCAATAATGTTACGCAAATGCGTGAAATAATGGGTGGTTTCTCAAATAATGTTGAATTATTTTTTGTTAGGATTGTAATATATTAAATACCCCCTTTGGTATGACGAAAGGTCAAAAATCAACTATTGCTGAAATTTTTTCCTAGGAGCTATAGCAATTTTTTTGCATAATATAGGGACCTATGGTACATTTTTCTCATAGTATTGGGTCCCGGATGGTTTTCGCATATAATATAGAGATCTAGTTTTCTATAAATTTGAGGGGCTGACTTATTCTGTAATTTCTGCATAGTATAAGAACCTTATATATTTTTTGCATGATATAGGAACATGTAGTATAGTTTTTCCATAACATAGGGAGTTATCATTCAATTCGGCATAGTATAGGAACTAGATACAGTTTTTTATAAAATAAGGACCTATAGTGTATATTTTTCATAACAAGGAGACCTAGTACCTCTTTTGCATAATATATGAACCATAGGAACCTATAGTGAAATTTTTGCATATTATAGGGTTCTAGTATTATTTTTTTGCATAATACAAGGACCTAATTTTTTATTATAAAATATGGACCTATTGTGCATTTTCTGGCTGCATGAGGACCTAATATGGTTATTTCATAAAAACGGTACCTATCATGCAATTTTTGCATAGCATACGAAACTTGGCACATTTTTTGCATAATATAAGTAACTATGGTACGATTTTGGCATGAAATATAATATAGGGACCTGGAACGGTTATACATAAATCTGGACTTATCATGCAATTTTTATATTGTTTAGGAACCTGCTACTATTTTTGCATAATATAGGGAGACATAGTACATATTTAATAGAAAAATAGGGACCCAGTTTTTGCATAGTATAGGACCCCTGTAGTGCAATATTGAAACTACATGTGGTGGCCTGTAATTGTATTTCATTTTCTATTTTACTTTTTTACACAAACTAAATAATTCTACCTATAGTGTCTTATATATTTAAAAGTATATTAAAAACATAAATTTTAAAGGGTAAAATCGTCCCTGAACTATAGGCTATTTTTTACTTGACAAATACGTTCCAGGACAAAACTGTTAAATCAGCTTATAGTTTAGGACCATTTTGGCAATTTTCCCTATTTATAATTCCAAAAATACCTGCGCAAAAAGTTGGAAAAAAACGGTTTTCAAGTACCATTTGGGTAACATTTCAATTTTCAAATATCAAGTTCCTGGCTGGCCGGTAAATTCCCTATAATTGAAGCAGCATTTGGGAAATTATCTCAATTCTAAATATTAAATAGGGGTAGTAGAAGTAGAAAAATTGTGCATATATTCTAAAAACAACACTATATAAAATGCACAGTTAATATGAAACTTAGTAAAGAGATATTTTCTATATTTGTGTAATTTTTAATTTTTAATTTCAAGAGTATCAACTTATTTTCAAAAGAAGGCGTTAATAGTAACAAGAATTATTCTCATTGTTTTATTACAAATTAAATTTTAAGGATATCATGATTTTAATGCAAGCCATCTCATTTATACGAAGGACCAATGACCTTACCATAAACTTACAGCTATATAGTTATGATGATCAACACATACTTAACAAAGCCATTAAATGAGGAAGGTAAGAAGTAAAAGAAATTTCCAAGAAAATTGAAGGAGGAAGAAGAGGAAGTCATTGATGGTGATTTCAATTTAGGAGTCGAGGATGGTAGCAACACATACGAGGAGAGTGATATAGAGTCATCCACTAAATCCTCTTTAAAAGTGAAATACTTTGAGAATATCAAGATTGATAGTCACATCAAGCAAAGTACAGTTGCTAACACTTATGAAGATGAAAGTGACAAGAATGTGCTTGTTTATGGCGGGATGCAAGAGCTATTTCAAGTATATGATAGTTCCCAAACAAGTTGAATATTGGCCCAAGTGTTTAGGTCAACTTATTCATATTACCCCATGCGTTATCATTCTTCTAATATTTAGACCCAATAATATTTTTTCTAAAACATTATTCTTTATCGTTTGGTGTTTGTCAATGTGGATTTTTCTGAAATGGTCAGACAAAAACAAAAAAAAACAAATGGAATGATTGTGTTATTATTACTATTTCTGCATTCTTAAATTGTAGTACTAGTTAAGTAGGTTATAGGTAGGTTGTGTTTTATATATAAATCTATTTCATATATTTTTTTCTCTTTATTTTTAATTAGTGTAGAATATACTAGTACGGTGTAGTCACTGAAATAACAATTAATCTTACCTAAATTATAGTACTAGTCCTAGTCTAATATGGTTAAAATTGCTAAAATTACACTAAGAGGTCAACTACTTTAACATGGAAGAAGACATATACCCAATGGTCGGATCTATGGTATGTCTTGGTGGGCTCAATCCCACCCTCAACTTTTAATAAATAACAATTTTCAGTTATCGTAATTAAGTGTTTTATTTTTATTTTTTTATTTAGTTAAAAATATTTATATACAATTTATCGGTACATTTTTTATCTTAAGAAAAATTAACAAATATTTACAAACATTTTAAAATTGTTAAACAAATATATATAGAAGGAAAAAAAACTAAAAAAAATTGTCGAGATCAGTAACAACGAGGCTAGCTCCCTAGGCTAATGGTACATCGGAACCATAATCCAACCTGTTAAAAACACAAGAAACCAGTCCACGAAAAAAGGGCGTCTTTAATCCATGCAAAATCGTGGTGGAGTGTATAACCCTTATTGAGGACGGTGCTGGAACAATGCCATTAAAGAAAGAACTCGATGATGTTCAAGGATCTTGGTTCACTGCATACATTATCAACCGATTAGCCAACAGAAAGTATCTAATTGAGTAAGAAAAGTTGAGGAATGAGGGCGATACAAAACCTTTGAGGGAAGAGGCTAAAAATAAAGACGTACGACTATGCCCACCAATCCTTACCAACTAAAGTTTTTTTAAAGTGTCCAATCAAGATGATTATTTTGACTATTGTTGTTGGTGGGTTGGTTAGGTCATTAAAGTCATTAGCCACAAGAAGTATACGATGTAAAACCAATGAAATGCCTCTTTCTCAATGACACACTGAGGGGTTGACTCAAGCAAATAACACTCAAACACATAACATAAGCAGGAGTGAAATAAGATCTCTCAATCCCTTCCATATATTGATTATATATTAGACATGTCAATATATTTATAAGTATTTTACTTAAACTTTTTTCCCTTGTAATATTGTGATATATGATATGATTTTATCTTCTTTTTGATATTTTTGTCCCTTAAATTTTTTTAAACAAGGTTTTAACTAGGCTACAAAAATTGTTATTTGATGCAATTTTGTAATGAAAAATAAGTTTTAATTACACTATGTTTTGATGGTAAGTGTTGCAAAATTATAATTTATGTTTTTCCTATTTTACATTTATTTTTATTAGATTATGGACCACCTTAAGTTTCACTCTAGTCTTCCAAGGTTGAAGAAGCAACGGTTTACCATTTATATGTCAGAGCTGCTCAAGTGCTTTACTGTAACTTTGCTGATTTTGTAAACTTGAAGAGCATGTTATCATAGCTAGTAATCTATGCACTTCATATATATATATATATTCTATATGGTGGGTAAGGAATGATATTGAGCATGGAGGTTTGGATTTAAATGAAGAACACATATTTAGTAATGTAATTAAGATGGTGAAAATGAAGGTGCAGGATTGGAAGGTAAAGAAAGATTACAAGATAGATAATAAATAAACTAGATTTGTAGTAGTGTACTTTCTCTTGTAATGGGCCAATTTTTTAAATCATGTAATATCTTTTATTATTGGGCCTGAGTTGTAAGGTTTTTTTGTTTGTAGTAAAGAGTGAAAATCTTTTTAAGTTATTAATTTTCCATATCGGGCTTAATAGTTAAAAAAGTTAAAGGGTTGTAAAAACAATGGTATTTTGATTTTCTTTATAATAAAATTTGATTTGATAATTAAAAAAACCATCAAAACCCTAAACGCCGCCTCCATATATATATATATATATTTATATTTATATATTTATATATTTATATTTATAGATTTATATATATATATATATATATATATATATATATATATATATATTACACACCTACTATTTCTTTCTTCTACTCATTTATATTCTCTTAATCATCATCTTTCATTTTGTCCAACACATTTCTTCTCCTTGCCATACAAAATACAAATTTCGCTTGCATCATCTTGGAACATGTCCATGACATTTTGATTAAGGTATCTAAACAAATTTAATTTTATATAATCTTTTTATAATTGTAAATGTTGTTTTTGTACATTGTTATTAATCATTACGTTATTCATTATGAATTATGTTCTTTCATTGTTGATTTATAGCTACACTGAGTGTTTTTCTTTTTAAAAATTAATTGATGATTTAATTAAATCTTTTTTTAATAAATGTGTTTGTATTTTCTTATCTTTCTATTTTAATTTATATTATATTTATTTAATCTAACTTCACTTAAATGGATAGAGTAATGAAATATAAATAAAATTTGGAAATGAGTATTCTAGGTATATATAGAAATTTCACTTAAGCAATCTTTTCGATTTTTCCATTTCATATTTGTTATTGAATATAAAAACATAGTTTATTTCTTTTTCTTTTATGTTTTTTCCTTTTTATGGCAAGTTAAAAATATACAGTGATGAATATGTCTTTGGTAGTACTTAAAGATCCACCATACATTTAGTTTTTTTTAAATAAATTTCAATATTTTTTTTGGAAAATAAAACACAATTAAAATTAACTTGAAATACAAGCAAAACCTCTTGTAGTTACAATTAATATTTCTTTACATAATATAAAGTTTTTTCCAAAGTGTCTTGTTATATGAACTAAACATTGACTTGATAAAACATGAAATATATTCAAAAGTTGAGTTGATTTTTAATTATTTACTCAATAATGTTACGCAAATGCATAAAATAATGGGTGGTTTCTATAATAATGTTTAATAATTTTTCGTTTTAGGACGGTAATATAATAAATACCCCCTTTGGTATGACAAAAGGTCAAAAACTACCTACGGATGAATTTTTTTCGTAGAAGCTATACCAATTTTTTTGCATAATATAGGGACCTATGGTGCATTTTTTGCATAGTATTTGGACCCGGTATGGTTTCTTCATATAATATAGAGACCTAGTATGGTTTCTACAAATTAAAGGGACTGACTTATTTATTCTGTAATTTCAACATAGTATAAGGACCTGATATATTTTTTGCATGATATTGGAACATGTAGTACAGTTTATGCATAATATTAAGATCTATCAGGCATTTCTAGGGACCTCGTACAGTTTTTCCATAACATAGGGACTTATCATTCAATTTAGGCATAGTATAGGGACTAGATACAATTTTAAAAAAAATAAGGACCTACAGTGCATATTTTTCATAACAAAGAGACTTAGTACCTCTTTTGCATAATATAGGGACCATAGGAACCTATAGTGAAATTTCTGCATATTATAGGGTCCTGGTGTTATTTTTTTGCATAATACAAGGACCTATAGTTTAATTTTTTTATATAGTATGGACCTATTGTGCATTTTCTGGCTGCATAATGACCTAATATGGTTATTTCATAAAAAAGGACCTATCCTGCAATTTTTGTATAACATACGAACCTGGCACATTTTTGCATAATATAGGGAACTATGGTAAAAGTTTGGCATGAAATATAATACAGGGACCTGGAACGGTTATACATAAATCGGGACTTATCATGCAATTTTTATATTGTTTAGGAACCTGCTACTATTTTTGCATAATATAGGGACACATAATATTTTTTTCATATAAAAATAGGGACCCACTTTTTGCATAGTATAGGACCCTTGTAGTGCAATATTGAAACTACATGTTGTGGCTTGTAATTGTATTTGTTTTCCATTTTACTTTTTTACACAAACTAAATAACCCTAGCTATAGTGTCTTAGATATTTAAATGTATATTAAAAACATAAATTTTAAAGGGTAAAATCGTCCCTGAACTATATCTATTTTCTTCTAGGGAAAGAGGTTCGAGGACCAAACTGTTAAATCAGCTTATAGTTAAGGAACATTTTGGCAATTTTCCCTATTAATAGTTCCTAAAATACCTGCGGCCACCGTAAAAAGTTGGAAAAAACACTTTTCAAGGACCATTTGGTTAACATTTCAATTTTCAAAGATCAGGTTCGTGGCCGATAAATACCATATAATTGAAGGACCATTTGGGCAATTATCCCAATTCTAAATATTAAATAGGGGTAGTAGTAGTAAAAATGTATATATATTCTAAAAACAACAATATATTTATAGACTGCACAATTAATATTAAATATAGTAAGTCGATATTTTCTCTATTTGTGTAATTAATTTTTATTTCAAGAGTATCAACTTATTTGCAAAAGAAGATAGTAACAAGAATTATTTTCATTGTTTATTACAAATTAAATTTTAAGGATATCGTGATTTTAATGCAAGCCATCTCATTTATACGCAGGACCAATGGCCATACCATAAACTTACTGTTATACAACTATGATGATCAACATATACTTAACAAAGCCATTAAAGGATAAAGGTAAAAAGTCGAAGAAGATTCCAAGAAAAGTCAAGGAGGAAGAATAGGAAGTCATTGATGGTGATTTCAATTCATGAGTGAGGATGATACCAACTCATACGGGAAGAGTGATAAAGAGTCATCAACTGAGTCCTCTTCACAAGTGAAATACTTTGAGAATATCAAGATTAATACTCACAGCAAGCAAAGTACAGTTGCTAACATGGATGAAGATGAAAGTGACAAGAATGTGCTTGTTGTGGCTGGATGCAAGGGATGTTTCAAGTATATGATGGTTCCCAAACAAGTTGAAGATTGACCCAAGTGTTTGGGTCAACTTATTTATATTACACCATGAGTTATCATTCTTCAAATATTTAGACCCGATAAACTTTTCTTTTTCTAAAACATTATTCTTTATCGTTTGGTGTTTGTCATTGTGGAATTTTCTGAAATATGATACTTTAATAATTGTGCCTTGTCAATGTGGATTTATCTGACAAAAAAAACAAATGGAATGATTGTGTTATTATTATTATTTATGCATTCTCAAATTGTAGTACTAGTTAAGTAGGTTATAGGTAGGTTGTATTTTATATATAAATCTATTTCATATATTTTTTATACGTATTTTTAATTAGTGTAGGATATACTAATACGTTGTAGTCACTGAAATAACTATTAACCTTACCTAAATTATAGTACTAGTCCTAGTCTAATATGCTTAAAATTGCTAAAATTACACTAAGATGGTCAACTACATTAACATGGAAGAAGACATACACCCAGTGGCCGGATCTATGGTATGTCTTGGTGGGCTCAATCGCACCCTCAACTTTTAATAAAAAACATTTTTCAGTTATCGTAATTAAGTGTTTTATTTTTATTTTTTTGTTTATTTAAAAATATTGATATACAATTTATCGGTAAAATTTTTTGATCTCAAGAAAAATTAACAAATATTTCTTAGCATTTTAAAATTGTTAAACAAAATTATATACAAGGAAAAAATTTTAAAAAATTGTCGATAACAGTAGCAACGAAGCAAGCTCCCTAGGCTGATGGTACATCGAAACCATAATCCAAGCTGTTAAAAACACAAGAAATCAATAAACAAAAAGGGCGTCTTTTTTCCACGCAAAATCGTGATAGAGTGTGAAACCCTTACTAAAGACTGGCAAAACAAAGCCATTAAGGGAAGAACAAGATGATGTTCAAGGAGCTTGTTTCACTGCATGCATTATCAACCGATTAGCCAACAGAAAGTATCTAATCAAGTAAGAAAAGTTGAGGAATGAGGACGATACAAAACCTTTTAGGGAAGAGGGTAAAAGTAAACATGTACGACTATGCTCACCAATCCTTACAAACTCAAGATTTTTTAAAGTGTCCAATCAAGTTGATTGTTTTGACTATTGTTGTAGGTAGGTTGGTTAGGTCGTTAAAGTCACTAGCCACAAGAAGTATATGATGTACAACCAATGAAATGCAGCTTTCTCAGCTGGCACACGGAGCGCTCGTCTCAAGCACATAACACTCAAACACATAACTGAAGTAGAAGTGAAATAAGATCTCTCAGTCCCTTCAATATTTTATTATATATTAGACATGTCAATCTATTGTTAAGGATTTTAGAATGCTTACTCTTTTTTTCCCTTGTAATATTGTGATATATGATATAATTTTACCTTCTTTTTGATCTTTTGGTCCCTTAAAATTCTTTAAACAATGTTTCAACTAGGCTACAAAAATTGTTATTTGATGCAATTTTGTAATGAAAAAGAAGTTTTAATTACACTAAGTTTTGATGGTAAGTGTTGCAATATTATAATTTATGTTTTTCTTATTTTACATTTATTTTTATTAGATTATCATCCACCTTAATGTTTCACTCTAGTCTTCTGAATTAACAGGTCCAACCATGAGAAAAAGTAGTATTATCATGTAGGGGTTTAAAATGGGGATTCGGGCTCTATTAAATGTAGAGTCCAAAAATCCAAAAAAACACCCTTATCTCGAACTCTCGAGAGGTGTTTTATAAAGAGTCCCTCAAAATTCTCTAGTACGAAAATGTGCTCGTGTTGAAAGATACGGTTATAATTGCTTATGCATTTTAAAAGATGGTGGGCAGTATCGTATGATAGTAACGATTTTTTGTAAAGAGGAACACCCTTGATTTTCGAATTCTTGTGGACAAATGAATCCAATATAGTTGAGTGAGATGTGGAGAATATCTGTTCTCATAATGATCATACTTACACGTTCGTGTGTAATCAACGAAGTGTGGTTATGATATCCTAACCGAAAGGCCACAAATTGTCTATTTTTTGTTTGAAAGGGGACAAATTGACATTATCCAAACACCATGCAAGGTTCGTATTTAAGAGGATTACGCGAATCTCACACATATTAAAATCCACGCAAAATATACAACACCGAATGTATAAAAAACGTCCATTTCAAAAATCAATGTTTTGTATGATTTTTTTAAGAAGCCGGAATTCAAAGGCGAGTAGTTTTAGTTTGTGTTTGATTTTTCGACCGTTGATCTTGAATCGATGGGGGTTATAAAGTATAGTATTGATGATACATTGCATGTAGGATAATAGACGAAACAAGAGTATGTGAGAATATTGGGGTTAAAGTCTATGGGAGGTACTGATTTAGCGATTCCCGCTAACACGTTAATAGCTAATCTTGCATGGATAAGGAGGAAAAGTAGAGAGTGCGTGTATTGATCGATCTTAATTTTTGTAGATCGTCACCGAATATTATTTGACTATTTGTTCACTATGATAGAAGTCGTGTGTTTGAAGATGTTTTGTCGACCCCGCACCATTTCTTCTTCCTCTTTTATGAAAATATAGTCATTGACCATGATGTCCGAAAGGCCGTAATATGGCCGATTTTATAAATGCATTTGAAACTTATAGTGCGTCAGAACTCGAGTGAAAGAAAGATAACCCACAACTTGCACTACTACGCGCTTTGTCTTTTGCAAAAACATTAGTTGTCACGAGAGACGGTAAAAGTCGTCGCGAAAGAACAATTTTATCTTTAGCGAGTACATGTCCGGTCTTAAAATTCCTCGCTAAATACCACTTATGCGGCGACATGGGCATTCTCATGTGTGACAACCTATCATTTATTTTCTTTATCAAACCTTTCTTTTCTTTTCTCAATTCTTGACCATTTCAATAATTAATTCAAACAACAATAAATCGTTAGTATGTAGCATTGATCAGAATAGTAAAGTGTTCAGCAGCCTTTAGCGGAGTTTAGCAGTCTTGAAATAAAAAAACCATAGATCATATTTTATTTTAATGAATATAGTAATTATTACGAATAATATATATATATATATATATATATATATATATATTTCTTTGTAGTTTGTTATGGTTTATAATTTACATATTTGAGATTTAATGGCTTAAAATAGAATTAGTTTGTCATCATTAGAAACATGAGAGTGTGTTTACCATCAAAAGAGCCTTGGACATAATATTTAAAATAGTTTGATACTTTTGGACGGGAAGCTAATTTATATCTTGGAGTTGAATGTCAAACACATCTTCTAAAAAATTGTTATATTTCGTTTCAAAAATAATAAAGATAGATATGTCTTGAAATATTTTAATCTTTCATTTTTTCCATAAACCCCAATTTAGAAGAAGACATATTTAAAGATAATAGTAGGATATTGTATCCATCATTCACTTTTTCTTTTATTAAAAATCTAATCCAAACATCAATAGAAATTAAATATCCCTCCATAATATTTCAATTCCTTTAAAAAAAATGAATCCAAACACTATGTAAGTGTTTCTAAACAGGTAAACATAGCATTGGATCATATTCATGATTGAGATATTGAGACTATTCTTCTCTAATACTTTTGTTTAGCCTTTTTCACTAAGCATAGTATACGAAATTATATATTTAAGAAATACACAAACTAAGAAGAATAATTAAATAAACTGTTATTTACATCTTGATTTAATTGGAAAATTGTATCAACAAGGTGGATGAAACATATGTGTCTAGGAGGACATCAATTTCGAATATGAACCAATACAATGTGAGACACGTGATTTGGAGATAAAATTTAATAATTAAGGTCCCAAGATTTATAAATACCAAAACTCGATACAAGTTGTCATAACTTCATATCTACACATCTGCGGCTCACACATATTTATTTGATCTAGAAATTTCAATGGGGTGCGAGTTTTTTAAACCGCCCACCAAATTATAAACACAAATGGTTTAAAGAGATAAATAGTTATCACGATAGGTTGTGGGGATTAGTTTCCAAACCCGCGAGAGAACGTAAGATTGTACGGATAATTTTTTTTACCTATCAAACCCTCCCCACATGTATATACTATACAATTAATATGTGTAAAATTCTAAACTTACAATTAATTAAAAATTCTAATTAAAATATTATAGTTCAAAGTTAAAACCAAAAATATATTGTATAAATATAAGTTAAAATCTTAAGTGAATTTGTTCTCTCTTCACTAAACAATTTGTTAATATAACATAATATTAATCGCCTTAACCCAAGATAACCATATACTACACATGGTTATATATAACAAATGAATCTCCAAGATAAAAAATGGCAAGTTATGCACAAAGATATTATCAAAGGCAACACCTCTCGAACATTGCAAATCGGTATAGAGTAAGTATTAAGAAAATAAACAACGTACCCAACTTATAAATCAACCTGCTGCTTCTAAATACTATGGGAAGGTAGCTTCAAAAGATAAAAGAAATTGGAGTAGGAAATAATCCTTAAAAATGAGAGAAAATATCTAAAGCAGTAAATAAATTCAACTATGATCATTGAAGATAATATTTTAGCAATGTTTTTAGAGGAAATACTAGAGTATTTGGTTTATCATCTATCAAAGCACGAAGCGATAACATGAAAATCACTTATCTCATCTGAGATTAAAGTAGGGGGTTTATATAAAGGTAGAAAATGCTAGAAAAATATTTTTATTGATAAAATTAAAGGCCTAAAAGAGGTCTGACTACCACCTTGGAGGGATCAAAAGATCCAAAGCTTCATATCTAGGTTTATGATTGGGAGACTTGAGTGAAAGATATGAAAGAAAATAAAAGGTAGAAGAAATGTATTTCTTTGCCTCAGTCAAATTTAATGAATCAACATAAAAGACTATATGTGCATAACCAATAAAAAACTAATATTATATAAACGAATTTAAAAAGAATAAATTAAATAATCATATGAAAGATTATTAAGTCCAAATAAAAATAAATTCATGTCAAATGTAAAGATAGATAGACTTAGTAAAACACAGTATATATAAATTCCACATAATATAGTATTTAGACATTAAATTATTACAATACAAGAAATCACGGTCCTATCCTTAGATAAAAATAATAGAATTCTTATAGCTTTTATGATTCTTCTTCTTCCTCTTCCAAAATTACATATATTCTCTTTATATCGTTACTTTTTTGAAGATATGATTTTGCTAACAAAACAATAATTCCATTTTTTTAGCTAACTTTTATTGTGGTTTATTATCAATATACCATTCTTGATCCAAGTCAAAATTTATATCGACTTTAACACACTTTCGGTTCCAAGGAAGCTAAGCCGTTTTATCACTTGATGGATCATCATTCTTACCAGAGCCAATATTTGAAGTAATCTTCGCATTCATGGGGACAAAGGTCGACTTAATTTGAGATTGAAAGAAACTTTTTTTTGGAAGTTATATTTCTGATTTTCAAAGGACATACTGCCAACAGGGTGTATATTCTCATGATATGAATTGTCTACAAATCAAATAACTAATTTAAAATCATTATGTGATTTGGATAAATCTAAAAATCAAGAGAATAAAATTTATAAAAAGTATAGGATAAATTTCAGAAATTATGGATCCATAATTTATTTATTTTCAATATGGATAAAGTCATTTCACATGTTTCTAATTGATTCATTTAAAATCCAACATACTATAACAAAAAATCATATATTGATGAGTAAATATGTAGAAATTAATGTCAAAGAAGAATAAGAAAAACATATATTCCTAAACATTTTATCTGATATATAAAATACAATAAAAGAAATTTAGTATAAGTTTATTTTCTTTTTCATAATTTTCTCAACTGAATGACTTATCAACAAACATGAATGATTTTAAAAAGTACTAGTAGTCTCGGGTAAACAAATCATGTAAGAACTAATAAAAAACAGTTACACATTTTATATTAATACCTGTCCATGAGGTTTTTGCCTCAAATTCCTTATGATTTTTTTCAAAATGACTTATTTTCAAGTAACACATATGGCCATCACCACTACTGGTAGTTCCAATTTCTTGTTGGTGATTTTCACTTAGTGTATAATTTTTGTTGTAGATATTATCGATATTATGACGTGACAAATAAATTGAATCATTTTTTATCCCAAGGAAAAACCACTACTCTGATGGTTTACTATTGAATATGATTTTTTGATATTCGGAATTGACTCCTTACTTGTGTAATTTTGTGACACCTCACCTATTATAGGGCAGTATTCTTGGTTTGGCAACACACCCATAGGTCAACTACGTGAAATTTCGCCAAGGTTTGAGAAATTTGTATTGCACCAGAGATCTGGTGGTTCAACTTGACTTTGTGAAACAAATGGGTATGTTTGACGGTTTTCAACATGTTTCCGATAAAAATCATCTGCTCCAATAGATTTTGTCTTTGTACAAAATTCAATTCCTTTTTTCAAAATATAATATAAGGAGTAATCATCATCCTCACTCACAACTATGCCAGAGGATTCTAAAAGTGTATTAGCTTATGGTTCATTAGGTACGTCAAGATTATGACCAATATTATTGAAATGTTAGCTCAACTGTGAATCTGAACTACCTAGAGTTTGGTATATATCTTGATAGATTGATTGTTCCTGAAAAGTGGTTTCGATTGGTTGCTCTGCAATCTGAAAAGCTGTTTTGGAGTTGTACCCAAGATCTTGACAGAACTTAAAAAATTCGCCATCATTGCTAAAATTTAAATTCTCATCATCATGAAATTCAGTAGACATTGAATCATAAACGTTATGATTGTTGTTGAAATTAGACATTCTAATGATTATGTAAAAATGTATGATAAATATAAAAAATAACTATGTATAATTTTTGAACGTTTCTTATGGTTGGGTATACATTTTGTAAAGTAGAGAAAATTCATATATATGAAAATTATCATACATATCTGGTGAATATCAAATTCTTACTATTCTATAACATATAATATTACTACCTATATTCTATAATAATTGATTATCTGCTAAAATAAGTTAATCCACAATATAAGTTATACTTAGAATTCCAATGTAAAATAAATAATTTATTTATGTTAGTTCATTTTTTAAAATTTTGTAATAGCTAAGAATTTAATTTTTTTCTGTTTTATAAATAAGGATATGTTGGTCACAGTAACATAATCTTTCAATTTTCTAGGTTTCTTAATATGGATGAAAAAAATTCTAAACTTGGTTAATTTGAAATGAAGGTAGTAATAAAATTACCATTTTTTTTATGAAATACTATTACTCTCTTTAGGAAAGTTAATAATTTAAAAAAAAAATATATGTCTAAATTCAAAATTGTAAATGTTTATCTATTAACGTTATACAATTTATACAAACATTAAAATTCAAAAGTTCAATGCCTCGTGTTTTTCAGCAAAAGATAAGATCCAATTAAAACATTATCGAATTTTATGAAAAATACATAAATTTACTATAAATTGCAATGAAATACTTAGAAATATGTAGCATATAAAGTATTTGTCATTTATAGTTCCAAATACATTTTCGAGATTAATCTGCCACTACATTTCTATATTTTACTTTTAATATTTTTGTTAATACAATCGGGGAGGCTATATACATCCAATACAACTTTAAAATTACATTCTTCATATAGGACAATTCCACATATGGTTCATAGACTATAGGCTAGGTACTTTAATAGTCCTTGAACTTCTAAAGTTACACAAATATTCATGTAACTAAACAACAATATTTAGGGTAGTACTCCAATATTTTTTGTAATCACATCTCATGTTTGTGTATATAAATTTAATATTTTTTCCTTATAAGCATACATTATAGATTTATGCTACCATTAGGACTCTTCAGTACGTAGGGAAAAAATCTCGTTAATTATACGACATAATATGACGTCTCAGCATTTCAAACCATCAAAGTATATTGAATCCGTCTATTAGGATATATATCCCAGAGTAAAATTGTAGTCATCATGGTGGTATAGTGTGATGACTTGCATGTAAGATCAACGTGACATTTCTCGTAATTACTATAGTATGACTATTCAACTATACCTTGATATTTAATTCCATGATGATGATTATTATTCTAAAGTTATTGTACTAACTACTTTATCTTATCCAATCATCGCAGATAAAAAATTGTATCTCATTATATCACATAGCTATTAATAATCACAAATCTAGAAAAACCATGAATTTGTAGAATCAGGCCTTAAATCTTAGTAAATTTACATCAAACTTTAATTCATTGACCCATGAAATCACATAGTGATGGAGTGATGGAGATGAATAAAAGTAATTAAAGATATATAATCTTATAATAATATTCTTTGTTGTGATTTAGTTTGAAAACAACACTGCAAATGATTTCACCAAGTCTTGAATGTTTGTTTAAGCACCTAGTCAGCTCGACCGACCAAGTCTTAAATATTTCTTTGTTTAACGACCTTTCCTTTGCGACGATTTTTTAGAGGAATTAGAATGTGGTAGGTTAGTATTAAGTAGAAATACATATCCATGTTACTTCTCATGGATAAGTTTGGATAATTAGTTACAACTTATTTTCTCTTTGTTTTACGGAAGATTTGGAACATAGATTAAAAATGTACATGTTACTTCTCATGTATAAGTTTGGATAATTAGTTACAACTTATTTTCTCTTTATTTTTTGCTATATGAAAGTTTAAGAATAAATATCTATTTGTGAACATAAATATATATTATATTCCATCAAAATAAAGTACAATAACCATTATTTTTTTCCTCAAATTATCTAATATTATAGATAATCATTTCAAAAGAAACAAAATTATATTGTTTACGAATATAACCATGAAACCCTAAACATCGACTCTAAATATATATTATTGATTATACACCTATTGTATTATTTTCTTCTAATCCTTTATATTCTCTTAATCATCATATTTCTTTGCGAGTTTTGTTTGCCTTTCAAATACATATTTTCATTGCCTCATTGGCCTTGACATTTCGATTAAGATTAAGGTATCTAGATAAGTTTAATTTTATATAATCTTTTTAGAATTGTTGCAGTTGTTTTTTACTTTGTCATTAATCATTAGGTTATTTATTCATAACATAACTATAAATTATGTTATTTCATTGTTTAATTATAGATGCACTGAGTATTTTGGTTTTCAAAAATTTATTGATAATGTAGTTAAATTTCTTGTTTTTAATAAGTGTGTTTGTATTTTCTTATCTTTCTATTTTACATTTCTATTATCTTTATTTAAGCTAAATTTACTAAAATGAATTGAGTAAATGAAATTTAAATAAAATAAGAAAATGAGTACTTTAGGTATATATAGAAACTTCATGTAAACAACCCTTCTATTTTCCCATTTCATACTTTTTATTAGATATAAAATCATAGTTAAATATTTCATTTTATTTATGTTTTTTTCCTATTTTTGTTAAGTTAAAATATCGTAATGATGAAAATGTATTTGGTAGTACTTAAAGAGCCACTAGGAATTTAGTTTGTCATTAAAAAAACTTCAGTATCTTTTTTGTTGAAAAAAATACAATTAAAATTGACTTGTAATACAAGCAAATCCTCTTGCACAACTTAATATTTATGTACATAACTTAAAGTTTTTGATAAATATCGTGTTATATGAACTAAACACTAACTTAATAAAACATGATATATATATATATATACAAAATTTGAGTTGATTTTTATTTATTTACTCAATAATGTTACTCAAATGCGTTAAATAATGGCGGCTTTCTCAATAATTTTTAATAATGCTTTGTTAGGAATGTTTAGGAAAAGTGGAAACGTTTATATAGTGTTGTGAATAGTGCATAAAACAAACTAGTCAAAGGTAATATATTAAATACCCCTTTTGTATGACGAAATGTCAAAAAAAAACCTATGGTTAACTTTTATTAACATATGTCAATATAGTACAATATTTGCATAATATAGGCACCTATCGTGCATTGTTTGCATAGTATTCGGACCCGGTATTTTTTTTTCATAATATAGGGACTGGTTTCTACATATTAGAGGGACTAGACTTATTCTGCAATTTTTGCATAGTATAAGGACTTGGTAATTTTTTTGCATAACATAAGGACATGTAGTATAGTTTATGCATAATATAGAGACATATCATAAACTTTTAGGAATTTCGTACAGTTTTTTCATAATATAGAGACTTATCATTCAATTTTTGCATAGTATAGGGGCTAGATACAGTTTTTTCATAAGATAAGGACTTAATGTGCATATTTTGCATAATATAGAGATCTAGTACTTTTTTTGCATAATATAGGATCCTATTATGGAATTCTTTCATAGTATAGGGTCCTGGTATTTTTTATTTGCATAATATAGGACCTGTTGTTCATTTTTGTATAAAATAGGAATCTATTGTGCATTTTTTTGGCTGCATAGGGACCTGGTATGGTTATTTCATATAATAGGACATATAATGCAATTTTTGCATAATATAGGGACCTGATATAGTTTTTCTATAATATAGGGCTAGTACAATTCTAGCATGAAATATGGGCTCATTGTGCATTTTTTTAACAAAATATAGTGACATGTGGTACGGTTATGCATAAATAAGGACTTATCTGAGAGTTAAAGGATAAATAGTCGATTCATGAATAAAAATGTATATTATATTCCATTAAAATAAAGTATAAAATAACTATTAACATCTAATATAATAAATTAACATTTCCTTACATAACATAAAGTTTTTGCCAAAATGTCTTGATATGAACTAAATACTGACTTGATAAAACATGAAATATATTCAAAAGTTGAGTTGATTTTTAATTATTTACTCAATAATGTTACGCAAATGCGTGAAATAATGGGTGGTTTCTCAAATAATGTTGAATAATTTTTTGTTAGGATGGTAATATATTAAATAACCCCTTTGGTATGACGAAAGGTCAAAAATCACCTATGGCTGAAATTTTTTCCTAGGAGCTATAGCAATTTTTTTGCATAATATAGGGACCTATGGTGCATTGTTTGCATAGTATTGGGTCCCGGTATGGTTTTCTCATATAATATAGAGACCTAATTTTCTATAAATTAGATGGTCTAACTTATTCTGTAATTTATGCGTAGTATAAGGACCTTATATATTTTTTGCATGATA
The DNA here is from genome assembly GCA_029959085.1 of Nemophila menziesii. NCBI lineage: Eukaryota > Viridiplantae > Streptophyta > Magnoliopsida > Boraginales > Hydrophyllaceae > Nemophila > Nemophila menziesii. The sequence goes on from JARWIR010000002.1 coordinate 93,047,548, forward strand.
TAGGAACATGTAGTATAGTTTTTCCATAACATAGGGAGTTATCATTCAATTTTGGCATAGTATAGGAACCAGATACAGTTTTTTATAAAATAAGGACCTATAGTGCATATTTTTCATAACAACGAGACCTAGTACCTCTTTTGCATAATATATGAACCATAGGAACATATAGTGAAATTTTTGCATATTATAGGGTTCTAGTGTTATTTTTTTGCATAATACAAGGACCTAATTTTTTAATATAAAATTGGACATATTGTGCATTTTCTGGCTGCATAAGGACCTAATATGGTTATTTCATAAAAACGGTACCTATCATGTAATTTTTGCATAGCATACGAACCTGGCACATTTTTTGCATAGTATAAGTAACTATGGTACAATTTTGGCATGAAATATAATATAGGGACCTGGTTATACATAAATCGGGACTTATCATGCAATTTTTATATTGTTTAGGAACCTGCTACTGTTTTTGCATAATATAGGGACACATAGTACATATTTAATAGAAAAATAGGGACCAGTTTTTGCATAGTATAGGACCCCTGTAGTGCAATATTGAAACTACATGTGGTGGCCTGTAATTGTATTTCATTTTCTATTTTACTTTTTTACACAAACTAAATAATTCTACCTATAGTGTCTTATATATTTAAAAGTATATTAAAAACATAAATTTTAAAGGGTAAAATTGTCCCTGAAATATAGGCTATTTTCTACTTGGCAAAGACATTCCAGGACAAAACCGTTAAATCAGCTTATAGTTTAGAACCATTTTGGCAATTTTCCCTATTTATAATTCCAAAAATACCTGCGCAAAAAGTTGGAAAAAAAACAGTTTTCAAGGACCAATTGGGTAACATTTCAATTTTCAAATATCAAGTTTCTGGCCGGTAAATTACCTATAATTGAAGCACCATTTGGGAAATTATCTCAATTCTAAATATTAAATAGGGGTAGTAGAAGTAGAAAAAATATGCATATATTTTAAAACAACAATATATTTATAAACTGCACCGTTAATATGAAACTTAGTAAAGAGATATTTTCTCTATTTGTGTAATTTTTAATTTTTAATTTTAAGAGTATCAACTTATTTGCAAAAGAAGACATTAATAGTTATTCTCATTGTTTTATTACAAATTAAATTTTAAGGATATCATGATTTTAATGCAAGCCATCTCATTTATACGAAGGACCAATGGCCTTACTATAAACTTACATCTATATAGCTATGATGATCAACACATACTTAACAAAGCCATTAAATGAGGAAGGTAAGAAGTAAAAGAAATTTCCAAGAAAATTCAGGGAGGAAGAAGAGGAAGTCATTGATGGTGATTTCAACGAGGCCAGCTCCCTAGGCTAATGGTAGATCGGAACCATAATCCAACATGTTAAAAACACAAGAAAACAGTCCACGAAAAAAGGGCGTCTTTAATCCATGCAAAATCATGGTGGAGTGTAAAACCCTTACTGAGGACGGTGCTGGAACAATGTCATTAAAGGAAGAACTCGATGATGTTCAAGGAGCATGGTTCACTGCATACATTATCAACCGATTAGCCAACAGAAAGTATCTAATCGAGTAAGAAAAGTTGAGGAATGAGGACGATACAAAACCTTTGAGGGAAGAGGCTAAAAATAAAGACGTACGACTATGCCCACCAATCCTTACCAACTAAAGTTTTTTTAAAGTGTCCAATCAAGATGATTATTTTGACTATTGTTGTTGGTGGGTTGGTTAGGTCGCTAATGTCATTAGCCACAAGAAGTATACGATGTAAAACCAATGAAATTCCTATTTCTCAACTGACACACCGAGGGGTTGACTCAAGAAAATAACTCTCAAACACATAACAGAAGCAGGAGTGAAATAAGATCTCTCAGTTCATTCCATATATTGATTATATATTAGACATGTCAATCTATTATAAGGATTTTAGAATGCTTACACTTTTTTCCCTTGCAATATTGTGATATATGATATGATTTTACCTTCTTTTTGATATTTTTGTCCCTTAAAATTTTTTAAACAAGGTTTTTACTAGGCTACAAAAATTGTTATTTGATGCAATTTTGTAATGAAAAAGAAGTTTTAATTACACTAAGTGTTGATGGTAAGTGTTGCAGAATTATAATTTATGTTTTTGTTATTTTACATTTATTTTTATTAGATGATGGACCACCTTAATGTTTCATTCTAGTCTTCCAAGGTCGAAGAAGCAGGGGTTTACCATTTATGTGCCAGAGCTGCTCAAGCGCTTTACTGCAGCTTTGCTAATTTTCAAACTTGAAGATTAGGTTATGATAGCTAGTAACCTATGCACTTCATATATATATATATATATATATTCTATATGGTGGGTAAGGAATGATATTGAGCATGAAGGTTTGGTTTAAATGAAGAACACATATTTAGTTAAGTAATTAAGATGGTGAAAATGAAGGTGCAGGATTGGAAGGTAAAAAAAAGATTACAAGATAGATAATAGATAAACTAGATTTGTAGGAGTGTACTTTCTTTTGTAATGGGCCAATTTTAAATCATGTAATATCTTTTATTATTGGGCCGAGTTGTAAGGTTTTTTTGTTTGTAGTAAGGAGTGATAATATTTTTAAGGTATGAATTTCCCATATTGGGCTTAATAATTAAAAAAGTTAAAGGTTGTAAAAACAATGGCATTTTGATTTTCTTTATAATAAAATTTGATTTGCTGATTAAAAAAAACCCATCAAAACCCTAAACGCCGCCTCCGTATATATATATATATATGAGTAATGCTGGGTATCACCCAAAAAGCCATCACCTAAACATCACCCATTTAGGTGGACCAATAATAGAAGAGAGAGAAAAAAATAAACCTGGAAAGAGAAAATTCATTGGTCCACCTAACCGCCACATCTTTAGGTGATAGCTTTTTGGGTGATACCCAGCATTACTCTATATATATATATATTACACACCTACTATTTCTTTCTTCTACTCATTTATATTCTCTTAATCATCATCTTTCATTTTGTCCAACACATTCCTTCTCCTTGCAATACAAAATACAAATTTCGCTTGCATCATCTTGGAACATGTCCATAACATTTTGATTAAGGTATCTAAACAAGTTTAATTTTATATAATCTTTTTATAATTGTAAATGTTGTTTTTGTACATTGTTATTAATCATTACGTTATTCATTATGAATTATGTTCTTTCATTGTTGATTTATAGCTACACTGGGTGTTTTTCTTTTTAAAAATTAATTGATGATTTAATTAAATCTCTTTTTTAATAAATGTGTTTGTATTTTCTTATCTTTCTATTTTAATTTATATTATATTTATTTAATCTAACTTCACTTAAATGGATAGAGTAAATGAAATATAAATAAAATTAGGAAATGAGTATTCTAGGTATATATAGAAATTTCACTCAAGCAATCTTTTCGATTTTTCCATTTCATATTTGTTATTGAATATAAAAACATAGTTTATTTCTTTTTCTTATTCTTTTATGTTTTTTCCTTTTTTTGGTAAGTTAAAAATATGCAGTGATGAATATGTCTTTGGTAGTACTTAAAGATCCACCATACATTTAGTTTGTTTTTAAATAAATTTCAATAATTTTTTTGGAAAATAAAACACAATTAAAATTGACTTGAAATACAAGCAAAACCTCTCGTAGTAACAATTAATATTTCTTTACATAATATAAAGTTTTTTCCAAAGTGTCTTGTTATATGAACTAAACACTGACTTGATAAAACATGAAATATATTAGAAAGTTGAGTTGATTTTTAATTATTTACTCAATAATGTTACGCAAATGCGTAAAATAATGGGTGGATTCTAAAATAATGTTTAATAATTTTTCGTTTTAGGACGGTAATATAATAAATACCCCCTTTGGTATGACAAAAGGTAATAAACCAGCTAAGGATGAAATTTTTTCAAAGAAGCTATAGCAATTTTTTGCATAATATAGGGACCTATGGTGCATTTTTTGCATAGTATATGGACCCGGTATGGTTTCTTTATATAATATAGAGACCTAGTATAGTTTCTACAAATTAGAGGGACGGACTTATTTATTCTGTAATTTCAACATAGTATAAGGACCTGATATATTTTTTGCATGATATAGGAACATGTAGTACAGTTTATGCATAATATAAAGACCTATCACGCATTTCTGGGGACCTCGTACAGTTTTTCCATAACATAGGGACTTATCATTCAATTTCAGCATAGTATAGGGACTAGATACAATTTTAAAAAAATAAGGACCTACCGTGCATATTTTTAATAACAAAGAGACTTAGTACCTCTTTTGCATAATATAGGAACCATAGGAACCATAGGAACCTATAGTGAAATTTCTTCATATTATAGGGTCCTGGTGTTATTTTTTTCATAATACAAGGACCTATAGTTTAATTTTTTTATATAGTATGGACCTATTGTGCATTTTCTGACTGCATAATGACCTAATATGGTTATTTCATAAAAAAGGACCTATCATGCAATTTTTGTATAACATACGGACTTGGCACATTTTTTGCATAATATAGGGAACTATAGTAAAAGTTTGGCATGAAATATAATACAGGTACCTGGAACAGTTATACATAAATTGGAACATATCATGCAATTTTTATATGTTTAGGAACCTGCTACTATTTTAGCATAATATAGGGAAACATAATATATTTTTTCATATAAAAATAGGGACCCAGTTTTTGCATAGTATAGGACCCCTGTAGTGCAATATTGAAACTGCATGTGGTGGCTTGTAATTGTATTTCATTTTCCATTTTACTTTTTTACACAAACTAAATAACCCTACCTATAGTGTCTTAGATATTTAAATGTATATTGAAAACGTAAATTTTAAAGGGTAAAATCGTCACTGAACTATATGTATTTTCTTCTTGGCAAAGAGGTACAAGGACCTGTTAAATCAGCTTATAGTTAAGGACCATTTTGGCAATTTTCCCTATTAATAGTTCCAAAAATACGTGCCGCCGTAAAAAATTGGAAAAAAACATTTTTCAAGGACCATTTAGGTAACATTTCAATTTTGAAAGATCAGGTTCGTGGCCGATCCCTATAATTGAAGGACCATTTGGGCAATTATCCCAATTCTAAATATTAAATAGGGGTAGTAGAAGTAGTAAAAATGTGTATATATTCTAAAAACAACACTATATTTATAGACTGCACAGTTAATATTAAACTTAGTAAGTAGATATTTTCTCTATTTGTGTAATTAATTTTTATTTCAAGAAGACGTTAATAGTAACAAGAATTACTTTCATTGTTTTATTATAAATTAAATTTTAAGGATATCGTGATTTTAATACAAGCCATCTCATTTATACGCAGGACCAATGGCCTTACCATAAACTTACTGTTATACAACCATGATGATCAACATATACTTAACAAAGCCATTAAAGGATAAAGGTAAAAAGTCAAAGGAGAATCCAAGAAAAGTCAAGGAGGAAGAATAGGAATTCATTGATGGTGATTTTAATTCATGAGTGAGGATGATACCCTCATACGGGAAGAGTGATAAAGAGTCATCAACTGAGTCCTCTTCACAAGTGAAATACTTTGAGAATATCAAGATTGATACTCACAGCAAGCAAAGTACAGTTGCTAACACGGATGAAGATGAAAGTGACAAGAATGTGCTTGTTGTGGCTGGATGCAAGAGATGTTTCAAGTATATGATGGTTCCCAAACAAGTTGAAGATTGCCCCAAGTGTTTGTGTCAACTTATTCATATTACACCATGAGTTATCATTCTTCAAATATTTAGACCCGATAAACTTTTCTTTTTCTAAAACATTATTCTTTATCGTTTGGTGTTTGTCATTGTGGATTTTTCTGAAATATGATACTTTAATAGTTGTGCTTGTCAATGTGGATTTATCTGATAAAAAAAACAAATAGAATGATTGTGTTATTATTATTATTTATGCATTCTTAAATTGTAGTACTAGTTAAGTAGGTTATAGGTAGGTTGTATTTTATATATAAATCTATTTCATATATTTTTTATCTGTATTTTTAATTAGTGTAGGATATACTAATACGGTGTAGTCACTGAAGTAACTATTAATCTTACCTAAATTATAGTACTAGTCCTAGTCTAATATGGTTAAAATTGCTAAAATTACACTAAGATGGTCAACTACATTAACATGGAAGAAGACATATACCCAGTGGCCGGATCTATGGTATGTCTTGGTGGGCTCAATCGCACCCTCAACTTTTAATGAAAAACATTTTTCAATTATCGTAATTAAGTGTTTTATTTTTATTGTTTTGTTTAGTTAAAAATATTGATATACAATTTATCGGTAAATTTTTTGATCTTAAGAAAAATTAACAAATATTTCTTAGCATTTTAAAATTGTTAAACCAAATTATATACAAGGAAAAAAATCTAAAAAAATTGTTGATAACAGTATCAACGAAGCAAGCTCCCTAGGCTCATGGTACATCGGAACCATAATCCAAGCTGTTAAAAACACAAGAAATCAGTAAACAAAAATGGTGTCTTTTTTCCACGCAAAATCGTGATAGAGTGTGAAACCCTTACTAAAGACTGGTGGAACAAAGCCATTAAGGGAAGAACAAGATGATGTTCAAGGAGCTTGGTTCACTGCATACATTATCAACCGATTAGCCAATAGAAAGTATCTAATCAAGTAAGAAAAGTTGAGGAATGAGGACGATAGAAAACCTTTTAGGGAAGAGGCTAAAAGTAACATGTACGACTATGCCCACCAATCCTTACAAACACAAGATTTTTTAAAGTGTCCAATCAAGTTGATTCTTTTGACTATTGTTGTAGGTAGGTTAGTTAGGTCGTTAAAGTCATTATCCACAAGAAGTATACGATGTACAACCAATGAAATGCCGCTTTCTCAGCTGGCACACGGAGTGGTCGACTCAAGCACATAACACTCAAACACATAACTGAAGTAGAAGTGAAATAAGATCTCTCAGTCCCTTCCATATTTTTATTATATATTAGACATGTCAATCTATTGTTAAGGATTTTAGAATGCTTACTCTTCTTTCCCTTGTAATATTGTGATATTTGATATAATTTTACCTTCTTTTTTATCTTTGGTCCCTTAAAATTCTTTACACAATGTTTTAACTAGGCTACAAAAATTTTTATTTGATGCAATTTTGCAATGAAAAAGAAGTTTTAATTACACTAAGGTTTGATGGTAAGTGTTGCAATATTATAATTTATGTTTTTCTTATTTTACATTTATTTTTATTAGATTATGGACCACCTTAATGTGTCACTCTAGTCTTCTGAATTAACAGGTCCAACCATGAGAAAAAGATGTATTATCATTCAGGGGTTTAAAATGAGGATTCGGGCTCTATTAAATGTAGTGTCCAAAAATCCAAAAAAACACCCTTATCTCGAAATCTCGAGAGGTGTTTTATAAAGAGTCCCTCAAAATTCTCTAGTAAGAAAATGTGCTTGTGTTGAAAGATGCGGTTATAATTGCTTATGCATTTTAAAACATGGTGCGCAGTATTATATGATAGTAACGAATTTTTGTAAAGAGGAACACCCTTGATTTTCGAATTCTTGTAGAAAAATGAATCTATTATAGTTGAGTGAGATGTGGAGAATATCCGTTCTCATAATGATCATACTTACACGTTCGTGTGCAATCAACGAAGTGTGGTTATGATATCCTAACCGAAAGGCCGCAACTCGTCTATTTTTTGTTTGAAAGGCGACAAATTGACATTATCCAAACACCATGCAAGGTTCATATTTAAGAGGATTATGCGAATCTCACACATATTAAAATCCACTTGAAATATACAACACCGAATGTATAAAAAACGTCCATTTCAAAAATGAAATGTTTTGTATGATTTTTTTAAGAAGCCGGAATTCAAAGGAGAGTAGTTTTAGTTTGTGTTTTTAATTGTTCGACCGTTGATCTTGAATCGATGGGGGTTATAACGTATAGTATTGATGATACGTTGCCTGTAGGAAAATAGACGAAACAAGAGTATGTGAGAATATTGGGGTTAAAGTCTATGGGAGGTACTGATTTAGCGATTCATGCTAACACGTTAATAGCTAATCTTGCATGGATAAGGAGGAAAAGTAGAGAGTGTGTGTATTGATCGATCTTAATTTTTGTAGATCTTCACCGAATATTATTTGACTATTTGTTCACTATGATAGAAGTCGTGTGTGTTTGAAGATGTTTTGTCAACCCCGCACCTTTTCTTCTTCCTCTTTTATGAAAATATAGTCATTGACCATGATGTCCGAAAGGCCGTAATATGGCCGATTTTATAAATGCATTTGAAACTTATAGTGCGTCAACTCGAGTGAAAGAAAGATAAACTACAACTTGCACTACTACGCGCTTTGTCTTTTGCAAAAACATTAGTTGTCACGAGAGACGGTAAAAGTCGTCGCGAAAGAACAAATTTATCTTTAGCGAGTACATGTCCTGGCTTAAGATTCCTCGCTAAATACCACTTATGCGGCGACATTGGCATTCTCACGTGTGACAACCTATCATTTATTTTCTTTAACAAACCTTTCTTTTCTTTTCTCAATTCTTGACCATTTCAATAATTAATTCAAACAACAATAAATCGTTAGTATGTAGCATTGATCAGAATAGCAAAGTTCAGCAGCCTTTAGCAGTCTTGAAATAAAAAAACCATAGATCATATTTTATTTTTATGAGTATAGTAATTATTACGTATAATATATATATATATATATATATATATATATATATATATATATGTATGTATATATATATATATATATATTTCTTTGTAGTTTGTTATGGTTTATAATTTACATATTTGAGATTTAATGACTTCAAATAGAATTAGTTTGTCATCATTAGAAACATGAGAGTGTGTTTACCATCATAAGAGCCTTGGACATAATATTTAAAATAGTTTGATACTTTTGGAAGGGAATCTAATTTATATATTGGAGTTGAATGTTAAACACATTTTCTAAAAAATTGTTTTATTTCGTTTCAAAAATAATAAAGATAGATATGTCTTGAAATATTTTAATCTTTCATTTTTTCCATAAACCCCCAATTTAGAAGAAAACATATTTAAAGATAATAGTAGGATATTGTATCCATCATTCACTTTTTCTTTTATTAAAAATCTAATCCAAACATCAATAGAAGTTAAATATCCCTCCATAATATTTCAATTCCCTTAAAAAATGAATCCAAACACTATGTACGCATTTTCGATCAGGTAAACATAGCATTGGATCATATTCATGATTGAGATATTGAAACTATTCTTCTCTTAACACTTTTGTTTAGCCTTTTTCACTAAGCATAGTATACGAAATTATATACTAAGAAATACACAAACTAAGAAGAATAATTAAATAAATTGTTATTTACATCTTGATTTAATTGGAAAATTGTATCAACAAGGTGGATGAAACATATGTGTCTAGGAGGACCTCAATTTCGAATATGAACCAATACAATGTGAGACACGTGATTTTGGAGATAAAATTTAATAATTAAGGTCCCAAGATTTATAAATACCAAAACTCGATACAAGTTGTCATAACTTCATATCTGCGGCCCGAGGTTACACATCTGCGGCTCACCCATATTTATTTGATCTAGAAATTTCAATGGGGTGCGAGTATTCTAAACCACCCACCAAATTATAAACACGAAGGGTTTAAAGAGATAAATAGGTATCACAATAGGTAGTGGGGATTAGTTTCCAAACCCGCAAGAGAACGGAAGATTGTAGGGATAATTTTTATCACCTATCAAACCCTCCCCACATGTATATACTATACAATTAATATGTGTAAAATTCTAAACTTACAATTAATCAAAAATACTAATTATAATATATTAGTTCAAAGTTAAAACCGAAAATATATTGTATAAATATAAGTTAAAATCTTAAGTGAATTTGTTCTCTCTTCACTAAACAATTTGTTAATATAACATATTATTATTTAAGTTAATCACCTTAACCCAAGATAACCATATACTACACATTGTTATATATAACAAATGAATATCCAAGATAAAAAATGGCAAGTTATGCACAAAGATATTATCAGAGGCAACACCTCTGGAACATTTCAAATCGGGATAGAGTAAGTATTAAGAAAATAAACAACTTACCCAACTTATAAATCAACCTGCTGCTTCTAAATACTATGGGAAGGTAGCTTCAAAATATAAAAGAAATTGGAGTAGGAAATAATCCTTAAAAATGAGAGAAACATATCTAAAGTAGTAAATAAATTCAACTATGATCATCGAAGATAATATTTTAGCAATGTTTTTAGATGAAATCCTAGAGTATTTGGTTTATCCATCTATCAAAGCACCAAGAGATAACATGAAAATCACTTATCTCATCTGAGATTAAAGTAGGGGGTTTAAATAAAGGTAGAAAATGCTAGAAAAATATTTTTATTGATAAAGTTAAAGGCCTAAAAAAGATCTGACTACCACCTTGGAGGGATCAAAAGATCCAAAGCTTCATATCTAGGTTTATGATTGGGAGACTTGAGTGAAAGAGATGGAAGAAAATAATAGGTAGAAGAAATGTATTTCTTTGCATCGGTCAAATTTAATGAATCAACATAAAAGACTATATGTGCATAACCAATAAAAATCTAATATTATATAAACGAATTTAAAAAGAATAAATTAAATAATCATATGAAAGATTATTAAGTCCAAATAAAAATAAATTCATGCCAAATGTAAAGATAGATAGACTTAGTAAAACACAGTATATATAAATTCCACATAATATAGTATTTAGACATTAAATTATTACAATACAAGAAATCACTGTCCTATCCTTAGATAAAAATAATAGAATTCTTATAGCTTTTATGATTCTTCTTCTTCCTCTTCCAAAATTACATATATTCTCTTTTATAGTTACTTTTTTGAAGATATGATTTTGCTAACAAAACAATAATTCCATTTTTTTAGCTAATTTTTATCCGGGTTCATTATCAATATACCATTCTTGACCCAAGCCAAAATTTATATCGACTTTAACACACTTTCGGTTCCAAGGAAGCTAAGCGGTTTTATCACTTGATGGATCATCATTCTTACCAGGGCCAATATTTGAAGTAATCTTCGCATTCATGGCGGACAAAGGTCGACTTAATTTGAGATTGAAAGAAACTTTTGTTTGGGAGTTATATTTCTGATTTTCAAAGGACATACTCCCAACAGGGTGAATATTCTCATGATGTGAATTGTCTGAAAATACAAATCAAATAACTAATTTAGAATAATTGTGTGATTTGGATAAAATCTAAAAATCGAGAGAATAAAATTTATGAAAAGTATAGGATAAATTTTAGAAATTATGGATCCAAAATTTATTTATGTTCAATATGGATAAAGTCATTTCACATGTTTCTAATTGATTCATTTATAATCCAACATACTAAAACAAAAAATCATATATTGATGAGTAAATATGTAGAAATTAATGTCAAAGAAGAATTAGAAAAACATATATTACTAAACATTTTATCTCATATATAAAATACAATAAAAGAAATTTAGTATAAGTTTATTTTCTTTTTCATAATTTTCTCAACTGAATGACTTATCAGCAAACATGAATGATTTTAAAAAGTACTAGTAGTCTCGGATAAACAAATTATGTAAGAACTAATAAAAAAGAGTTACACATTTTATATTAATACCTGTCCATGAGGGTTTTGCCTCAAATTCCTTATGATTTTTTTCCAAATGGCTTCTTTTCAAGTAACACATACGACCATCACCACTACTGGTAGTTCGAATTTCTTGTTGGTAATTTTCACTTAGTGTATCATTTTTGTTGTAGATTTCCTCGATATTATGAGGTGACAAATAAATCGATTCATTTTTTGATCCCAAGGAAAAACCACCACTCTGATGGTTTACTATCGAATATGATTTTTTGATATTCGGAATTGACTCCTTACTTGTATAATATTGTGACACCTCACCTATTATAGGGCAGTATTCTTGGTTTGGAAACACACCAATAGGGCAACTACGTGAAATTTGGCCAAGGTTTGAGAAATTTGTATTGCACCAGAGATCTGGTGGTCCAACTTGACTTTGTGAAACAAATGGGCATGTTTGACTGTTTTCAACATGTTTCCGATCAAAACCACCTGCTCCAATAGATTTTGTCTTTGTACAAAATTCAATTCCTTTTTTCAAAATGTAATATAAGAAGTAATCATCATCCTCACTCACAACTATGTCAGAGGATTCTAAAAGTGTATTTGCGTATGGTTCATTAGGTACATCAAGATTAGGACCAATATTATTGAAATGTTGGCTCAACTGTGAATCTGAACTACCTAGAGTTTGGTATATATCTTGATCGATTGATTGTTCCTGAAAAGTGGTTTCGATTTGTTGCTCTCCAATCTGAAAAGCTGTTTCGGTGTTGTACCCTAAATCTTGACAGAACTTGAAAACTTCGCCATCATTGCTAAAATTTAAATTCTCATCATCATGAAATTCAGTAGACATTGAATCATAAACGTTATGATTGTTGTTGAAATTAGACAATAATTATGTAAAAATGTATGATAAATATAAAAAATAACTATGTATAATTCTTGAATGTTTCTTATGGTTGGGTATACATTTTGTAAAGTAGAGAGAATTCATATATATATGAAAATTATCATACATATCTGGTGAATATCAAATTCTTACTATTCTATAACATATAATATTACTACCTCTATTCTATAATAATTGATTATCTGCCAAAATAAGTTAATCCACAATATAAGTTATACTTAGAATTCCAATGTAAAATAAATAATTTATTTATGTTAGTTCATTTTTTAAAATTTTGTAATAGCTAAGAATTTAATTTTTTTCAGTTTTATAAATAAGGATATGTTGGTCATAGTAACATAATCTTTCAATTTTCTAGGTTTCTTAATATGGATGAAAAAAATTCTAAACTTGGTTAATTTGAAATGAAGGTAGTAATAAAATTACCATTTTTTTTATTAAATACTATTACTCTCTTTAGGAAAGTTAATAATTTAAAAAAAATATATGTCTAACTTCAAAATTGTAAATGTTTATCTATTAACGTTATACAATTTATACAAATTTTAAAATTCAAAAGTTCAATGCATCATGTTTTTCAGCAAAAGATAAGATCCAATTAAAACATTATCGAATTTTATGAAAAATACATAAATATACTATAAATTGCAATGAAATACTTAGAAATATGTAGCATATAAAGTATTTGTCATTTATAGTTTAAAATACATTTTCGAGATTAATCTGCCACTACATTTCTATATTTTACTTTTAATATTTTTGTTAATACTATCGGGGAGGCAATGTACATCCCTATAGGCTAGTTACTTTAATAGTCCTTGAACTTCTAAAGTTACACAAATATTCATGTAACTAAACAGCAATATTTAGGGTGGTACTCCAATATTTTTTGTAATCACATCTCATGTTTGTCTATATAAATTTAATATTTTTTCCTTATAAGCATACATTAAAGATTTATGCTACCATTAGGACTCTTCAGTACGTAGGGAAAAAATCTTATTAATTATACGATATAATATGACGTCTCAGCATTTCAAACCATCAAAGTATATTGAATCCGTCTATTAGGATATATATCCCAAATTAAAATTGTTGTCATCATGGTGGTATAGTGTGATGACTTGCATGTAAGATCAACGTGACATTTCTCGTAATTACTATAGTATGACTATTCAACTATACCCTGATATTTAATTCCATGATAATGATTATTATTCTAAAGTTATTGTACTAACTACTTTATCTTATCCAATCATCGTAGACAAAAATTTGTATCTCACTATATCACATAGCTATTAATAATCACAAATCTAGAAAAACCATGAATTTGTAGAATCAGGCCTTCAATCTTAGTAAATTTACATCAAACTTTAATTCAGTGACCCTTGAAATCACATAGTGATGGAGATGAATAAAAGTAATTAAAGATATATTATCTTATAATAATATTTTTTGTTGTGATTTAGTTTGAAAACAACACTGCAAATGATTTCACCAAGTCTTGAATGTTTGTTTAAGCACCTAGTCAGCTCGACCGACCAAGTCTTGAATATTTCTTTGTTGAACGACCTTTCCTTTGCGACGATTTTTTAGAGGAATTAGAATGTGGTAGGTTAGTATTAAGTAGAAATACATATCCATGTTGCTTCTCATGGATAAGTTTGGATAATTAGTTACAACTTATTTTCTCTTTGTTTTACGGAAGATTTGGAACATAAATTAAAAATGTACATGAAACATAATTGGAATGAAGATATTATTATTATTCAAGTGACTATTATGCATATGGTAGAATAAATTGGAAATGTTTGATATTTATACATGATGTCGATTAGTAAGACTATTCAGCGAATAATTCTCAATTATATATGATATTTTGTTTTATTGCAACTATGTATTATATCGCCTACCCAGTTTAGGAATTTCCTTTAATTATAATTAAAAAAAAATACTCGTTGTCATAGTAAACAAGGAGGAAAAAAAGTTTTCGAGGACTATCATTGTTTTATTTTTCACATTAAATCGCAATTCTAAAGCAAGCCATCTCATTTATGCGCAAGACCAATAGACTTACAATCAACTTACATAGTTATGATAAGTTGGTCAACACACACTTAACAAAATATGCGGAGGTCGAGATTAGTCGCAACTATGCGATCGCCCTTGGATCATGGTACATCAAAACAATAATCTGGCCTATGAAAAACACAAATGTCCACGAACAAAAAAACATCGTCTTTATTCCATGCAAACTCGTGGTGGAGTGTGAAATCCTTAGTGAGGACTATGTTGGAACAAATCCATTAAAGGATAAACTTGATGTTGTTCAAGGTGGTTGGTTCACTTTAGACATTATCAACCGATTAACCAAAAAAAAGTATCTAATAGAGTATGAATAGTTGAGGAATGAAGACGATACAAAACCTTTGAGGGAAGAGGCTGAAAGTAAGCATGTACGAGTATGCCCACTACCCTTTACCAACCCAGATTTTTGTTAAAGTTTCTGATCAAGTTGATTCTTTTGACAATTGTTGTTGGTGGGGTGGTTAGATCAGAAAAGTCCTTAGCCACAAGAAGTATGCCGTGCACAAATAAGGAAATGTCGCTTTTTAAACTGGCACACGGACGATCAACTCATAGACATAATAGAAGCAAAATAAGATCTCTTAGTCGGTTCTGTATATTGATTATATATTAGGCATGTCAATCTATTGTTAAATATTTTAGAATGTTTAATTTTTTTCTTATTTAATATTGTGATATAAGATATGCTTTTCCCTTCTTTTTATATTTTTAGTCCCTTAAAATTCTCTAAACAAACTTTAAACTAAGGTACGAAAATTGTTAATTGATGCAATTTTGTAACGAGAAACAAGTTTACACTAATTTTTTATGGTAAGTGTTGTAGAATTATAATTAATGTTTTTCTTATTATATGATGAGCCATGTTAAAATTTTACTCTAGTCTTCATAATTAACAGGTCCAACCCTGAGAAAATGATATAATATCATTCACATTAAGGGCTATACAATGGGGATTTGGGCTCATTTTTAATATAGAGTCCGAAAAACCAAAAAATCACCCTTATCTAGAAATGTTGAGAGGTGGTCTATAAAGAGCATCATAATCACTTGTACGATAATGTAGTTTTGTTGAAAGATGCGGTGATAATTGCTTGTGTGTTTTTGAAAAATGGTGGGCAGTATCCATATGAAAGTAACTGGTTTTTGTTAAAAGGAACACCCTTGATTTTTTAATAGTTGTCGCTGAATGAATCGAAAAGGCGTAAAGTCATTATATTGAGTTAGTTGTGGCGAATACCCGTTCTCATATATATCATATTCACACATTCGTGTGCAATCATTGAAGTGTGGTTATGATAACCTAGCCAAAAGTGCCGTAAATCATCTCTTTTTCGTTCAAGAAGCGAAAAATTGACATTGTCCAAACACCATGCAAGGTTCATATTTAAGAGGATTACGTGAATCTCCACACATACAAAATGTAACTCGAACTATACAACACCAACTGTATCAAAAAAATCCATTTCGAAAATCAATGTTTTTAATAATTTTTTTAAGAGTCCAGATTTGAAGACGAGTAGTTTAAGTTTGTGTCTAATTGTTGGACTGATGATCTTCAATCGTTAGGGGTTACGAATTATAGTATTGATGATATGTTGCATGTATATGGAGGAAAATAGAGGAAACAAGAGTATGTTAGAATATTGGGGTTAAACTTTATGGGAGGTAATGTATTAGTGATTCACGCTAATGAGTTAATAGCTAATCTTACGCGGATGAGGAGGAAAAGTAGAGAGTGCATGTATTGATCGACCCTATTTTTTGTAGATCATCACTGAAATGTTATTTGACTAATTGTTCATTATGATAGAAGTCGAGTGTGGTTGGAGAATGTTTCTTGAACCCATACCCTTTCTACTTCCGCTTTTATGAAAATATAGGCATTAACCATGTTGTCAGAGAGGCTGTAATGTGGCCGATATATTAAATGTATTTGAAGCTCATAGTTTGTCAGGACTCGAGTGAAAGTTGCTATGAAAAACTTATATACGTAGGATTGCAGTCTATATCTTTCTTTTAGGAAAAGGTTAAAGTAAGTAATTTTTCGGTAAGACTATCTTGTACAAAAATAATGCTCGTCGTTGATTTGTAAGTTGAGCAAAACTTTAGATAGAGTGTGCTTATAGTCCAAAATACCATAACCTATGGAAAGACTCGGTTATAAGAATTTTTGGATTTTGTAATGAACACCATATATTTTGGACATAATGTATGTGCATGTCGGTACTAGATGAATATCAATTGGTGGGATACTTGGTGGCACAAGTATTCTCGGCATATATTTATTGACTATCCTCTAAGTGTTAGGTTCACAATTGTAAGTCTATCAACACAATTTTTCCATCGTAGTTGATCCCGACCTTCTCTAATTCAGTAATGTCTTCCATACGTATATTCCTTTGGGAATGATTTGTGTGTATTGTGCTACCTTGTTTTACATAGGTCATCGCTCTTTTGAAACATTATTTCTCGAGCATCCTATGCATTGAGATATACAGACAACACATATTTTCCATACATGATGTGAAGTTTTCGACTATTTGGACCGGGATCGAAAACAGATTTTTCAGCCTTCTCGGAGGGACGTGATACTTTAATTTCGTGAGAATCTCAAGATTATTTTTCTGAGAATATTTTTTGCCAAATAGTGATAAGTTTGGCGATCTTAATGGTGGAAAATATCTCAAACATGACCAGAAAAAATGGAGTTCTCAATAATTTATTTTTTGCTATATGAGAGTTTAAGAATAAATATCTATTTGTGAACATAAATATATATTATATTCCATCAAAATAAAGTACAATAACCATAATTGTTTTCCTCAAATTATCTAATATAATAGATAATCATTTCAAAAGAAACAAAATTATATTGTTTCTGACGAATATAACCATGAAACCCTAAACATCGACTCTAAATATATATATATTATTGATAGCACACCTATTGTATTATTTTCTTCTAATCCTTTATATTCTCTTAATCATCATATTTCTTTGCGTGTTTTGTTTGCCTTTCAAATACATATTTTCATTGCCTCATTGGCCTTGACATTTCGATTAAGGTTTCTAGATAAGTTTAATTTTATATAATCTTTTTAGAATTGTTGCAGTTATTTTTTACTTTGTCATTAATCATTAGGTTATTTATTCATAATATAAATATAAATTATGTTATATCATTGTTTAATTATAGATGCAACTATTTTGGTTTTCAAAAATTTATTGATGATGTAGTTAAATTTCTTGTTTTTAATAAGTGTGTTTGTATTTTCTTATCTTTCTATTTTACATTTTTATTATCTTTATTTAAGCTGAATTTACTAAAATGAATTTAGTAAATGAAATTTAAATAAAATGAGAAAATGAGTACTTTAGATATATATAGAAACTTGATCTAAACAACCCTTCTATTTTCCCATTTTATACTTTTTATTAGATATATAATCATAGTTAAATATTTCATTTTCTTTATGTTATTTTCCTTTTTTTGTTTAATTAAAATATCGTAATGATGAAAATGTATATGGTAGTACTTAAAGAGACACTATGAATTTAGTTTGTCATTAAAAAAACTTCAGTATCTTTTTTTTTCTTGAGAAAAACACAATTAAAATTGACTTGTAATACA
Source organism: Nemophila menziesii (assembly GCA_029959085.1). Classification (NCBI taxonomy): domain Eukaryota; kingdom Viridiplantae; phylum Streptophyta; class Magnoliopsida; order Boraginales; family Hydrophyllaceae; genus Nemophila; species Nemophila menziesii. Next base: position 93,065,918 of record JARWIR010000002.1, read on the forward strand.
AGAAAATCCTCTTGCACAACATAATATTTATGTACATAACATAAAGTTTTTGATAAATATCGTGTTATATGAACTAAACACTTACTTAATAAAACATGATATATATATATATATATATATATATATATATATATATATATATATATATATATATATATATATATATATAAAATTTGAGTTGATTTTTATCTATTTACTCAATAATGTTACTCAAATGCGTTAAATAATGGCGGCTTTCTCAATAATTTTTAATAATGCTTTGTTAGGAATGTTTAGGAAATGTGGAAACGTTTATATAGTGTTGTGAATAGTGCATAAAACAAACTAGTCAAATGTAATATATTAAATACCCCTTTTGTATGACAAAATGTCAAAAAACCTCCTATGGTTAACTTTTATTAACATATGACCATATAATACAATATTTGCATAATATAGACACCTATCGTGCATTGTTCCAGTATTGTTTTTTCATAATATAGGGACCTCGTATGGTTTCTGCATATTAGAGGGACTGGACTTATTCTGCAATTTTTGCATAGTATAAGGTCTTGGTAATTTTTTTGCATAACATAAGGACATGTAGTATAGTTTATGCATAATATATAGACATATCGTACAGTTTTGGGAATTTCGTACAGTTTTTTCATAATATAGGGACTTATCATTCAATTTTTGCATAGTATAGGGGCTAGATACAGTTTTTTCATAAGATAAGGACTTACTGTGCATATTTTGCATAATATAGAGATCTAGTACTTTTTTTGCATAATATAGGATCCTATAATGGAATTTTTTCATAGTATAGGGTCCTGGTATTTTTTGTTTGCATAATATAGGGACCTGTTGTTCATTTTTTGTATAAAATAGAGATATATTGTGCATTTTTTGGCTGCATAGGGACCTGGTATGGTTATTTCATATAATAGGGACATATAATGTAATTTTTTCATAATATAGGGACCGATATATTTTTTGCATAATATAGGGCTAGTACAATTTTAGCATGAAATATGGCCCATTTTGCATTTTTTTAATAAAATATAGTGACATGTGGTATGGTTATGCATAAATAAGGACTTATCATGCAATTTTTATATTCTATTGGTACTGTGTTTGCAGAATATAGAGACACATAGTACATTTTTTCATAAAGAAATAGGGACCTATGATTCAGTGTTTGCATAGTATAGGGACCTATAGTGCAATACAAAAACTACACGTAGTGGTGTGTAATTGTATTTGATTTTCCAATTTTCTTTTTTATATAAACTAAAATAACCCTACCTATAGCGTCTTAGATATTTAAATATATTATTAAATCATAAATTCTAAAAGGTTTTGTCCCAATATAAATCTTGAACTATAGGTCATTTCCCAGTTTTAATCCTAGAACTTTAAAATTTATCAAAATAGTCCTCCAACTTTATATTTGTTCCTCATCAGAATAATGTTTGCCACATGACAAAGACGTTAAATCGATAAATCGATTTATAGTTCGGGATCATTTGAGACTTTTTCCCTATTAATAATTACGAGAAAACCCTCTATCACATTAAAAAAGGTGGGAAAAACAATTTTCGAGAACAATTTGGGTAATATTTCAAATTTCAAAGATGAAATCCTTAGCTGGTAAATACCCTTCTAGTCAATGACCATTTGGGAAATTATCCCAACTCTAAATATTAAACAGGGGTAGTAGGAGCAGTAAAAATATGTATATATTCTAGAAACAAGAATTTTATAGAAGTGGACAATTAGTATTCAACTTAGTATGTATATATTTTCCACGTTTGTGTAATTTTTAATTTTTTATTTAAGGTATCAACTTATTTGCAAAAGATTACGTTACAACTAACAAAATTATGCTCATTATTTTATTTTACAAATTAAATTGAAAAGATATCATAATTCTAATGTAAACCATCTCATTTATACGCAGGACCAATGACCTTACAATCAAAATACAGTTAGGATGAATTGGTCAACACACACTTAACGAAAGGTGCGGAAGTCGAGATCAGCAACGATGCGAGCTCCCTAGGCTCATGTTACATCGGAACCATAACCCGACCTGTTAAAACACAAAAGAAAAGTCCACAAAAAAACAAAAGGTCGTCTTTATTCCGCCCAAACTTGTAAGGAGTGTAAAATCCTTACTAAGAACGATGGTGGAACAAAACCATTAAAGAATGAATTTTGTGTTGTTAAAGGTGCTTGGTCCATTGCAAACATTATCAACCAATTTGCCAACGGAAAGTATCTTATCGAGTATCAAGAGTTGAGGAATGAGGACGATACAAAACCTTTGAGGGAAGAGGCTGAAAGTAAGCATGTACGACTATGCCACCACCCCTTACCGACCTAAGTTTTTTTAAAGTGTTTGATCAAGTGGATTCTTTTAAAAATTGTTGTTGGTGGGGTAGTTATATTGGAAAAGTCCTTAGCCACAAGAAGTATACCGTGCACAACCAACAAAATGCCGCTTTTCCAACTAGAAGATCGAGTCACACACATAACAAAAGCAAAATTAGATCTCTTAGTCAGTTCCATATATTGATTTTGTATTAGTCATGTCAATCTATTGTTAAAGAATTTAGAATGTTTACTTTTTTTCCTATGTAATATTATGATATAAGATATGCTTTTCCCTTCTTTTTGAGTTTTTGGTCCCTTAAAATTCTTTAACAAAGTTTTAAGTAGGGCACAAAAATTGTTATTTAATACCATTTTGTAATGAGAAACAAGTGTACATTAAATTTCAATGGTAAGTGGTGTGGATTTATAATATATGTTTATGTTATTATAAATTTATTTTTATTATATAATGGGCCTCCTTAAAGTTTTACTCTAGTCTTCAAAATTAACAGGCCGAACCATTATAAAACGATATGATATCATTTACATTAAAGGCTTTAAAATAGTTGTTCTATAAAGAGTCCCTCAAAATCCTTTGTACGGGAATGTGGTTGTATTGAAAGATGTGATGATAATTGCTTATGTGTTTTAAAAAAGGTGGGCAGTAACCATATGATAGTAACACATTTTTTGTTAAGAGGAATAACAAATTTTATAATTTTTGCAGCCGAATGAGTCAAAAAGGTGTGAGGTCATTATATTTGAGTTAGTTGTGGCGAACATCCGTTTTCATATTAACCTTATTTACACATTTGTGTGCAATTATCGAGTTTGGCTATGCTATCCTAGCCGAAAGTGCCATAAATCATCCCTTTTTGTTTGAGAAGCCACAAATTGACATTATCCAAACACTATGTGAGGCTAATATTTAGAGGATTACGAGAATATTCGCACATACTAAAAGCGACTCGAACTATACAACATCAAATTTATCCAAAAAAATCCATTTAGAAAAAAAATGTTTTTTATTATTTTTTTAAGAGGCCGGAATTAGAGTAGAGTAGTTTGAGTTTATGTGTGATTGTTCGATTTATTATCTTGAATCGTTAGGGTTCATGAAGTATAGTGTTGATGATATGTTGCATGTATATGGAGGAAACCAGAGGAAGCAAGAGTATGTGAGAATATTGGGGTTAAATTTTATGGGAGGTAATTGATTAAAGCGATTCACGCTAATGAGTTAATAGCCAATCTTGCGCGGATGAGGAGGAAAAGTAGAAACAACGTGTATTGATCAACCCTACTTTTTATAGATCGTCACAAAAATGTTATTTAACTATTTGTTCACTATGATAGAAGTCGTGTGTTAGAAGAAGTTTTCTCGACGCCACACCCATTCTTCTTCCACTAATATGAAAATATAAGCATTAGCCATGATGTCCTAGAGGCCGTAATGTGGCCGATATTATAAATGAATATGAAACTGACAGTTTGTCAGGACTCGAGTGAAAGCATGATAAAACTCCCATGCTTGCAAGATCCTATGGAAAACTTATATACGTAGTATAGAAATCTATAACATTCTTTTAGGAAAAGGTTAAAGAGTAAGCAATTTTTCGGTAAGACCATCTTGTACAAGAATTGTGCTTTCCGTTTATTTGAAATTTGGGCAAAACTTTAGATAGAGTGTGCTTCTAGTCGTGAATACCATAAACTATGGAAAGACTCGGTGATAATAATTTTGGATTTTTAATGAACGCCATACATTTAAGACGTAATGTATGTGCATGTTTGTACTATATTAATGTCAATGGTATAATTTCAAAATAAAAATATACGAATGGTAGAATTTCAAAATTTCTCTTAACGGTTGTACAAGATAAATCTATTAATAAGTTTGGCATAATGTGGCTGATATTATAAATGAATTTTAAACTCATAGTTCGTCAGGACTCGAGTGAAAGTAAGATAAACCACAACTTGGTCTAAAAATCCAATTCTGGAAGCTGCTATGAAAAACTTATATACGTAGGATTGCAAACTATCTCCTTCTTTTGGGAAAAGGTTAAACTGTGAGTTATATTTGGTAAGACCATCTTGTACAAGAATTTCTAAAAGTTGATTTAGGAGTTGGGCTAAACTTTACATAGAGTGTGCTTCCAGATGGAAATACTCGTTTATAAGAAATTTTGAATTTTGTAATGAACTACATATATTTAAGACATAATGTATGTGCTCGTCGGTACTACGTAAACATATATGGGTGGGATATTAGGCAGCATAGTATTCTTGGCATAAATTTATCGACTATCCTCCAAGTATTGGGTTCAATATAAGTTTGTCTACGCATTTTTTCCATCGATGTTTATACGAAACTTCTCTGGTTGGGTAATGTCTTCGATACGCATATTCCTTTATGTAGAATTTATGTGTCTTATGCTTCCTCGTTTTACGGATGTCCTAACATAGCTCATCTCCCTTGTTGAATGATTCTTTCTCGAGCATCTTGGATTGAGAGATGCAGAGAATGCACATATTTCTGATACATGATGTAAATTTTTTGACTATTTGGACCGAGTTCGAAAATAGATGTTTCAGCCTTTTCGGAGGGAAGTGATACTTAAATTTTGTGAGAATCTCGACATTGTTTTTTTGATAATATTTTGCAAAAGAGGGACATCATCTCGTTGTTTGGCGATATTAATGTTGGAATATATCTCCAACATGTAAGAAGAATAGGAAGAATGGAGACATCAATAATTAATTTTTTGTTATGTGAGAGTTAAAGAATAAATAGTCGATTCATGAATAAAAATGTATATTATTTTTAATAACTATTAACATCTAATATAATAAATTAATATTTCCTTACATAACATAAAGTTTTTGCCAAAATGTCTTCTTATATGAACTAAATACTGACTTGATAAAACATGAAATATATTCAAAAGTTGAGTTGATTTTTAATTATTTACTCAATAATGTTACGCAAATGCGTGAAATAATGGGTGCTTTCATGTTTAATAATTTTTTGTTAGGACGGTAATATATTAAATACCCCCTTTGGTATGACAAAAGGTCGGAAATTAACTATGGTTGAATTTTTTTCCTAGGAGCTATAGCAATTTTTTGCATAATATAGGGACCTATGGTGCATTTTTTGCATAGTATTGGGTCCGACTTATTTTGAAATTTCTGCATAGTATAAGGACCTTATATATTTTTTGCATGATATAGGAACATGTAGTACAGTTTTTCCATAACACAGGGCGTTATCATTCAATTTCGGCATAGTATAGGGACTAGATACAGTTTTTTATAAAATAAGGACCTATAGTGCATATATTTAATAACAAGGAGACCTAGTAGCTCTTATGCATAATAGTTGAACCATATGAACCTAATTTTTGCATATTATAGGGTCCTGGTATTATTTTTTTGCATAATACGACCTATAGTTTAATGTTTTTATAAAATATGGAGCTATTGTGAACTTTCTGGCTACATAAGGACCTAATATGATTATTTCATAAAAAAGGTACCTATCATGCAATTTTTGCATAGCATACGGACATGGCACATTTTTTGCATAATATAGGGAACTATGGTACAATTTTGGCATGAAATATACTATAGGGACCTGGAACGTTATACATAAATAGGGACTTATCATGTAATTTTTATATTGTTTAGGAACCTGCTACTATTTTTGCATAATATAGGGACACATAGTACATATTTTTGCATAATATAGGGACACATAGTACATATTTCATAGAAAAATAGGGACCCAGTTTTTGCATAAGATAGGACCCCTGTAGTGTAATATTTAAACTACATGTGGTGGCATATAATTGTATTTCATTTTCTATTTTACTTTTTTACAAAAACTAAATAAACCTGCCTATAGTGTCTTAGATATTTAAATGTATATTAAAGACAAAAAATTTGAAGGGTAAAATCGTCCCTCAATTATAGGCTATTTTCTACTTGGCAAAGACATTCGAGGACAAAACCATTAAATCAGCTTGTAGTTTAGGACCATTTTGGAAATTTTCCATATTAATAATTTCAAAAATACCTGCCGCCACCGCAAAAAGTTGGAAAAAAATAGTTTTTAAGGACCATTTGGGTAACATTTCAATTTTCAAAGATCAGGTTCCTGGCCGGTAAATTCCCTATAATTGAAGGATCATTTGAGCAATTATCTCAATTCTAAATATTAAATAGGGGTAGTAGAAATAGAAAAAATGTGCATATATTTTAAAAATAACACTATATTAATAAACTGCACAATTAATATAAAACTTAGTAAGTAGATCTTTTCTCTATTTGTGTAATTTTTAATTTTTAATTTTAAGAGTATCAGCCTATTTGCAAAAGAAGACGTTAATAGTAAAAATAATTATTCTCATTGTTTTATTACAAATTAAATTTTAAGGATATCATGATTTTAATGCAAACCATCTCATTTATACGTAGGACCAATGGCCTTACCATAAACTTACAGTTATACAACTATGATGATCAACACATACTTAACAAAGCCATTGAAGGAGGAATGTAAGAAGTCAAAGGAGATTCCAAGAAAAGTCAAGGAGGTAGAAGAGGAAGTCATTGTTGGTGATTTCAATTTAGGAGTCGAGGATGATAGCAACTCATACGAGGAGAGTGATAAAGAGTCATCAACTGAATCCTCTTTAAAAGAGAAATACTTTGAGAATATCAAGACTGATACTCACAGCAAGCAAAGTACAGTTTCTAACACTGATGAAGATGAAAGTGACAAGAATGTGCTTATTGTGGCTGGATGCAAGAGCTGCTTCAAGTATAGGATAGTTCCCAAACAAGTTGAAGATTGACCCAAGTGTTTAGGTCAACTTATTCATATTACCCCATGAGTTATCATTCTTCTAATATTTAGACCCGATAAACTTTTATTTTTCTAAAACATTATTCTTTATCGTTTGGTGTTTGTCAATGTGGATTTTTTTGAAATGGTCAGACAAAAAAAATGGAATGATTGTGTTATTATTACTATATCTACATTCTCAAATTGTAGTTCTAGTTAAGTCGGTTATAGGTAGGTTGGGTTTTATATATAAATCTATTTCATATATTTTTTTCTCTTTATTTTTAATTAGTGTAGAATATACTAGTACGGTGTAGTCACTGAAATAACTATTAATCTTACCTAAATTATAGTACTAGTCCTAGTCTAATATGGTTAAAATTGCTAAAATTACACTAAGAGGGTCAACTACTTTAACATGGAAGAAGACATATACCCGGGATCTATGGTATGTCTTGGTGGGCTCAAGCCCACCCTCAACTTTTAATAAATAACAATTTACAGTTATCGTAATTAAGTGTTTTATATTTGAAAAATTATTCCATCCAATATTGCATGATCCTATACCAATTATATTTATACACATTCCCATGTTTTAAACTTACAAAATTAACTAACTTATCTATCTAATGATATGTATTTTGTTATAATAATCAACGCCTGCGACGTAAATGTTGGACCATCCAATATTGGGTGAAAGTCTTACCCTTTATATTTATTGTCTTATCTAGTTAAAAATATTTATATACAATTATCGGTACAACTTTTTGATCTTAAGAAAAATTAACAAATATTTCTTAACATTTTAAAATTGTTAAACAAATTTATACAAAAGGAAAAAAAATCTAAAAAAAATGTCGAGATCAGTAGCAAAGAGGCCAGCTCCCTAGGCTCATGGTATATCGGAATCATAATCCAACCTGTTAAAAACACAAGAATACAAAAAAAGGGCATCTTTATTCCACGCAAAATTGTGGTGGAGTGTAAAACCCTTACTGAGGACGGTGCTGGAACAATGCCATTAAAGGAAGAACTCGATGATGATCAAGGAGCTTGGTTCACTGCATACATTATAAACCGATTAGCCAACATAAAGTATGTAATCAGAGTAAGAAAAGTTGAGGAATGAGGGCGATACAAAACCTTTGAGGGAAGAGGCTAAAAATAAACACGTACGACTATGCCCACCAATCCTTACCAACTCAAGTTTTTTTAAAGTGTCCAATAAAGATGATTCTTTTGACTATTGTTGTAGGTAGGTTAGTTAGGTCGTTAAAGTCATTATCCACAAGAAGTATACGATGTACAACCAATGAAATGCCGCTTTCTCAGCTGGCACACGGAGTGGTCGACTCAAGCACATAACACTCAAACACATAACAGAAGAAGAAGTGAAACAAGATCTCTCAGTCCCTTCCTTATTTTGATTATATATTAGACATGTCAATCTATTTATAAGGATTTTAGAATGCTTATCTTTATTCCCTTGTAATATTGTGATATATGATATAATTTTCCATTCTTTTTTATCTTTTGGTCCCTTAATATTCTTCAAACAAGGTTTTAACTAGGCTACAATAATTGTTATTTGATGCAATTTTGTAATGAAAAAGAGGTTTTAATTACAATAAGTTTTGATGGTAAGTGTTGCAGAATTATAATTTATGTTTTTCTTATTTTACATTTATTTTTATTAGATGATGGCCACCTTAATGTTTCATTCTAGTCTTCCAAGGTCGAAGAAGCAGCTGTTTACCATTTATATGTCAGAGCTGCTCAAGCGCTTACTATAAATTTGCTGATTTTCAAACTTGAAGAGCGTGTTTTCATAACTAGTAATCTATTCACTTCATATATATATTTTATATGGTGTGTAAGAAATGATATTGAGCATGCAGGTTTAGGTTTACATGAAGAACACATATTTAGTAAAGTAATTAAGATGGTGAAAATTAAGATGCAGGATTGGAAGGTAAAAAAAATATTACAAGAGAGATAATAGATAAACTAGATTTGTAGTAGTGTACTTACTTTTGTAATAAGACAATTTTAAATCATGTAATGTCTTTTATTATTGGGCCGAGTTGTAAGGTTTTTTTTTTGTAGTAAGGAGTGATAATCTTTTTAAGGTATTAATTTCCCATATTGGGCTTAATAATTAAAAAGGTTAACGGTTGTAAAAACAATGGTATTTTGATTTTCTTTCGGGTAAGACTTCCATCCAATATTGGATGGTCCAATATTTATATCGCAACCGTTGATTATTATAACAAAACACATGTCATTAGATTAATATATTAGTTATTTTTGTAAGTTTAAAACATGGGGTATGTGTATGAATATAATTGGTGCAGATCATCCAATATTGGATGGAAGAATTTTCCATTTCTTTATAATAAATTTTGATTTGATGATTAAAAGAAGACCATCAAAACCTTAAACGCCGCCCAATAATAAAAGACATTACATGATTTAAAATTGTCACATTACAAAAGTAAGTACACTACTACAAATCTAGTTTATCTATTATCTCTCTTGTAATATTTTGGCAAAACAGAAATAGTGGCCAGAATTGATTCTGGCCCCACCTATTAATTTTTTTTATATAAAACAAATATAACAAAATAAAAACAACTCAAAACCCTCATTATAAATTGACACCACTCCAGGACCGTTCTCCACCATCATGAACAATGGCTAAGAGAAGTGATGATAACACATGGGTGTTCTCTTAATGCCGTCCGCTTCACTGGTCGCAACAATCACTGCTCCTCACGGGTTTCTTCGACTTAATCTCCAGCGAACACCTTCATTTCCCGTTTCCCGCCCGTTGATGCTCCAATACATGTAAGCAAAAACTACCCCTTTTATCTTTTTGGGTATTTTTATTTTTACTTTTTTTAAATTTTTCTTTCTTGCTAATTTCTGTACTCAAACCTGATTTCTTTATGTGTTTTTTTGGTATTAACCTATACAATAGGATAATTACACAAGTAATCTAACACAGATTTTATAAGATATTTTGATGATTTTTTTAATTTTTTTTTGTTTTGGAATTGAAGATAGAGACAATACAATATTTTGGGCATATGTTTCTGTGGGAGTTGATAATAGCTTGCGTTTGATCAATTTCGAAGCAATTTCAAAGTGGAAATAGTTAGTCTTGATGAAGATTAAATAGAATTTGATATGATTGTATTGATCCTTCACTTGCCAATGCTTTTCGAAGAATTCTCATTGCTGATGTAAGCTTCCTTTGAAACTTGATTTTTAAAATATCATATGAATTATGCAGTTTTAAAATATTAATTTCTTTTGAGTGTTTGTTTTGTGTTGTGGATTTTGATACCAACAATGGCTATTGAAAAGGTTCTTATTGCAAATAACACATCTGTAATCCAAGATGAAGTACTTTCTCATCGTTTGGGTTTAATTCCTCTCAATGTAGATCCAAGACTGTTCAAGTATATGTCAGGTTTTAACCGTTATACTAACTTTTATTCCTTTAACTACTTTTCTAATGATAAACCTAGGTTTAACGTTATGATATTCCGATTCATGGATTCTTTAATGTTTTCTAGACTTGGGATTTTTGTGATTTTATACTATGGCCTGGCCTCCAAAGGCACCATATTGTTGAAATATGATATAAGATGTAATATGATATGGTGATTAAGATAGAATTATTGGATTCCTAAACTGGTATATAAGATCTTATCTTACTTTAATTGATTTTTTGGATCGATGTTGTGCTTTGTGTTGTTATTAATCTGATTAATTTATGAATTTGGTGGTGACAATGTGCCAAATGAGGAGAACACTATCGTATTTAAACCCCATGTTCGATGTGAGAAAGGTGGTGGAAGAATCAAAGGTACAATAATGCCTTTTTTTACCTTTTTGTGTTGTTTTTAACATTAATTTTTTTGTTAGTTGAATCAAACCAACTAAAATGGTTACAGTCCAATTCAAACTGTCCTGGTAAGTGTTTGTTATATGCTTTCTTTCTTTCACTAATCACAGAATTCAAACTATTTACATTCCAATTGATTTAAAATAATAATAATATTAGTCCAATTCATTTTCATATTCATCCTTTAATTGTTAATCTCATCTCCACAGCTTCAATCCAATCTTTATTTCGAAAACACGTGTTAGTTTCGTTTTTATATTATTATATTTCTATATAATTGATAAAAAAGTGAAGAAAGAATAAAGTACAAATGAAATGTTTTGCAGTTTGCTATTCGGTCTTCTCAAAACAAGGTAATATTTTGTTCTTCTTTTGTTTATAATCCTTCCCCTCTTCTTTTATTCTTCAATCTCGTATCCGCGACTTCTAAATTTTTATTTGCTTCATTCATCTCGGATTACTTCAAATGCATCTTTCTTGGATTACTTCGCTGGATTACTTTTTTGATTCAGTGATCTATCTAGATAGAAAAATCAAGGAGCACATCATAGACTTTATCAAGGTTTTTGTCATAAAAGGTAAAATTTTGTTGATATTTTTCTCCTCCTTTTTGGGTACAATTATCTAACTAGAATAATCATGTTTTCGTGTAGCTTTTAGTGAATTTGCAGTAACTTTTTGATCGATTTATGGCTGAAATGATTGGTCCTAGGTTGTACAATTGTTGTAATTGTAGAAATGAAGTTGATCATCATGATGATATTATTTCTAAAGCATTTCAGGTAATTTGCATAAATATTCAAACATTTAACGGTAATTTACACCACTCTCTGTTGTGATTTGTAGTTGTTGGCTTTGGAAAGAAGACAGGACCAAAATAATCATGTTTTCGTGCAGGTCCGGTGATTAAAGCTTGATGTCTCCTCATTTGTGATAGATTAATGTTAGGATGAGACATAATTTTTAGTGATTTAGAAGTAAATAATGTCGATTTTCTTGAGTTTTAGTGCACTTTCCTATTTTGAGTCTTGATTTGTAGAATTATTATTTTTAGAGCATATTGGGTTTAATAGTTTATTTAGTGGGTAGCTTTAAGGATAATTATGGAGCTTAATTAGAGTCCAATTCAAATATTACATCTTATAGAAAGAGATTTGCATGGTAATTGGAGATAAGGAAACAAAAGCTAAAAAGATGGAAAAGGAAAAGCTGCTTAAATCTAGGATTCTGTAGTACACGCCTAAAAGAGTGCTATTCTACCCAAGAAATAGGCCGATTTTGGTAATTTCCTTCTGTAAGGACAAAAATAATTCTGTTGCGATTCTTTTGGTATCTTATGGAGCTCAAACCGACAAATAACGAAGAAGATATGCTCAAAACGGTCCAGCAGTGTTTATCTTTATTTCCATACGAATTTGAGTTGGGCTAGAAGTTCAATACCTTACCTCTTCCTCAAGAAAACGAATTAGGTCTTCTAAACACCTATAAATACACCCTTATATCACTTGTAATTTTATCCTATTAATCCTTGCCTCATAGTAATTAGTTCTTAAGGTTTTATTCTTCCATTTTATTGTAGAGAGCAAGATGATGTCTTTTGTAATTTCTTTTAGTTTATTTCCTTCAAGTATGAACTAAACTCCCCATAGCTTGGGTTTTGCATAATGTATAATCTATGAATTCTAATTCTTCTATCTAAGTTTTTTTGGGAATTATATGTTTCAATTTGATATTAGCTTCTTACTTAATATTTGTTTATGTGTTTTGACTTAATGTCTTTCCTAGAACTGATCACTTTAGGATTGTTTTAATAGTAGTTAGATGGTCTCCTTGACAGGTGTTTAACTATTGAACCACCACATAATGTCTAGTGTCGATATTAGTTCTGACAAAACATGATTCTAACTAGATAGTCATTAGGGTTTGTTTTAATCACCATATCACCAATGATTACTGTATTTGCTTAGGGCCTTAGTAGCGTTTGATAACCCTATTTGAAATCACTTCTTGGTTGTGCCGTAGCCCCCTTAGTCGCTCTCAAGGTCTAAGGTATGGGAATTTAGAATCCTGACTAAGTATACCAAGAGCTAATATTCTCCCTTATTAACTAGATTTATAGATAGAATTAGAAGGAGTAGTGCATACTAGCAAAACCTGAGCTATACTTCTCATCTCATATTCTTATCTTTTACTTTATTGTCTTTTATTTTCCTAGTTTTAATTATTAATCTCGAAATCTATTTTCTTTTATTTTCTGTCTTTAATTATTTACTTCTTACTCGTTATTCCTACTCACGCGTATAACACACTTAAGTCCCTGAGAACGATCTCTATTTATCATTAAAACTTGCATACGTCCTGTAATACTTGCAGTACTGTGCCTGTCTAGGGTGAGAGTGCGTAGTTTCTTGGCTTAATTTTATCTTATTTTTATCACACCCTAGGCGACACCAAGTTTTTGGCGCCGTTGTCGGGGACTTGTGTCTCGTTAGCGTGTGGGTTATCTATTTCGAGTAGTAGTTTTTAATTAGTTTTATTTTTCAGTTTTTAGTTTTTATTATTCCAGATTTACGCTTGTGGTTTGCTTTAGTCTTTTTCAGGTTCACAGTGCTTAATTCTTGGCCTCCTTTATCGGAGCCCGAGAGGAGCTTCAGATCTTATAACAAACGAATTCGTGAGGAAAGAGCCTTGAGAAGAGCTATGGCAGACATACAAGATAATGATCCGGAGTTCGTTTACTTTGCACCAGGAGGACCTCCTGCATTTATTCCACCTGGTGTACAACAACAATATCCTTTAGGAGGAGGTAATGGGCAGAATAATCAACAGAACCGAGTTGAACAAGACCTTCCTGGCCTTCATGTACCATTCCATGTTCAACCAATCGGTTACCGCCCTCCTGAGATTCCGAATATTAAATTTAGACCCGATCCGGGTATGCTCAGTCAATTTCAAAGTTTCGGACTCTACACTGGTACAGCAATTCAAGATCTGGTAAGATCGATTCAGAAGTTCATGCAGATTTGTGATTCCTACATTACTCCTGGCATTACACGCGAGCAACTGTATTGTCATATGTTTTCGTTTTTTTTTACCGGAAGAGCTAGCGATTGGCTAGAAAGACAACCACATGAAACTATTCATTCTTGGAGAGAACTTCAAGCCGCGTTCTTAAACCGATTTTATCCGAAGAGCATGAGACTCAAAGATCAAGCCGAGCTTGCAAGATTTTGCCAAGAAGATGGAGAAACAGTGGGAGAAGCATGGACAAGGTTTCAACAAAAATTAGCTAGATGTCCGATCCATGGTTATACACCTGCTCTACAACTTGCTATGTTCTATGAAGGTCTTAATGATAAAGGTAGAGAGAAGGTGGATAACATTGGAAAGGGTAATTTCGTGTCCATGAATCACAATAAAGCTTCCGAGGTGTTAGAAAATATTATGGAACACGAAAGAAGTTAGCCTTCAACGCGAGATTTTGTAGCAAAGACCCGAGGAACGCTTCGTTTAGACGCAGAAACCGCAAACTCAGCTCAAATATCCGCATTAGAAAATCAAATCAAAGAGCTGAAAATAGCGATGGAGAAGAATTTAACCGCTGCAAATGTGGTACAAGAAGCACAAGGTTGTCAACAATGTGGGGTCAACAATCATACATGGGAAGAGTGCGAATTAAATCCGCAATCTGTTTACTTTATATCCAATCGCGGAGGTTATCAATGGGGTAACCGAAACCATCCGGGTATGCAGTATTCAAATCCACAAGGGGCTAATCCTGTTCATTATCAACAGCGCCCCCAGAACAACTCTTTCCAACAGAGAGGTCAGTACCAAAATCAACATCAAAATAGACCTGCTCCCCCACAAAAACCTGCTCAAGATACCTATACCAATTCATTAGATCAGAAAGTTTTACCTCAGTATCCTTAAGAAGGATCTATGGACAATCTACAGATAGCACAAGCTCTAGACCATTTGACCACGACTATAAACGCTCAGGACGAGAAGGTCCGAGGACACGATGCCATACTTCAGATGTTAGGTACTCAAGTAAAGCAATTAAACGAAGTTTTAACAAATTTGGTAGAACAAAAGGAAGTAAAGGCAATCAAAGGAGGTGAAAACAATGTTGGGTTCAAAGCTTGCAAGGCTATATGCCTTGAAATTGAAGAAACAAAAGAGGAAGTACCGCATGCTGCCGTTAGTGCCGTGGAAGTTCCGAGTACCGAAGAAGAACCAACCAAGTCTAGCCTCGTGGAATCTGACTGTTCTGAAGTTTATGTGGAGGACGATCAAGAGAAAGCCGAATTTATACAACTACTGAGGAAGATGCAAGAGGAAATTCGATCGGTTGTGGATTATGCAGCTGAGCTGGCTAAAGAGAAAGAGAAAGAAGCCTCAAAGGAGGAATCAGAAGATGAAGTTGCACCTGCTGTGCATGAAGAGGAAAAAGAAGAGAAGGTGGAATCGCCACTTGTTGTTCAACTAGTATCATCAACTATTCCTGATACAAATCCTAAGGATGACACTGTACTCAAGACATTTGTCGAGGCGTATCAACCTGAAAATATCAACGCCCAAATGCTTGAGATCGCGAAGAGAGGACTTACACCGCAACAAGTTTTTACACAAGTTATTCCTGAGAAAGAGGCGAGTGTAGAGATTCCAAGAGAGAACCTGAGGGTTTCAATAAGAAGTGAGAGAGAGCTACCACCAAAGCTTAAAGATCCGGGAAGTTTCAACCTTCCTATTCAATTACATGGTATGCTCAAGGTGAAAGCGATGTACGATGTGGGTTCTGGTGTGAATCTTATGCCTAAGTCCGTGTTCGAGAGACTTGGACTTCAGAAATCAGAGAAAACTCCAGTGAAGTTGCAGTTTGCTGACAACTCAGTCAAAAGGACATGGGGAACAGTGGAGGACGTCTTAGTCCGTGCATGTAATATCGCCATCCCTACTAACTTTGTTATTCTTGAGTTTGATGCAGATAAGCAGGTTCCAATCATACTTGGACGACCTTTCATGGCCACAAGTCAAAGTGTGATCAACTTCCAAGAAGGGACCATCACCCTTCATGCAAAGAATGTATCCGAGACCTTCTATGTCTTGGGTAAGAAACCAAGGAAGTTAGATGCCACCGTTCCTGTCATCCATAGCCTTTCACATCACAAAGTCCCTCCTGAGAAGATCCACTTAAAGCCTGTGGATACTGAGCCAAACATTGAGTTTGGGGTTGGCCATGAAGTTCTATGGAAAGCTCACAAACGCGAGAATAGGCCACGAAGTTTCAAAGACTCGTGGATGGGACCATTCATTGTCACTAAGGTTGTTTCAGCCAAGGTGATAGAAATTCGCCCCAAAACTGGGGTCAAGCGCAGACTAGTGGACGTTCGTAGCCTTACTCGTTGTTGGGGAGGCTATATTCGCAAATCTTGACAGAGGTAACACGTCTAACTTTGAAAGACGTTAAACGAAAGTGCTGTACGGGAGACAACCCGTAGTTTTTTTTTAAGTTTTTAGGTCTTTTATGTTTTAGTTTAAGTTTATTTTAGTTGTTTTTAGTTGATAATGCATATTTGAGAAAGGTATTAGTGTTTTTGGTGTGTAGGAATTGGAGAAATCGAGTTAGGGACGCGAGGAAAAAATTTCGGAGCGAAGGAATGAACCCCGCGGACTACCCCCTAGTCCGCAGGTATGCACCGCAGGGTCAAAACCCGTACCACGGGTGGAGCCACGGGTCTTGTCCAGAACCGAGAAAAAAATTGACCGCGGACTACCCCCTGCACCGTGCCCTGGTCCGCAGGGCAAAAACACGTGGCACGGGGTAGATCCACGGGTATTTTGACGAAGAAGGCGCGGAATACCCCTGCGGTGTACCGCGCCATGGTCCGCAGAGCAAAAACACGTGCCACGGGGTTGTACCACGGGTATTATCCAGTGGGTAAAATAATTCGACCATCAGATGTCGCGGTGTACCCCGCGGTACACCCCATGGTCTGCACGAGCCGCCAGAGAGAGAAAAGAAAGGGTTTCAAGTTATAAAAGAGGTATTGAGCTCATTAATCCGAATTTATTAAACCTAAAGCCTCTTTCTCTTCTCCAAAACTCTCCTAACTCCATTGAAGCTCATCAAAACCTTCACCAATCACCAAAACACTACCCAATCATCAAGAAAAACACATCAAACCTTCTCTCCACATCATTACAAGAGAGAATCAAACACCCAATCTTCACCAAATCCATTCAAATTTAAGAATCAAAGAGCCAAATTTTCAAAATTCATCCTACAATTTCTTAAATCCAAGCCAACCCATTACAAATCCACCTCACCCACATAGAGATTCATCATCAATTCACCTATCCTAAGCCAAATCAAGCTTGTTCAACCATTAATTCACAAGTTCAAATTTCAAAGGTTGCTAAAGCTTTGAGTTGGTGGTTAATTGAAGATGGCTAATAGAACAACAATTTTAGCTAACAAGAGGGAGGTGAAGAGTAACAAAGGATTGGATTTAATCAAGAAGAAATCAATTGACAAAGGTGCTAGTTCTAAATCAAAGGGTAAAGATAAAGTTGAGAAGAGTGGGATACCTTTGTTTGATCGTAATGGTAAAAAGCTTTACTTTTATGCAAAGGAGAGAAAACAACCTCAACAAAGTCCTGCACCCAAGAAAAATGAAACTTCAAGGGCCCTGAAGATTTCTGCAGAGAAACAATTGAAAGAACTACCTTTTGCTTATGCGAAAGTATTCAAGGAAGAAGTTGGTACAGGAAAATACGCGAGATTCTTAGAGCTTGGTGAGAAACTGGGTTGGTCTACGTTCATGGTAAGACGTTCTGAATTATGTCATGAATTAGTTTTGGAATTCTATTTAAGCCTTTTTAGCCGAGATAGAAACAATGGTGTTCCGATTAGAGGAAAGCTAGTTCCTTTCACAGTTGAGGAGATTAGGAACCACTTCAAGTTTAAGAAACTGAAAGGTTGTTGCAAATTTGAAGAAGCGGTTGCTAAACGAAAAATCTTTGATGAGTAATTACTTTTTGAGCATGTATTAGACAAAGAGAAAGTGCAATCACATAAGGGAGAATTGAAGGCACCTTGGCCTTACAAATATCTTCAAGCAGATGCGCGAATTTGGCACAATTTCCTTATCCCTAATATTTTTGGGAACTCACGGACTTTGGATGTGACTATGAAGTATGCTCTACTTTTGGACTGTATTTTGAGAGGAGAAGAAGTTGATGTGGCACAGTTGATATATGAGGAGGTAATACGATTTTCGGTCTCTCCTAAATCAGTTTATAATGTTAAATTTCCTACTATGATCACGTGTCTTGTGCGAAAAGCGAATGTTACGTTGGGTAAAGAAGAGAAACTCGAGTTTAAGACGAGTTATATTGATAATGCTTGGATCAAGGATATCTTTCTAAGAGCGGGTTCTACGCAAGTCTCGAAAGAAGAAAATGAGCAAAAATGGCAAGAGAAGATGGAGGAGTGTTTAACGAAATTTGAAGCAGCTCGAACTTCCTTAGTCAATGATGTGGCACAAATCAACGCTAATCAAATTCACATCATGAAACTCCTTGAGCAATTAACGAAAGGTCCAGCAAATCCAACCTTGGATATCAATGATGCGAGGCAATAGCCTCGAGAGTATGTTCTCTTTCTTCCTTACCATTTCTGTAAAATATGTTTATCTGCTAATTTTAATTTCTGTTTTTCAAGTCTTTTTCGAGTCGTGGGGACACGGCTCATTTTTGAGTTGGGGGTGTGGGGATTCGTTGTCTCTCATCTCCATTTTTCTGTTTTAAGGTAGAAATTAAAATTTTTGATACATGGGAATTAGATGTAGAGTGTGTTTAATAGCTTGAAAGCTTAAGCTCAGTGAATTAATGATAGTAAGTAGTATGTTTATGAGCTATGTATTTGTATGCTTTGAGTATTTGCAGGAAAACACACGTTGATAGTAAAGAAAAGATTAGTGAGTAATGCGATAGAAAGTATGTTCGATCTCAGGTAACCTTGAGGAGTGTGTAGGCCGTGAGATCCAAGCTAGTAGAAAAACCATTTGATGAAAGTGCTAAAGGTAAGAAAATAACGAAATTACATAGTGTAGAAAGTGATTAAGGCGGTTCTTTCATATTTGAAGCCTTTTAAGCCTTTTTATACCTTCTCACCTTGTGATTTTTGAATTTATATGCTATATCCTTCTCAGCCCCTTCTAGCCTTTCTAAAACTTTTTATTGAAACACGTTATAAGCCATATCCCTTTAGATTTTAGGACTTTTCCATATGACCCGCACTCGAATCGCGATGCATAGACAGTTGTTTTAGAGCTTGAGTTTGGGGTGGTGGGTCCACCATTATGGGAATTGTTATTGGGTTGGGATTTTTGAGCTTATTAATTGTGCTTTGTGCTTTATATTGATGATGATTCACAAATTTGTATTGTAACCCTTTGCCGGGGTAATAGTGAATGAAAAAGAAGCTACGAGCTAAATTGCCAACAAGGGCATTTAAAAAATATATATATGAAAAAATTAGCGTGATATCTCAACATTAAAAGAGATCCATAGCTATAGAAATTTATTTGAATTGAAAATAAAATATATATATTCGGACCGGCAAAGTGGATTTTTATGTGAACATCTTAAGCTATAATTGGGTTATTGGGGATGCTAAATTGTGCATCAAGGAATTCATTGGGTTGAGTGAGAAACGTTTTATGAGATTAACTCAAGCTCTAGGGCGATTCGTTGATGGCTAGTGAGGAGAGACCCAAAAGCTCACTCCAAATTATCCAAATATACTATCATACCGTCCCTAAGCCTACATTACAACCTTAAAGACCTTTTGATTCTTTGCTATGTAATTTAGAAGTGATTGAGACATTAGAGATTAGTTGAGTGGATCTTTGAATACTAGTGAAAATCGATGAACAATCTATAGCTCTCTTGGGAAACTGAGTAAAGTCCCAATCCTTCTTACATTGCGAAAGTAATCTGATCTTGAATTCAAGCCGTGTTAACTGTAGATATGAGAAGTGTACAGGTATATAGTTTATAAATATTATTGCATGAAATTTTCTGAGTTGGTGCTTTAGGTTTATTCTATATATTCTGCTATGCTTTTTCCCATTGTGTTGAGAATTTTATAAGTGTGTATTTACAGACTTCCCTATGTTTTTATCTTTATTGTATCGGGACGATACAACTTTGAGTTGGGGGTCTTGATGTCTCCTCATTTGTGATAGATTAATGTTAGGATGAGACATCATTTTTAGTGATTTAAAAGTCAATAATGTCGATTTTCTTGAGTTTTAGTGCACTTTCCTATTTTGAGTCTTGATTTGTAGAATTATTATTTTTATAGCATATTGGGTTTAATTGTTTATTTAGTGTGTAGCTTTAAGGATAATTATGGAGCTTAATTAGAGTCCAAGTCAATGATTACAACTTATAGAAAGAGATTTGCATGGTAATTGGAGATAAGGAAACAAAAGCTAAAAAGATGGAAAAGGAAAAGCTGCCTAAATCTAGGATTCTGCAGTACACGCCTAAAGAAGTGCTATTATACACAAGAAATAGGCCGATTTTGGTAATTTCCTTCTTTAAGGACAAACATAATTCTGTTGCGATTCTTTTGGTATCTTATGGAGCTCAAACCGACCAATAACGAAGAAGATATGCTCAAAACGGTCCAGCAGTGTTTATCTTTATTTCCATACGAATTTGAGTTGGGCTAGAAGTCCAATACCTTACCTCTTCCTCAAGAAAAAGAATTAGGTCTTCTAAACACCTATAAATACACCCTTATATCACTTGTAATTCTACCCTATTAATCCTTGCTTCATTGTAATTAGTTCTTAAGGTTTTATTCTTCCAGTTTATTGTAGAGAGCAAGATGATGTCTTTTGTAATTTCTTTTAGTTTATTTCCTTCAGGTATGAACTAAACTCCCCATAGCTTGGGTTTTGCATAATGTATAATCTATGAATTCTAATTCTTCTATCTAAGTTTCTTTGGGAATTATATGTTTTAATTTGATATTAGCTTCTTACTTAATATTTGTTTATGTGTTTTGACTTAATGTCTTTCCTAGAACTGATCACTTTAGGATTGTTTTAATAGTAGTTATATGGCCTCCTTGACAGGGTGTTTAACTATTGAACCACCACATATTGTCTAGTGTCGATATTAGTTCTGACAAAACATGATTCTAACTAGATAGTCATTAGGGTTTGTTTTAATCACCATATCACCAATGATTGCAGTATTTGCTTAGGGCCTTAGTAGCGTTTGATAACCCTATTTAGAATCACTTCTTGGTTGTGTCGTAGCCCCCTTAGTCGCTTTCAAGGTCTAAGGTATGGGAATTTAGAATCCTGACTAAGTATACCAAGAGCTAATATTCTCCCTTATTAACTAGATTTATAGATAGAATTAGAAGGATTAGTGCACACTAGCAAAACCTGAGCTATACTTCTCATCTCATATTCTTATCTTTTACTTTATTGTCTTTTATTTTCCTAGTTTTAATTATTAATCTCGAAATCTATTTGCTTTTATTTTCTGTCTTTAATTATTTACTTCTTACTCGTTATTCCTACTCACGCGTATAACACACTTAAATCCCTGAGAACGAACTATATTTATCATTAAAACTTGCATACGTCCTGTAATACTTGCATACTTGCAGTACTGTGCCTGTCTAGGGTGAGAGTGCATAGTTTCTTGGCTTAATTTTATCTTATTTTTATCACACCCTAGGCGACACCAAGCTGCTTTAAGGTTTTATCTTTATCTAATTGATTAAATATAACAGTATTAGTGGTTTATGTAGTTGAGATATCCATGTTATTTGTGAGTCCCTCTGTTCACCTAATTTCATCTCATTAACTATGGCTTGCTAAAAATCATCTTATAAATTATATAAGTTATGATGCCTGAGAATACATAATTTATCCGCAAGTTCATATACACTCGTAGTCCTTTTTAAGTTAGATCCCAGTATATTCTATTGTCTATAAATTAATAGAATTTTTAGTGTATTGCTTTCTACTTTCTCTTTCAGAATTGACGGAGGCCTCTTATGCGGATTTTGCGTATTCGGTTTCTGCATTTTCACATCTTTAAAACAACAAATATTACGAAATTATGAACCAACCACATAAGAAAAGTTTATATAAAATTGTTGAGAGAATTCGAGACTCACAATTTGAGAAGATATTATAGAACCGACCCCTTCATCGAAGAAGCATGAGCATGTAATTGAAAGAACCAGTAGCTATTACGATACTTTTTGATGTGAAGTCGATCAAATATATTTATCCAACATTTAAATTTCATTCCCGATTCACATACAAAATATGAGGTAAGTTTTAGATTTTTTGGGTAAAATATTGTATAGTCAATTACCCTTGTAGTCTGATAGTCTGACAAAAGTTCAAAAATACCCCTATAACTGCATAGCATACTATTTGATGTTAGACGACATGAATTTGTGATTCAAGTGGCTATCTCGGAGATGAATTTCAAAAATAATTAAAAAATGTTTAAATTTAATAGTTTATCCTTTTGATATATTCCAGGAATTTGGGTATAATCGTATGAACACAAACAAGGTTTTACCTTTGCCTTGTCTTCAGGTTAGAATATAGGGACCTATAGTGCAATTCTTGCGTAACATAGGGTGGTCTATATCTACTTTTTTTCGAATTCTCAACATCCAGAAAAGTTCATCGGCAAGCCGTTAAAAAATAGCAACGACATAAGGTAATGTGAAATATTATCTCAATTTTATGATTCACAGTGTTCTTCTCCCTTGACGAATAGTGGTACAAATACTCTCAAGTCTCAATTCTTTATAATTATTAAAAGTATACCATCTTGATAGGTGAATAAATGATATAGTGAGGGACTATGTTGGGTAAATAAATGATATATTTGTTGGGAAGGAAATTTGTTGTTTTTTGTAAGGCTATGAAAGGATTGGATATTGTTCCAAAATGGAACAAGTAGGGACATCTGCTTTGTTAAGATTATTGACTGTGGTGAGATTTCTGAGACTAGATTTGAGGATTTAACAAAGACAACAAAAGGTAATAAATAATACTCACATCTCATCCTTTTATTAGACATATCTCATCCTTTTATTAGACATATTTACAATTAATGATATATATATATATATATATATATATATATATATATATATATATTCATATCTCATTCAGGCCTGTGAAACAATGTGTTATGCAACTACATTTGCAATGGTAAGACCGGAACCTTTACGTTAAATCAGGCACAAAGTTGTTTCAGTTTCTTTCTCTATTTCCCTTTTTTTTTATTTTGTCAATATTTTGCAGGATTACTATAATTTTTTTCTACTTCTGTAATAGATGACTGTTGTGCAAGCATCTGTTTATGGGAAGAAAATGAGTGAACCTGATAACAAGCTATCAGTGTATTGAACCTCTCCCTGAGTCGCAAGCTGTTGAAAGACTGATCATTTACTCCAAGGTCAGCATGATTTTTACTTTTAATTAGACATTAAGATGTAAAAAGACTGATCATTTACTCCAAGGTCAGCGTGATTTTTACTTTTAATTAGACATTAAGATTTATCTTTCTTTTGTAGGTTACTGAACAACCAACTATGCTTCAAGAGGAGGATAAATGTGTAATTCATCCTAAATGATAGTCATTCATCCCTTTTTTAATCTCAAAGGTGCAAAATTTATCTTTTATTGAATAACTCTTTTATTAAAAGTTTACTATAATGTCTAATTTGAGATATAATTGTGCATAACGGGATGATCAGGAATTGACAAGGAAATATTTGATTTTTTCTACTCAGGAGATTATGCAATATATTCAATAGTTGGACAGAAGCATGACTTAAACCTGGCTTGGTGATTCAGAAGAAAAAATGAAAACTAATGGTTGAATATCTTATAATATGATGCCAAATTTGAAATAATGTTTTTTCGTTTTGTTTCGCAGATTTCATTTGTTACTTGGACTGAGTATCTGCACTTGGTCTATCTTTTTCTTAAGAAGCTGGTTTATTATGTTTCTTTGTGCTTATTGCTGTGAATGGAATCAAAAGCAGACTCATTGCTCATGAATTGAACATTTGCATAGATTTGAAATCAATTGATATGGACTAATGTAAGAAGTGGAGTTCATGTTTTATGTGTTTTTGATTCATTATTATATTTATGGATTGTGTGTATCGATATTTTATGTGGACATAAATAACCCATTTCATATGATTACTTCATTTATTAGGCGTTATATTTTTGAAATTTGATTTAATCTTAAAATATTGTGTTATTTGTCATCTATTAATCATTATTTTTTATTCGATAACGTTGTGTATGACGAAACCTTAAATTTCTATCTCTATTTTATATATGTGTCATTGTTTTAGCCTCTCATGCCCCTTATCACAAACCCTAGATTCGAGCCTTCATGATTTTGCCCCTTTCAAAATTTGTATTTATACCTTATTTTTTCCACGTATTTTATTTCTACTCTCTATATGATATTTTGCTAACTCACATGTTGCCACGTGGCAACTTTAGGTGTTCAGATTTTATGAGGTTATACCCAATTCCGATGATGTTCTGAAAATCGGTACATGAAATTTTTAAATAAAACCTCGTGGAGTAGATCTGAACCTGAAAAAAAAAAAGACTACTTGTATGAATTTAGATACATAGCATAATGTATTAGTTTTATTCATGCAAAAGTGAAATTTTACTTGTATTAATCTAGAACCATAACAAATTGAAGTAGTTTTGAGCTTACAAAAAAGAAAGTAACCTAATATTAATTTTCAACCAACCCTCGTGTAGCAGTGTTTAATCTGCCGAAAGGCAATCCAACATATATTAATTTTGGACTAGATTCTTTTGGGAAGGTATTGATTTAAAATATGTAATTTTAGTATACTAGTTTGTAGACGATTAGTTATTTGATTATTGACATAATTTTAAAATCAAAATAAATTTATACTACAATTATTTATTCATTGTATTGTACAAATGATATTAATTATTTAAGAACATATTGTATGTGGACTAGTTATGCTTCTTTGATATTGTTCTATCATTATACGACTATAAACTATAACTCTCTCTCTCAACCTAGTTTTTCACCAATATATAGCTTTTTTTCATTTTAGTGTGTCATTTTCATATGAATTGGGTTATGTCAAAAATTGTAATCATCCTGCTACTACCGCTGTTGATCTTTAAGTTCCATGGCTAAAACTCAAATTCAAGGTGGATAGTATACCTTTAACCCTCGTAAGAGAATCATGCATATATATCTTTTACAATACTCCTCCGAGCAATCATTCAAGTTTGCATGGAATGATTTTGTTAGGCAACTCCCTCATACTTAGATCCTTCGTGCCGGAATAACTGTTCACCAGAACGGGAATCTGTTCCATTGTTGAGCATTAACAAAGAGTCATATTAATTTAAAATATTGAACATTAAAGATAATGGTCCTTTTTTCGGAGTGTTTTCCACAAGACAATTAAATATTCAAGATTATATTCTCATTACAATATTTCTTCAGAGTGAATAAAATTCTCTTCTTGCACAAAAAAATATAATTTTTTTTGAAGAATAATACATTTTCTAGTATTATTCTAATCCCCTCCTATAAAAATTTAGACAAATGGTCGTTGATTGGCTAATAACCACGATGCTCGCAGGTTCTTGAGACAAGTTGACAGATGACTCTAGAGGCAAAGTTAAGGTTGGAGGTGCTAACTCTGAGTGACGTGACACTCCAATTTTATCAAGAGTTTGTGATCCATATCTAAATTCGCAGTGATGGGGATGATGATGTTATGCATCTTACCTGGAGAAAGATGAAAGGAGATTCACTGTTCTCCTTCTTCTCTTGGAGGAGGTGGACGTCAAACTCCCGTCGTTAAACATCCATATTCTTCTAACGATTCACCTTTGGCCCCTCCTTCTTCTCCTACCTTTAAGTAGGACTCTGTTGATGATCACCTTAGATACCCTTTTGATACTCTTCCTTTCATCCAATTTGACTTCGATGGCATAACAATCTTCCAATGACCTTTGAAGACAGAGAAAGATGTTGCACGATGATATGAGAGTGCTTAAAGAACAAAACAAATCTACCGTTGATCAATTTCCTATGAATAAAGAAGATTTTGATGTCGAGTAAGTGTCTCAGATGTGTCATTTTTATGAAGAAAAGAAAATGACCGAGTTCTAAATAAATGACTTGCAAGGCTATGTGTCCCATATTCCACAACTACTCGATGAAAATCGTGTGGAGATTGTGGGAGTCTTCATTAAGTCTGAATAGTTTAAGAAAGGTTAGGGGGATATACTCCTAAATTTGGAATTTCCTCCATTATAAACCTAAAAATCAATTAAACACTTGTTGATTTTACCCATTAACTATCATGTATAATTATATGATCTCCTGATTCTATATGCAATAAATTTATCTATTTTCAGTTATGAATTCCCTTGTTTGGTATAATTTATAAAGTAAAACAAATCAATTACTTGTACTTTGTAAAGAAACACAAATCCATTCAAGATAATAGACAATACGAATATCTAAGTATCAATTAAGAACAAAAATTCAAAAATCATACAAAATCCCTAATTTATAATTATAGTATTTCTGAGATATCATAGAAAGATAAAGAGATGTTTAGTTCATAAAAAAATACAGTATACTCATAATTTTAACAATAATAAAAAAGTGAATATTAGTAAAGGAAATCAAAATAAAGAGAAGATGATGATGCATGTTTCTTATTTCCCCTCATTTTTCCTTCTCTTAACTTGAATAATGATACAAAAAATAGTGTAAAAGATTATTTATAGTGAAATTTGTTGGTTTCCCTCGGATCCATAAGAAAATTTGAAGACATTTTAACTGCTTATGTTGTTTTCAACAAAATATTCATAACTTCCTATCTAAAGATGAATTATGATTTGTTTAACTACAATAGAGATTCCGTAGTATAAGAATAAACCTCAAGTTCCTCTTTTTTTTGAATACATGAGAGAGCCACTTTTTGGACTCGGAATCATTTTAATTCCAATGAGATTCAATCTCAGGACCTCTTGTCTCTGCGGAGTAACCTAACCACTAGGCCAACTATGGATCTCACCTCAAATTCCTCTTTAATCTTTGTGGGAATTAGTATAATATAGAAAAAAATTCAACAAAAACATATGTGTGCTCCTAATGCATATTTTGGACTTCTAGGGTCAACTTGTGGTAAAAATTAGTTTATTCCAATCATTCCTTCTGGTCTCGGCTCATTGGCTCTTAATTTGATTTCGAAATCATGTGTGGCCTATAAGTTTCCCCTAAAATACACAAAATATCTTAAAGTAGTCAAAATTATACATGAAAATACTCACATAAAATCAAGAAATTCTTGCGATAAATCCCATCTTTTTAATTATTAACCTCCTAAACATGATGTATCATGTTTATAAAAACTCATCTTAAAATGCAAGACGTCAAGCCCCCAACTTAATTCATTGTTGTCTTGACTATGTTAGCACAAAAGTACAAGGGTCAAAAACTTCATATAAAAGCACATAACGAGTTTCGAGAAATGTAATGATAATTGTTTAATCGGTTTATGATGATCATCGATATTTCCATGTTGTTTAATATTTAACTCGTTGCCTTTCTCTCCACCAGTATTTAACTCAACCTCCTTTTTAAGTGAGGTATGATAGATATTTGGAAAATCTTAAGTGAATTTTTTCTCTCTTCACTAAGCGATTTGTTAACATAACATATTATTATTTAGGTAAATCACATTAACCCAAAACAACTATATACTACAGATTGTTATATATAACAAATGAATCTCCATGATCCAAAATAGCAAGTATGACACAGACACAAAACCCAAAAGACGAGATATAATCAGTGGAAATACCTCTCGAACATTTCAAATCGGGATAGAGTAATTATTAAGAAAATAAACAACGTACCCAACTTATAAATAAACCATTTGCTTCTAAATACTATGGGAAGGTATAACCAAAAGAAAAAAGACATTGAAGTAGGAAATAATCCTTAAAAAAGATAAATAAATTCAACTATGACCATTAAAGATCATATTTTAGCAATATTTTTAGAGGTAATCCTACAACGAGGATCTGGTTTATCCATCAACCATATCAGCGAGAGACAACTAAAAAATCACTTATCTCATCCAAGATTAAAGTAGGGGTTTTTTGTATAGGTAGAAAATGCAAGAAAGATTTGTAGGGATAAAAGTAATGGCCTAAAAAAGGTATGACTACCACCTTGGAGTGCTCAAAAGCTCCAAAGCATCATATCTAAGGTTTATGATTAGGAGAAGAAATGTATTTCTTTGCCTCGCTCAAAATTAATTAAACAACATAAAAGACGATATGTGCATGACCAATAAAAAACTAATATTATATAAACGAATTTCAAAAGAATAAGTTAAATAATAATATAATAGATTATTAAGCCCAAAAAAAAATTCATGTCAATTATAAAGATAGAGAGACTTATAAAAACACATTAGTTATAAATTCCGCATAATATAGTATTTAGACATGAAATTATTACAATACAAGAAATCACCGTCCTATCTTTAGGTGCAAAATCATAGAATCCTTCTAACTTTTTTAATTCTTCTTCTTCTTTCTCTTTTATGAAATTACATATAATCTATTTATATCGTTTCTTTTTTAAGATCTGATTTTGCTAACAAAACAATAATTCCATTTGTTTTCCCTAATTTTTCTTGGGGTTCATCATCCATATACTATTCTTGATCCAAGCTAAATTTATATTGACTTTGACACGTAGTTTCGGTTCCAAGGAAGCTAAGCCGTTTTATCACTCGAAGAATCATCATTTTTACCAGGGCTAATATTTGAAGTAATATTCGTGTCCATAGGGGACAAAGGTTGTGTTATTCCTATATTGAAAGAAGCTTTTGTTTGGAACTTATATTTCTAATTTCCAAAGGAAACAGTGCCAACAGGGTGATTAGTCTCATAATATGAATTATCTGAAAATACGAAATCAATTAATTATTTAAAATCATTGTGTGATTTAAATAAAATTTAAATATTAATAGATTAATATTTAAGAAAAGTATAGGATAAATTTCAGAAATTAGGGATCCATAATTTATTTATTTTCAATAAAGTCATTTCACATGCTTCTAATTGATTCAATTAAAACTCTACAAACTAAAATGACAAATCACATATTGATGAGAAAATATAAAGAAATCTATATCAAATTAACATTAATCTTCAGCAAAACATATATCTCTAAAGCTTTTATCTCATATATAAAATACAATCAATAAATTTAGTATAATCTGATTTTCTTTTTCAAAAATTTCACAAATGAATGACTTATTAGCAAATATGAATGATTTTAAAAAGTATTAGTAGTCTCAAGTAAACAAATCATGTAAGAACTAATATAAAACAGTAACTCATTTTATATGAATACTTGTCTATGAGGGTATTGTCACAAAATCCTTATGATTTGTTTTCGAATGGCTTCTTTTCAAGTGACATATATGGCCATCATAACTGTTGGTAGTTCCAATTTATTTTGGTAATTGTCAATTAGTGTGTCATTTTTTTGTACATTCCATCTATATTATGAGGTGATAAATAAATTGATTTATTTTTTGATCCCAAGAAAAAAAACTACTTTGTCGGTTTACTATTGAATATGATCTTCTGATATTCGGAATTGACTCCTTACTTGTGTAATTTTGTGACACCTCACCTATGATAGGGCAGTTTCCTTTGTCTGGCGTCACATCAATAGGACACGCAGTAAAATTTGGCCAAGATTTGAGAAATTTTTATTGCACCATCTGGTAGTCCAACTTGACCTTGTGGAACAAATGACCATGTTAGACTGTTTTTCGATATGTTTCCCATCAATACCACTTGCTCCAATATATTTTGTCTTTGTACAAAATTAATTTTTAAAAAAATAAATAATATAAAGAGTAATCACATCCTCACTCACAATTATGACAGAGGATTCTAAAAGTGTATAAGTGTATGATTTATTAGGTAGATCAAGATTAGGACCAATAATATTGAAATTTTTGGCTCAACTGAGAATCCACTGAGAGTTTGGTATATATCTTGACCGATTTCAGAGGTGTACTCTATATCTTGACAGAACTGAAAAAATTCGTCATCATTGCTAAACTTGAAATTCTCATCGTCATGAAATTCAATAGACATTAAATCATAGACAATATGATTGTTGTTCTATTTATTATGTACAAATATTCGATAAGTTGAAACAATATATATGTATAATTTTTTGACGCTTCTTATGATGGTTGTGTATACATTTTGTAAAGTATAGAGAACTCATATATAGAAAAATTATTATATATATATATATATATGATGAATACCGTATTCTTACTATTTCCTAACATGTAATATTACTACCTACATTCTATAATAATTGATTATTTTTCAAAATAACTTAGTCCACTATATAAGTTATATTTAGAATTCCAATGCAAAATTATTCAATTTTTATAGTTTTTAATAGCTAAGAATTTAATTTTATTCTCTTTTATATACAAGGATATGTTGGTCATAGTAACAAGAATCTTTTATTTTTATTTTTTGATTTCTTAATATGGATCAAAAAAATTTATAGTCAGTTATTGTGAAATGGAGGTATAATAAAACTACCATTTTTTTCATTAAATACTAGTTCACTCTTTAGGAAAGTTAATAATTTTTCAAATAAGACATGTCTAAATTCAAAATTGAAAATGTTTATATATTAACGTTATTCAATTCATCAACCAAATTTAAGAATTCAAAAGTACAATGCCTCATGTTTTTTAGCAAAAGATAAGATCCAATTAAAACATTATTTTTATGAACTTGAATATAAAGTAAGGAAAGATAGACAAGAGAGAAATAATATAATCTTATTGAGAATCAAAGAGTGTGAAGATTACAAAGTAGAGACTTCTATTTATAAAGAATAGGTACCACTAAACCCTAGTATTCATGGGTTGGATTGCATGTCAATGGACTGGGCTGAATATCCACATATGAGTTTGTAACACTCCCCTTGGTTATTAGTCCCTAAGTATATGCCTCGTTAAAACCTTCCTGGAAAACCCCTTTGGGACAAAATTCAGTGAAGGAAAAAGAGTACGATATCCTTACGCTTCAAATATGCCTCGTTAAAAACCTTCATAGAAAAACCCTATGGGAAAAAATCTTGATGAAGGGGAAAAGAGTACAGTGCGTATTTATCTCCCTCTCGTGTAAGTATAGTGGTGTCCCCTAGGGTGTGATAAAATAATAGATAAAGTAAGTGCAAATAAACACCCTAGACTAAACACGTTACTCACTGCAAGTATCACAAATCGTATGCAACTTTTAATGATAAATAAAGTTCGTTTCTCAGAGACTGCGAAATTAGGAGAACCTATGCATATAAAGTGCAGTTAAGAAAGCTAGAATAATAATACGCAAGAAAGAAAAGACGAATATAATTTTTGTATTGTTTTTTATAGAAAAATTAACTAAATAAATAAAGACAGAAAAGTAAAAAAGAGAAGAAGATAGTATGAGATTTTAGCTCTAGATATAGAAAGTAATCCCTACTAGCCTTGTTTATTCTAATCATGTAAGGAAGAATTATGTAGAATTGCAATAACCAGGATTCTAAATTCCTCCTAACCCCTTTACGGGTGGACTTAGATGGCGACATCACAATTACCAGGGGACTTAACTAAGGTGCTCCTACACCTTAGGTTCTTAGATGAGACTGGCCTGCAATAATGATTGGTGGTTAAATCAAACCCTAATGGCTATCTAGTTAGGCAAGCCCTTATGGATCACTACCACACACTAGACATTTATGTGGTGTTTCAATAATTAGACACCCCTTCCGGGTGACCATCTAGGTACTATTAAGATAATACTATACTCGTGCACTAGCAAGGAAAACAGACAATAAATCAAAACACATAAAACAGAGAACAAAACACTAATTCATTTAAATATTATAATCTCAAATTAAAATAGATATAAAACAAGTCTAAGGTTCATACTCATATGCTAAATCTCAAGATAAAATAAATTTAGTTCATATTAGAGAAAGAAAAGAAAAAAAATTACAAATTTGAAGGCTTAAGAAGACATAATTTAACTTTCAGCTCCTTCCAGACTTCTCTTCTCTTGTTGAAAGCTTTCTCTTGGCTTAAGGATTGACCAAGGATGTGTTTCTACTGAATGGAGGGTGTATTTATAGGGTTTTCATAACCCTAGGTTGGATTCTTGGAGTCGAGGGCAAGTAATAGGACTCTTTTCCAAATCAAATTTGTTTTCGTAGAATATTGAAAAGGTAAAAACTGCTGCTGTTTTGTTTTGGACGTAACTTCTTCGTATTTTTACTCTGATTTTTGCCCATTTTATATCGAAACGAAGACGTCGAAAATATATACACTTTTACTTCAGACATTTCTTCCAAATTCTCATCCTTTTTTGAGTTATGATCACTTTAGTGGACGTAACTGCTGAAATTTAGATTTACTTGACAACTTTTCATTTCCTAATTTATCTTTTACTTCATTTATCTCCAATTTTCATCATTATCTTTTTCCCTTATCTCTTAGAATTAATTTTGCATCTAATTAATTACCATATATCTTTAAAGCTTCACAATTAATAAACAGTTAAACCAAATATGCTCTAAAAATAATAAATCATCAGATCAAGATAAGAAATAGGAAACTAGCAATGTATGAATAAAAATTGATAATTAAATTCCTAAATACACCTAAAATGATGTCTCCAACCTAGATTAATTCATCACAAATAGGGAGACATCAAGACCCCAACTCAAAGTTGCATCGTCCCGATACAATAAAGATAAAGAACAGTAGGGTAGTCAAATAATAAATAGAGAAGAAGAAGGAAGAGGAGAATAAGAATATAATACAATGAATGATCCTAGAGCATAATATCGAAAAAGTATCATGTAGTAATGCTAAAGAAAGTATGCACACGTATGCTTAATATACATATAATCAACATTCCATAAATTTAAAGCCCAGATTAACTTCGCAATGCCAGAAGGAGAGGTTTCAACCCAATTCATGTTAATTTCTATAGGGTGATCATAGGTCTTAATATATTATCCAATGGTCCAATAACCTACATCATAATAGCTCCATTGTTTATCCACCAAGTAGCTATAAATCCTGAGGTCTTTACGGTTACAACGTGGCTTAGGGACGGTGTGGTATATTTGGATAATGAAAAGTGAGTTTTTGGCGCTTTCCTCACATTCCATCAACGGATCGCCCTAGAGCTTGAGTTTTTACTCGAAGATGTTCTCACTCAACCCGATTTTTTATGCTTTGATTTGCATCCCCAAATAACCCAAGTAAAACTTTTCATGATGATATACAAATTCGACTTTGCCGGTCCAAATGTATTCAATATTTTCATTATTCATTTGATAGCTAGCTATTACTCTCTTTTTGATGTTGAGATATCATACTACTTTTTCTCATTGACATTGTCCAAACACCATGCAAGGTTCATATTTAAGAGGATTACGTGAATCTCCACACATACTAAAAGTAACCCGAACTATACAACACCAACTGTATCAAAAAAAAATCCATTTCGAAAATCAATGTTTTTAATGACTTTTTAAAGAGTCCGGAATTTGAAGACGAGTAGTTTAAGTTTGTGTCAAATTGTTCGACTGGTGATCTTGAATCTTTGGGGGTTACAAAGTATAGTATTGATGATATGTTGCATGTATATGGAGGAAAATTGAGGAAACAAGAGTTTGTTAGAATATTGGGGTTAAACTTTATGGGAGGTAATGTATTAGTGATTCATGCTAATGAGTTAATAGCTAATCTTACGCGGATGAGGAGGAAAAGTAGAGAGTGCATGTATTGATCGACCCTATTTTTTGTAGATCATCACTGAAATGTTATTTGACTAATTGTTCATTATGATAGAAGTCGAGTGTGGTTGGAGAATGCTTCTTGACCCTACTCCCTATCTTCTACCGCTTTTATGAAAATATAGGCATTAACCATGTTGTCATAGAGACAGTAATGTGACCGATATAATAAATGTATTTGAAGCTCATAGTTTGACAAGACTCGAGTGAAAGCAAGATAAACCACAACTTGGTCTTAAACTCCCATACTTGCAAGTTGCTATGAAATTCTGATATACGTAGGATTGCAGTATATATCTTTCTTTTGGGAAAAGGTTAAAGTGAGTAATTTTTCGGTAAGACTATCTTGTACGAAAATTGTGCTCGTCGTTGATTTGTAAGTTGAGCAAAACTTTAAATAGAGTGTGCTTATAGTCCGAAATACCATAACCTATGGAAAGACTCGGTTATAAGAATTTTTGGATGTTGTAATGAACACCATATATTTTGGACGTAATGTATGTGCATGTCGGTATTAAATGAATATCAATTGGTGGGATACTTGGCGGCACAAGTATTCTCGGCATAAATTTATTGAATATCCTCCAAGTTTTAGGTTCACAATTGTAAGTCTATCAACACAATTTTTCCATCGTAGTTGATCCCGACCTTCTCTGATTCGGTAATGTCTTCCATACGGATGTTCATTTGGGCATGATTTGTGGGTATTGTGCTTCCTCATTTTACATATGTCCTATCATAGGTCATCGCTCTTTTGATTTATTCTTTCTCGAGCATCCTATGCATTGAGATATACAAACTAGACACATATTCCATACATGATGTGAAGTTTTCGACTATTTGAACCGAGCCTCCTCGGAGGAACGTGATACTTGAATTTCATGAGAATCTCGAGATTATTTTTCTGAGAATATTATTTGCCAAATAGTGACATCATCTCGTTGTTCGGGAAACGGGGCATCTCCATTTCTGAGAATATTGATGGTTCTACGAGATGAATTGATTTAGTGATAAGTTTGGTGATCTTAATGGTGGAAAATATCTCAAACATGACCAGAAAAAATGGAGATCTCAATAATTTATATTTTGCTATATGAGAGTTTAAGAATAAATATTCTATTGGTGAACATAAATATATATTATATTCCATCAAAATAAAGTACAATAACCAATATTTTTTTCTCAAATTATCTAATATAATAGATAATCATTTCAAAAGAAAAAAATTATATTGTTTCTGGCGAATAAAACCATGAACCCTAAACACCACCTCTAAATATATATATTATTGATTACACACCTATTGTATTATTTTCTTCCATTCCTTTATATTCTCTTAATCATTATCTTTCTTTGCGTGTTTTGCTTGCCTTTCAAATATATACTTTCATTGCATCATTGGCCATGACATTTCGATTAAGGTATCTAGATAAGTTTAATTTTATTTAATCTTTTAGAATTGTTACAGTTATTTTTTACTTTGTCATTAATCATTAGGTTATTTATTCATAACATAAATATTAATTATGTTATTTCATCGTTTAATTATAGATGCACTGAGTATTTTGGTTTTCAAAAATTTATTGATGATGTACTTAAATTTCTGGTTTTTAATAAGTGTGTTTGTATTTTCTTATCTCTCTATTTTACATTTCTATTATATTTATTTTTACTAAAATGAATTGAGTAAATGAAATTTAAATAAAATGAGAAAATGAGTACTTTAAATATATATACAAACTTGATTTAAACAACCCTTCTATTTTCCCATTTCACACTTTTTATTAAATATAAAATCATAGTTAAATATTTCATTTTTTTAATGTTATTTTC
Source organism: Nemophila menziesii (assembly GCA_029959085.1). NCBI lineage: Eukaryota > Viridiplantae > Streptophyta > Magnoliopsida > Boraginales > Hydrophyllaceae > Nemophila > Nemophila menziesii. The sequence goes on from JARWIR010000002.1 coordinate 93,101,899, forward strand.
CTTTTTTTGTTAAGTTAAAATATGGTAATGATTAAAATGTAATTGGTAGTACTTAAAAGAGCCACTATGAATTTAAGTTTGTCATTAGAAAAACTTCAGTATCTTTTTTTCTTGAAAAAAACACAATTAAAAATAACTTGTAATACAAGCAAATCCTCTTGCACAACTTTATATATCTGTACATAACATAACGTTTTTTTTATAAATAACCAGGTGAGCTAGCTCATCTGGCCAGGGCCCTGTCTCTTAGCTAAGATGTACAAGGTTAGAACCACGAAGGTGGGAGAAAATTAGAAAAAAAAGTTGTTGGCCAGAGCTCTATTGTCTTATCCATGAGGTGGACCAAGGTTCGAATCCCGAAGGTAGAAGAAAGTTAAAGAAGGTTGTTGGCTATGCTAGATTATTAATTGAGAAAATTTGTAATAGCTAGTCTAAAAAAAGTGTAAAAAAAGAAACTTGATATTTGACCTTCATATATAGTTTGATTTTATTTACTCAATAATGTTACGCAGATGCGTGAAATAATGGTGGCTTTCTCAATACTTTTTAATGAATGCTTTGTTAGGATTGTTTAGGAAAAGTGGAAACAATTATATAGTGTTGTGAATAGTGCATAAAACAAACTAGTCAACGGTAATATATTAAATACCCCTTTTGTATGACAAAAGGTCAAAAAACTCCCTATGGTCGACTTTTATTAACGTATGACCATATAGTACAATATTTGCATAATATAGGCACCTATCGTGCATTGTTTGCATAATATTGGGACCTGGTATTGTTTTTTCCATAATATAGGGACCTCGTATGGTTTCTGCATATTAGAGGGAATGGACTTATTCTGCAATTTATGCATAGTATAAGGACTTGGTAATTTTTTTGCATAACATAAGGACATGTAGTATAGTTTATGCATAATATAGATACATATCGTGCACTTTTGGGAATTTCGTATAGTTTTTTCATAATATAGGGACTTATCATTCACTTTTTTATAGTATAGGGGCTAGATAGAGTTTTTTCATAAGATAAGGACTTACTGTGCATATTTTGCATAATATAGAGATCTAGTACGTTTTTTGCATAATATAGGATCCTATAATAGAATTTTATCATAGTATAGGGTCCTGGTTTTTTTTTGCATAATTCAGGGACCTATTGTTTGTTTTTTGTATAAAATAGGGATCTATTGTGCATTTTTTGGCTACATAGGGACCTGGTATGGTTCTTTCATAAAATAGGGAAATATAATGCAATTTTTGCATAATATAGGGACCTGATATATTTTTTGCATAATATAGGGATAGTACAATTCTAGCATGAAATATGGGCCCATTGTGCATTTTTTTTAACAAAATATAGTGACCTGTGGTACGGTTATGCATAAATAAGGACTTATCATGCAATTTTTATATTCTATTGATACTGTTTTTGCAGAATATAGAGACACATAGTAAATTTATTCATAAAGAAATAGGGACCTATGATTCAGTTTTTGCATAGTATAGGGACCTATAGTGCAATACGTAGTGGTGTGTAATTGTATTTGATTTTCCAATTTTCATTTTTATGTAAACTAAAATAACCCTACCTATTGTCTTAGATATTTAAATGTATTTTTAAAACATAAATTCTAAAATTAGTCCCAATATTAATCCTGAACTATAGGTCATTTTTCAGTTTTAATCCTAGAACTTTAAAATTTATCAAAATAGTCCTCCAACATTATATTTGTTCCTCACCAGAATAATGTTTGCCACTTGACTTGACAAAGACGTTCAAGGACCAAACCGATAAATCGGTTAATATTTCAGGACCATTTGGGAATTTTCCCTATTAATAATTACGAAAAAACCCGCTAACATATTTAAAAAGGTGGGAAAAACAATTTTCGAGGACCATTTGGGTAATATTTCGAATTTCAAAGATAAGGTCCTCAGTTGGTAAATACACTTCTAGTCAATGACCATTTGGGAAATTATCCCAACTCTAAATATTAAACAGAGGTAGTAGGAGTAGTAAAAAGGTGTATATATTCTAGAAACAAGAATTTTATAGAAGTGGATAATAAGTATTAAACTTAGTATGTATATATTTTCCCCATTTGTGTAATTTTTAATTTTAATTTGAGGTATCAACTTATTTGCAAAAGATAACATTACAAGTAACAAGAATTATGCTCATTATTTTATTTTACAAATTAAATTGCAAAGATATCATAATTCTAATGTAAGCCATCTCATTTATACGCAGGACCAATGGCCTTACAATAAAAATACAGTTAGGATGAGTTGGTCAACACACATTTAACGAAAGGTGCGGAAGTCGTGATCAGCAACGATGCGAGCTCCCTAGGCTCATGTTACATTGGAACCAGAACCCGACCTGTTAAAACACAAAAGAAAAGTCCACAAAAAATAAAGGTCGTCTTTATCCTACTTAAACTTGTGGAGTGTAAAATCCTTACGAAGAACGATGCTGGAATAAAACCATTAAAGGATGATATTTGTGTTGTTAAAGGTGCTTGGTCCACTGGAAACATTATCAACCAATTTTCTAACGGAAAGTATCTTATTGTGAATGAAGAGTTGAGGAATGAGGACGATACAAAACCTTTGAGGGAAGAGGCTGAAAGTAAGCATGTACGACTATGCCACCACCCCTTACCAATCCAAGTTTTTTTAAAGTGTTTGATCAAGTCAATTCTTTTAAAAATTGTTGTTGGTGGGGTAGTTATATCGGAAAATTCCTTAGCCACAAGAAGTATACTGTGCACAACCAACGAAATGCCGCTTTTCCAACTGGGAGATCGACTCACACACATAACAAAAGCAAAATCAGATCTCTTAGTCGGTTCCGTATATTGATTTTGTATTAGTCATGTCAATCTATTGTTAAAGATTTTAGAATGTTTACTTTTTTTCCTATGTAATATTGTGATATAAGATATGCTTTTCCCTTCTTTTTGAGTTTTTGGTCCCTTAAAATTATTTAACAAAGTTTTAAGTAGGGCACAAAAATTGTTATTTTAATACAATTTTGTAATGAGAAACAAGTTTACATTAACTTTCAATGGTAAGTGGTGTATATTTATAATCTATGTTTTTATTATTATACATTTATTTTTATTATAGGTGTTCTATAAAGAGTCCCTCAAAATCCCTTGTTCGGGCTATGATTATATTGTAAGATGTGGTGATAATTGCTTATGCGTTTTAAAAAATGGTGGGCAGTTACCATATGATAGTAACAGATTTTTTGTTAAGAGGAATACCAATTTTAGAATCGTTGCAGCCGAATGAGTCAAAAAGGCGTGAGGTCATTAGATTTGAGTTAGTTGTGGCGAATATCCATTTTCATATTGACCTTATTTACACATTCGTCTGCATTCATCGAGTGTGGCTATGATATCCTAGCTGAAACTGCCAAAAATCTTCCCTTTTTGTTTGAGAACCCACAAATTGACAATATTCAAACACTATGTGAGGCTCATATTTAAGAGGATTACGAGAATATTTTCACATACTAAAAGCGACTCGAACTATACAACACCAAATTTATCCAAAAAAAATCCATTTCGAAAATCAATGTTTTTTATTATATTTTAAGAGGCCGGAATTTGAAGTCGAGTAGTTTGAGTTTGTGTGTGATTGTTCGACTGATTATCTTGTATAGTTGGGGTTCATGAAGTATAGTGTTGATGATATGTTGTATGTATATGGAGGAAACTATAGGAAGCAAGAGTATGTGAGAATATTGGGGTTAAAGGTTATGGGAGGTAATGGATTAGCGATTCACGCTAATGAGTTAATAGTTAATATTGCGCGGATGAGGAGGAAAAGTAGAAATAGCATGTATTGATCAAACCTATTTTTTGTAGATCGTCACAAAAATGTTATTTAACTATTTGTTCACTATGATAGAAGTCGTGTGTGTTAGGAGAAGTTTTCTCGACCCCACACCCTTTCTTCTTCCGCTACTATGAAAATATAAGCATTAGCCATGATGTCCGAGACGCCGTAATGTGGCCGATATTATAAATGAATATGAAACTCGCAGTTTGTCAGGACTCGAGTGAAAGCATGATAAAACTCTCATGCTTGCAAGATCCTATTAAATACTTATATACGTAGCATATCAATCTATAACGTTCTTTTAGGAAAAGGTTAAAGAGTAAGCAATTTTTCGGTAAGACCATCTTGAACAAGAATTGTGCTCGCCGTTTATTTGAAATTTGGGCAAAACATTAGATAGAGTGTGCTTCTAGTCGAGAATACCATAAACTATGGAAATACTCGGTTATAATAATTTTGGATTTTTAATGAACGCCATATATTTAAGACGTAATGTATGTGCATGTTTGTACTAGATTAACGTCAATGGTAGAATTTCAAAATAAAAATACATGAATGGTAGAATTTCGAAATTTCTCTTAATGGTTGTACAAGATGAGTCTATTTATTGATAAGTTTGGCATAATGTGGCCGATATTATAAATGAATTTTAAACTCATAGTTCGTCAGGGATCAAGTGAAAGTAAGATAAACCACAACTTGGTATAAAATTCCGATTCTTTAAGCTGCTATGAAAAACTTATACACGTAGGATTGCAAACTATCTCCTTCGTTTGGGAAAAGGTTAAAGTGTGAGTAATATTTGGTAAGACCATCTTGTACAAGAATTACTAAAAGTTGATTTGGGAGTTGGGCTAAACTTTACATAGAGTGTGCTTCCATTTGGGAATACCAGAACATATGGAAATACTCGGTTATAAGAAATTTTGGATTTTGTAATGAACTACATATATTTAAGACATAATGTATGTGTTCATCGGTACTAGATAAACATCAATGGGTGGGATAGGAGGCATAAGTATTCTTGACATATATTTATCGACTATTCTCCAAGTATTAGGTTCAATATAAGTCTGACTACACGTTTTTTCCATCTTTGTTTATATGAAACTTCTAATGTCTTCGATACGCATATTCCTTTGTGTAGAATTTATGGGTATTATGCTTCCTCGTTTTACGGATGTCGTAACATAGCTCATCGCCCTTGTTGAATGATTCTTTCTCAAGCATCTTGGATTGAGAGATGTAGAGACTGCACATATTTCTGATACATGATGTAAATTTTTTGACTATTTGGACCGAGTTCGGAAATAGATGTTTCAGCCTTTTCGGAGGGAAGTGATACTTAAATTTTGTGAGAATCTCGAGATTATTTTTCATGAGAATATTTTGCAAAAGAGGGACATCATCTCATTGTTTGGAAAATTTAGTGGGGCAACTCTATTTCTTCTTCAATTTATCTTTGATTTGCTTCTTTTTCTAGTTGCATTTCAATAGGTTTTGGATCTTTCATTCCACGAATGACACCAACTAAAATAGTGTGAAACGTCCGACCAATACAAATACACAGTAGAATTTTAAAATTTCTCTTGATGGTTGTACAAGATGAATCTATCTAGTGATAAGTTTGGCGATATTAATGTTGGAATATATCTCCAACGTGTAAGAAGAATAGGAAGAATGGAGATATTAATAATTAATTTTTTGTTATCTGAGAGTTAAAGCATAAATAGTCGATTCATGAATAAAAATGTATATTATATTCCATTAAAATAAAGTATAACAACTATTAACATCTAATATAATAAATTGATATTTCCTTATGTAACATAAAGTTTTTGCCAAAATGTCTTGTTATATGAACTAAATACTGACTTGATAAAACATGAAATATATTCAAAAGTTGAGTTGATTTTTAATTATTTACTCAATAATGTTACGCAAATGCGTGAAATAATAGGTGGTTTCTCAAATAATGTTGAATAATTTTTTGTTAGGATGGTAATATATTAAATACCTCCTTTGGTATGACGAAAGGTCAAAAATCACCTATGGCTGAATTTTTTTCCTAGGAGCTATAGCAATTTTTTGCATAATATAGGGACATATGGTGCATTTTTTGCATAGTATTGAGTCCCGGTATGGTTTTCTCATATAATATAGAGACCTGGTTTTCTATAAATTAGAGGGACTAACTTATTCTGTAATTTCTACATAGTATAAGGACCTTATATATTTTTTGCATGATATAGGAACATGTAGTATAGTTTTTCCATAACATAGGGAGTTATCATTCAATTTCGGCATAGTATAGGAACTAGATACAATTTTTTATAAAATAAGGACCTATAGTGCATATTTTTCATAACAAGGAGACCTAGTACCTCTTTTGCATAATATATGAACCATAGGAACCTATAGTGAAATTTTTGCATATTATAGGGTCCTAGTATAATTTTTTTGCATAATACAAGGACCTAATTTTATATTATAAATTATGGACCTATTGTGCATTTTCTGGCTGCATAAGGACCTAATATGGTTATTTTTTTAAAACGGTACCTATCATGCAATTTTTGCATAGAATACGGACCTGGCACATTTTTTGCATAATATAGGTAACTATGGTACAATTTTGGCATGAAATATAATATAGAGACTTAGAACGGTTATACATAAATCGGGACTTATCATGCAATTTTTATATTGTTTAAGAACCAGCTACTGTTTTTGCATAATATAGGGACACATAGTACATATTTAATAGAAAAATAGGGACCCAGTTTTTGCATAGTATAGGACCCCTATAGTGCAATATTGAAACTATATGTGGTGGCCTGTAATTGTATTTCATTTTCTATTTTACTTTTTTACACAAACTAAATTATTCTACCTATAGTGTCTTATATATTCAAAAGTATCTTAAAAACATAAATTTTAAAGGGTAAAATCGTCCCTGAACTATAGGCTATTTTCTAATTGGCAAAGACGTTCCAGGACAAAACCATTAAATCAGCTTATAGTTTAGGACCATTTTGGCAATTTTCCCTATTTATAATTCCAAAAATACCTGCGCAAAAAGTTGGAAAAAAAAAGTTTTCAAGGACCATTTGGGTAATATTTCAATTTTAAAATATCAGGTTCCTGGCCGGTAAATTCCCTATAATTGAATAACCATTTGGGAAATTATCTCAATTCTAAATATTATATCGAGGTAGTAGAAGTAGAAAAAATGTGCATATATTCTAAAAACAACACTATATTTATAAACTGCACATTTAATATGAAACTTAGTAAAGAGATATTTTCTCTATTTGTGTAGTTTTTAATTTTTAATTTCAAGAGTATCAACTTATTTGAAAAAGAAGACGTTAATAGTAACAAGAATTATTCTCATTGTTTTATTACAAATTAAATTTTAAGGATATCATGATTTTAATGCAAGCCATCTCATTTATACGAAAGACCAATGACCTTACCATAAACTTACACCTATATAGCTATGATGATGATCAACACATACTTAACAAAGCCATTAAATGAGGAAGGAAAGAAGTAAAAGAAATTTCCAAGAAAATTCAAGGAGGAAGAAGAGGAAGTCATTAATGGTGATTTCAATTTAGGAGTCAAAGATGATAGCAACACATACGAGGAGAGTGATATAGAGTCATCAACTAAATCCTCTTCAAAAGTGAAATACTTTGAGAATATCAAGATTGATAGTCGCAGCAAGCAAAGTACAGTTGCTAACACTGATAAAGATGAAAGTGACAAGAATGTGCTTGTTGTGGTGAGATGCAAGAGCTGTTTCAAGTATATGATAGTTCCCAAACAAGTTGAAGATTGGCCCAAGTGTTTAGGTCAACTTATTCATATTACCCCATGAGTTATCATTCTTCTAATATTTAGACCCAATAATTTTTTTTTCTAAAACATTATTCTTTATCGTTTGGTGATTGTCAATATGGATTTTTCTGAAATGGTCAGACAAAAACAAAAAAAACAAATGGAATGATTGTGTTATTATTACTATTCTGTATTCTTAAATTGTAGTACTAATTAAGTAGGTTATAGGTAGGTTGTGTTTTATATATAAATCTATTTCATATATTTTCTTTCTCTTTATTTTTAATTAGTGTAGAATATACTAGTACGGTGTAGTCACTGAAATAACAATTAATCTTACCTAAATTATAGTACTAGTCCTAGTCTAATATGGTTAAAATTTCTAAAATTACACTAAGAGGTCAACTACTTTAACATGGAAGAAGACATATACCCAGTAGCCGGATCTATGGTATGTCTTGGTGGGCTCAATCCCACCCTCAACTTTTAATATATAACAGTTTTCAGTTATCGTAATTAAGTGTTTTATTTTTATTTTTTTATTTAATTAAAAATATTGATATACAATTTATCGATACAACTTTTTGATCTTAAGAAAAATTAACAAATATTTCTTAACATTTTAAAATTGTCAAACAAATATATATAGAAGGAAAAAAATCTAAAAAAATTGTCGAGATCAGTAGCAACGAGGCCAGCTCCCTAGGCTAATGGTACATCGGAACCATAATCCAACTTGTTAAAAACACAAGAAAACAGTCCACGAAAAAAGGGCGTCTTTAATCCATGCAAAATTGTGGTGGAGTGTAAAACCCTTACTGAGGACGGTGCTGGAACAATGCCATTAAAGGAAGAACTTGATGATGTTCAAGGAGCTTGGTTCACTGCATACATTATCAACCGATTAGCCAACAGAAAGTATCTAATCGAGTAAGAAAAGTTGAGAAACGAGGACGATACAAAACCTTTGAGGGAAGAGGCTAAAAATAAAGATGTACGACTATGCCCACCAATCCTTACCAACAAAAGTTTTTTTAAAGTGTCCAATCAAGATGATTATTTTGACTATTGTTGTTGGTGGGTTGGTTAGGTCGCTAAAGTCATTAGCCACAAGAAGTATACGATGTAAAACCAATGAAATGCCTCTTTCTCAACTGACACACTAAGGGGTTGACTCAAGCAAATAACACTCAAACACATAACAGAAGCACGAGTGAAATAAGATCTCTCAGTCCCTTCAATATATTGATTATATATTAGACATGTCAATCTATTTATAAGGATTTTAGAATGCTTACACTTTTTCCCTTGTAATATTGTGATATATGATATGATTTTACCTTCTTTTTGATATTTTTGTCCCTTAAAATATTTTAAACAAGGTTTTAACTAGGCTACAAAAATTGTTATTTGATGCAATTTTGTAATGAAAAAGAAGTTTTAATTACACTAAGTGTTGATGGTAAGTGTTGCAGAATTATAATTTATGTTTTTCTTATTATACATTTATTTTTATTAGATGATGAACCACCTTAATGTTTCACTCTAGTCTTCCAAGGTCGAAGAAGTAGGGGTTTACCATTTATGTGCCTTCTCAAGCACTTTACTATAACTTTGCTAATTTTCAAACTTGAAGATTAGGTTATGATAGCTAGTAATCTATGCACTTCATATATATATATATATATATATATATATATATATATATATATATATATATATATATATATATATATATATATATATATATATATATATATACATATATATACATATATATATATACATATATATATACATATATATATATATATTCTATATGGTGGGTAAGGAATGATATTGAGCATGAAGGTTTGAGTTTAAATGAAGAACACATATTTAGTAAAGTAATTAAGATGGTGAAAATGAAGGTGCAGGATTGGAAGGTAAAAAGAGATTACAAGATAGATAATAGATAAACTAGATTTGTAGTAGTGTACTTTCTTTTGTAATGGGCTAATTTTAAATCATGTAATATTTTTTATTATTGGGCCGAGTTGTGAGTTTTTTTTTGTTTGTAGTAAGGAGTGATAATCTTTTTAAGATATTAATTTCCCATATTGGGCTTAATAATTAAAAAAGTTAAAGGTTGTAAAAACAATTTTCTTTATAATAAAATTTGATTTGATGATTAAAAAAATCATCAAAACCCTAAACGCCGCCTCCATATATATATTACACACCTACTATTACTTTCTTCTACTCATTTATATTCTCTTAATCTTCATCTTTTATTTTGTCAAACACATTCCTTCTCCTTGCCATACAAAATACCAATTTCACTTGCATCATCTTGGAACGATGGCCATGACATTTTTATTAAGGTATCTAGACAAGTTCAATTTTATATAATCTTTTTATAATTGTAGATGTTTTTTTTTACATTGTTATTAATCTTTACGTTATTTATTTATTCAGCCCATAATTATGAATTATGTTCTTTCATTGTTGATTTATAGCATTGAGTGTTTTTCTTTTAAAAAATTAATTGATGATTTAATTAAATCTCTTGTTTTTAATAAATGTATTTGTATTTTCTTATCTTTCTATTTTAATTTTTTATTATATTTATTTAAGCTAACTTCACTTAAATGGATTGAGTAAATGAAATAGAAATAAAATGAGGAAACGAGTATTCTAGGTATATATAGAAATTTTACTTAAGCAATCTTTTGGTTTTTTCCATTTCATATTTGTTATTAAATATAAAAACATAGTTTATTTCTTTTTCTTTTATATTTTTTACTTTATTTTTGTTAAGTTAAAAATATGCAGTGATGAATATGTATTTGGTAGTACTTAAAGATCCATCATACATTTAGTTTGTTTTTAAATAAATTTCAATATTTTTTTTGGAAAATAAAACAAAACTAAAATTGACTTGAAATACAAACAAAACCTCTCGTAGTGACAATTAATATTTATTTACATAACATAAAGTTTTTGCCAAAATGTCTGGTTATATAAACTAAACATTGACTTGATAAAACATGAAATATATTTAAAAGTTGAGTTGATTTTTAATTATTTACTCAATAATGTTACCCAAATGCGTGAAATAATGGGTGGTTTCTCAAATAATGTTTAATAATTTTTCGTTTTAGGACGGTAATATATTAAATACCCCCTTTGGTATGAGAAAAGGTCAAAAACCACCTATGGCTAAATTTTTTTTCCTAGGAGCTATAACAATTTATTTGCATAATATAGGGACCTATGGTGCCTTTTTTGCATAGTATTTGATCCCGGTATGGTTTCTTCATATAATATAGAGACCTAGTATGGTATCTACAAATTAGAGGGACTGACTTATTCTGTAATTTCTACATAGTACAAGGACCTGATATATTTTTTGCATGACATAGGAACATGTAGTACATTTTATGCGTAATATAAAGACCTATCAGGCATTTCTGGGGACCTCATACAGCTTTCCCATCACATAGGGAATTATCATTCAATTTCGGAATATATAGGGACTAAATACAGTTTAAAAAAATAAGGATCTATAGTGCATATTTTTCATAACAAAAAGACTTAGTGAAATTTCTGCATATTATAGGGTCCTGGTGTTATTTTTTTGCATAATACTAGGACCTCTAGTTTAATTTTTTTATATAGTATGGGCCTATTGTGCATCTTCTGGCTGCATAAGGACCTAATATGGTTATTTCATAAAAATGGACCTATTATGCAATTTTTGTATAGCAAACGGACCTGGCACATTTTTTGCATAATATAGGGAACTATGGTACAATTTTGGCATGAAATATAATACAGGGACCTAGAACGGTTATACATAAATCGGGACTTATTATGCAATTTTTATATTGTTTAGGAACCTGCTACTGTTTTTGCATAATATACAGACACATAGTAAAAAAATTCATATAAAAAAAGGGACCCACTTTTTGCATAGTATAGGACCCTGTAGTGCAATATTGAAACTACATGTGGTGGCCTGTAATTGTATTTCACTTTCCATTTTACTTTTTTCCACAAACTAAATAACCCTACCTATAGTGTCTTAGATATTTAAATGTATATTAAAATCATAAATTTTAAAGGGTAAAATCGTCCCTGAACTATAAGTTATTTTCTACTTGGCAAAGACGTTCGAGGACCAAACCATTAAATCAGCTTATAGTTCAGGACCATTTTCGCAATTTTCCCTATTAATAGTTCCAAAAATACCTGCCGCCACCGTAAAAAATTGGAAAAACCGTTTTCAAGGACCATTTGGTAACATTTCAATTTTCAAAGATCAGGTTCCTGGCCGTTAAATAACCTATAATTGAAGGACTATTTGGGCAATTATCCCAATTCTAAATATTAAATAGGGGTAGTAGAAGTAGTAAAAATGTGTATATATTCTAAAAACAACACTATATTTATAGACTATTAAACTTAGTAAGTAGATATTTTCTCTATTTGTGTAATTTTTTATTTTTTATTTCAGGAGTATCAATTTATTCGCAAAAGAAGACGTTAATAGTAACAAGAATTATTCTAATTGTTTTATTACAAATTAAATTTTAAGGATATCGTGATTTTAATGCAAGCCATCTCATTTATACGCAGGACCAATGACATTACCATAAACTTACAATTATACAGCTATGATGATCAACACATACTTAACAAAGCCATTAAAGGAGGAAGGTAAGAAGTCAAAGGAGATTCCAAGAAAAGTCAAGGAGGAAGAATAAGAAGTCATTGATGGTGATTTCAATTCAGGAGTCGAGGATGATACCAACTGATACGAGAAGAGTGATAAAGAGTCATCAAGTGAATCCTCTTTAAAAATTTAATACTTTGAGAATATCTAGATTGATACTCGCATCAAGCAAAGTATAGTTGCTAACACTGATGAAGTTGAAAGTGACAAGAATGTGCTTGTTGTGGCGGGATGTAAGAGATGTTTCAAGTATATGATGGTTCCCAAACAAGTTGAAGATTGCCCCAAGTGTTTGGGTCAACTTATTCATATTACCCCATGAGTTATCATTCTTCAAATATTTAGACCTGATAAACTTTTCTTTTTCTAAAACATTATTCTTTATCGTTTGGTGTTTGTCAATGTGGATTTTTCTGAAATATGATACTTTAATAGTTGTGCTTGTCAATGTGGATTTTTCAGACAAAAAAATAACAAATCGAATGATTGTGTTATTATTACTAATTCTGCGTTCTTAAATTTTAGTACTAGTTAAGTAGGTTATAGGTAGGTTGTGTTTTATATATAAATCTATTTCATATATTATTTTCTCTTTATTTTTAATTAGTGTAGAATATACTAATACGGTATAGTCACTGAAATAACTATTAATCTTACCTAAATTATAGTACTAGTCCTAGTCTAATATGGTTAAAATTGCTAAAATTACACTAAGAGGGTCAACTACTTTAACATGGAAGAAGACATATAACCAGTGGCCAAATCTATGGTATGTCTTGGTGGGCTCAATCCCACCCTCAACTTTTAATAAATAACAATTTTCAGTTATCGTAATTAAGTGTTTTTTATTGTTTTATTTAGTTAAAAATATTGATATACAATTTATCGGTATAACTATTTGATCTTAAGGAAAATTAACAAATATTTCTTAACACTTCAAAATTGTTAAACAAAATTATATAGAAGGAAAAACATAAGAAAAAATTGTCGATATCAGTAGCAACAAAGCCAGCTCCCTAGGCTCATGGTATATCGGAACCATAATCCAAGCTGTTAAAAACACAAGAAAACAGTCCACAGAATAGGGCGTCTTTTTCCCACGCAAAATCGTGATGGGGTTTAAAACCCTTACTAAGGACGGTGGTGGAATAAAGCTATTAAAGGAAGAACTCGATGATGTTCAAGGACCTTGGTTCACTGTGTACATTATCAACCGATTAGCCAACAAAAAGTATCTAATCAAGTAAGAAAAGTTGAGGAATCGATACAAATCCTTTTATTGAAAAGGCTAAAAGTAAACACGTACGACTATGCCCACCAATTCTTACCAACTCAAGAATTTTTAAAGTGTCTAATCAAGTTGATTCTTTTGACTATTGTTGTTGGTAAGTTAGTTAGGTCGTTGAAGTCATTAGCCACAAGAAGTATACGATGTACAACAAATGAAATTCAGCTTTCTCAACTGGCACACGGAGCGGTCGACTCAAGCACATAACACTCAAACACATAACAAAAGCAGAACTGAAATATGATCTCTCAGTCCCTTCCATATTTTGATTATATATTAGACATGTCAATCTATTGTTAAGGATTTTAGAATAATTAGTCTTTTCTTCCTTTGTAATATTGTGATATATGATATAATTTTTCCTTCGTTTTGATTTTTTGGTCCCTATTCTTTAAACAAGCTTTTAACTAGGCTACAAAAATTGTTATTTGATGCAATTTTGTAATATAAAAGAAGTTTTAATTACACTATGTTTTGATGGTAAGTGTTGCAGAATTATAATTTATGTTTTTCTTGTTTTACATTTATTTTTATTAGATTATGGACCACCTTAATTTTTCACTCTAGTCTTCCAAGGTCGAAGGAGCAACGGTTTACCATTTATATGCCAGAGCTGCTCAAGCGCTTTACTGTAACTTTGCTTATTTTTTAGGTTTGAAGAGCATATTATCATAGCTAGTAATCTATGCACTTCATATATATATATATATATATATATATATATATATATATATATATATATATATTCTATATGGTGGGTAAGGAATGATATTGAGCATGGAGGTTTGGATTTAAATGAAGAACACAAATTTAGTAATGTAATTAAGATGGTGAAAATGAAGGTGCAGGATTGGAAGGTAAAAAAAGATTACAAGATAGATAATAGATAAACTAGATTTGAAGTAGTGTACTTTCTTTTGTAATGGGCCAATTTTTTAAATCATGTAATATCTTTTATTATTGGGCCTGAGTTGTAAGGTTTTTTTGTTTGTAGTAAGGAGTGATAATCTTTTTAAGGTATTAATTTCTCATATTGGGCTTAATAGTTAAAAAAGTTAAAGGTTGTAAAAACAATGGTATTTTGATTTTCTTTATAATAAAATTTGATTTGATGATTAAAAAAACTATCAAAACCCTAAACGCCGCCTCCATATATATATATATATATATATTACACACCTACTATTTCTTTCTTATACTCATTTCTTCTCCTTGCCATACAAAATACAAATTTCGCTTGCATCATCTTGGAACATGTCCATGACAAGTTTAATTTTATATAATCTTTTTATAATTACAAATGTTGTTTTTGTACATTGTTATTAATCATTACGTTATTTATTATGAATTATGTTATTTCATTGTTGATTTATAGCTACACTGAGTGTTTTTTTTTTTTTAATTAATCGATGATTTAATTAAATCTCTTTTTTTTAATAAATGTGTTTGTATTTTCTTATCTTTCTATTTTAATTTATATTATATTTATTTAATCTAACTTCACTTAAATGGATAGAGTAAATGAAATATATATAAAATTAGGAAATGAGTATTCTAGGTATATATAGAAATTTCACTTAAGCAATCTTTTCGATTTTTCCATTTCATATTTGTTATTTAATATAAAAACATAGTTTATTTCTTTTTCTTTTATGTCTTTTCCTTTTTTTGGTAAGTTAATAATATGAAGTGATGAATATGTCTTTGGTAGTACTTAAAGATCCACCATACATTTAGTTTGTTTTTAAATAATTTTCAATATTTTTTTGGAAAATAAAACACAATTAAAATTGACTTGAAATACAAGCAAAACTTCTCGGAGTAACAATTAATATTTATTTACATAATATAAAGTTTTTTCCAAAGTGTCTTGTTATATGAACTAAACACTGACTTGATAAAACATGAAATATATTCAAAAGTTGAGTTGATTTTTAATTATTTACTCAATAATGTTACGCAAATGCGTAAAATTATGGGTGGTTTCTAAAATAATGTTTAATAATTTTTTGTTTTAAGACGGTAATATAATAAATACCCCCTTTGGTATGACAAAAGGTCAAAAACCACCTACGGCTGAATTTTTTTCATAGAAGCTATAGCAATTTTTGCATAATATAGGGACCTATGGTGCATTTTTTGCATAGTATTTGGACCCGGTATGGTTTCTTTATATAATATAGAGACATAGTATGGTTTCTACAAATTAAAGGGACTGACTTATTTATTCTGTAATTTCAACATAGTATAAGCACCTGATATATTTTTTGCATGATATAGGAACATGTAGTATAGTTTATGCATAATATAAAGACCTATCAGGCATTTCTGGGGACCTCGTACAGTTTTTCCATAACATAGGGACTTATCATTCAATTTCAGCATAGTATAGGGACTAGATACAATTTTTAAAAAATAAGGACCTACAGTGCATATTTTTCATAACAAAGAGACTTAGTACCTCTTTTGCATAATATAGGAACCATAGGAACCTATAGTGAAATTTCTGCATATTATAGGGTCCTGGTGTTTTTTTTTTGCATAATACAAGTACCTATAGTTTAATTTTTTTATATAGTATGGACCTCTTGTGCATTTTCTGGCTGCATAATGACCTAATATGGTTATTTCATAAAAAATGACCTATCATGCAATTTTTGTATAACATACGGACCTGACACATTTTTTGCATAATTTAGGGAACTATGGTAAAAGTTTGGCATGAAATATAATACAGGGACCTGGAACGGTTATACACGGTTTTATATAAATCGGGACTTATCATGCAATTTTTATATTGTTTAGGAACCTGCTATTTTTTTTTGCATAATATAGGGACACATAATACATTTTTTCATATAAAAATAGGGACCCACTTTTTGCATAGTATAGGACCCCTGTAGTGCAATATTGAAACTACATGTGGTGCCTTGTAATTGTATTTCATTTTCCAATTTACTTTTTACACAAACTAAATAACCCTACCTATAGTGTCTTAGATATTTAAATGTAAATTAAAAACATAAATTTTAAAGGGTAAAATCGTCCCTGAACTATATGTATTTTCTTCTTGGCAAAGAGGTTCGAGGACCAAACTGTTAAATCAGCTTATAGTTGAGGACCATTTTGGCAATTTTCCCTATTAATAGTTCCAAAATTACCTGCAGCCACCGTAAAAAGTTGGAAAAAAACACTTTTCAAGGACCATTTGGGTAACATTTCAATTTTCAAAGATCAGGTTCGTGGCCGATAAATACCCTATAATTGAAGGACTATTTGGGCAATTATCCCAATTATAAATATTAAATAGGGGTAGTAGAAGTAGTAAAAATGTGTATATATTCTAAAAACAACACTATATTTATAGACTGCACAGTTAATATTAAACTTAGTAAGTAGATATTTTCTCTATTTGTGTAATTAATTTTTATTTCAAAAGTATCAACTTATTTGCAAAAGAAGACGTTAATAGTAACAAGAATTATTTTCATTGTTTTATTACAAATTAAATTTTAAGGATATCGTGATTTTAATGCAAGCCATCTTATTTATACGCAGGACCAATAGCCTTACCATAAACTTACTGTTATACAACTATGATGATCAACATATATTTAACAAAGCCATTAAAGGATGAAGGTAAAAAGTCAAAGAAGATTCCAAGAAAAGTCAAGGAGGAAGAATAGGAAGTCATTGATGGTGATTTCAATTCATAAATGAGGATGATACCAACTCATACGGGAAGAGTGATAAAGAGTCATCAACTGAGTCCTCTTCACAAGTGAAATACTTTGAGAATATCAAGATTGATACTCACAGCAAGGAAAGTACAGTTGCTAACACGGATGAAGATGAAAGTGACAAGAATGTGCTTGTTGTGGCTGGATGCAAGAGATGTTTCAAGTATATGATGGTTCCTAAACAAGTTGAAGATTGCCCTAAGTGTTTGGGTCAACTTATTCATATTACACCGTGAGTTATCATTCTTCAAATATTTAGACCCGATAAACTTTTCTTTTTCTAAAACATTATTCTTTATCGTTTGGTGTTTGTCATTGTGGATTTTTCTGAAATATGATACCTTAATAGTTGTGCTTGTCAATGTGGATTTATCTGACAAAAAAAACAAATGGAATGATTGTGTTATTATTATTATTATTTATGCATTCTTAAATTGTAGTACTAGTTAACTAGGTTATAGGTAGGTTGTGTTTTATATATAAATCTATTTCATATATTTTTTATCTTTATTTTTAATTAGTGTAGGATATACTAATACGGTGTAGTCACTGAAATAACTATTAATCTTACCTAAATTATAGTACTAGTCCTAGTCTAATATGGTTAAAATTGCTAAAATTACACTAAGATGGTCAACTACATTAACATGGAAGAAGACATATACCCAGTGGCCGGATCTATGGTATGTCTTGGTGGGCTTAATCGCACCCTCAACTTTTAATAATTTTTTTAAGTGTTTTATTTTTATTGTTTTGTTTAGTTAAAAATATTGATATACAATTTATCGGTAAAAATTTTTGATCTTAAAAAAAATTAACAAATATTTCTTAGCATTTTAAAATTGTTAAACAAAATTATATACAAGGAAAAAAATCTAAAAAAATTGTCGATAACAGTAGCAACAAAGCAAGCTCCCTAGGCTCATGGTACATCGGAACCATAATCCAAGCTGTTAAAAACACAAGAAATCAGTAAACAAAAAGGGCGTCTTTTTTCCATGCAAAATCGCGATAGAGTGTGAAGCCCTTACTAAAGACTGGTGGAACAAAGCCATTAAAGGAAGAACAGGATGATGTTCAAGGAGCTTGGTTCACTGCATACATTATCAACCGATTAGCCAACAGAAAGTATCTAATCAAGTAAGAAAAGTTGAGGAATGAGGACGATATAAAACCTTTTAGGGAAGAGGCTAAAAGTAAACATGTACGACTATGCCCACCAATCCTTACAAACTCAAGATTTTTTTAAGTGTCCAATCAAGTTGATTATTTTGACTATTGTTGTAGGTAGGTTAGTTAGGTCGTTAAAGTCATTAGCCACAAGAAGTATACGATGTACAACCAATGAAATGCCGCTTTCTCAGCTGGCACACGGAGCGGTCGACTCAAGCACATAACAGTCAAACACATAACTGGAGTAGAAGTGAAATAAGATCTCTCAGTCCCTTCCATATTTTTATTATATATTAGACATGTCAATCTATTGTTAAGGATTTTAGAATGCTTACTCTTTTTTTCCCTTGTAATATTGTGATATATGATATAATTTTCCCTTCTTTTTGATCTTTTGGTCCCTTAAAATTCTTTAAACAATGTTTTAACTAGGCTACAAAAATTTTTATTTGATGCAATTTTGTAATGAAAAAGAAGTTTTAATTACACTAAGTTTTGATGGTAAGTGTTGCAATATTATAATTTATGTTTTTCTTATTTTACATTTATTTTTATTAGATTATGGGTCACCTTAATGTTTCACTCTAGTCGTCTGAATTAACAGGTCCAACCATGAGAAAAAGATGTATTATCATTCAGGGTTTTAAAATGGGGATTCAGGCTCTATTAAATGTAGAGTCCAAAAATCCAAAAAACACCCTTATCTCGAACTCTCGAGAGGTGTTTTATAAAGATTCCCTCAAAATTCTCTAGTATGAAAATGTGCTCGTGTTGAAAGATGCGGTTATAATTGCTTATGCATTTTAAAAGATGGTGGGCAGTATCATATGATAGTAACAAATTTTTGTAAAGAGGAACGCCCTTGATTTTCGAATTCTTGTAGACAAATGAATCCATTATAGTTGAGTGAGATGTGGAGAATATCCGTTCTCATAATGATCATACTTACACGTTCGTGTGCAATCAACGAAGTGTGGTTATGATATCCTAACCGAAAGCCCGCAAATCGTCTATTTTTTGTTTTAAAGGCGACAAATTGACATTATCCAAACACCATGCAAGGTTCATATTTAAGAGGATTACGCGAATCTAACACATATTAAAATCCACTCGAAATATACAACACCGAATGTATAAAAAACGTCCATTTCAAAAATCAATGTTTTGTATGATTCTTTTAAGAAGCCGGAATTCAAAGGTGAGTAGTTTTAGTTTGTGTTTAATTGTTCGACCGTTGCATGTAGGAAAATAGACGAAACAAGAGTATGTGAGAATATTGGGGTTAAAGTCTATGGGAGGTACTGATTTAGCGATTCACGCTAACACGTTAATAGCTAATCTTGCATGGATAAGGAGGAAAAGTAGAGAGTGCGTGTATTGATTGATATTAATTTTTGTAGATCGTCACCGAATATTATTTGACTATTTGTTCACTATAATAGAAGTCGTGTGTGTTTGAAGATGTTTTGTCGACCCTACACCTTTTCTTCTTCCTCTTTTATGAAAATATAGTCATTGACCATGATGTCTGAAAGGCCGTAATATGGCCGATTTTATAAATGAATTTGAAACTTATAGTGCGTCAGAACTCGAGTGAAAAAAAGATAAACTACAACTTGCACTACTACGCGCTTTGTCTTTAGCAAAAACATTAGTTGTCACGAGAGACGGTAAAAGTCGTCGCGAAAGAACAATTTTATCTTTAGCGAGTACATGTCCTGGCTTAAGATTCCCCGCTAAATACCACTTATGCGGCGACATAGGCATTCTCACGTGTGACAACCTATCATTTATTTTCTTTATCAAACCTTTATTTTCTTTTCTCAATTCTTGACCATTTCAATAATTAATTCAAATAACAATAAATTGTTAGTATGTAGCATTGATTAGAATAGCAAAGTTTAGCAGCCTCTAGCGGCCTTTAGCTGTCTTGAAATAAAAAAACCATAGATCATATTTTATTTTTATGAATATAGTAATTATTATGTATAATATATATATATATCCCAAAGGAGGTAGAAAGAAGGGTCGGGATTTATTCTTAGCCAAAAATGTTTCACGGGCAACGCTCCAGATCATTCAATTATTTAAAAAATTATATTCTATTTGTTATGATATGTTTCAATACATTCTCAGGAAGCAAGAGAATTATTAGGAAGATACGAAGATAGTTTGAGACCTGGGTGAAGAATTCGAAGCATATTTCTTACTTTCTGTAACTGTAACTGGTGTTACAGCTTGAAGATATAAGTTGGGACGAGTTTTGTAAGAGTGATGATCATATAGTGCCTCATCAAGGAAAGATTTTCTCAAGCTGTTAATAGTAAGAAACCATGCCACACAAGTGATATTGGATATCCAATTAGTGAACATGTATCAGATTTAACATCAAATTACATGTTTAGGTGATTTAGTTTCTAACCCTCTTACCATATGAAAGTTACTTTAATGCTAATGCTTTCAGAAGTTGTGATTCAACTTTTGGACTTGGTGAAAGTAATGAATCTGAAGATGGATTAAAGTCATGCCTGAGTCAAGTGAAGCAAATATCCAAAATATATGTAATTTGTAAGAAGATAATTATTGGCCTTCAAATAGAGATGAGTAAAGATGTGTGTGTGCCTGAAGGACAGGTCAGTACATATCACTAGCTTCAAATCCACAGCACAGCACTTTCATATTACTCTTTGATAGGTAAATGTTTCAAATAATGTGCATAATTAAACCCAGATGGAAATGAAAGGACCAATATCTAAAAAGCGATTCATTTGAATATATGCAGAGTGATATTTATTACATGAATTCAGAATAATGTTTCAATTAGTAAATACGTATCAAACTTAACATCAAAAGAGGTTCGATCAGTAACTATGAGTATAATTAGCAAAATTGGCGAATAAATAAGAAGAGTTTATTGGCTCAGATTGTTGACGAAGCATATATTTTGTTTTTAGTAATATTTTTGTGTTTCTATGATAAGATATTGGTTATTTTGCATAATATAAAACTTATACTGCACTAATTTAGTATATATACATTAAAGAATCGATTAGCTTTGATCATAGTTAAGGCTTCACGTATAACAAGATGTTTGGGTAAATATTTTTCACCAGTAGATAGTAGATAGTAGATAGAGATTAGAGATAGATGTGTTGGAAAAAGTAGTGTAATCTCCAGGTTATGAATAAGTTGTGAAACTCGAACATTAATTGTACTTTCAGTATATATATATTTATACATTAAAGAATCAATTCGCTTTGTATTCAAATAGATTACTTATTTACTAAAACTAATGTTTTTGACTATTTTGCTTAACACAGGGACCAGTGGTGCAATTCAACCCTATGTTGATATCCTTGACATTGCAAGAATTATAAATGATCTGAAAGAATCTATGCGAGTGCTTGCTAAACTTCCTTGACAACTTTCAACATCAAATGTTGAGTTTCTTCGTTTATTTAGTCAGAATAGTCAAGTCAACAGCACCTTTGACTTTTTGTTCTGAATAATGGTTTGTTTTAGTTTTAGATATAATTTTCTGTAAAATTTTTTGTTCTTAATGTTTTGTGCGAGTGATCAATGCGTTTAACTCTTTACAGTTCATGAGCTTTCAAAGGGAGGTAGATGAGTATATCTTGGATGGATGCTGGGAGGACTAATCTATAACATTAATTGAACAACATTGAAAATGAGAATATATTGGTTCATATTAGCTATAAATCGTTTGATCTAAGGCTTTGACATTTAGACTATTGAGAAATGTGGACTTTTTTTTTTGCATACATGAGAGGCTTTAAAGCCGTTAAGAACACGAAATTACAAATAGAACTATCGTTCTTATTAAGATTCGTGTAATAAAATTCCAAAGAAACTCAGGTGGATCATCGAACACAACCGGTTGTGTTTGCATTTTTGCACCCTCTTTAGCAAGCTTATCTGCACAAAAATTAGCTTCCCGAAAAACATGACTAAGTACCAGTTGGCTATTACTTCTTAACATTAAGTGACATTCCTCTATAATTGAAACATAGCGGCTACCTAAGCTCCCACCGCCCTTCACTAGCGCGTGGAGCTTCCCCGAGCCCTCCTCATAGTGAGTCCGTGAACTCCCACCGCCCTTCACTAGCGCATGGAGTTCCTCCGAGTCTGTTTCAATGCATAGATTTCTATACCCTTTGCTAATAGCCCATTCAAGACCAAAATGAAGAGCGAATAACTCCGAAACAAGTGGAGAAATAACTAAACAAGAACCAAAAAAACCCGAGACACATGATCCATATTTGTCCCTGATTATGCCACCAATGCCCGCGATACCTTTATCAGGAACCAAGCTTCCATCGATATTTAGCTTGAAGCCATCAATGGGTTTGACCCATCTAATCATAGTGTTTCTAGCCAATTTTACTATTCCCCCATCAATATGTTTTCCCCAGGCTAGTATAAACGTACTAGCTAAAGAAAAAATGTCATTTTTAAGTTCTAATACATGGGGAATAGCCTTGTCTTCATTGAACAAAAATTGATTACGTTTAGACCATATTACCCAAAGAGATGCCGCAAATACGTAAGGCCATTTGATACCAGCGATGCGCGATTTAATCCGAAGATGGGATTCCAGCCACTCTCTAACCGAGAGAGGTCCAGTAGCTGCAGAAAATTGATCAGCACCTGTAGTTCCTCTCGCCAACTGAGCTGCAGCAGGAAAGTCCCCACGTTCCAGCTTCCATCTCGCGTTCAGCTCGCGTATTCTTTCCTGATCAGCAGCGCCGTGCTCCAGCTGCAGCTCCTCCAGTCCGTCCCTCCTTCCAGCAGCACAGTCCAGAGCCGCGCCTCCCACAGCAGCCCCAGCGAAAATCTGCAGCCTTCCATTAGCTCCTCCACGGTTGTGACCTGTACCACAACCCAGTAAGCCCCAAATCATAATAGCAATTTTACAATTAATAAAAATATGGATCATATCCTCCCTCTCATTGCCGCAAACACTGCAATACCTGGATTCCAGGATATTTCTTTTAAACAAATTCTCTGATGTGGCAAGTCTATTCAAGGCTACCCTCCACAGGAAGATGCAGACTTTCTATGAGCACTTCAAGCCCCAAATCAGGTCCCAGCAGAATGAGTTATCAATCACCACTTCTTCCATGTTATTAAACACGGATTTTACAGTAAAAATTCCAGAATTCTCGAGCTTCAATATTATTCTTGTTCCCGAGTCATCGCTCACTTCCTCAATGCCCCTACGTAGAGCTTTTACCCCGGCTAAGATAGCTTTACAAGCGCTAGACTCATTCCCCTTTTGGATGTGATTCAGGACGCCATCTTTGAAGTACTTCCCCCTTAACACATCTACCCATGCCACGGGTTGTTCTTGTTGTAGGATCCTCCATCCAATCTTAGCTAATAAAGCCAGATTATATTTTTCCGCACTCCTTATCCCAAGACCACCCTCCTTTTTAGACTTGCAAACTTGAGCCCAATTAACCCAATGGATTTTCCTTTCCGAACCAGACGAACCCCAAATGAAATCCCTTACCACCCTATCAATATCATTACAAACATATTTTGGCAATTTCATCACTTGCATTTGATAGACAGGCATGGCGTTTAACACCGATTGAGCTAGTGTAACCCGTCCAGCTAACGATAAGGTCTTTGCCTTCCATGTTGATAGTCTTCTCTCATCTTTTCTACTATCCTCTTATAGAAGCCCTTCGGTACCCTACCAGCTAGGATAGGCACCCCAAGATATGTACCAAAAGAATTACTATGGCAAAAACCACTTGTCTCAGCTATTTCATTCGGTAAAATGTCCGGGACATTCTTCGAGAAGTAAATTAATGATTTCTCTGCACTAATCGTCTGTCCAGCCTCTTCACAAAAGATATCCATCGTCTCTTGTATTAGTTTAACCTGCAAAACAGATGCTTCACCAAACAAGATTAGATCGTCAGCGAAAAATAAATGTGATAGTTTAGGACCATTTCGACCGATCCCTATCTCCTTCCACTTCCCCGCGGCGCAAATCTCTTGAACTAATAGCGAAAGACGCTCCATGCACATAACAAAAATATAAGGTGAAAGTGGGTCCCCCTGACGAATTCCTCGATGTGGTTTGAACGGGGCCAAAGGTTCTCCATTCCACAATACACGCATCTCATTTTCTGTCATGCTTGTCATAATCAAGGACACCCAACTGTCTGGTAATCCAAAGTGTCTGATTGTCTCCTCAATGAACTCCCACCTAACTCTATCATAGGCTTTTTCTAGGTCAATTTTAATCGCCATAATTCCTTTCTTCCCTTGTTGGTGACGCATTTTATGATCTACCTCCCGAATAAGAACAATATTATCCGTTGTTAAGCGACCTGGTAAAAAACTACTTTGGAAAGGACCAACAATATTAGCAAGAATCAGCCTTAGTCTATTGACCATGGCCTTCATAACAAACTTCACAGGACAATTAATTAAACTAATAGGTCGGAATAAGCGTACCCGGTTCAGGTCTGAAACTTTAGGGATGAGATGGATTAGCGTACCGTTCAGACCCGGAGGAAAAAGGCCCGTGATGGCCGCTTCTCTTACCATTTTACAAACTGAGGGGCCCACCGTGGACCAACATTTCTGATAGAACGCAGCTGACATTCCGTCTGGACCCGGAGCTTTAGTCGGATTCGATTGGAAAACAACAATTCTTATTTCTTCATCCGAAAAAGGTAAATCAAGGTCCTTTGCCATTTCATGTCCGATAGGTCCAATATGAGGTAGTGTCTGTCCATCATGAATATCATCCGGTCTTTCATACAACTGTTCAAAATAAGCCCGAACAATCTCTTTCAACTCGACCTCGTCCTCTACCCAAATATTTTCATCATTTAATAGCCTTGTACAATTTGATTTCTTCTTTCGTATAGATGCTGCTAGCTGATAAAATTTCGTATTTCTATCCCCAGATTCTACCCATTTCTCCTTTGATTTTTGGAAGTACATAACTTCTTCTTGTTCCAACACACTTTCATATTCTTTCGATAACTTAATACCCAATTGCCTCAGTGACGAATTATATGATACTTGTACGGACCTTTGTATTCCTCGAATCCTAGCACAAAGTTCTCTTTTCCTACAATTTAAATCTCCAAATACTTCTATTTTCCAGTTAGATAATTGATCTTGGATTTCAACTATTCCATCCCCGGTCCCTAGATTATTTCCTTTCCATTTATTCGATATAAAGTCTTGAAAGTCCTTG
Organism: Nemophila menziesii; assembly: GCA_029959085.1. Taxonomy (NCBI): domain Eukaryota; kingdom Viridiplantae; phylum Streptophyta; class Magnoliopsida; order Boraginales; family Hydrophyllaceae; genus Nemophila; species Nemophila menziesii. Next base: position 93,127,763 of record JARWIR010000002.1, read on the forward strand.
TGCAAGCACCAAGCTGTTTCAAATCTGAACCGCCGCGGTTTTATCTTTGGTCTCTGATTTGGGCAAATTTGAATCAAAATTGGCATATGATCCGAATGGATACGTGCAAGGTGAATAACACGCGCCTTCGGAAACATGAGTTGCCATTCCCCATTCCATACGCCTTATCAAGGTGCTCCAAAATACATTGACCAGTATTCCACGAATCGCACCAGGTGTAGCGAGGTCCTTCGAATCCTAAATCAATTTGTCCACAGCTTTGCCTCCACTCTTCGAACCTTTCCATTCTTCTTGATACACCAGGGGTACCCACTTTTTTTATCAATTTCTAATCCCACTTGGTTGAAATCTCCAGCTACCAGCCAAGGTGTTTGTGTGTCTCGGAAAGCATGGTGTAGCGCTTCCCAAAGTTTCTCCCTTTTCTTATAGTCCGGGCGTGCATATATTGCCGAAAAAATCCACGATTTACACCCTTTTTGGCTTATTTCGACATTAACTACTTGGCGACCCACCGAAAGAACTCTCACATTAACATTCGAATCATTCCAAAGTAACCAAATTCCGCCACTATAGCACTCCGAATCTACCCTAATTGAGTTGTCCTTTTCTAACGAATTAATTATATTATTCGCCTTAACACCGCTAACACGTGGTTCAACTATAACGGTGAGCCAAACGTTGTTATTTATCATCATGGCACGAATTACACGCCGAAATCTTGGTTTAGCGGCCCCATAGCAATTCCAAACAAGTATGTTAAGGGGATGATTTGGCTCCCCCCAAACCGGACCTGAAACATTTGCACAATTCATTAAATTTTAAATATAATTTACGAGATATACCTCTAGGCACACTAGGCGCGAGACTCCGGATTAACATCTCCGTTTACTTCTTTTCCACTTCGCTGCTCGGCTTGCTGCTGATCTTCCCCATCGGATTCGGCAACCAGGCTTTCAAGCCACATCTCTTCATCTCCGTCTTGAGTTGTTGCATCCTCCCAATGTGGGTCCGGCGGCATCTCAGCAAGAGAGAAGTTCGCTGGTTTTAAAGTGATATCAGGTGCCGAGCTGCTGTCCAGAAGGTAAGGTGGGAGTCAGCTACAGGTGCAGCAGGTATAGTAATTAATTTATTGCAATTTTCTGAAATTGCAATTAGGCCCCTCTTGTCATGTTCTGATCCCAACACCTGAACCTCAATTATCTCCTCTTCAACCCTCCCTATAACCGAACCATCATCAACCATGCTCACTACACCAGACCCTTGGCCCACATCTAGACCTTTCCTACTGTTTTCTCCCTTTGCACCACCTTTTTTCGAAACTTTAGTCCCTCTTTTTTTTCCAACAAAATTATCTCCTTTCTTTAATTCCTCCGCGGAAAAATCCATCACCTCCACCACATCTTCCAAGATCCTACGTTGCTCAAAGTTAGGCGATACAATAACATTGTGACCCCTCGCACCTCCGGCACTACTACTATTCGTATTAGCCCAAGACACATTATTCCCTTTGTTGCCATATTCTTTTGTCCCAGATGATTGCCCTCTACTTTGTATAATATTAGTAGCTTGTCTTGTTTCCATTGAACCTTCATCCATTCTAAGCGCTTCAAACCGAGTCCCGAATCCGCCTTGGAGAGATGTTTTTGTTGAAATAGCATTAGTGCTTCTCCTATTGCCTCTATTTCCCCGCCTAACAGTCATCCATTCCCCATATCTTTCTTTCTGTATTGGAACATCTATCCTAGTTTCATTAACTTTCTCTTTGTCTCTCCTCGTATTCGAATCTTCCTCCATTCTTACCGATAAGTTGGGAGGACAATTCTCCTTTCTATGACCGAATTTTCCGCACTCGAAGCATATGAGGTGGAGACCCTCGTACTCAACCTTACAAACATCCGACCCAATTCTAACCTCCGGTTCCAATGGTTTCATCAAATCCAATTCAACTGCTAATCGCGCATAATTACCTCTTAGCCTCCCCTTAGTCATCGTATCTATTTTCACAGTTCGGCCAAGTTTATCGCCAATTTTTCTCAATATACGCGTTGTGTAGTTATGCATCCCAACATTAGTTATTCTTACCCAAACTGTTGTTGTCGTTATTGAATTAGATATAGCATTGAAGCTTGGAGTCCATTCTCTCACGATAAGATAATGATCCAGAACCATCCAAGGTCCCCCAGATAAAGCAAAATCATAATTTTCAAGTATTTCGAATTTTACCATATAGTAGCCATGGCCGACATCAACAAGCTCGAATTGACCTTTTGGGGACCATATTTGTCTTAATTTGGAAGCTAAATATGTGAACCCTACATCTCTACCCAATAATCGGATAACAGCAGTGTTCCGCCAAAGACGGATGCCCTCCTGAATCTCATCTCTCGTTCTAAGTACAGTGGGGATAGAGGTCTGTAATAACTAAGTCATCATCATCCTCGATTAGCTCTTCCATTTCAATAAGATCATCTTCACCCGTTATATTTTTATTTAAAGTTTCCTGTGCATCCTCCATAACGGGTATAATAAGATTATTCCCAGTTACCATGCTCTTCCACCCATTTAGCCTTGGTCTATAGAATGAACCAGTAGGATTACCTTGTTTTGAATTGAGTCCAGACGTGTGCACATTGCTCGCACTGTTGGTGGGCTGGTGTGGCCTGCTGGCGTTAGCGGATAGGGGCGGTCCCTCAACGGCGGCTCTCTGCCTCTTCCCAGCGCGAAATTCTTTTACAGCAGCGGTAAATTCTGGGAAATCCCCCATTTCATGATCATTATTTCGCTCTTCATTGGTTTGGGTCATGACAGGAGTTGAATCCCCCGTGATGTTCGTTGTTTTCTCAGGCTGTTGGTCAGGTGGTTGGGCGGCTCCGGCCAGTGGTGGCGGCGGTGTAATCATTTGAACGTTGCAAGTTGTTATCCTTCCTAAATTTGTGAAGCGTATAAGACTTTTTCAAATTTACTTGTTGTGTTTTACTTATTTTTTAAGAAATGTGGACTTTGTTGTCACAGGTTTCTAAGAAAAATGTGGTTTTCTGGGAATATATTGATTTGGTGAAGATAGTTGGTCGTGATATTAAATCAATAATCAACAATAATGATAATTTCTGGATATATATATTTATAATTATGAATAAATAACCAGAGATTCTAGGTAGGTGAAGTAATGGTGCAAGGATTCATTTATTTTGTTTGTATTAATAATTTCTTGTTTCTATAATAAGATATCTGTTATTTTGCATAAATAGAACTTATATTTCACTAACTTATAAAAATTAATTATAGAGACCAATAGTGCAAATAACCGGAAAAAGGAAAAATCTACATATGGTCCCTGAACTATAGGCCATTTACCGGCTCAAGAACTGAACTTTTAATGTTACCCGTATGGTCCTCGAACTTTGTTTTTTTACCATCGTTAGTCCCCGCATCAAATTCCATCCATTTTATATTCCTGTATATTATTAGGGAAGATCCTCAAGCATTACACTACTATTACAATTACCACCAACGACATCGTTTACCTTTACATTGCGTAAGCTTTTAGAAAATTTGTACAAGTCAGGAGAGTATGTTTGATATTTTTCGCATAACACATACTAATAAATGAGATGATGGTGGTTGAGGTTTTATTAATTTCAAAAAATCTTGACTAAAACAAATAAGGAAAAGTAAAACTATTTTTTACTAGAGATCCTGCAAGTTCTCTGGTGCCTCACTCTATAAGGTCTAGGATTAATATACCATACTTGGGTAAATTTGGCTATATCATATAACAAAGAGACCAATTATAGAACGATTTGTACTTCTTTTATATATAATTAACTTATAAATTTTACACAATCTATTATTAATTTTTATATTCATTTTAGTCCAAGTACCTTCAGGTACGGGGCATACCTAGTATATATATATATATATATATATAAATCTAAAAACATATTTTTTATTTTTAGAAAATATAGAATTAATAACTAAAAATACAAATTACAAAACAAATAATTAATTAAAATACCAATTATATACTAATACACTGTTTCAAACCAAAATCATCCAAAAAGTCAAAATAAAAGTCAAAAAAAATTTAAACCATAGTCAAAGTCCTATTACATAATAAAATTAACCAAAATAAACACCAAAATAACCAACATAGCCCAAACTACAGGCTATATAAACAGGTTTCATGTTCTCCATTAGACTCATCATCATCATCATCAGATGCACTACCAACTTGAGGAATAGGGTTCGCAGGCATAGGTTGGTAAGGGGGCGAACCCTACTGTACCCTCATCTCGTTAATCCATCCCATCGCATCAGTCACAACTGCCTGAGAGAAAACCGGAGGAGCAATGCTAGTAGAGGGTATATCAGGGCGTGTATACGGTGGAAGTCCCTGGGTTACTCAAAGCTCGTTTATTGCCGCCATCATATGCGCGTTATGCTCGTCTTGTGCCGGGGTAGTCGAAGGACTCGAGACACGCTTCCAACTCCTCTTTGGCGAGCCCATAACTTCCTTCGCAGTATCCCTCAACAACTCAACTTGCTCCTTTAGCGACAAGTCTTGAGCTTCAGTTGACTCAGATCGACTTTGGGTCACTTTCTCTATCATTTCCTTCAACACTTTCTGTTTAATTAAAGACATGTAATAGAAATTAATATTAAAGTCAAATAATGAATAAAATTATAATTAAAAAAGTCATTTTCAAAATAATATTAAACGAGCGTTCTTAAAACCTTTCGAACTCCACTGCTTTGTCTTTTTGCTTTTGCCTACAACCTCGAAAACACACCCATTTGTGGAGTAGGGACTTGTTGTTGCGTAGACTCATCCCTCACCGTCAAAGTCCCAATCTCTGTCGCCTTTAGAACACCCTGTTTCATTCAAAAAAATTAATAAATATTCTAAATTATTTAAACACCTATATAAAAATTTAACTACCTCGTAAAGAATATCCCTAGTGCGGGAATATTTCCGAGAACCTGCCACACTTTTATTCTTTTTCTTATTTCGATTTAATTTAATCATTTTAGCTTGGTGCTAAAAAATTCAAAATACAAATATTAATAACATTATATATAATCTAAATGATAAAATAAAGAAATAAATAAATATATACCTTTGCTTCTTTCGAACCCCACAACTTACAACACCTCTCCCAAATCTCATCGGATAAATCACTTGGTTTATTTCTGATGTCTCCCTAATTGTTCTTATTTTAGACCCTTGGGAGACATCATTTTTGGTGTTTATTTAATTAATTTGATAGACTTTTGTACTAAATATTCAATAATCCGGAATTACCTTTTTATTTCTAGCATTTTTAATTTATTAAACTTTTGCGCGTAATATTGGTATTTTTAGTGTAAAGTTTACAGGTTTTAGATATTAGCTAGGAGAGGAATCCGAGGAGAAGGTCAAAGATCGTGAATTAGAGTCAAGACTTGAAGACAAATCCCGAAGATATTATTTTTAGAGCTGAAAATCCACTTTCCAGGCCATAGATTGCTGATTTCGAGGTGCTTAAGCGATGATTTAGCTGTTGACCTTTGAAGAGAAATCATTCCTTATCGAGTTACGGAACTTTAGCAACTGGAATGAGGTCAATCGGAGTTGTAACGCATCGGGAAAAGCTGTTTTAGTGAAGGCCTATCATCAGTTGCGGGATTTTGGGCTTAGAAAGTGGGCTTGGACATTTAATTAGGCTTTTATTTTCTGGTCCAAGCCCTAGTCCGAATTTTTACTTATAAAAGGAGGTCTGGACTTCTATTTT